>OZ014552.1:12292709-13553545 GCA_963966155.1 Clivina fossor
TAAAAAAATATACAATGTTTTACTAGTAAAAAATAAAATATACAATGTTTTACTAGTAAAAATAAATATACAATGTTTTACTAGTAAAAATAAATATACAATGTTTTACTAGTAAAAATAAATATACAATGTTTTACTAGTAAAAATAAATATACAATGTTTTACTAGTAAAAATAAATATACAATGTTTTACTAGTAAAAATAAATATACAATGTTTTACTAGTAAAAAAAAATATACAATGTTTTACTAGTAAAAATAAATATACAATGTTTTACTAGTAAAAATAAATATACAATGTTTTACTAGTAAAAAAAATATACAATGTTTTACTAGTAAAAATAAATATACAATGTTTTACTAGTAAAAATAAATATACAATGTTTTACTAGAAAAAAAAATATACAGTGTTTTACTAGTAAAAATAAATATACAATGTTTTACTAGTAAAAATAAATATAAAATGTTTTACTAGTAAAAATAAATATACAATGTTTTACTAGTAAAAATAAATATACAATGTTTTACTAGTAAAAATAAATATACAATGTTTTACTAGTAAAAATAAATATACAATGTTTTACTAGTAAAAATAAATATACAATGTTTTACTAGTAAAAAAAAATATACAATGTTTTACTAGTAAAAAAAAATATACAATGTTTTACTAGTAAAAATAAATATACAATGCTTTAACTAGTAAAAAATAAATATACAATGTTTTACTAGTAAAAATAAATATACAATGTTTTACTAGTAAAAATAAATATACAATGTTTTACTAGTAAAAATAAATATACAATGTTTTACTAGTAAAAATAAATATACAATGTTTTACTAGTAAAAATAAATATACAATGTTTTACTAGTAAAAATAAATATACAATGTTTTACTAGTAAAAATAAATATACAATGTTTTACTAGTAAAAATAAATATACAATGTTTTACTAGTAAAAATAAATATACAATGTTTTACTAGTAAAAATAAATATACAATGTTTTACTAGTAAAAATAAATATACAATGTTTTACTAGTAAAAATAAATATACAATGTTTTACTAGTAAAAATAAATATACAATGTTTTACTAGTAAAAATAAATATACAATGTTTTACTAGTAAAAATAAATATACAATGTTTTACTAGTAAAAATAAATATACAATGTTTTACTAGTAAAAATAAATATACAATGTTTTACTAGTAAAAATAAATATACAATGTTTTACTAGTAAAAATAAATATACAATGTTTTACTAGTAAAAATAAATATACAATGTTTTACTAGTAAAATAAATATACAATGTTTTACTAGTAAAAATAAATATACAATGTTTTACTAGTAAAAAATAAATATACAATGTTTTACTAGTAAAAATAAATATACAATGTTTTACTAGTAAAAAAAAATATACAATGTTTTACTAGTAAAAATAAATATACAATGTTTTACTAGTAAAAATAAATATACAATGTTTTACTAGTAAAAATAAATATACAATGTTTTACTAGTAAAAAAAAATATACAATGTTTTACTAGTAAAAAAAAATATACAATGTTTTACTAGTAAAAATAAATATACAATGTTTTACTAGTAAAAATAAATATACAATGTTTTACTAGTAAAAATAAATATACAATGTTTTACTAGTAAAAATAAATATACAATGTTTTACTAGTAAAAATAATATACAATGTTTTACTAGTAAAAAATAAATATACAATGTTTTACTAGTAAAAATAAATATACAATGTTTTACTAGTAAAAATAAATATACAATGTTTTACTAGTAAAAATAAATATACAATGTTTTACTAGTAAAAAAAAATATACAATGTTTTACTAGTAAAAATAAATATACAATGTTTTACTAGTAAAAATAAATATACATTGTTTTACTACTAAAAAAAAATATACAATGTTTTACTAGTAAAAATAAATATACAATGTTTTACTAGTAAAAATAAATATACAATGTTTTACTAGAAAAAAAAATATACAGTGTTTTACTAGTAAAAATAAATATACAATGTTTTACTAGTAAAAATAAATATAAAATGTTTTACTAGTAAACATAAATATACAATGTTTTACTAGTAAAAATAAATATACAATGTTTTACTAGTAAAAATAAATATACAATGTTTTACTAGTAAAAATAAATATACAATGTTTTACTAGTAAAAAATAAATATACAATGTTTTACTAGTAAAAAAAAATATACAATGTTTTACTAGTAAAAAAAAATATACAATGTTTTACTAGTAAAAATAAATATACAATGCTTTACTAGTAAAAATAAATATACAATGTTTTACTAGTAAAAATAAATATACAATGTTTTACTAGTAAAAATAAATATACAATGTTTTACTAGTAAAAATAAATATACAATGTTTTACTAGTAAAAATAAATATACAATGTTTTACTAGTAAAAATAAATATACAATGTTTTACTAGTAAAAAAAAATATACAATGTTTTACTAGTAAAAATAAATATACAATGTTTTACTAGTAAAAATAAATATACAATGTTTTACTAGTAAAAATAAATATACAATGTTTTACTAGTAAAAATAAATATACAATGTTTTACTAGTAAAAATAAATATACAATGTTTTACTAGTAAAAATAAATATACAATGTTTTACTAGTAAAAAAAATATACAATGTTTTACTAGTAAAAATAAATATACAATGTTTTACTAGTAAAAATAAATATACAATGTTTTACTACTAAAAAAAATATACAATGTTTTACTAGTAAAAATAAATATACAATGTTTTACTAGTAAAAATAAATATACAATGTTTTACTAGAAAAAAAAATATACAGTGTTTTACTAGTAAAAATAAATATACAATGTTTTACTAGTAAAAATAAATATACAATGTTTTACTAGTAAACATAAATATACAATGTTTTACTAGTATAAATAAATATACAATGTTTTACTAGTAAAAAAAAATATACAATGTTTTACTAGTAAAAAAAATATACAATGTTTTACTAGTAAAAAAAAATATACAATGTTTTACTAGTAAAAATAAATATACAATGTTTTACTAGTAAAAATAAATATACAATGTTTTACTAGTAAAAATAAATATACAATGTTTTACTAGTAAAAATAAATATACAATGTTTTACTAGTAAAAAAAATATACAATGTTTTACTAGTAAAAATAAATATACAATGTTTTACTAGTAAAAATAAATATACAATGTTTTACTAGTAAAAATAAATATACAATGTTTTACTAGTAAAAATAAATATACAATGTTTTACTAGTAAAAATAAATATACAATGTTTTACTAGTAAAAATAAATATACAATGTTTTACTAGTAAAAATAAATATACAATGTTTTACTAGTAAAAATAAATATACAATGTTTTACTAGTAAAAATAAATATACAATGTTTTACTAGTAAAAAAAAATATACAATGTTTTACTAGTAAAAATAAATATACAATGTTTTACTAGTAAAAATAAATATACAATGTTTTACTAGTAAAAATAAATATACAATGTTTTACTAGTAAAAATAAATATACAATGTTTTACTAGTAAAAATAAATATACAATGTTTTACTAGTAAAAATAAATATACAATGTTTTACTAGTAAAAATAAATATACAATGTTTTACTAGTAAAAATAAATATACAATGTTTTACTAGTAAAAATAAATATACAATGTTTTACTAGTAAAAATAAATATACAATGTTTTACTAGTAAAAATAAATATACAATGTTTTACTAGTAAAAAAAAATATACAATGTTTTACTAGTAAAAAAAAATATACAATGTTTTACTAGTAAAAATAAATATACAATGTTTTACTAGTAAAAATAAATATACATTGTTTTACTAGTAAAAATAAATATACAATGTTTTACTAGTAAAAATAAATATACAATGTTTTACTAGTAAAAATAAATATACAATGTTTTACTAGTAAAAAAAAATATACAATGTTTTACTAGTAAAAATAAATATACAATGTTTTACTAGTAAAAATAAATATACAATGTTTTACTAGTAAAATAAATATACAATGTTTTACTAGTAAAAATAATATACAATGTTTTACTAGAAAAAAAAATATACAGTGTTTTACTAGTAAAAATAAATATACAATGTTTTACTAGTAAAAATAAATATACAATGTTTTACTAGTAAACATAAATATACAATGTTTTACTAGTATAAATAAATATACAATGTTTTACTAGTAAAAATAAATATACAATGTTTTACTAGTAAAAATAAATATACAATGTTTTACTAGTAAAAATAAATATACAATGTTTTACTAGTAAAAATAAATATACAATGTTTTACTAGTAAAAATAAATATACAATGTTTTACTAGTAAAAATAAATATACAATGTTTTACTAGTAAAAATATTTATACAATGTTTTACTAGTAAAAATAAATATACAATGTTTTACTAGTAAAAATAAATATACAATATTTTACTAGTAAAAATAAATATACAATGTTTTACTAGTAAAAATAAATTTACAATGTTTTACTAGTAAAAATAAATATACAATGTTTTACTAGTAAACATAAATATACAATGTTTTACTAGTAAACATAAATATACAATGTTTTACTAGTAAAAATAAATATACAATGTTTTACTAGTAAAAATAAATATACAATGTTTTACTAGTAAAAATAAATATACAATGTTTTACTAGTAAAAATAAATATACAATGTTTTACTAGTAAAAATAAATATACAATGTTTTACTACTAAAAAAAAATATACAATGTTTTACTAGTAAAAATAAATATACAATGTTTTACTAGTAAAAATAAATATACAATGTTTTACTAGAAAAAAAAATATACAGTGTTTTACTAGTAAAAATAAATATACAATGTTTTACTAGTAAAAATAAATATACAATGTTTTACTAGTAAACATAAATATACAATGTTTTACTAGTAAAAATAAATATACAATGTTTTACTAGTAAAAATAAATATACAATGTTTTACTAGTAAAAATAAATATACAATGTTTTACTAGTAAAAATAAATATACAATGTTTTACTAGTAAAAAAAAATATACAATGTTTTACTAGTAATAAAAAATATACAATGTTTTACTAGTAAAAATAAATATACAATGCTTTACTAGTAAAAATAAATATACAATGTTTTACTAGTAAAAATAAATATACAATGTTTTACTAGTAAAAATAAATATACAATGTTTTACTAGTAAAAATAAATATACAATGTTTTACTAGTAAAAATAAATATACAATGTTTTACTAGTAAAAATAAATATACAATGTTTTACTAGTAAAAAAAAATATACAATGTTTTACTAGTAAAAATAAATATACAATGTTTTACTAGTAAAAATAAATATACAATGTTTTACTAGTAAAAATAAATATACAATGTTTTACTAGTAAAAATAAATATACAATGTTTTACTAGTAAAAAAAAATATACAATGTTTTACTAGTAAAAAAAAATATACAATGTTTTACTAGTAAAAATAAATATACAATGTTTTACTAGTAAAAATAAATATACAATGTTTTACTAGTTAAAAAAAATATACAATGTTTTACTAGTAAAAATAAATATACAATGTTTTACTAGTAAAAATAAATATACAATGTTTTACTAGTAAAAATAAATATACAATGTTTTACTAGTAAAAATAAATATACAATGTTTTACTAGTAAAAATAAATATACAATGTTTTACTAGTAAAAATAAATATACAATGTTTTACTAGTAAAAATAAATATACAATGTTTTACTAGTAAAAATAAATATACAATGTTTTACTAGTAAAAATAAATATACAATGTTTTACTAGTAAAAATAAATATACAATGTTTTACTAGTAAAAATAAATATACAATGTTTTACTAGTAAAAATAAATATACAATGTTTTACTAGTAAAAATAAATATACAATGTTTTACTAGTAAAAATAAATATACAATGTTTTACTAGTAAAAATAAATATACAATGTTTTACTAGTAAAAATAAATATACAATGTTTTACTAGTAAAAATAAATATACAATGTTTTACTAGTAAAAATAAATATACAATGTTTTACTAGTAAAAATAAATATACAATGTTTTACTAGTAAAAATAAATATACAATGTTTTACTAGTAAAAATAAATATACAATGTTTTACTAGTAAAAAAAAATATACAATGTTTTACTAGTAAAAAAAAATATACAATGTTTTACTAGTAAAAATAAATATACAATGTTTTACTAGTAAAAATAAATATACAATGTTTTACTAGTAAAAATAAATATACAATGTTTTACTAGTAAAAATAAATATACAATGTTTTACTAGTAAAAATAAATATACAATGTTTTACTAGTAAAAAAAAATATACAATGTTTTACTAGTAAAAATAAATATACAATGTTTTACTAGTAAAAATAAATATACAATGTTTTACTAGTAAAAATAAATATACAATGTTTTACTAGTAAAAAAAAATATACAATGTTTTACTAGTAAAAATAAATATACAATGTTTTACTAGTAAAAATAAATATACAATGTTTTACTACTAAAAAAAAATATACAATGTTTTACTAGTAAAAATAAATATACAATGTTTTACTAGTAAAAATAAATATACAATGTTTTACTAGAAAAAAAAATATACAGTGTTTTACTAGTAAAAATAAATATACAATGTTTTACTAGTAAAAATAAATATACAATGTTTTACTAGTAAACATAAATATACAATGTTTTACTAGTAAAAATAAATATACAATGTTTTACTAGTAAAAATAAATATACAATGTTTTACTAGTAAAAATAAATATACAATGTTTTACTAGTAAAAATAAATATACAATGTTTTACTAGTAAAAAAAAATATACAATGTTTTACTAGTAAAAAAAATATACAATGTTTTACTAGTAAAAATAAATATACAATGCTTTACTAGTAAAAATAAATATACAATGTTTTACTAGTAAAAATAAATATACAATGTTTTACTAGTAAAAATAAATATACAATGTTTTACTAGTAAAAATAAATATACAATGTTTTACTAGTAAAAAAAAATATACAATGTTTTACTAGTAAAAATAAATATACAATGTTTTATTAGTAAAAATAAATATACAATGTTTTACTAGAAAAAAAAATATACAGTGTTTTACTAGTAAAAATAAATATACAATGTTTTACTAGTAAATATAAATATACAATGTTTTACTAGTAAACATAAATATACAATGTTTTACTAGTAAAAATAAATATACAATGTTTGTTTTACTAGTAAAAATAAATATACAGTCGATTCCGCTTAATTGGGACACCGCTTAATTGGGTCAGCCGCTTATTTGGGCCAAATCTTAAAGAACAGAAACCAAACCAAGGAACCAACAGTAAATTTACATGTTTAATTGGGACAACATTCCGCTTAATTGGGACAGTAAATTTAAGATCACAGTATATATTATGTTACAAATATGTATTCAAAAGGAAAAATATTTACAAAAAATTTAATATGATACGCTTCATATCTTTTTGATTCACAACATGGAAAATTATATTTAAAAAACTAGCAAATATGTATCAATTAATTATATTAGTATCGCGCGCTGTGAACTTTTTTCCCAACACATTCATTCACGTATGAAATACGGACCCACGCGTGCTCAAAGGTTAATGTTTACCCTCGCGTCGGCGTGGCGCGTCACCGGTCATTAAAGCTGTGAGAGTCTACCCTGCTATCTCAATCGTTACGTATTCAGTTATGATTCAGTTACCACTACACCTCGCGCGTGGAAGGTTCGTTATTTATTATTTTATTTTGGAATTTATTATTATTTTTTCTTAAAAGTTTATATTTTTTTGGTTATATGTAGTTTAAAGTTTTTTCCAAGAATTTATAAAATAAAATTATTAAAAGAAAAATATGGATTGCTTAATTTTATGTAAAATTCGGTTAATTGGGACAGCCGCTTAATTGGGACAAAATGCCCTAGTCCCGATGTGTCCCAATTAAGCGGAATCGACTGTACAATGTTTTACTAGTAAAAATAAATATACAATGTTTTACTTATAAAAATAAATATACAATGTTTTACTAGTAAAAAAAAATATACAATGTTTTACTAGTAAAAAAAAATATACAATGTTTTACTAGTAAAAATAAATATACAATGTTTTACTAGTAAAAATAAATATACAATGTTTTACTAGTAAAAATAAATATACAATGTTTTACTAGTAAAAATAAATATACAATGTTTTACTAGTAAAAATAAATATACAATGTTTTACTAGTAAAAATAAATATACAATGTTTTACTAGTAAAAATAAATATACAATGTTTTACTAGTAAAAAAAAATATACAATGTTTTACTAGTAAAAATAAATATACAATGTTTTACTAGTAAAAATAAATATACAATGTTTTACTAGTAAAAATAAATATACAATGTTTTACTAGTAAAAAAAAATATACAATGTTTTACTAGTAAAAAAAAATATACAATGTTTTACTAGTAAAAATAAATATACAATGTTTTACTAGTAAAAATAAATATACAATGTTTTACTAGTAAAAATAAATATACAATGTTTTACTAGTAAAAATAAATATACAATGTTTTACTAGTAAAAATAAATATACAATGTTTTACTAGTAAAAAAAAATATACAATGTTTTACTAGTAAAAATAAATATACAATGTTTTACTAGTAAAAATAAATATACAATGTTTTACTAGTAAAAATAAATATACAATGTTTTACTAGTAAAAATAAATATACAATGTTTTACTAGTAAAAATAAATATACAATGTTTTACTAGTAAAAATAAATATACAATGTTTTACTAGTAAAAATAAATATACAACGTTTTACTAGTAAAAATAAATATACAATGTTTTACTAGTAAAAATAAATATACAATGTTTTACTAGTAAAAATAAATATACAATGTTTTACTAGTAAAAATAAATATACAATGTTTTACTAGTAAAAATAAATATACAATGTTTTACTAGTAAAAATAAATATACAATGTTTTACTAGTAAAAATAAATATACAATGTTTTACTAGTAAAAAAAAATATACAATGTTTTACTAGTAAAAATAAATATACAATGTTTTACTAGTAAAAATAAATATACAATGTTTTACTAGTAAAAATAAATATACAATGTTTTACTAGTAAAAAAAATATACAATGTTTTACTAGTAAAAAAAAATATACAATGTTTTACTAGTAAAAATAAATATACAATGTTTTACTAGTAAAAATAAATATACAATGTTTTACTAGTAAAAATAAATATACAATGTTTTACTAGTAAAAATAAATATACAATGTTTTACTAGTAAAAAAAAATATACAATGTTTTACTAGTAAAAATAAATATACAATGTTTTACTAGTAAAAATAAATATACAATGTTTTACTAGTAAAAAAAAATATACAATGTTTTACTAGTAAAAATAAATATACAATGTTTTACTAGTAAAAATAAATATACAATGTTTTACTAGTAAAAATAAATATACAATGTTTTACTAGTAAAAATAAATATACAATGTTTTACTAGTAAAAATAAATATACAATGTTTTACTAGTAAAAATAAATATACAATGTTTTACTAGTAAAAATAAATATACAATGTTTTACTAGTAAAAATAAATATACAATGTTTTACTAGTAAAAATAAATATACAATGTTTTACTAGTAAAAATAAATATACAATGTTTTACTAGTAAAAATAATAATACAATGTTTTACTAGTAAAAATAAATATACAATGTTTTACTAGTAAAAATAAATATACAATGTTTTACTAGTAAAAATAAATATACAATATTTTACTTGTAAAAAAAAATATACAATGTTTTACTAGTAAAAATAAATATACAATGTTTTACTACTAAAAATAAATATACAATGTTTTACTAGTAAAAATAAATATACAATGTTTTACTAGTAAAAATAAATATACAACGTTTTACTAGTAAAAATAAATATACAATGTTTTACTAGTAAAAATAAATATACAATGTTTTACTAGTAAAAATAAATATACAATGTTTTACTAGTAAAAATAAATATACAATGTTTTACTAGTAAAAATAAATATACAATGTTTTACTAGTAAAAATAAATATACAATGTTTTACTAGTAAAAATAAATATACAATGTTTTACTAGTAAAAAAAAATATACAATGTTTTACTAGTAAAAATAAATATACAATGTTTTACTAGTAAAAATAAATATACAATGTTTTACTAGTAAAAATAAATATACAATGTTTTACTAGTAAAAAAAATATACAATGTTTTACTAGTAAAAAAAAATATACAATGTTTTACTAGTAAAAATAAATATACAATGTTTTACTAGTAAAAATAAATATACAATGTTTTACTAGTAAAAATAAATATACAATGTTTTACTAGTAAAAATAAATATACAATGTTTTACTAGTAAAAAAAATATACAATGTTTTACTAGTTAAAATAAATATACAATGTTTTACTAGTAAAAATAAATATACAAGGTTTTACTAGTAAAAATAAATATACAATGTTTTTCTAGTAAAAATAAATATACAATGTTTTACTAGTAAAAATAAATATACAATGTTTTACTAGTAAAAATAAATATACAATGTTTTACTAGTAAAAATAAATATACAATGTTTTACTAGTAAAAATAAATATACAATGTTTTACTAGTAAAAATAAATATACAATGTTTTACTAGTAAAAATAAATATACAATGTTTTACTAGTAAAAATAAATATACAATGATTTACTAGTAAAAATAAATATACAATGTTTTACTAGTAAAAATAAATATACAATGTTTTACTAGTAAAAATAAATATACAATGTTTTACTAGTAAAAATAAATATACAATATTTTACTTGTAAAAAAAAATATACAATGTTTTACTAGTAAAAATAAATATACAATGTTTTACTACTAAAAATAAATATACAATGTTTTACTAGTAAAAATAAATATACAATGTTTTACTAGTAAAAATAAATATACAATGTTTTACTAGTAAAAAAAAATATACAATGTTTTACTAGTAAAAATAAATATACAATGTTTTACTAGTAAAAATAAATATACAATGTTTTACTTGTAAAAACAAATATACAATGTTTTACTAGTAAAAAAATATACAATGTTTTGCTAGTAAAAATAAATATACAATGTTTTACTAGTAAAAATAAATATACAATGTTTTACTAGTAAGAATAAATATACAATGTTTTACTAGTAAAAATAAATATACAATGTTTTACTAGTAAAAATAAATATACAATGTTTTACTAGTAAAAAAAAATATACAATGTTTTACTAGTAAAAATAAATATACAATGTTTTACTAGTAAAAATAAATATACAATGTTTTACTTGTAAAAATAAATATACAATGTTTTACTAGTAAAAAAAATATACAATGTTTTACTAGTAAAAATAAATATACAATGTTTTACTAGTAAAAATAAATATACAATGTTTTACTAGTAAAAATAAATATACAATATTTTACTAGTAAAAATAAATATACAATGTTTTACTAGTAAAAATAAATATACAATGTTTTACTAGTAAAAAAAAATATACAATGTTTTACTAGTAAAAATAAATATACAATGTTTTACTAGTAAACATAAATATACAATGTTTTACTAGTAAAAATAAATATACAATGTTTTACTAGTAAAAATAAATATACAATGTTTTACTAGTAAAAATAAATATACAATGTTTTACTAGTAAAAATAAATATACAATGTTTTACTAGTAAAAAAAAATATACAATGTTTTACTAGTAAAAATAAATATACAATGTTTTATTAGTAAAAATAAATATACAATGTTTTACTAGAAAAAAAAATATACAGTGTTTTACTAGTAAAAATAAATATACAATGTTTTACTAGTAAATATAAATATACAATGTTTTACTAGTAAACATAAATATACAATGTTTTACTAGTAAAAAATTAATATACAATGTTTGTTTTACTAGTAAAAATAAATATACAGTCGATTCCGCTTAATTGGGACACCGCTTAATTGGGACAGCCGCTTATTTGGGCCAAATCTTAAAGAACAGAAACCAAACCAAGGAACCAACAGTAAATTTACATGTTTAATTGGGACAACATTCCGCTTAATTGGGACAGTAAATTTAAGATCACAGTATATATTATGTTACAAATATGTATTCAAAAGAAAAAATATTTACAAAAAATTTAATATGATACGCTTCATATCTTTTTGATTCACAACATGGAAAATTATATTTAAAAAACTAGCAAATATGTATCAATTAATTATATTAGTATCGCGCGCTGTGAACTTTTTTCCCAACACATTCATTCACGTATGAAATACGGACCCACGCGTGCTCAAAGGTTAATGTTTACCCTCGCGTCGGCGTGGCGCGTCACCGGTCATTAAAGCTGTGAGAGTCTACCCTGCTGTCTCAATCGTTACGTATTCAGTTATGATTCAGTTACCACTACACCTCGCGCGTGGAAGGTTCGTTATTTATTATTTTATTTTGGAATTTATTATTATTTTTTCTTAAAAGTTTATATTTTTTGGTTATATGTAGTTTAAAGTTTTTTCCAAGAATTTATAAAATAAAATTATTAAAAGAAAAATATGGATTGCTTAATTTATGTAAAATTCGGTTAAATGGGACAGCCGCTTAATTGGGACAAAATGCCCTAGTCCCGATGTGTCCCAATTAAGCGGAATCGACTGTACAATGTTTTACTAGTAAAAATAAATATACAATGTTTTACTTATAAAAATAAATATACAATGTTTTACTAGTAAAAAAAAATATACAATGTTTTACTAGTAAAAAAAAATATACAATGTTTTACTAGTAAAAATAAATATACAATGTTTTACTAGTAAAAATAAATATACAATGTTTTACTAGTAAAAATAAATATACAATGTTTTACTAGTAAAAATAAATATACAATGTTTTACTAGTAAAAATAAATATACAATGTTTTACTAGTAAAAATAAATATACAATGTTTTACTAGTAAAAATAAATATACAATGTTTTACTAGTAAAAAAAAAATATACAATGTTTTACTAGTAAAAATAAATATACAATGTTTTACTAGTAAAAATAAATATACAATGTTTTACTAGTAAAAATAAATATACAATGTTTTACTAGTAAAAAAAATATACAATGTTTTACTAGTAAAAAAAAATATACAATGTTTTACTAGTAAAAATAAATATACAATGTTTTACTAGTAAAAATAAATATACAATGTTTTACTAGTAAAAATAAATATACAATGTTTTACTAGTAAAAATAAATATACAATGTTTTACTAGTAAAAATAAATATACAATGTTTTACTAGTAAAAAAAATATACAATGTTTTACTAGTAAAAATAAATATACAATGTTTTACTAGTAAAAATAAATATACAATGTTTTACTAGTAAAAATAAATATACAATGTTTTACTAGTAAAAAAAAAATATACAATGTTTTACTAGTAAAAATAAATTATACAATGTTTTACTAGTAAAAATAAATATACAATGTTTTACTAGTAAAAATAAATATACAATGTTTTACTAGTAAAAATAAATATACAATGTTTTACTAGTAAAAATAAATATACAATGTTTTACTAGTAAAAATAAATATACAATGTTTTACTAGTAAAAATAAATATACAATGTTTTACTAGTAAAAATAAATATACAATGTTTTACTAGTAAAAATAAATATACAACGTTTTACTAGTAAAAATAAATATACAATGTTTTACTAGTAAAAATAAATATACAATGTTTTACTAGTAAAAATAAATATACAATGTTTTTACTAGTAAAATAAATATACAATGTTTTACTAGTAAAAATAAATAACAATGTTTTACTAGTAAAAAAAAATATACAATGTTTTACTAGTAAAAATAAATATACAATGTTTTACTAGTAAAAATAAATATACAATGTTTTACTAGTAAAAATAAATATACAATGTTTTTACTAGTAAAAATAAATATACAATGTTTTACTAGTAAAAATAAATTATACAATGTTTTACTAGTAAAAATAAATATACAATGTTTTACTAGTAAAAATAAATATACAATGTTTTACTAGTAAAAATAAATATACAATGTTTTACTAGTAAAAATAAATATACAATGTTTTACTAGTAAAAAAAAATATACAATGTTTTACTAGTAAAAAAAAATATACAATGTTTTACTAGTAAAAATAAATATACAATGTTTTACTAGTAAAAATAAATATACAATGTTTTACTAGTAAAAATAAATATACAATGTTTTACTAGTAAAAATAAATATACAATGTTTTACTAGTAAAAATAAATATACAATGTTTTACTAGTAAAAAAAATATACAATGTTTTACTAGTAAAAATAAATATACAATGTTTTACTAGTAAAAATAAATATACAATGTTTTACTAGTAAAAATAAATATACAATGTTTTACTAGTAAAAAAAAAAATATACAATGTTTTACTAGTAAAAATAAATTATACAATGTTTTACTAGTAAAAATAAATATACAATGTTTTACTAGTAAAAATAAATATACAATGTTTTACTAGTAAAAATAAATATACAATGTTTTACTAGTAAAAATAAATATACAATGTTTTACTAGTAAAAATAAATATACAATGTTTTACTAGTAAAAATAAATATACAATGTTTTACTAGTAAAAATAAATGATACAATGTTTACTAGTAAAAATAATATACAACGTTTTACTAGTAAAAATAAATATACAACGTTTTACTAGTAAAAATAATATACAATGTTTTACTAGTAAAAATAAATATACAATGTTTTACTAGTAAAATAAATATACAATGTTTTACTAGTAAAAATAAATATACAATGTTTTTACTAGTAAAAATAAATATACAATGTTTTACTAGTAAAAATAAATATACAATGTTTTACTAGTAAAAATAAATATACGTTTTACTAGTAAAAAAAAATATATAATGTTTTACTAGTAAAAATAAATATACAATGTTTTACTAGTAAAAATAAATATACAATGTTTTACTAGTAAAAAAAATATACAATGTTTTACTAGTAAAAAAAAATATACAATGTTTTACTAGTAAAAATAAATATACAATGTTTTACTAGTAAAAATAAATATACAATGTTTTACTAGTAAAAATAAATATACAATGTTTTACTAGTAAAAATAAATATACAATGTTTTACTAGTAAAAAAAAATATACAATGTTTTACTAGTAAAAATAAATATACAATGTTTTACTAGTAAAAATAAATATACAATGTTTTACTAGTAAAAATAAATATACAATGTTTTACTAGTAAAAAAAAATATACAATGTTTTACTAGTAAAAATAAATATACAATGTTTTACCAGTAAAAATAAATATACAATGTTTTACTAGTAAAAATAAATATACAATGTTTTACTAGTAAAAATAAATATACAATGTTTTACTAGTAAAAATAAATATACAATGTTTTACTAGTAAAAATAAATATACAATGTTTTACTAGTAAAAATAAATATACAATGTTTTACTAGTAAAAATAAATATACAATGTTTTACTAGTAAAAATAAATATACAATGTTTTACTAGTAAAAATAAATATACAATGTTTTACTAGTAAAAATAATAATACAATGTTTTACTAGTAAAAATAAATATACAATGTTTTACTAGTAAAAATAAATATACAATGTTTTACTAGTAAAAATAAATATACAATATTTTACTTGTAAAAAAAAATATACAATGTTTTACTAGTAAAAATAAATATACAATGTTTTACTACTAAAAATAAATATACAATGTTTTACTAGTAAAAATAAATATACAATGTTTTTACTAGTAAAAATAAATATACAACGTTTTTACTAGTAAAAATAAATATACAATGTTTTACTAGTAAAAATAAATATACAATGTTTTACTAGTAAAAATAAATATACAATGTTTTACTAGTAAAAATAAATATACAATGTTTTTACTAGTAAAAATAAATATACAATGTTTTACTAGTAAAAATAAATATGCAATGTTTTACTAGTAAAAATAAATATACAATGTTTTACTAGTAAAAAAAAATATACAATGTTTTACTAGTAAAAATAAATATACAATGTTTTACTAGTAAAAATAAATATACAATGTTTTACTAGTAAAAATAAATATACAATGTTTTACTAGTAAAAAAAATATACAATGTTTTACTAGTAAAAAAAAATATACAATGTTTTACTAGTAAAAATAAATATACAATGTTTTACTAGTAAAAATAAATATACAATGTTTTACTAGTAAAAATAAATATACAATGTTTTACTAGTAAAAATAAATATACAATGTTTTACTAGTAAAAAAAATATACAATGTTTTACTAGTTAAAATAAATATACAATGTTTTACTAGTAAAAATAAATATACAATGTTTTACTAGTAAAAATAAATATACAATGTTTTACTAGTAAAAATAAATATACAATGTTTTACTAGTAAAAATGAATATACAATGTTTTACTAGTAAAAATAAATATACAATGTTTTACTAGTAAAAATAAATATACAATGTTTTACTAGTAAAAATAAATATACAATGTTTTACTAGTAAAAATAAATATACAATGTTTTACTAGTAAAAATAAATATACAATGTTTTACTAGTAAAAATAAATATACAATGATTTACTAGTAAAAATAAATATACAATGTTTTACTAGTAAAAATAAATATACAATGTTTTACTAGTAAAAATAAATATACAATGTTTTACTAGTAAAAATAAATATACAATATTTTACTTGTAAAAAAAAATATACAATGTTTTACTAGTAAAAATAAATATACAATGTTTTACTACTAAAAATAAATATACAATGTTTTACTAGTAAAAATAAATATACAATGTTTTACTAGTAAAAATAAATATACAATGTTTTACTAGTAAAAAAAAATATACAATGTTTTACTAGTAAAAATAAATATACAATGTTTTACTAGTAAAAATAAATATACAATGTTTTACTTGTAAAAACAAATATACAATGTTTTACTAGTAAAAAAAATATACAATGTTTTGCTAGTAAAAATAAATATACAATGTTTTACTAGTAAAAATAAATATACAATGTTTTACTAGTAAGAATAAATATACAATGTTTTACTAGTAAAAATAAATATACAATGTTTTACTAGTAAAAATAAATATACAATGTTTTACTAGTAAAAAAAAATATACAATGTTTTACTAGTAAACATAAATATACAATGTTTTACTAGTAAAAATAAATATACAATGTTTTACTTGTAAAAATAAATATACAATGTTTTACTAGTAAAAAAAATATACAATGTTTTACTAGTAAAAATAAATATACAATGTTTTACTAGTAAAAATAAATATACAATGTTTTACTAGTAAAAATAAATATACAATATTTTACTAGTAAAAATAAATATACAATGTTTTACTAGTAAAAATAAATATACAATGTTTTACTAGTAAAAAAAAATATACAATGTTTTACTAGTAAAAATAAATATACAATGTTTTACTAGTAAACATAAATATACAATGTTTTACTAGTAAAAATAAATATACAATGTTTTACTAGTAAAAATAAATATACAATGTTTTACTAGTAAAAATAAATATACAATGTTTTACTAGTAAAAATAAATATACAATGTTTTACTAGTAAAAAAAAATATACAATGTTTTACTAGTAAAAATAAATATACAATGTTTTATTAGTAAAAATAAATATACAATGTTTTACTAGAAAAAAAAATATACAGTGTTTTACTAGTAAAAATAAATATACAATGTTTTACTAGTAAATATAAATATACAATGTTTTACTAGTAAACATAAATATACAATGTTTTACTAGTAAAAATAAATATACAATGTTTGTTTTACTAGTAAAAATAAATATACAGTCGATTCCGCTTAATTGGGACACCGCTTAATTGGGACAGCCGCTTATTTGGGCCAAATCTTAAAGAACAGAAACCAAACCAAGGAACCAACAGTAAATTTACATGTTTAATTGGGACAACATTCCGCTTAATTGGGACAGTAAATTTAAGATCACAGTATATATTATGTTACAAATATGTATTCAAAAGAAAAAATATTTACAAAAAATTTAATATGATACGCTTCATATCTTTTTGATTCACAACATGGAAAATTATATTTAAAAAACTAGCAAATATGTATCAATTAATTATATTAGTATCGCGCGCTGTGAACTTTTTTCCCAACACATTCATTCACGTATGAAATACGGACCCACGCGTGCTCAAAGGTTAATGTTTACCCTCGCGTCGGCGTGGCGCGTCACCGGTCATTAAAGCTGTGAGAGTCTACCCTGCTGTCTCAATCGTTACGTATTCAGTTATGATTCAGTTACCACTACACCTCGCGCGTGGAAGGTTCGTTATTTATTATTTTATTTTGGAATTTATTATTATTTTTTCTTAAAAGTTTATATTTTTTTGGTTATATGTAGTTTAAAGTTTTTTCCAAGAATTTATAAAATAAAATTATTAAAAGAAAAATATGGATTGCTTAATTTTATGTAAAATTCGGTTAATTGGGACAGCCGCTTAATTGGGACAAAATGCCCTAGTCCCGATGTGTCCCAATTAAGCGGAATCGACTGTACAATGTTTTACTAGTAAAAATAAATATACAATGTTTTACTTATAAAAATAAATATACAATGTTTTACTAGTAAAAAAAAATATACAATGTTTTACTAGTAAAAAAAAATATACAATGTTTTACTAGTAAAAATAAATATACAATGTTTTACTAGTAAAAATAAATATACAATGTTTTACTAGTAAAAATAAATATACAATGTTTTACTAGTAAAAATAAATATACAATGTTTTACTAGTAAAAATAAATATACAATGTTTTACTAGTAAAAAAAAATATACAATGTTTTACTAGTAAAAATAAATATACAATGTTTTACTAGTAAAAATAAATATACAATGTTTTACTAGTAAAAATAAATATACAATGTTTTACTAGTAAAAAAAAATATACAATGTTTTACTAGTAAAAAAAAATATACAATGTTTTACTAGTAAAAATAAATATACAATGTTTTACTAGTAAAAATAAATATACAATGTTTTACTAGTAAAAATAAATATACAATGTTTTACTAGTAAAAATAAATATACAATGTTTTACTAGTAAAAATAAATATACAATGTTTTACTAGTAAAAAAAATATACAATGTTTTACTAGTAAAAATAAATATACAATGTTTTACTAGTAAAAATAAATATACAATGTTTTACTAGTAAAAATAAATATACAATGTTTTACTAGTAAAAAAAAAATATACAATGTTTTACTAGTAAAAATAAATTATACAATGTTTTACTAGTAAAAATAAATATACAATGTTTTACTAGTAAAAATAAATATACAATGTTTTACTAGTAAAAATAAATATACAATGTTTTACTAGTAAAAATAAATATACAATGTTTTACTAGTAAAAATAAATATACAATGTTTTACTAGTAAAAATAAATATACAATGTTTTACTAGTAAAAATAAATATACAATGTTTTACTAGTAAAAATAAATATACAACGTTTTACTAGTAAAAATAAATATACAATGTTTTACTAGTAAAAATAAATATACAATGTTTTACTAGTAAAAATAAATATACAATGTTTTACTAGTAAAAATAAATATACAATGTTTTACTAGTAAAAATAAATATACAATGTTTTACTAGTAAAAATAAATATACAATGTTTTACTAGTAAAAATAAATATACAATGTTTTACTAGTAAAAAAAAATATACAATGTTTTACTAGTAAAAATAAATATACAATGTTTTACTAGTAAAAATAAATATACAATGTTTTACTAGTAAAAATAAATATACAATGTTTTACTAGTAAAAATAAATATACAATGTTTTATTAGTAAAAATAAATATACAATGTTTTACTAGAAAAAAAAATATACAGTGTTTTACTAGTAAAAATAAATATACAATGTTTTACTAGTAAATATAAATATACAATGTTTTACTAGTAAACATAAATATACAATGTTTTACTAGTAAAAATAAATATACAATGTTTGTTTTACTAGTAAAAATAAATATACAGTCGATTCCGCTTAATTGGGACACCGCTTAATTGGGACAGCCGCTTATTTGGGCCAAATCTTAAAGAACAGAAACCAAACCAAGGAACCAACAGTAAATTTACATGTTTAATTGGGACAACATTCCGCTTAATTGGGACAGTAAATTTAAGATCACAGTATATATTATGTTACAAATATGTATTCAAAAGAAAAAATATTTACAAAAAATTTAATATGATACGCTTCATATCTTTTTGATTCACAACATGGAAAATTATATTTAAAAAACTAGCAAATATGTATCAATTAATTATATTAGTATCGCGCGCTGTGAACTTTTTTCCCAACACATTCATTCACGTATGAAATACGGACCCACGCGTGCTCAAAGGTTAATGTTTACCCTCGCGTCGGCGTGGCGCGTCACCGGTCATTAAAGCTGTGAGAGTCTACCCTGCTGTCTCAATCGTTACGTATTCAGTTATGATTCAGTTACCACTACACCTCGCGCGTGGAAGGTTCGTTATTTATTATTTTATTTTGGAATTTATTATTATTTTTTCTTAAAAGTTTATATTTTTTTGGTTATATGTAGTTTAAAGTTTTTTCCAAGAATTTATAAAATAAAATTATTAAAAGAAAAATATGGATTGCTTAATTTTATGTAAAATTCGGTTAATTGGGACAGCCGCTTAATTGGGACAAAATGCCCTAGTCCCGATGTGTCCCAATTAAGCGGAATCGACTGTACAATGTTTTACTAGTAAAAATAAATATACAATGTTTTACTTATAAAAATAAATATACAATGTTTTACTAGTAAAAAAAAATATACAATGTTTTACTAGTAAAAAAAAATATACAATGTTTTACTAGTAAAAATAAATATACAATGTTTTACTAGTAAAAATAAATATACAATGTTTTACTAGTAAAAATAAATATACAATGTTTTACTAGTAAAAATAAATATACAATGTTTTACTAGTAAAAATAAATATACAATGTTTTACTAGTAAAAATAAATATACAATGTTTTACTAGTAAAAATAAATATACAATGTTTTACTAGTAAAAAAAAATATACAATGTTTTACTAGTAAAAATAAATATACAATGTTTTACTAGTAAAAATAAATATACAATGTTTTACTAGTAAAAATAAATATACAATGTTTTACTAGTAAAAAAAAATATACAATGTTTTACTAGTAAAAAAAAATATACAATGTTTTACTAGTAAAAATAAATATACAATGTTTTACTAGTAAAAATAAATATACAATGTTTTACTAGTAAAAATAAATATACAATGTTTTACTAGTAAAAATAAATATACAATGTTTTACTAGTAAAAATAAATATACAATGTTTTACTAGTAAAAAAAATATACAATGTTTTACTAGTAAAAATAAATATACAATGTTTTACTAGTAAAAATAAATATACAATGTTTTACTAGTAAAAATAAATATACAATGTTTTACTAGTAAAAAAAAAATATACAATGTTTTACTAGTAAAAATAAATTATACAATGTTTTACTAGTAAAAATAAATATACAATGTTTTACTAGTAAAAATAAATATACAATGTTTTACTAGTAAAAATAAATATACAATGTTTTACTAGTAAAAATAAATATACAATGTTTTACTAGTAAAAATAAATATACAATGTTTTACTAGTAAAAATAAATATACAATGTTTTACTAGTAAAAATAAATATACAATGTTTTACTAGTAAAAATAAATATACAACGTTTTACTAGTAAAAATAAATATACAATGTTTTACTAGTAAAAATAAATATACAATGTTTTACTAGTAAAAATAAATATACAATGTTTTACTAGTAAAAATAAATATACAATGTTTTACTAGTAAAAATAAATATACAATGTTTTACTAGTAAAAATAAATATACAATGTTTTACTAGTAAAAATAAATATACAATGTTTTACTAGTAAAAAAAAATATACAATGTTTTACTAGTAAAAATAAATATACAATGTTTTACTAGTAAAAATAAATATACAATGTTTTACTAGTAAAAATAAATATACAATGTTTTACTAGTAAAAAAAATATACAATGTTTTACTAGTAAAAAAAAATATACAATGTTTTACTAGTAAAAATAAATATACAATGTTTTACTAGTAAAAATAAATATACAATGTTTTACTAGTAAAAATAAATATACAATGTTTTACTAGTAAAAATAAATATACAATGTTTTACTAGTAAAAAAAAATATACAATGTTTTACTAGTAAAAATAAATATACAATGTTTTACTAGTAAAAATAAATATACAATGTTTTACTAGTAAAAATAAATATACAATGTTTTACTAGTAAAAAAAAATATACAATGTTTTACTAGTAAAAATAAATATACAATGTTTTACTAGTAAAAATAAATATACAATGTTTTACTAGTAAAAATAAATATACAATGTTTTACTAGTAAAAATAAATATACAATGTTTTACTAGTAAAAATAAATATACAATGTTTTACTAGTAAAAATAAATATACAATGTTTTACTAGTAAAAATAAATATACAATGTTTTACTAGTAAAAATAAATATACAATGTTTTACTAGTAAAAATAAATATACAATGTTTTACTAGTAAAAATAAATATACAATGTTTTACTAGTAAAAATAAATATATAATGTTTTACTAGTAAAAATAATAATACAATGTTTTACTAGTAAAAATAAATATACAATGTTTTACTAGTAAAAATAAATATACAATGTTTTACTAGTAAAAATAAATATACAATATTTTACTTGTAAAAAAAAATATACAATGTTTTACTAGTAAAAATAAATATACAATGTTTTACTACTAAAAATAAATATACAATGTTTTACTAGTAAAAATAAATATACAATGTTTTACTAGTAAAAATAAATATACAACGTTTTACTAGTAAAAATAAATATACAATGTTTTACTAGTAAAAATAAATATACAATGTTTTACTAGTAAAAATAAATATACAATGTTTTACTAGTAAAAATAAATATACAATGTTTTACTAGTAAAAATAAATATACAATGTTTTACTAGTAAAAATAAATATACAATGTTTTACTAGTAAAAATAAATATACAATGTTTTACTAGTAAAAAAAAATATACAATGTTTTACTAGTAAAAATAAATATACAATGTTTTACTAGTAAAAATAAATATACAATGTTTTACTAGTAAAAATAAATATACAATGTTTTACTAGTAAAGAAAATATACAATGTTTTACTAGTAAAAAAAAATATACAATGTTTTACTAGTAAAAATAAATATACAATGTTTTACTAGTAAAAATAAATATACAATGTTTTACTAGTAAAAATAAATATACAATGTTTTACTAGTAAAAATAAATATACAATGTTTTACTAGTAAAAAAAAATATACAATGTTTTACTAGTTAAAATAAATATACAATGTTTTACTAGTAAAAATAAATATACAATGTTTTACTAGTAAAAATAAATATACAATGTTTTACTAGTAAAAATAAATATACAATGTTTTACTAGTAAAAATAAATATACAATGTTTTACTAGTAAAAATAAATATACAATGTTTTACTAGTAAAAATAAATATACAATGTTTTACTAGTAAAAATAAATATACAATGTTTTACTAGTAAAAATAAATATACAATGTTTTACTAGTAAAAATAAATATACAATGTTTTACTAGTAAAAATAAATATACAATGATTTACTAGTAAAAATAAATATACAATGTTTTACTAGTAAAAATAAATATACAATGTTTTACTAGTAAAAATAAATATACAATGTTTTACTAGTAAAAATAAATATACAATATTTTACTTGTAAAAAAAAATATACAATGTTTTACTAGTAAAAATAAATATACAATGTTTTACTACTAAAAATAAATATACAATGTTTTACTAGTAAAAATAAATATACAATGTTTTACTAGTAAAAATAAATATACAATGTTTTACTAGTAAAAAAAATATACAATGTTTTACTAGTAAAAATAAATATACAATGTTTTACTAGTAAAAATAAATATACAATGTTTTACTTGTAAAAACAAATATACAATGTTTTACTAGTAAAAAAAATATACAATGTTTTGCTAGTAAAAATAAATATACAATGTTTTACTAGTAAAAATAAATATACAATGTTTTACTAGTAAGAATAAATATACAATGTTTTACTAGTAAAAATAAATATACAATGTTTTACTAGTAAAAATAAATATACAATGTTTTACTAGTAAAAAAAAATATACAATGTTTTACTAGTAAAAATAAATATACAATGTTTTACTAGTAAAAATAAATATACAATGTTTTACTTGTAAAAATAAATATACAATGTTTTACTAGTAAAAAAAATATACAATGTTTTACTAGTAAAAATAAATATACAATGTTTTACTAGTAAAAATAAATATACAATGTTTTACTAGTAAGAATAAATATACAATGTTTTACTAGTAAAAATAAATATACAATGTTTTACTAGTAAAAATAAATATACAATGTTTTACTAGTAAAAATAAATATACAATGTTTTACTAGTAAAAATAAATATACAATGTTTTACTAGTAAAAAAAAATATACAATGTTTACTAGTAAAAATAAATATACAATGTTTTACTAGTAAAAATAAATATACAATGTTTTACTAGTAAAAATAAATATACAATGTTTTACTAGTAAAAAAAAATATACAATGTTTTACTAGTAAAAAAAAATATACAATGTTTTACTAGTAAAAATAAATATACAATGTTTTACTAGCAAAAATAAATATACAATATTTTACTAGTAAAAATAAATATACAATGTTTTACTAGTAAAAATAAATATACAATGTTTTACTAGTAAAAATAAATATACAATGTTTTACTAGTAAAAATAAATATACAATGTTTTACTAGTAAAAAAAAATATACAATGTTTTACTAGTAAAAATAAATATACAATGTTTTACTAGTAAAAATAAATATACAATGTTTTACTAGTAAAAATAAATATACAATGTTTTACTAGAAAAAAAATATACAGTGTTTTACTAGTAAAAATAAATATACAATGTTTTACTAGTAAAAATAAATATACAATGTTTTACTAGTAAACATAAATATACAATGTTTTACTAGTAAAAATAAATATACAATGTTTTACTAGTAAAAATAAATATACAATGTTTTACTAATAAAAATAAATATACAATGTTTTACTCGTAAAAATAAATATACAATGTTTTACTAGTAAAAAAAAAATATACAATGTTTTACTAGTAAAAATAAATATACGTTTTACTAGTAAAAATAAATATACAATGTTTTACTAGTAAAAATAAATATACAATGTTTTACTAGTAAAAATAAATATACAATGTTTTACTAGTAAAAATAAATATACAATGTTTTACTAGTAAAAATAAATATACAATGTTTTACTAGTAAAAAAAAAATATACAATGTTTTACTAGTAAAAATAAATATACAATGTTTTACTAGTAAAAATAAATATACAATGTTTTACTAGTAAAAATAAATATACAATGTTTTACTAGTAAAAATAAATATACAATGTTTTACTAGTAAAAAAAAAATATACAATGTTTTACTAGTAAAAAAAAATATACAATGTTTTACTAGTAAAAATAAATATACAATGTTTTACTAGTAAAAATAAATATACAATGTTTTACTAGTAAAAATAAATATACAATGTTTTACTAGTAAAAATAAATATACAATGTTTTACTAGTAAAAATAAATATACAATGTTTTACTAGTAAAAATAAATATACAATGTTTTACTAGTAAAAATACATATACAATGTTTTACTAGTAAAAACACATATACAATATTTTACTTGTAAAAAAAAATATACAATGTTTTACTAGTAAAAATAAATATACAATGTTTTACTAGTAAAATTAAATATACAATGTTTTACTAGTAAAAATAAATATACAATGTTTTACTAGTAAAAATAAATATACAATGTTTTACTAGTAAAAATAAATATACAATGTTTTACTAGTAAAAATAAATATACAATATTTTACTAGTAAAAATAAATATACAATGTTTTACTAGTAAAAAGAAATATACAATGTTTTACTAGTAAAAATAAATATACAATGTTTTACTAGTAAAAATAAATATACAATGTTTTACTAGTAAAAATAAATATACAATGTTTTACTAGTAAAAATAAATATACAATGTTTTACTAGTAAAAATAAATATGCAATGTTTTACTAGTAAAAATAAATATACAATGTTTTACTAGTAAAAATAAATGTACAATGTTTTACTAGTAAAAATAAATATACAATGTTTTACTAGTAAAAATAAATATACAATGTTTTACTAGTAAAAATAAATATACAATGTTTTACTAGTAAAAATAAATATACAATGTTTTACTAGTAAAAATAAATATACAATGTTTTACTAGTAAAAAAAATATACAATGTTTTACTAGTAAAATTAAATATACAATGTTTTACTAGTAAAAATAAATATACAATGTTTTACTAGTAAAAATAAATATACAATGTTTTACTAGTAAAAATAAATATACAATGTTTTACTAGTAAAAATAAATATACAATGTTTTACTAGTAAAAATAACTATACAATGTTTTACTAGTAAAAATAAATATACAATGTTTTACTAGTAAAAGTAAATATACAATGTTTTACTAGTAAAAATAAATATACAACGTTTTACTAGTAAAAATAAATATACAATGTTTTACTAGTAAAAATAAATATACAATGTTTTACTAGTAAAAATAAATATACAATGTTTTACTAGTAAAATAAATATACAATGTTTTACTAGTAAAAATAAATATACAATGTTTTACTTGTAAAAATAAATATACAATGTTTTACTAGTAAAAAAAATATACAATGTTTTACTAGTAAAAATAAATATACAATGTTTTACTAGTAAAAATAAATATACAATGTTTTACTAGTAAAAATAAATATACAATGTTTTACTAGTAAAATTAAATATACAATGTTTTACTAGTAAAAATAAATATACAATGTTTTACTAGTAAAAAAAAAATATACAATGTTTTACTAGTAAAAATAAATATACAATGTTTTACTAGTAAAAATAAATATACAATGTTTTACTAGTAAAAATAAATATACAATGTTTTACTAGTAAAAATAAATATACAATGTTTTACTAGTAAAAAAAAAATATACAAGGTTATACTAGTAAAAAAAAATATACAATGTTTTACTAGTAAAAATAAATATACAATGTTTTACTAGTAAAAATAAATATACAATGTTTTACTAGTAAAAATAAATATACAATGTTTTACTAGTAAAAATAAATATACAATGTTTTACTAGTAAAAATAAATATACAATGTTTTACTAGTAAAAATAAATATACAATGTTTTACTAGTAAAAATAAATATACAATGTTTTACTAGTAAAAATAAATATACAATGTTTTACTAGTAAAAATACATATACAATGTTTTACTAGTAAAAATACATATACAATATTTTACTTGTAAAAAAAAATATACAATGTTTTACTAGTAAAAATAAATATACAATGTTTTACTAGTAAAAATAAATATACAATGTTTTACTAGTAAAAATAAATATACAATGTTTTACTAGTAAAAATAAATATACAATATTTTACTAGTAAAAATAAATATACAATGTTTTACTAGTAAAAAGAAATATACAATGTTTTACTAGTAAAAATAAATATACAATGTTTTACTAGTAAAAATAAATATACAATGTTTTACTAGTAAAAATAAATATACAATGTTTTACTAGTAAAAATAAATATACAATGTTTTACTAGTAAAAATAAATATACAATGTTTTACTAGTAAAAATAAATATACAATGTTTTACTAGTAAAAATAAATATACAATGTTTTACTAGTAAAAATAAATGTACAATGTTTTACTAGTAAAAATAAATATACAATGTTTTACTAGTAAAAATAAATATACAATGTTTTACTAGTAAAAATAAATATACAATGTTTTACTAGTAAAAATAAATATACAATGTTTTACTAGTAAAAATAAATATACAATGTTTTACTAGTAAAAAAAATATACAATGATTTACTAGTAAAATTAAATATACAATGTTTTACTAGTAAAAATAAATATACAATGTTTTACTAGTAAAAATAAATATACAATGTTTTACTAGTAAAAAAAAATATACAATGTTTTACTAGTAAAAATAAATATACAATGTTTTACTAGTAAAAATAACTATACAATGTTTTACTAGTAAAAATAAATATACAATGTTTTACTAGTAAAAGTAAATATACAATGTTTTACTAGTAAAAATAAATATACAACGTTTTACTAGTAAAAATAAATATACAATGTTTTACTAGTAAAAATAAATATACAATGTTTTACTAGTAAAAATAAATATACAATGTTTTACTAGTAAAATAAATATACAATGTTTTACTAGTAAAAATGAATATACAATGTTTTACTTGTAAAAATAAATATACAATGTTTTACTAGTAAAAAAAATATACAATGTTTTACTAGTAAAAATAAATATACAATGTTTTACTAGTAAAAATAAATATACAATGTTTTACTAGTAAAAATAAATATACAATGTTTTACTAGTAAAAATAAATATACAATGTTTTACTAGTAAAAATAAATATACAATGTTTTACTAGTAAAAATAAATATACAATATTTTACTAGTAAAAAAAAATATACAATATTTTACTAGTAAAAAAAAATATACAATGTTTTACTAGTAAAAATAAATATACAATGTTTTACTAGTAAAAATAAATATACAATGTTTTACTAGTAAAAATAAATATACAATATTTTACTAGTAAAAAAAAATATACAATGTTTTACTAGTAAAAATAAATATACAATGTTTTACTAGTAAAAATAAATATACAATGTTTTACTAGTAAAAATAAATATACAATGTTTTACTAGTAAAAATAAATATACAATATTTTACTAGTAAAAATAAATATACAATGTTTTACTAGTAAAAAAAAATATACAATGTTTACTAGTAAAAATAAATATACAATGTTTTACTAGTAAAAATAAATATACAATGTTTTACTAGTAAAAATAAATATACAATGTTTTACTAGTAAAAAAAAATATACAATGTTTTACTAGTAAAAATAAATATACAATGTTTTACTAGTAAAAATAAATATACAATGTTTTACTAGTAAAAATAAATATACAATATTTTACTATTAAAAATAAATATACAATGTTTTACTAGTAAAAATAAATATACAATGTTTTACTAGTAAAAAAAAATATACAATGTTTTACTAGTAAAAATAAATATACAATGTTTTACTAGTAAAAATAAATATACAGTATTTTACTAGTAAAAATAAATATACAATGTTTTACTAGTAAAAATAAATATACAATGTTTTACTAGTAAAAATAAATATACAATGTTTTACTAGTAAAAATAAATATACAATGTTTTACTAGTAAAAATAAATATACAATGTTTTACTAGTAAAAAAAAATATACAATGTTTTACTAGTAAAAATAAATATACAATGTTTTACTAGTAAAAATAAATATACAATGTTTTACTAGTAAAAATAAATATACAATGTTTTACTAGTAAAAAAAAATATACAATGTTTTACTAGTAAAAATAAATATACAATGTTTTACTAGTAAAAATAAATATACAATGTTTTACTAGTAAAAATAAATATACAATGTTTTACTAGTAAAAATAAATATACAATGTTTTACTAGTAAAAATAAATATACAATGTTTTACTAGAAAAAATAAATATACAATGTTTTACTAGTAAAAATAAATATACAATGTTTTACTAGTAAAAATAAATAAACTATTTATTAATGTTTGTTTTATGATTTAACAGAACAGAGCGATTTGATAGTTGGTATTAGAAGAAGAGGAAGAGGATAATGACGAGATCAACCATCTTGGCGAGAGCAACGTTTGTCTTTTATTTATAGCAGCTGGAATTAAGTAATGATTTTTATTGATATTCTTATAGTTATAGAATAATAGAAGTGCTACTGGAGTGATAGCGGAAGGCGGTCTTTGTGCGCGAATTAATTGCAAATTCCGAATTGTTGAGAATATAATTGTAATTCACATTATTACTGTTTGCTGTTGCTACTAATTTTGTTACGTATTTTAGGCCCAAATGTTTGCGGCGTAGCTGAATGGGCAAAAACGAGGCATCGGCGTGCAGACTACTAGAAGGTGTCGTACGAAATGCACCAGTAATGCAACGGAGTCCTGCATTAATGATAGGTATAATCTTCTTCAGATGGCAAGGTCTGGCCGAATCATATGATATGCATCCGTAATCCAAACGAGAAAGATCTAGTGCTTTAAATAGTCTATCCAACATCTGTCTGTCTGCACCCCAAGCGGCGGTACCGCTCAGACAACGTATTGGATTCAAAGCTTGCTGTTCTGTTGCTACCAGATGATTGAAGTTTAAATTCCATGTTAGTTTACAATCGAAATAGATACCGAGTATCTTCATATGACTTGCCATCTGAATAAGGTTTGTGCCATTATTCATTTTAATCACTGGTGTAGTATGCGTTCTGCGTAGCCTGCAAAAGTCCGTGATTCTCGTCTTACCCAACGAGAAACTAAAACCGATTCCAGCTGCATTCTTTTCAATGCAATTCACCGCCTTTCGGAGATTGAACTTAATCAATGTGAGATTGTCCGATAAGAAATAGATTAGATCATCCATATAAAGAAGAGGATTAACCAATTTCAGGATATCATCTGCGATCGAATTAATTGCAGTGAGGAATAGTGTATAGGAAATGGTAGAGCCTTGCGGAATGCCATTTTCCATTGTATGATGTGACGAGAGTGTGGAGCCAATTCGGACCTGGAACCTGCGTTCCGAAAAAAACTGCTCGATTACGTGACCGATATTGCCACGAATACCCCAGCGAAAGAGTTGTCGTAAGATGTTATGCCGCCATGTCATGTCGTAAGATGTTATGCCGCCATGTCATGTCGTAAGCCTTCTGGATATCAAACAATATTGCAATAAGATGCTTATGTGAGAGAATTGACTTCTAAATATCGCTTGCGAATCGTATGTAAATATCATTCGTAAAATAGCCATTGCGTGATCCGCATTGGTAGGTTTGTAGAAAATTGTTAACGTTCAAATACGAATTTAATCAATTGTTTATTAATTTCTCATAGATCTTGCCCAGATGACAGGTTAACGCAATCGGACGATAAGAAGAGGGCTCACTATACAGTTTATCCGGTTTGCATAACGGAACAATATGCGCTGTCTTCCAGATCGCAGGAAACAGGCCACTGCCCCATATATGATTAAATAAATCAAACAGGTAACGTATCAATTCGATGGGAATGTTTTTTAGAATTGTATATGAGATTTTATCTGGACCAGGTGCCGCATTCTTCTTTCTGATGCCGTATAGAACAGACTGTAATTCGCTCAGTGAAAAATTCCTATTACAATATTCTAAGTACGTATTATCGCTGGATTGGTTAAAATCGAGTACACTATTCGCTTCCGTTTCCGCTTTAATTTGCAGAAAATCATCCGTATAGTTACTATCATTGCTGACCGAAGAGAAGTGATCAGCAAGTAATTTACATATTTCGGATGTATCAGCAACATCCTCCGCACCATCATTCAGAAGATTAATGGGCTTATGTTTCTTCAAACCAAACATAGATTTGATCTTCTTCCATACACCATCCGTGTTCAGTGATGCAGCGCCGGCAACATTCTCGTTATCGAAGCAATCGCTCACATAGTTGTGCCAAGTAGCTCGTTTCGCGTATCGGGTGGCCGCTCTGGTTCTAAGGTAATTAATTTTATTAACATCGTTCGGATGATCTTTATAGACACGATACGCTTGTCTTTTAGCTTTAATAATTTTAAGCAATTCCCTAGAGAACCAGGGCACCGCTTTACGTAACTTGATCGTATCCGCAGCAGTAGCAGTAGAAGAAGAAGAAGCAGCAGCAGAGGATGAATGATCGTTGCGATTCGAAACGCTAGCAGCAGCAGGAACAGCGGCTGCAACAGAAACAGCAGCAGCAGCAGCAGTGGCATCAGGTGGTGATTGTATTTGAGAAATTGCAAAGATATTGTCGCCAGCATCACTAATATCATCAGATGGGTACATAGTGTCCGAAGAAGAAGATGATACAAAAGGCGGAGAAGATGAAGAAAGAACTGGCGGAGGCAGTGAATTGTAAGTATTGATAAATTCTGAAAGGCTTGGGCAGTTTCTCGTACTACACTTACTTATCGGAATCGATAACAATGCAGCCGAAAAAATATTCATGTTGATCTCATGAAGTAAATTGTTGATATCAGTCTTATGATTAATCTCAGTTTCCGGTATCCGTATGTTGTCTCTGAAAACTTCCCAATCGGCTTGATCATAGGCGAATCTATGCGAGTGCGATGACAGCTAGTTCGCGTCTATGTTGGCAACCCTATCAAATATAGGAATATGGTTACTACCGTAAGCATCATTCCTGTGCGGGGTCCAGGACAGAAACTGGGCTATGTTTGCTGAACAGAGCTTCAAGTCGATGGTGGATGTAGAGTTGGATCTAAGGTTTATATAAGTCGGTTCGTTGACTATATTTAATAGCGTAATGTTATTATTGTTCTGTAAGAATGATGTTATCGTACGACCAATTTGATTTACAGCTTTTAAATTCGTCTCCCATAGTACCGAATGCCCGTTAAAATCGCCACACACAATAAACGGGCTGGCAGTTGACGTACGATTCCAATCAGGCGGAATGTAAACATTACAAATCGTAAATTTTTTTAATTGCGACGGAGAGTTGTTGAAGATCTGAACAGCTACAACCGGAAGATTAGAGTTAATATTGATCTTTGTCACGGTTCAGATTTGACACTTGTTCCAGTTCAACATTTTTTGTATTGTTTTGTATTGGTGCTGAAAATATTTGATGTAGTCACATTTTAAATTTTAATAATAGTAAAAGTTAGGCAGCAAGTTGTGCAGGAAAGTTTATATGGTTGCATTGCTATTAGGTTGTTAAATTTTTTTATGTTTGATATGATCCCAGTAGAAGAATTTTGATTGTCACAATTATCAGGATTGTTGTGAGCTGTAGTATATGAGACGATATTTTCTGGTGTTATTTATTTACAACTATGTTTTGAATCATCGCTTATCGATACGTTGGTTTGAGTAAGTTATGCGCAAATAAGATATCGGCGAACAGATAAATGTTATCAATGAATTGTAAAGAAAACTAGATCTAATTTTCTGATATAGGGATTTTCAAATTGTAGAAATGCTATGAGACATTTGTCTGTTTTCAAATGTATATAAAAAGGCCAAATAAGTTGTAATTATTTGTCGCACGCGGTTTAACATATTGTTTTGCGAACAGCTGATATACTACGGTACAATTTGTATGTCAAAAAACTAGCTTTACGAGATTAGTTAGTGTCAATTAAAATTCTGTTCATTTTGGTTTCGTTTTGTATTCTGTTGTTTACATTAAATTTGCTTTAGTTTCAGAAATAATTTGATTAGAGTTTTGATTTAATTATGTACGATTAAATGATTTATTATTTATTGTTAATTTTCGATTTAGATGATTGTTGCAGTTACAACATTGCGGATTTTATGAACGTCTAGGTATTCGAATAAAGTAGTTTCTGTATTGATTTCGAGTTTGATTAGATTTGAAAGATAATCTGTTATTGCGTGGCGGATAGCGTTTGCGTATGCAGGACTATTGTAGTTTTATGGATTGGCGCATTAACTCGGGCATTCGGTAAGTAAATTTATTGGCGCCCGGGAAAATAATTTAGTTCAGTCTACGTTTAATGGGGGATTCGAACCACACCGTCTTCACTGAGCCTAGCCGTGCCTGAAGGTCCTGCCCCAATATTTTTGGGGCAATCGAGTTTTGATCGTTACAATACAAATAAACTTGTTTCAAAACTTAATTTATTGCATATATTTCATACCATTGATTGCATTATACATGTTTATAGTTAAAAGACATAAAATTGCCAATAAATATTTTACATGTTTTTAGAATGAATTTTAACCAGCTGCAGTTGTAGTAGTAGTGGTAGTAGTTGCTAAAAACAAAATTATTGATTTAAATAACTATAAAATTTAACATCAAACTCAAAGATAACTTACTGTGCCATCAATTGGCTTTATGTTCATTGATGCTTAAGGCTCCAGCAATATTTTGTTCACTATTGTTCATCAGAGCAGGTTCTGCCACCTAACAATAGAAAGTTTTTTTTTAAATAATTATTTTTACTCTAAAATAATATCTACCAATAAGTACCAATAAAATATAGTTAGTTACTAGTTCAGTTAAAAAATTTATAAATATATTTAGTAATTATTTATTAAGTATAAATTAGTAAGTTAAAAAAAATATTTATTTGAAATGTATACTTACAACCAATACTAAAATACAAATAGCGACAATCAATAAAACAGTTGAAAATTTCATTTTTGTATATAATATTTGTTTGAATCAATTGCACAAACTGATATAATTTAATGTGAATTCTTGTCAATTTATACTCATAACAAACAAATTAACACACAATATTTTTTAAAACAAATTATTATTTTGTAATTTTTATATTTTATTCAAAAAAAAAATTATAATGGAAACTAGTTTTTTTTTTCAATTGTTATTTATTTTATTGTTATTTTTATTTTTAATATATGTATATATATATATATATATATATATATATATATATATATATATATATATATATATATATATATATATATATATATATATATAATTATATAATTACTTATTCTATGCAGACAATGAGAAGAAGAAAGTGGCAAAATGCATATGGCACAGTGATATAGGTAATATTCATTGGGAAAAATATATTGTTTTTCTTAATCTTTGAAAATTGCATGAATATTGTTGAGTTTTGCTTGCAAATTAAAGAAATAAATTGCCATTTCTAATTTAAAACAAATTTCAATTTTCGTTTTTCTAATAGTTATATAATTGTATTCGCTGATGCAAATGTAACGAACGGTACCTTTCAGTATGTTATTAGAGAAAATGGCGGCGAAAAGTGCTTTTCAAGCACCCAAAAAGAAACCTAATACAACTGTTAAAACTTCAAATTCAAATAAAGCAACCAAGTCTTTGTCAAATTCGCAACATGAAGAAATTTTTTAAACTGTGATAGAAGAATCACCCGTTGTATCGTCAACAACTGATATTTGTAAATCTGAAGAAGAGAAAAATAATAAAATATCTATAGATGATTCCGCTTCGACTGCATGCACAGACAATTTCTCTAATCTCTTGTTTAGTTCTGCACCAAAACAATCTACAGTGGAGGATGTTTCAAAGCAGACGCAAACGTCAAAACGTGAACCAATGGTTAGTGATTTTTTGAAAATATTGGAAGTATTTTTTAACCAGACACAATTGAGTCAACCGCCCAAAACTCTTTCGCATCGGGATAAATTACAATGGCTTCAGGATCGACGAGGTACAGGACTATATGTGCAGTGTGACGATTGCAATAAATGGCGTTATTTAAACGACACAGATGATCCGGTCGATTTACCAGAAAAATGGTACTGTCCCATGAATCCAGGTAAATAGGTTCAATATTTTATATTTGTGGAAGATAAATTTCGTCAGACTATAATTTCTTTTTTTATTGCACATACACAATAATAATATAATTGATAAGCTAACCAACTAACGCGATATACGTTTAGCATTGATATTTTAATCTATTCATTCAATATTAATATATTTTTATTATTTGCAAATTATTTTAATGTTAATAAACATCAAGAAGACAATTCCTCTTGCTATAAAAACTGTGTATTACTATTTTAGATGCTGTTTTATTGTTATATTTATGAAAACATTCGCTTCCACAAAACTTTGCTCTTTCTGTACAAATTTCTTTTTAATTGTCTAACGAAACATTAAATTTTTTATATTTACTAAAATGAAAAGTCATTTAAACTTGATTTATGTGAAAAAAATAAATAATACAATTATTACTCTCTCTCGTTTGATAGCAAGCTTTGAATAGCAAAATTTATAATACTTTAAATAAAATGTAATTATATTTATTATTCAGCAAGTACTATACTTGCACGTATGAGAGGCTGTAATTTTTGAGTTATTATTTGAAGTTACTATATTTGACACTGACTTTTCTTAACTATGAAATAAATAAAACAAAAGACTGATGTAGAAAATGCAAATGTAGAAATAAACAAATCTATTGTTTATCATTATATCTAATATTGTGAATTTTTTTTAATTATTTGTATAGATAAAGAAGCGAATAAATGTGAAATCAGTGAAGTAGCTCTATCAATATTTGCCGAGTATGATTTAATCTACAATAAGTATACAGCTGGAACAATTGTGTGGGCAAAATTAAATGGCTATCCCTGGTGGCCAGCAATGGTGGACGATGATTCCGATACGGAACAATATTATTGGCTCGACGAGTTCAGTGACTATCCTGTAAGCCTTATTCTGGTAATTATTAAGTTCATACATAAATTCGAAATGTTTTTCATTTCCAACACAACGATAAAAACTAATTAATCTAATATTTCATTATGGGTATTTTTATAGACACCTTTGTCTACATTTATATATCTTTTTAGAGTACTTTTAGGAATCATATATATTTTACGCGTTCGACTTGTTATATTTATCGTTACGAGGGTTGCCTTTTATATTTCGGAATTAGAGAAAAAACCCAAATATTTATCATCAAAAAGGGCTTTATTGTTTTTCAAAATATTCCTCATGAAGATCAATATACATTTGCGCATACGTTCGAACCAATATTCGAAGCAGTTTTTCTAGTCCGATTGAGGTACCTTCCTCTAAATTCTAAAACATGCATTTTGAACGCATCAACCGCTTGCGCTTCAGCTGTCGAAAACCGTTGACTTCGCAATTTATTTTTAATGTGCGGGGGAATAAAAATAAGTCATTGGATGCCAAATCAAGACTGTACGGCGAATGACCCATCAAATCGATGTTTTGAATGCTCAAAAAGTCACTTGTTCGAGCCAATGTGTGAGAGCTCGCATTGTCGTGGTGGAGAATGATCCGTCTTCGGCAGTTGATTTTTCTTATTTCTCTGCAGACTTCTGGCAAACAAATGGTTGTGTACTATTCAGAATTGACCGTTTCAATGGTACGGTTGCGACATATCCAGTTTTTCCGAAAACACAGACGACCATTTGCTTCGAAGTGCTTCGTGCGCGAACAACTTTTGTTTGATTTGGCTCATTTTGAAAAACCCACACAATCGACTGCTGTTTAGTTTTGGACTCCTACGCGTACATCCACAATTTGTTACCTGTCACGATGTCATAGATTTATTTTTGAGCACCGCGATCATATTTTTTTGAGCATTTCTTTTGACTAATGGACACGACCATTTTTTGAGTTATTGTTAAATTATATGGAATCGAACGAGAACAAATTTTTTTGACGGCCGAATATTCATGCAATATTGAATGTATACTGATTCTCTCCCACGATAAGTTACATGACGATCTTGCAGTATCAGTTCACGCACAGCATCAATGTTTTCCGGAACAACAACCGATTTTGGACGACCTCCACGAAATTCCTAGTTTACCGAACTACAACCACGATTGAATACAGTAAACCAGCGATAAACACTGGTCCTTGATGCTGCTTCATCGCCAAAAGTCGAATTAAATTCATTGATGTAGTGTTCATGAGTTAATTCATGTCGAAAGTTGTAAAAAATAATCGCACGAAAATATTCTCGATTTAATTCCATTATGTGACCGAGCTGAATTTTTAAAGTTATTGTAAACAAAACAAATAGCGCTTATTTTGTAGGTCAAAACGTTCTGAGTACGTATATCGTTTTCAAAAATTTCAAACTTTAATATAGAGACGTCAGTTGCCACTACAGTTATCCAATCCCGACATATAAAATGAAACCCTCGTACGTATGTAATAGTAAAAATTATCTATTTGTTGTTCGAATAATTTAAACTTAGCATTGACTTATTTCTTCCTTTTTTTTTCTAAAAATAAATAATAATATTTCCAAGATAATATTCGATAAAAATTACTTCTCTATTATAAATTATTAAGATTATTTTTTAAAATTTTATTTTATAATTAGAAGCACTCCGAATACATAAAATATATTAATAAAACATTTTTGTTTTATCTAGAAATATCAGGTAGTATTTTTCTACGGCGATCAAATATCACGAGCATGGATTCCAAATCGATTTTTGAAATCGTTTAAACATAATCTTCATTACGATGCAAAACAGAAAATTGCCAAAAAATATGTTAAAGGAATGGCAGTGGCAATGGAACAAGCTCAAGATGCAATAACATTAAATGTAAGAGGTAGACTGAAGAAATACAGTTTCCTGACACGTTGGACTGGTGCAATTATTACACCACCTTCATATGATTGTGAAGAACTTCTCGAAAATCCAATTCAGAAAAAGAAGAAATACACAAATCGAGTCAAGAAAACACAGAAGATTCAAATGAAGACGAGAGTGGTGGTAAGACTGATTTAGAAAACAATAAAACAAAAAGCGACCAATGTAATCTAATGATGATTTTCCGATTCTAGTTTCCGGTAGTAGAAAAGAAAGCAAGTTTAAGAAAAATAATAAAAAATCTAAAAAACGTATTAGAAACATTAATGAAAAAAGTGCTGATGAAATGGAAATGAATAATAAGAAAAAATTTACTACTAAGAATGACAACATTAAAAACCTTTGCCAAAGAAATTCTATCGATAAATGTGATAAATAATTTATTAATGCAAACGAACTTCCAGTAAAATTTAAACTAAATTTTACTGGTGGTTTATTTGCTTTCAAAGATAATTAAAAATAATAATAACTTGTTTTTTCGTTTTAACTTTTTTAAGGGTACTTGAATAATTATTATTTATATGTACCCTAATTTTTTAGTATGTTACCTATTAAGTAGGTTGTTTATTTTTTCTTTAGTTAAATATTTGTTATAGGAATAAAATATTCTTTCAAAATCTTTTGATTCTTTATTATCGATTATATTTCTTAAAATAAATTTGAAGCAGAATTTACACTTAACATAAACTTTCATTTTGTAATTATTGTTGCTGCTTTTTATATATATATAGTGTTAAGAGGTTGTAAAAATAAATATAATAAAATGTAATAAGTTACATTTTTTTTAAAATTTGAAAACATTAAAATGTATGATATAAGAAATAATATAATTATTATATACAACACATAATTAATTAGATTAAACGCTTTTTTTTGTAATAAAATAAGTTCTATAAGTTTCGTTAAATAAAAGAGCTGCCAATTTTATTTATTTCAACGGAGAAAAGCGTTTATTTAATTAATCGAAACCTGTATATACTGTAATATATTTTAAATAAATAAAATATGACATTGTTTTTATATAATTTTTCAATATTTCGTTCTTAAAATAGTAAATTTTACTTAGTGCAACGAACTCATTCAGACAACAAAAAACGACATCGCTGACAGATAGACCTCCCCCCCCAAGGCTAGCAGAATTAGCACAATTTTTATTTGTCTAGTAACATGTTCAGCCACTTCTAACGCTACAATTATTTACCTCAAAATATTGAGCCTTCATTCATTATTTTAAACTATTAATTATTCAATTCATGTAAGATAAAGTGGAAATCTGGCTCCATTATAACGTTCAGAATGTAATTACAATTAAAACGGCACTTCAAATGTGAAACACAGAAGAAAAATAGTAAAAGGAGTAGTTTTGGAGAAAATTTCTTTCTGAAATCGGTTTCGGTTTTATTTTATAGATAAATGTGAATATCAATATCTTCTTAGGTAGGTATTTAAGATTATGATGTTTTACCTATAAAAAGGCAGTTACAAAACCAATGTTCAGTTATTATTAAAATAAATTTATATCCTGAGAAGTTTTTCATATCTAAATTTAGAGATAGATTGCCTAAATCGTACCTTTTTGATCTAATACTGTTTATATGAAATTTTCGTGCAAATTGCCCCTTCCCCAATAAAATTACAGTTTGAAAACAGTACTATTGCTTCAAGGTAATGACCGTTTTGCTTTTTTTTGCTTCTCCAAGATGAAATCCTTGGCCCTCCCCAAGATAAAATCCTGGCTGCGCCACTGGTGAGTTATTTAACGATGGGTATAAATAGATTGTATCGTAAAAATGTGTGATAAATTAATTCCTTATTTTGTATTCTTCCAAAGAAAGCATAAAAATTTCTCGCATTGCAAAGTGAAATGGTTGTAAATTAAATTACATTTTTTTGAAAGTCAATGTAGAAATGAATATTATTTATAATAAAAGTATTTTAAGTATTACTTACCCTGATGTATTTCAAAATAAAACCGTAGTTTTTGGAAATATGATAATGGTTTATTTGTTTCTAACGAGTATCATGTTATGGAGAAAAGAAATATTTATTATAAAAGGAGTATTCTGCTCATGTTATTTTTTCTTCAAGCGTTTCAAAAACTAGGATAACATAATTAAGAAGAGTATGGATAAATCCATATATTGATATTATCACATAAATACTAAGAAATAGAAATAAAAAATTTAATTTTTTTATCCAAAGTTGCCATCGTTTTCCGAAAATTAAATTTTCTAATTATTATGCAAAAAACGAATCTATCTTGAAAATTTGTTTTAAATTGTAAAAACAGTATGCTTAAAATAAATTTTGAATAGTTTTTCCGGAAAATTGGCAACATTGCCTAATAATTAAATTGTTTAATTCTTTCAAGCATACATATTTATTTAAATCTGAACACATATCCTTTCTTCAAAAAAAAGTAACTATTTTATATGTATTGTATAAACTTTCATAGAAATTCGAAGCGAATTTTAAAATGAAATTAATACAGGAATTTGGATAATTTTGATATTATACTAATCAAAACATGGCATCCAATGTTTAATAACACATTGATGATATTATTTTATCAACACAGGAATTAATAACATATTTTATCAACAAAAAATAATATTGTAACATTTTATTTTGACATTATTATTTAACAAAATAATAAATTAATAAATAATTAATAATAAATAATTTGAAAAATTGAACATAACAAAAATATAATCATAATCATATTGAAAATTTTAAAACAAATTAGAAAATCCCAAAAATGATATAAAAATACAATTGAATTTTTAAAAAAAACTGATAAAAAATGTGTACACGAATTGAAAAAAATCAATTGGTAATAGTTAATTAATGTAATAATAGTAAATTATAATGTTTAGTTATATAATTATAAACTGGAAAATTAGCTTATCTTGCTACGAGTATTTGTTTATCGTTCTAATTTTATACTTTTAAATAAGACTTAGTTTTAAATAAGAATGTATTAAAATTTTGTAGAAAAAAAATATATTATTCGTCTTGTTATTAAATCTTACAGGTGAACTTATTATGATTTTAATAGCCGGATTTGTATTTATAAATTATTTACTCATATATTCAACATAATAATTAAATATGAAGTGTGATTTGAGTGTTGATCAGTTTATTATTCAATAGTATATGACGATAATTCTTTATTAAATGGTCAATTTCTTCAAAGTACGCTTAAAATATAAGTAAAGATTGTATAATTTACATCAATTGTAACTTAATAATATACACAGAATTTTAATTCCTTGAGACAGTAGATCTATTAAAATTTTGTGTATGTTAAATTAACATAAAAAATTAAAAATTTCATGATAATATACAAAATTCAAGAGTAATTCACTTTAAATTCCATATATGTAAATGCTCTATTTTTTGTTCTGCAGTATTTGGTTTCGTTTATTTACAAATATTTTGAAATATATACAGATAAAAATATTCATTTAACTTAACAAACTGGTATCTTTTGTTTCTGTGGTTGTATCATACCACTGGCCGAGTTCAACTATGTATTTCTTAATACTAAAATCACTGTCGTTACTCGTATAGTTGATTCGTTTTTGTTTCAAGAAGCATTATCTATTGCGCTGGAGCAGTGGTGTAATCTGTTTCGGAAAACTGAACGGTCCGACTCTGCTTTTAACATCTACAGCCCGTACGGCGAAATGATATCGATTACCATCGGTAAATTCTGTTAAGACGCAAGCCATCGGTAACTCCAATGCTTTCACATCGCCCACTTTCATCCACATTTCGGTCGAGGGCGAAGCGTTCCTCGTTTCCTGATACGCGTACAACTGATAGCTGGCGATATCTTCATACACTGATATAATATCTTGATTTAATATCTTCCAACTGACTTGTATGATACCATCGCTGATCCGGGTAATTTCCAGTGTAGGCATTGGTGGAATTGTCTTCCAGTACGGTTGACTGAGTTGCATGGCTGGCTGTGCGGGTAGTGGCGCGGGATGACCAAATTCTCGCTGTTGATTTTGTGCGGTTAGGGATACTTGATCTACAAGTCAAAAAATGAGTTTTACTTTATTTATTTTTATTGACATGTTTTTATTAACTCGCATTCATTCCTGTCTGTTTGGTATAAATTTTGCAATCGATTTTAAACTAGGTAACTTCCCAATGAGCTAGAGACTTGAAACTTAAAAACATATCGCTCAGAACTGGATGACAATGCAATATTAATTAATTAACAAATTAATTAATAATGTTAGAAATTTTAAATTAAAGTTAAACAATACTAAAAAGCAGGAAATAATTATTTAAATAAAAAAAAATTTATTATTTTATACTTTTTAGTTCGTGTTAAAAACGTGATGTATTAATTTTTTTTATTTAAATAATTATGTGTTATATAATTTTGGACCTGTTGCACAAAGCTTTTAATAAAGCTTTCTGCTTTTTTAGTTAACCAATTTGTTCAATCAATAAGGTGATTCGCAGAGTTAACAATCTACTTGTCTAATTAACTTATTGATTAAGTATAATAATGATTTGTACAACCGGGACTTTATTTTTACGAGTATTATTTTATATATTTCCGTATTTTTAAGACGAAATAAATTGCATTTTATGGTATTAAGTGGTGTTGAAATTACATTTGGTTTTAAAATTACTTAGTAAAAGAATTAAATTTGATAGTGAAGTAAATCTGTTTAACGTTTACGAAACTGGACCCAGGATTATGTAAAATTTTATTTATTAATTTATTTACTAGTTCAAATTCTAAATATTTATTTTTATCCATGATCTATCCATAATGTTTAGTATATTATCTGGCCAATTAATTTAGCAGCATTGTTAAATAAGCTCGGCCCTAACGAGTCCAAAGCTCAGACAGCAAAAAATGCAAATTTTAATTTTAATATATATATATATATATATATATATATATAACATAGCGTACAGAAAACTATATTTGTATAAAATAAATAATAAAAATTTATTTAGATGTAAAGTGATTTAATTATATAATTTATTGTCCTACAGACTAAGGCCTAACAAGAGGACAAGGAACATATAAAAAAATTACGAAAATCAAAATAATATAAAAAAAGGCGTTAACAAGGCGTTGACAAATAACTTAAATTTGAAGAGTTGTTTTGTTCAGCGTCAGATTTAAAATTAAAATTCTGTTGAAACATCTAAGGCACTGTTGTAAGTTACAACTTTGTAATCAATTTTTGTATTTATATTGCATAATAATATTAATTTATTTCTATATATATATATATATATATATATATATATATATATATATCATATAAATACAGTTAATACTCAAATATAATCATAAAGGAATAATCTGAAAATGAGTATTAACTGTATTTAAATGATATATCTATCAACTAACCAGATTAATGAATTATATATCATATATATATATATATATATATATATATATATATATATATATATATATATATCATATATATATATATATATATATATATATATCAGCCTGATTGAGCCCGGCACATTATAAAATTTTATGGTCCGGCTCAGTGCGACGTTAGACACGGGTCCGTACAGTTTCTACTGGTTAAAAATTAACCATTTCGATTAGTTAATTGGTCGTTAATTAATCGTTAATTTTTTTTTATTTCTTATATATGCACGACTAACCTTTGAATATACTTCAGAATGTGTCCCTGTGATCCTGAATTTTATTTTTAACTCGAATTTAATATACAAAAAAAATGAATTTGTTGAATAACCCAATTGGGTCATTCGGTTTTTGCAATTTAATCAAATTCACTGACACATTCTAATGAAAAAAACATAAAGATAATTACCTGTGGGAACTGGTTTACACATTAACGTAGATCGCATTTTTCTGGGTCTGATAGATGCACTAGTTGTCATCTGGTTGACCTGGTGAGAAGATGTGACAAATTAAAATATAATTAATTAACTAATTTAAAGAATATACATATATATATATATATATATATATATATATATATATATATATATATATATGTATGTATGGTAGTGAATGTTGGGTTTGGTTGCAAAAGCATAAACGGAAAATGACTGCTGTGGAAATGAGATTTTTACGTGGGGTATGTGGTGTAAATAGGAGAGAGATCGGGTACAAAATAGATTAGTGTATGATGAGTGTGAAATTGAAAGAAATGTTGTAGCAAAAGTTGGTGTTAGTCAGTTAAGATGGTTCGGACATGTTGAGCGAATGTCTAATGAACGTTTGCTTAAAAATATTTATTTAAATGATTTTGATGGTTTACGTTTGCGTGGACGTCCGATGAGTAATTGGAGTGATATGATTGAGAGCGTTTTGCGTGAGCGAAAGTTTCCAAGTAGTAGGAATAGAAGAGCATGTATGAGAGGAATAATGAATGTGGATGAAGCGAAAGTTGTTTGTTTGGATAGAAGTGTTTGGAGGCGACTGATTTCGGGATGATGAAGAGTTTGTGCCACACCCTTTTGGGTACATGGCGTGATTGTGTATGTATGTATGTATGTATATAAATTATAATTATTCTAATTCTTTTCTCAATATTCTTTAGATCGAATATTTGAATTATATTACAAAAAATTATTTTTTAAATTTATTAAAAAGCTGACGGTTAGATAAATATATTCTATACTCTGTTTTTAAACTATAGACAGTAACTAGAAATTCTAATGAGAAAATCAAAGCCTGTGATTGGCTGCTGCGCTATTTAGTGAAGCCGCATTTAACCAGACGAAATTTCAAGTTAACCTTCAAACGTAATTGAAACGTCAAACTCTCAGTAGTTGTCAAATCATTTGTTGAATTTGCACCTGTGTTTAATAAATATTTATTAATTTATATGTGATGTAATAAATAAAACCAAGAGTTAACAGTATTTTTAAAAATATATAAATTTTTCATCAAGGAATTACAAAAAAATAATGCAATTAATTAATTTATAATTAAAAGTTATGTATTTATAATTTTATATGAATAAATTAAGTAGATTATCTATCATAGTTTTGGTTAATGAAACCAAAACTTGACCTTCATTTTAACATTTCATTTCCCCCGCCAAATAAATTTAGTGACTTTTTTGGTAACTTCTAGCGATGTAAATGTGACTGCGTCTAGTGCTGTCTATAGTTTAAAAACACAGTATAGTAAAACTACTTAATAAAAGAGCTTATTTAAAAATAATTCCTAATTTCTTTATTGCATATTAATCTAAAGAAAAATTCGGAGCGCAATTTTTGAATCTCACAGGGACTTAAAAGGATTGGGATTGATTTCAGAGAATTTGTTTTCAGAAATAATATATAATATAAAAAAAATAACTTACGATGAGTGTGAAATAAAAGTAATTGTATTGTAATGTTCTTTGTTTACAGTGTAGAGAATATTAAAATTAATGTAATCGATTTTGTTTTGATTTCTGCTGCAAAGCAGGGTGTTTAGCTAAAGGCGATCTTCCTCTGTGCTCTCGTAGTGCCGAGAGGACTTCAGTTTGCACGAGCAGGCGGAATAACGTGATCGTTGTGGAGAGCAGATATCTTCAATTGACTTCGAGACAGAAATATGCCTTGCTGGCGTTCGCACGTAACTCAGATGAATCGTCCAGGCAGTACTTCCTGGCACGATTGCGTATAAAGTTGATCTTGGTCGGTTAGATCATCCGGAACTCGTTGTTGACGTAAAGCTGATACTGCTCGTACAACTTATTCCCACTCGGACACCGTTGAAAGTCACAGCCTGATATCTAGACATAAGAGGGCACAGCAGAATTTATTCAACGTAACAGAAATTTATACAATTCAAAACAAAATATGCTCGAAACAAAATTTTTCGAATTTCGATAATACAATGATTTACTATAGTACACTAATTCAAACGATATAGTACACTTCAAAATACAAAGCAAAAATATACGGTTATTATACAAATTTCAACAACTTAACGTATTTATACCAAACTATTATTGAAGTTACACAACTCAAAATTATTCAAGTAAAGTTTAACGAAGTATACAAGAAATATCATTGCAGTTATACAATTTAAAGAAAACTCAAAAGTACACAAATAAAGTTACTCAATAACATTGAAGTAAAATAAAATAAAACTTACTAAAATATTACCATCGGAATTCAAAATTAGACAACAAAAAATTTTACTCAATCTGATCAAAAAGCTCAATAAAAATTACACAAGTAAATCACTTGCTTGCTACTTACGATACAAAATTTATTTAATAGCAGAAGAAAAGAAAAACGAAGAACGAACACAAAACATAAAACGGAAAGGGATCGCGTGCGCAGAAGATACAGAACAAAGAAAAGCACTTCAGCTGATCTAGACAAAATGTCTATCCTGTTGACGTAAACTCTGAAACCGTCGAACGCGTTCTAATACAAAACTATCGTCAGCTCCGATACATAGCATCTTTCAGCGAGAATTACACGCGCTGCAACAATCCAATACAAAGAAAATCGATGTAACACGAACAAATATCAGAACGTTGTCTAGCACGTGGTTTCAAAATTTATATAACACAACGACACAAAACTAAAGTACTTTCACAACTGGAAAACGAAACGAATCTCTACTCAAAATTCACACGCACAATGAAGGAGAAAGGATCGGAAAGGTATCTGTCCCAACACATGGCTAAGTTACCATTTCAAAAACTAATCATAAAAACTTCATAATACGAAACTCTAATAAATCAAACTTTAAATTTACGAATCATAAATCACTATCAAAAATAAACTAATAAAATTCTTCAAAAATGAAATCGATGAAACAAAATGAAAGTTGACGAACTTGTTATCATGAGCAAAAATTCACGTTACTACAAAATATCAAACTAAACACCAGTAGAGAGTTGCTCGGAGAGAGTTCTAAGAGTCAAGAGCTGCCCAAGAGAGAGAGTTTCGATCGTTTCATTGATATTTATGTGGTTTTTCCCCACTACAAAATTTGCATGGCATATCGGTAATGCCATCTAACGTTATAACTTTTTAATAATTTAATTTTTCTTTAAATTTCAAAACGTAACAAAAGTATTTTTGTCACAACTTACACATACGACCGCACCATGTATCCATAACATTTCTATCTAAACAAGTAATTTTCGCTTCATTCATATTCATGATATTTCTCATACCATGCTCTTCTATTCCTACTACTCGGAAACTTTCGCTCACGAAAAACATTGGCAATCATTCCAATCCATTTACTCATCGGATGTCTACGCATACGCATGCCTTCAATATATCTCACATAAATAATCTTTTAACTAAAGATTCATTAGACATTTGTTCAAAATGACCGAATCCGCTCAATTGGCTCGCAATAACTTGTTTTTTTTTTCAATTTCACATACATCGAATTCACTTCGGTGAAATTTCGCACTATAAACTTAAGATTCTTTTTGAATATAATAAAAAAATTTACCTGTATTCCAACAGAACGCTTAATCTTGACCTGCTCCACAGCTTTTGTAGTTATATTTGCAATTTTTTGCTTTTTTGCTTTTACCATGGAATTGACAATATTTACATCGCGCAACAGATTTTCTAGTGATGCATATTTCTGTATCATTAACTTGAGTAGTTGTTCTAGTTTTTCTTTGATACGAAATAATTCAGCCGCGATACTCTTCTCGTTTATCAGCTCGCATAATTTCTGCACGCAAAACGATTCCAAATCAGCTCTGCTTAATTTTGTTAAGTCATTCTGTTCCATAAAATCATAAAACATCTTCCATGAAACATATTCTTCTAAAGTTTTTCGTTTTTTTGACTCCTTTTTGTCGGATTTATCATCGTCTTCAATATTTCTTTCCAAAGAAATATTCGTTTCTTTAACGATACTTTTATCCACATTATCAGTATTTTCTAAATTATCTACTACTTTATGTTGTTCAAAACTTTCATTTAATTCGATTTCTTTATTATCTTCATTTGCATTTTCTAAAAATATAATAAAATGTAAATATTTCTATTATTTTAATTATTTAAAATGATAGTTGAGAAATTATTTTTCTTTTATCTATAAAATATTAAAACGTTTATATCTGTATTATTCTTAAAATATAAACATTTATTTGAATTTACATTGAAAAGTAGTATTGTGACAAATAGAAAAAATATATAAGTGACTAAACAAAATAGCAAAAAAATATTTTTCAAAGTTTCTTATATAAAATCTTTTTGTTATATTTTAATAATAAGTATTAGAATTAACAAATTTTAAAGTAAATGCATTAAAATAACATATTTTGCATAGAAATATTGATGTTAAGTACTTGTCAAAAAAATTAAAGTGTTTTCATTATTATTAATCTCAGATTACTAACTATAATCGCTGGCAAAATAAAGGTCACTTGCTGGTTAAATATAACATTAATAATATTAAAATGTATGCATATTAAACCAGAAATATTTTACTAAATAAAATAACAATTCACTTTACTTAAACATATTTGCTATATTTTTTATAAAAAATATTCTTAAAATTTAAGATTAGTGACTATAATTTTGACGGCGATATAAATATTTGAATATGAAATAGTAATTATAAAATTAGAGTCTTTTTCTTATTATTTTATTTTATACAAATCTAAGCGCATTATCTCATCACTCACTTGAAAAATATTTGAAAAAGTTCAATTGTCATTTTCAAAAGATAATAGAAGTATCTACTAAGGTTAAAATGCATCGATCGACTAAAGCGACTTACAACGCTAATAAATACCTGGGTTTCAAAAGTTCAAACGAAATGAAATTAGTTATCAACTCAAATTTTATAAAATAAAAGTCTTTTGGTTTTCAAATATAAAATTACTGATAATAAAAAACCGACCTATACTTATATACCAGAAAACCAACTTTACGACAAAGTCATCGAAACAGAATCTAATCGTAAATCAAAAACTACAAGTATTATAAAATAAATATATTCAAATAAACTACAATATTGTTAACACAATGAAACTAATAAACAAAAATGAAACTAGCAGAGTTTCGAATCGGAACTGAACCGAAAAACCGGGAAAAAAACCGTTATATTTGCTGGAACGAAAACCGAAACTGAACCGGAAAAAATATCGGTTTACTTCGGTTCGATATATGTTGAAACACGCGCGTTAACACAACACAATCTAATTTTCCATGTCAGTTGTCGTTTTTTTTCATTCTCGTGGCGTAGTCGCGCAAGTTGCAACTCGTCTTACGCGAAAAAGTATTTGGTTTGTTTTTTGCGGATGAATATTCAGTTATTGAAATTGAAAATGACACTAATGAAGAAGGTGTATTTTTTGATAATAAAATTTGGTGTTAATAATCTTTAGTTTAAATGAAAATACATTGGAAAATATTTTAAAAATCAGAGGTAATTTTCATTTTCTTCAAATTATAAATAAATAAATATCTTTTATACAAGAATTTGTTATCTTATTATTAAATAATTAAAACATACGTACAAATTATATAAGTTTCGAATAATAAATTATATTATCTATCATATAATATTATATACTTTAATTAATTAATATATTTTTAATTAATTAATAATAATTATTATTATTCAAATTATATTTTCGTATCAATTTATGTAGTATGCTTATTATAAAAGTAGGAATAAAATGTTCTAAATCATGGTAGAAAATAAGTTTTTATTACAAATAAAAACGTTTAAATAATTTAAAAATTAATCAATCGGAACTGAACCGAAAACTAAAAAAAAAGTTATTCGTACCGGAACGAAAACCGAAACCGAATCAATAATTTTTTTTTAATTAAACCGGAACGAATAATATAACAGTTTGAAGCCCTAGTTTCTAGTTAAGCGGAAATGGGCGAAATAACGATTTGTGCATTTAGAAACATTTAAATTATAATAAAATGGCTTCCATAATTAAGACATCTATTCCATAGTATTCCTTATTAGTACTAGTATATAGTAGCTAATCAAGAATTAGCAACAAATGATTAATATATAGTCTTACCATTTTTTACTAATTCATCATCTTCTTCATCACTAGTCAATCGCAGCGTCATTTCCTCCGAAAGATCAGATTTGCTTTCGTCAAACGATTGATAATAAGACAGCGAACTACTTGATGATGATGCATTGTCATCGTCAATTTGATGACGACTATCATTATCATCATTCGGATGCCGTATTGGTTCATTTACGTCTTCGATTAATAAATCCATTTTATTCTCGTAACTTATTGTTTCTGACTTATCAGTCTCAAATGGTTTCTCTTTGGTATTTTCATTTAGATTACTATCACTAGTTCCATTCACGTGAATAGTTTTATCTTCTCTCGTCTCCGATATTAATTCATCCAATTCCATTTTGCGTCTTTTTCTACAATAAAGAGATATTTTTAATCATCTGCTATAAACATATAATGAGATACATTAAAATAAAATATAATCAGTATAAGAATAAAGTAAAAAAATTGTCATAATTCTATTCTATTTTTGAGCAACCACTGTAACTAATATTACCAACCAAGAGTTAACAATTACTGTTTAGCAGTTAATAAAGTTTGATTATCACTGACAAAAAGTTGCTTTGATAAAACATTTGAAATTTTATAAAACTCTTCCAAATGGCTTAGCAACCATTTTCAGTTGCCAGAAATTAGAATATACATTAGAAAATTTTACTAAATTTACGGTTATTTGTACCATATCATGTTAAAAGTGTCAATTATTTTACTTTTTTTTCTATTTAAAAGAAGCTTTTTCCAACTTACCATCAAAATTTTTTTGAACTAGGTGGATTCAGAGATTGCAGCATGGCAGTGCATGGCAGGGCAGGGCAGCGCATAGCAGTGCATAGCAGGGCAAGAGGTAGAGAGAGAAAAAACACATTCAGAGATTTTGACTGTATATCCAGACGATTCTAACCGAGAATACACGATGTTCATATTCGCTCAGGGCGCAATATTCATAAATATTAAAATACGCTTTACATTACAATACGCTTGTATGTAGTTATTACATATAATGTAATATTATTATTATTATTATTATTATTATATATTATTATTATTATTTATTTTTCGATATATTTAGAAAATTATAAATATTTTAGATTTATGTATTATTTTATTTACAAATAGATTTTGATCCCGTTTATAAACTTACAAGAATAATTTCTTTAATAATTTGACATGTTACGATTAAATAATGAATATTGAAATATTATCTGTATTTTCTAATAAATGTCTATATGCTATAGCGTGACTGTCTGCACTGACTGAACAAAAATACATACAATTTAATAAACCGTTACAATATTTAAATTTTGGACCCAAGGAGAATAACATTGACATACTGAAAACCCTAATTTGATAAAAAATTAAAAATTTCATAATAATGATATAATAATATGTTTATTCATAGCTTGCGCTAATACATAGCTAACACAAAGTTATTATATATTACATAAAAATACATTAACATATTGCATATAATTTTTTATTGTTTAATAATTATTTATTCTAAACTAATCTCAAAAAACCGAAATACAATATAATATACAATACAATATATAAAAAAAAACAATTATTGTCATACAAAATCATATAAATCACAAATAATTAAAATGAATAAAATTTGAATGTCAGAATTTACCGCGAAAAGAAATAAATACTTCGGTTTTGGAAATGCGTACATCACATTAAACTGTATGACATTCGTAGTGGAAATATTATTTATAATACTCCCACCACGATGACATTGCTATGTATTTATATTTTTATATAGTAAAATATTTCACTTGAAATCGATTTGACTCTGTTAAAAAAAGAGGTATCTCACTCATTAGTTGCAGAATCGAACTATAGGTGGTGAGGATATAACTTTTAAAATAATAAATTACTTTTTCGTTAGTTTATCAATAAATTTTGTTTATTAATAAAAGCATTATCGTTTTTATATTTTATTTATTTAAAATAATTTAAATATTAGTAATATTTATGAAAATTAATAAACGATTTTTATCAATTTCAGATACGAAATATTTGAATCACTTGAATAAATATATAATACGCTATATGTTGTTTATTTATGTTATATATTTTTTTCTTTATTTTTTAGCTGTCTTATATCAGCAGCGTAGCCACATACTCTTTTAAGAGGAATCATAAGAAATAAATATTTGAAAAAGTAAGAACAAAATTATGCCAGGAAAATAATTTATTTTTATTTATTTAACTATATAAAAAAAGAAATATATTTAAACGTTTCTGACAAATAATATATCTTAAATATGTTGTTTTGTAAACATCAGTATTGAAAATTTCCTGTCTATGGCGGGGCGAGGAGACACTTTTTTTTTATCTCCCCTAAGTGAAATGCAAGACATTTGTATATGTTGAGCTCACTTCACTCAGTTGCGTTTTGACAGGCGACTTGATATAACGATTTTTTTCTACGATAGATCGATAGATCGCTCAGTTATTTCTAGTGTTCATGTGTCAGCTGATTTTAAAACTGTTTGTGCATTGCTATTAAAAGTGTTGTTTCTGTTATAAAAGTGCAGCTATTATAAAAATGGATGAAGATCAGATTTAAAAACATTACAAGATGACTACGAAATGATTATTGGTGAGAACATTCCGTATGAACGTTTCGGTTATAATTCGTTGGAGAATTTTTTACGTGATATTCCAAGTTTGTCGGTTAGCAAGTTACCAAATGGAATTGTTTTAGTTGATGCTGTTGCAACAGACAATGTAAAACACATATTGTGAGTTTAGTTAATAAACAAAAAGTAGGAAAAAAGAAGAAAATTGGTTTTGTTACTAATTCGCGTAAGTTGCTAGTTAGATCGCCATATAGATCAAGAAATGTGGGTCCACATTTGAAGAAAACTGTGCCAAAGTTTGAACAACGCCCAGTTAAAAATAATAAAATTAAGGAGAGATTAAATGGTATAAGTAAGTAATACAATCCCGAGATGTTGCTGTGTTCACGTTAGTTGAAAAACCAGTGACTCTCAAAATGTGTATTATGACAAAATGTGATTTTAAATGTGTCTTAACGGTCTTTAAAAAACAAACTCCTACCTGAAACCTACCTACCAAACCTACCCTAACCTACCGGACTTCTTAACGGTCTTTAAAAAACAAACTCCTACCTGAAACCTACCTACCAAACCTACCCTAACCTACCGGACTTCTTTACGGTCTTTAAAAAACAAACTCCTACCTGAAACCTACCCTAACCTACCGGACTTCTTAACATAACATAACAAAAGAAAAATTACTAATGAAACATTTTGAGGTTCACTGGTTTTTATACACCAAATATGGGCGTTCCGATGTTCACGCATGCGCAAATCTGGTTTTTTTTAATATTCGTGAATACAGCAACTTCTCGGGATTGTATATCTTACTCCAGCCGATTAAATATACCGCGATTTTGTGGTAAAACTGAAAAAAGTGATATTAAAAAACGTGTTAGTGTACATGATAGGTTAGGACCTCGACCTACAAAAAATTCTTACAAAAAATTGATAAAAGTGTTCAACTTTCTTCAATACAAGAAAATGATTTGTGCACTAGATTTCGTCGATTGCGATTTGCGAAAAATTCTAGAACAAGATCTTTATCTTCACAGGAATAAATGAGGTTGGAGAAGATTCTCGACAAAAATCATTTTCATCATTTACGTCAAATCAATCATCATTATCAGAAATTCTAGAGTTGCCTAATTCTTCAAGTAATATGGTGAGTGACAGAAGGTATTCTATACATACTTCTACATTTTCGCAACCAGTTATGGTTGATAGGCCAAGAAACTTTTAAAATAATAAATTACTTTTTCGTTAGTTTATCAATAAATTTTGTTTATATTTTGTTTATTTAAAATAATTTAAATATTAGTAATATTTATGAAAATTAATAAACGATTTTTATAAATTTATCAATTTCAGATACGAAATATTTGAATCACTTGAATAAATATATAATACGCTATATGTTGTTTATTTATGTTATATTTTCTTTTCTTTATTTTTTAGCTGTCATATAACAGAAGAACTCATCAAAGCACTACAAACTTATTTACAAATTCTACGACATTTACAAATCAAACGTACAGAATGAAATCAGCAGTAGTTAAAGTACCTAATATTGTTTGATTGATCTATCAAAGTAGATGATCATATCTATTCGAGTTTTCCAAAAGGGTTCTTTACTCATCAGGATGAGGTAAAAGATTATACAGCACTTGAGGCTTTAACTGATTTGAAAACATATTACGGTAAGAAAAAACCTTTGAAAACATCAACGGATTGGGCTGTTCTTCAACGCGTACCTCCGCTACTTGAAAGTCAATTACATGGAATTTGGGCATCGCAGATTATATCAGACTATGAAAATATGTTTAAGGAAAGATTACCAGACGGTTGGCTTCAATTACTTGATATTGTACCAGGTATATCTGTCGAACAGGTGTCGGAAAATAGGATTTTGTTGAGGCATTGTCAAGCTGAAGATAATACTAAAGTTAAGAAAGAAGATGTATATGTTCCACCAAATAATTTTATTTTCACTGAAGAGGGATTCAATGTGGAAGTTACTTACGTATCAGAGAATAAGATTTGGTGCAGTGAATATGATACAGTAAGCTCGAATAGATTTTGGGATATGATACAAGAAATGGAAAAGAAATATAATGAAGAAGCTGTTTACACTAGTAATATCAAAGTTGGCGGATTCTACGTTGTGCAACTGGACGATGCTTGGTATCGTGTTCGTGTTTTACAACAAACATCTGAAGGCTATAATTGTTTCTTTATTGACTATGGTAATAAACAAAATTTTCTAATTGAGGAAATTTACATTCTTCGAAAAGAATTTGCACAGGAACCAGCCCAGGCTTTTCCATGTCAATTAGCTGGAGTTGAGGTATTACTAGAAATTCCAAGCATCTTTATACACTTGACTAAACTTCATTGCGGTAAATATTTTGCTAAATCTGTTCTGAATCATTCTAAGAAAAATAATAAAATATCTATTGTTATATTGTACGATTATGATAATAAAACTCTTAACATTAATCATAATTTGATTAAGAAGACTATAAATGACATTGTTATAAGTAATTTTAATGAAACAAAAATTAATAAAGTTTATATAAAACATATTGAAGATAATGGTGATATTTTTGTATCAATCGATTGTCAAGGAATGACAGAGTTTGAAAAAATTATGAAAAATTTAAAGCCACGTGAATCTGATGTAATTGTGCCAGAAAAATTAATTGAGAAACAGATTTACGTAATATTTAGTGGAAAATATGCAATTTACAAACGTTGCATGATTACTAAGCGATCACCAGATGGCAGGCATGCCCAAGTGCATTACGTTGATCATGGTAACTACGATATTATTAAATTCAAAAATTATTTGTTTTATGATCCCGCAACAATTTGTGAAGCACTGCAATATTTTCCGTGTATGGCTATTAAAATACGTTTAGATATTCAAGATTTTGTTGTACCCAGCGATTTCGTTGAATGTTTAAGATCGAATATACCCGACAATGAACTTGTGTTATTGCGATTATTACATACCAAAGAAATTGATGGAGAAAAAATTCCAATTTGTGATATCTTTATTAGATCCTTACGATTGTCACGCTTAATTTCAATTAAATTTTATTTGAACTTATAGAAGAAAACTGACAATCCAAATACGGTCAAAAATACTCTGACTGAATCAAATATTCATACATATGATAGTACAATAACAGTGAATATTGTTGGTTCATTGCAAGGAAACTTACCAGCACTACATTCACTCAAACCTGATGTACTTTTCGATGTTCATGTTTCGTATACAATCGATCCTTACAAAGTTTTCGTTCAATCTTATAAATTAATGATGGATTTGACGTCGTTTATGCAAACTTTACAAGATTATTGCAGTAAAGTTAGATAAAATAGTGTTGATATTGAAAATATGTGTCCGGGACGAATCTATGCTTATAAACATAACGACAATGTGTGGTATAGGGTTAATATTTTGAAGATCTATAACGAAGAAAGATTGTCTGTCTTTTTCTGTGATTTTGGTTATCATTCGTTTGCAAAATCAAACGAATTAATTCCGTTAGACGAAAAATTTTTAAAGTTTCCTTATCAAGGAATTCGTGCAAAATTAGCGAATGTTAAACCGAAAAATGGAAAATGGTCTGTAACTGATTGGTTTGTGTTTTCAAATCGTGTTCGAAAGAAATCATTTGTTTCATTGATTACCGATATTAAGCATGGAGATGATTTAATTGTAACATTGAAATTGTACGATACTTCAACAGAAAAAGATGTTGACATTAGAAATATGTTGGTTAGTTTAAATATTGCAACATAATTATGTTTTATTTTATGTTATTTAATAATTATTTGTTTTTCATTTAATTGACTTGTACTAATTATCTATACGGAATAAGAATTTTGTTTTGTTTATGTGTAAGCTACCAGTATTTTTAAATATTATTTTTATACTTAATATAGCATTCCTATTTAATTAAAATTCTATATGCTACTGTAATTATATATTTACAAGAATTATTGTAAATAAAATTTATTATTATTAATTATTTGTTTTTATTGAAATAAAATATCTTCTATAGTGAAATTAGTGAAATATAATATAATTTGTATATTATATCTAAACATAAAATAAATCACTTTTCATTAGTAATACAAATTTGAATTAATGCAAGTAACTTATTTTTAAGTTTTTTGAATTACAGTAGAACCTCGATTATCCGGGCCAGCCGGGACCGAGCCTTCGCCGGATAATTGAAAACACGGATAATCCAAAGACCTCATTTTTATTTTTTTTAATAATTTATTCAGACAAATACATGTGTCAAACGAATGTCTGTTTACGTTTAACTAACAAGTCGGTCGGCAGTTGGCGAAAATAATAAGTAAACACATAAACGGAGGATTTCTCGAGCCGAACTCGGGTATTCCCCGATGCGAACGTCTAAACAGTGCAGCCACGGTCAGCAACGGATAATCCGCGCACGGATGACATTTTAAAAATGCCGCACGAAGAATCCGCCGCCCCGGATAATGCGCGCACGGATAATCGGGGTTTTACTGTAATTTGAATAAGTACGTGCTTAATTAATTTACTAAGTAAATTTTGTTTGACTTTGATATAATTTTTTGATTTTTGAATTCAATAATTTTAAATAAAATTTAAGTAATTCTATATATTTTTTATAATATAGTGTCTATAAAATTAAAAGGAAAACGAAATAAACGAAAGGTAAGTAGGTAATATTAATTTAATAGCAATAATAGTTACTATTTATATGAAAAATGCAAACAATTCTGAAATAATTAATAATTTTATTGTATTTTAATTTACATAATTTCACACAGAATGTCCATTTCCCACAACGTATGAATTGAAGTCGCCAAGGCCCGTGCTGCAAATTTTCAAACTCATAGAAAATTAGTACCATTTTTTGTTCGTTGCATACTATAGTTTTTCTACGAATATACATTATGAAATTCTAACAACAACGCTATCTCATCAGATATTTCAAATGTAATATTTTGTTCTACGACTTATATCTATTATACAAATAAAAAAATTAAATTTTTATTTTATTTATTAACAATATTAAATGTAAAATTATTAAATGTCATTTTTTATATAACGTACATAATTCATTAGCATCGAATAAAATAAAATACTCTATCAAAACTATTTAAATTATCTTATTTCAATAATTTTTGTTTCAAGCGAAAGTCGACATTATGTTGATCAGTTTTATGTTGCAATTTTATTATGTTGTTAGTAATTAGTGGCGAAACTGCACACTACTGCACTTATTACGTCATATAAATCAACAAAACTACAATGAAAAAATCTGTACTACAATATCTATATTGTAATACAATTTTTTTGAAAGTGTTGCCATAATGTACCATATATACTTAACCAATTTCAGTATAAACGAAGAAAAAAAAAATTGTATATTTACTTTTTGTTAACGTTAATATATATAACATTCAATACTTCAGTGTTTTTTTTTTATTTTGTTTAGAAATGTTTAAAAGTTTTATTTATAATTATGTATATCATTCGATAAATAAAACTCGAGAGTAATTTTAACAATGTAAGTATATTTCAATAATCAGAAATAATAATCAAACAATAAACGAAATAAATCTTAGCCTAATGCAGATGAATGAAATAAACTAAAAACTAATAACAAATAATACATTTGCCGCCAAAACGAATTTACATTGGGGCGGCCTTGAATTAATACACAGTGTCGTACGTGTATAATTTTTACTTTAGCCTTTCGTTCAAATTCAATAACATATATCACATACACGTACAATAGTTTCACGCTAGCGATAAGTAACAATATTAGTCAACGTAAATAATTACAACAGTTCAAATTATCGTTATTCGTACTAAAGTTTAGTTAGAGTAAAAACGGTATTGGTACGCCAATTGAAATCTTACGCAAGCGCAGTTAGTTGGTTGAGCGCGTTGCTAGTGATACTACGTCACTGCCGGAATACAAATTCAAAATGAATGCTCTGTGATCGAATGAGATATGTAATGGTAAATTGTACTCATCTGTTAATAATAGCACTGATAAAGATGTTGTTTATGATAATAATCCGGTACTGGGCTGATTTCTGATTTGGACGCGAACAGCTAATCATTATTGTACATATAATAACAGAAATATCATTGATAAACAAATTTACTATATAAAGTTTTGATTTTAAATTATTTAAATACTATCTTATATAAAATTATATGCAAATATATTTACAATATATACTGGGTGGGGCATTTAACATGTTTTCTGGAAATATTTCCGAAAGAAAGCATTTTACCAAAAAATGTTTCGAATGAAAAGTAAATGGTTTCGAGGGGGACATCTGATGCAAGGACCCTTGCCCATCTCGGAGCTGTAAAATCATTGTAAGAGCCTATGTACTTATAATGGCATAAATCCATTTCAAATTTTTATTTTGGCAGTAATCGATTATATGAAAAAATAAAAACAAATATGACTACATCAAAAATAGAATTAATTAGATTTTACATATTTTTATCTTTATCATTCGAATCGGGATATCGTAATTTAAATTGTTTGTTTGTGCTGCAATAAAATTTATATATTTTAATTTAAAAATATAATTCATTATATAATACTCCTATTTACAAAACACGAGTCACGTTTTCTACAGATTTTATTAATTTCATTGGAAATGAAAAATATGGTTGTTCTCCAAAACTTGTTTTGAGTCTATTCTCTCTAAAAACTATATATATATATATACAGAATGTCTCAGTATATTTTGATTGATTTTACAAGCTTATATTTTCTAAATGGGATGAAGTATTAAGGTGCGGTTTTCACCAATGAGTTTTACATGAGCCCAAGTTTTTTTTATGGTTTTTACAAATATGCGGTCCCTTCTTTAAAAATCGAAATAAAAATGGCATTATTTGGCAGACTAGATACTTTATTTTTTTAAATGCAACCCTATACTTATTTGTAGAAATAAAAAAGGCGCATATTTTAGCGTTCAAACGATATTTTAAAAATTAAAATCGGATGAGAAGTGACCGAGATAAACGCTAATGAAGATACTACTGTAAAATCAAAAATGTAAACAACAAAACATTTAGCATGCCATGACTGACAATAGAATAAACAAAATCATAAAACGTCAAACTTCATTTTCATATCCATCAAAATTTTCATGTCATTTTTTCATTTGAAACATTTTCATACATTTCATAACGGCATTGTTACTAAATCACATAGTTCAAGAATATGCATTACAATAGTTAACGAATAAGGTAAATAATGTTTACACTGTGGTTGGCATTTCCTTTCTATAGTTATCTAAAAGGATCGAACTTCAAATTTGCAACTAATACGCAGAATGAGAACACAGACAGTATCGTTCGAACAGTCAATACACAGAATCGGCTTATAGATACCGTTGCCGTTGCAATCAATACTGATAGTGTACAGCATCTATGTCGAGCGAAACGAAATGTTATGACAAATACAGATGATGATAAAGAAGCGATACGTGATGCCCTTACAGCAATTGTCAGCTATAAACGAAATAAAAACGAAATTGGCTTGAATAGGAATAGAAATGTTGAGTTGAGAAATGTAAGACGTGTTGATAGAAATGAAGGTAAAGTAATAATAATAATAATAATTGCCTTTATTTAGTATTTGCTATACATTAATCTTACAGATAGAATTAAATTTTACATATATAAAATAAAATAAATGATCACATAAAAAAATAAAATATAAATATAAATAACAAAATAAATGAAAATATGTGGAATAAATGAACTACAAATACGAATAACGTACAATACATAAAATATAAAAATAGAGATATATGTAATAAGAAATATATATAATATAAAATATATCAAGAGATTAATTTAACCTTAAGTCAAATCAAAAAATCGATGTTATGTTGTGTATGTAAATAAAACGGTAAAACCGCAGTTGACGGACATCTCTGAAATTGGCTGCAGAAAAAAAAATTCTTGACTTGGGTAATAATTATTTAAATAAGAACAAAATTTAATATATGTACCACGTTTTTAAAACGGACTAAAAAGTGTAAAATAATTTCTCCTAATCCAATACAAATTTATGATCCCATACAGATTTCTGACTTCTCCCCCCCCCCCCCTCCTATTTAAATTGTCCTGAAAATTTATGAATTTTTAATAGCTTGTGTAATACTTGTGTAAGATTTAAAACGAAAAACGTGGGGAGCGTGCAAATAGATAATAGTACAAGTATTGTCATAGCTATTAAAAATTTACAATCACAAATTTTCAGGACAATCTGTTTAGGGGGGGGGGGGGGGCAGAAATCTGTATGGGGGTCATAAATTTTGTACTGAATTAGGAGAAATTATTATTTTACACTTTTTAGTCCGTTTTAAAAAAACATGGTATATTAAATTTGTTTTTTATTTAAATAATTATTTTCTGCTCTTTAGTCTTGTATGTGTGTTCTGTATTTTCTGTAGTTGTTTTATGTATTTTCAAAAAAATTGCTAAATACACAAATGTACGGAATTCGTGAATATTGCACAAGATATAAATTAATATTTCTAATATTAATTAATTAATTGACATCTGAATTCTGAGCTATACTTAAAGTTTCAAGTCTCTTGCTCATCGGAAGGTTAGTTTAAAATCGATTGCAAAATTTGTACCAAACAGACAAACAAACAGCCCTACTCACATATATTCGAAATATAAATTGATATTAAGTTTTCAATTTCAGCACCACGAATCAGATCAAAGGCTAGAGAAAAATATCCGTTTACCACCAAAATGAAATCATCTTACATCTATACACCTCCACCACCAAACGTATTTTACTGTTGTCCATCAGTTACTCCCAGCTTAGCAATAGAATTCAATTCGGATGCACCGTCAAACACTACCGAAGTATCTTGTAACAATCAAGTTGAGTCAAACAACAATAGAAGAAATCTGGAAGGTGTTAAGACATTTTCAAAAGTCAATCCCGATCTTTCTTACAACAATAAATATCTAAGACGACCAAATGTATATCCGAATACACAACAACAAATAGTAAAGGATTCTAGAGATGTACGTCGTAGTAGATCGAGAAAGGAATTACCCGTTATTATTAGGAGTATGCAACAGAAAACCATAATCCGGAGTAGTTTCAACAGAACTTGTGCATGTGTATTAAGATAATTGTGACTTTTATTATACGATTCATTTCATTAAATAAACAAATAAATGCTTAACTTGGTATTTCTTTTTCTTATTTTAGTATGTACAATAAAATCGTAATATAAAATTGTTGATTTTTTAAAAATAAAATAAATAAATGAACAAGATCAAAAGTATATAGGTAAACCCATATACTGGGAAACCCATTTTAATTAATTCACTAAAATATCTCGACAAATGTGCGTCGTATAAAATTCCGAACAAAAGTTTAATGGTTTTGCAGGATATATATATTAGGGTGTTCGTAAAACAAATTTCCAGTAAGGCTAAAATCGATAAGTTTACATCCAAAAAATATCAGAAATAATATTTTTTGCTCGTTTTTACGAAACTAACAGGTTTATCTCTACACAACTAAAATTTTCGGAAAACGCGTGTTAATACATATATCGTTTATATCGTGTATGTATTAACACGCGTTTTCCGAAAATTTCATAATTTTGTTAAAATTAAATTATAATAATATTCATGTGAAATATAATGAGATTTTAATAAGAAAAATTAATAAAAATAATTTTAACAAAATAAAAACCTAAAGCATAACTTTATTAAAAAAAATTTGATTTAATAATGATGCCAACTTTCCGAGAAAAAAATTACTAAAGTTTTTAAAAATTTATTGTGGCTACATTATTTATCCGATTTTGATCAAATTTTCAGGAAAGATTTCCCTAGTACCCAAATAAATTTCATAACTTTCAGAGAAAAAATTACTAAAATTTTTAAAAATTTATAATGGCATTTGTTTAACCGATTTTGTTCAAATTTTCACAAAAGATTCTTCTGGTATCCATATAAATTAAATAATTTCAACAAAGTGTTGCCAAAGTGTTGCCAACTTTCTGAGAAAAAAAATACTAAAATTTTTAAAAATTTATTATGACCACCATATTTAACCGATTTTAATTAATTAATCACTAAAGATTCTCCTGGTGCTCGCATAAATTAGGTAATTTTAAGAAAATACAGTGTTGTCAACTTATCGAGAAAAAAATTACAAAAATTTAAAAAATTTATTGTGGCTACATTATTTATCCGATTTTGATCAAATTTTCAGAAAAGTTTTACTTAGTGCTCACATAAATTATAATTTTATTAAAATACAGTGTTGCCTACTTTCCGAAAAAAAAATTAATAATTTTCTAAAAATTTGTTATGCCCGCTTGCCCGCATTATTTATCCGATTTTAATCAAATTTTTACACAAGATACCTTTAGCGCCTATAATATTATATATTAGCAAAATACAATGTTGCCAACTTTCGGTGAAAAAATTTGTATTCCTATTTCTTATCATTTACGTGATAATGTCAAAGTGATCTATATATGGGTTTACCCATATACTTCTAATCTTGTTATTTTAAGTTTCATCATTATATGTTTTTCCTTATAAAATATTTTGTAACTGAAAATTATCTGACCATATATAATACAATAATATGTTTTTTATACAGAAGCATGTATATTTTATTATAATTTGTTAAAAAGAAATACGTAATTGTTATAAAAAAATAAGTTATAAGTTTTTATTAGTAATATAATTAATTTATTCTGAGAATTTTAAAATTTTGTGCGAATATATAGCATTTTTGAAATACGTATACGTGCTATTACCGCATGCTTGGTTCAATTTTCCTTGTTTTTAATACAGTTGATCGGCCTTCTTCCTCTACGATTTCTGTGGTTGTATTATATGGAAATTCTATTCGAATGATAACATCAGATTATAATAATAATCATTCGAATACCGATCAATTGATTATGCCCAGCGTTATCAAATAGTGTGTCACATAACCTAGTACTTCTAGCGACAAAATTACCAACTATCAGTGATGTACTAGTAATTTTTGTTGGTAAATTTAATTAAATATATTGCAAATATGTATTTTTGAATTTATATATTTGTACTTTTATTTTAATTATTAATTAATTAATAATAATAATTTGGTCATAGGGCTTTTCGTATATATACAAATGAAAAACCTTATAAATGCGAAATATGTGAGAAAACTTTTACTCGAAATGAACATTTGAAAGTGCATTTTCGTATACATACAAATGAAAAACCTTATAAATGCGAAATATGTGAGAAAAATTTTTCTCGAGTTGAAAATTTAAAAAAGGACGTTCGTACACATACAAATGAAAAACCTTATAAATGCGAAATATGTGAAAAACTATTAACTCGAAGTGAAAATTTAATCAAACATTTTCGTACTCATACGAATGAGAAACCTTATAAATGCGAAATATGTGAAAAGCAATTTAATCGAAGTGAAAATTTAGCAACACATTTTCGTACTCATACAAAGGAGAGACGTTATAGATGCAGAATATGTGAGAAAGCTTTTATTAGGAGCGACAATTTAAAGAGGCATCTCCGTTTCCGCAGAGTAGAAATTAAAAGTTCATAGTGTTACGATTTAATTTTTGTAATTCTCTTTTGTATTAAATGATTAATTTTTAAATATTGTTAAGCCTCATTTAGACTGCTTTTCCGCTAGCGAAATCAGTGTTATGTATTAGCGCAGAACAAGCAGTTCTGAACTAAACTAGCATTAGCACTTTCATTAGCAAATTTTGTTTCATCACATTAAAAGTCTGGCCTGGTCAAGATTTCTAAGTAAAATTCACTTATGGTTTAAGAATGTCCATTCAGATTTCAATAACATGAGATAGTGATGTATGAAGATGTTTTTATGAATTTGTAATTTGTAAATAAGCAGTTTAAAAAAATAAAAATTAATATTATTTTGAAAAGGTGAATTTAATATAATAAAACATTTATTTTAGAAACATCCGAAGAAAAATTAGCGAAACCAAAGAAACCTGTAATATTGTTTTATTGTTAATTTAAAAACAAAATTAGTTCATAACTTAGCCTAAATATCAACTGCTTTTTTAATAAATAAATATTTAGAAATTGTGTAACATATCTCTTTTTTGGGACTTAAACTCTAGTTAAATTAACTCTTAAACAATAATTTAATTTTGTGGCATTAAAATATAGTTTGTAACAGTTCACTATATCTAATTACACTAAATACAGTTATTGTTTGTTTTTGTGATGTCCAAATGACTTTAATACTATTATAACTAACACAAATGATGCGAACACAATTACTCTGCTCTGTAACACACTAAACACTACACATTCACGTGACGCGTCGCGATGAGACGAAACACAACCGTCTGACTTCGATGCTAAGTCTCCACTGCTCCCTAACGACTTACCCTAATCTATTCCCTTCGCCGGCGGCTGGTGGGGATGTCTGGACTCTTCGTTGGGTTTGCGCGGGGAATTCGGAGAGGGGCAACACTAAATACATTGTTGTTGTTATACACTCCCCCTTTGGACAGCGGGTGGCTTTGACGAACGTTGTCCAAGATTCTTCTTAGGTCTTCCACGAGGTTTAGAAGTCATCTGAGGAACGGCAGGTTCACGCTTTTTGGGAGGTCGACCACGCTTCCTTTCGGGAACCACAGGTTTAGGAGAATTTGGTGTCACACTAACAAATGGCGACAAATCTGACACATGATAACGTCCTATTGTTTCACTAGGTCCACTACAAGTAGTAAGTTCATATGTGGTCGGCGATACCACTTTACTTATTTTATACGGTCCGTCGCGTTTTGGCGCGAATTTTGACGTTGTACCCCGTGCGGTACTACTAAGAAAGTGAGTTTTTAACAGCACTTTGTCATTTACTTTAAACACTAGCGATCGGCGATTTTTGTCCATATGATCTTTACGTTGATCTTGTTTACGCGTTTGCACTTCGATCGAGTCTTGTAAGACATTTGCTAACGATTTTAGATACGGAGTTATACGCGGTACAAAATGTTCAGCTTCAACTACTTCACGTAAATCGTAGACAGTATCGTGTGGTGTTCGAAGTTCTCTTCCAGTTGTCGAATAATTTAATTCTGACGCAGTCAACATACGACTGACACATTCCACTGGTCGTTGCTCGTGTTCCTCCCCCTGCATTAAAGATACTAACGGTTTGGACTGAGCTGCTTGAATCAAAATCGGTGCTTCGACTAATTTTGTTTTCAGAATATTAAACTCATTCTGTTCTTCTTCCTTTTCCATTAATTGAAGAGATCGTGTTAATAATGGATTATCTTCAATGAACGGAAACTTAGTTTCTGGTTTTTCCCTAAAATACCAAGTTTTTCTTGCAACATCCATTATAATTCCAGCATCACTCAAGAAATCTGTTCCCAGTAATGTTTTATTGTTTTTAAGATGAGGTAATATAATAAAAGTTGTCGGTATTATCTTATCTTGAATTTTAACATCAACTTTTGTTTTCAAAATGGATTCTTCCTTGACTAATCCATCTGCGAACGATAGATTCAACTTCGTCGTTGTAAACAAAAAATTATTCTTCTTAAAATGTTCATATAACAAGGCTCCAGCAATACTAACTTGAGCTCCTGTGTCAGCAAAACCCGTACCATGTGCTTGTAATATTTGAATTGGCAATAACGGTTTCCAATTTCTTTCACCGATATTTGATGTTTGGAAAAATGTCAAAATATTAGCATCCAGCACTTCCAATTCATCTGTACTCTGATTTTGTTGCATAACACATTGTATTTTCTTATTAGAACAATCAGGACACTTTGATCTAATAACATTTGGTTTGCCACAACCATAACAAAATATTTCATTTTGTTTGACACTTGTCGATCTTATTGGATTTTCTTGTATTTTCTTATTAGAACAATCAGGCCACTTTGATCTAATAGGATTTTCTTCTCTTTTGTTTAATTTTTGACAATCTTCTTTGACATGTCCAAAATTTTTACAGTAAACGCACTTAGGTCTCGGTTTCTTTTCCATAGAAACTTTTACATCGTTGGTAACTTTTTCTTTCGCTGTTTCCAACAATGAATATTCAATCTCTCTTGTACGTTTCAATAGTTGCGAAAAGGTTATAACATCTCTTCGAGGTACTCGTTTACGAACTTTTCTGGACAATAAACCATATACCATATCCAACTGAGCTTCTTCTGATAGTACATATGGCAACTGTGCAAACAAAGCACGAATTCTACATACAAATATTTCGGTTGTTTCATTCTCTTCTTGTTCACGTAGAAAGATTTCTCTATAAATACGATGTGGTGGTAATTTCTTTGAAAATGTATCGTGAAGAATTTTGTGCATCATCCCAACTACTAACAGTATTTTTAATGCCTTGCCACCACGTAGCAGCAAAATTCTCAAATAACATGAGTAATCCCCGTAGTGCATTCTCATTTGAAATATTCGTACAATCTTTATAAATTGTAATCGTATCAATAAAAGCTTCGACATCTTCATTATCGCTGCCTGAATACTTTGTAGAGCATTTGGAAAAATTTCCATCATAAACGATGTCCGATGACATAGTAGAAGAACGACGATTTGACTTTTCATCATCCGATGACTTTTGAGTGAGAGAGACCAAACTACGAAACTGTTCCTCAGTCAGTGTGATAAACGTAGGTGTAGGTGTAGTCGATTTTCCTTTTTGAGACATTTTTAAATTGTTTACGCGCCGCGGTGTGGTATGTACCGATGGAACGACAAAGGCGCGCGCCGACAACTATTGTCGCTGTGAATAACACGCGTATAACACGGTAAAGCGCGCCGACAAACACTGTCGGTTCTGCGTATCACACGAAATGTTCGTTATTTTCCTTGTTAGAAATAACTATATTTATCATTCGGGCTTCACGTTGGGACGCCAGTTGTAACAGTTCACTATATCTAATTACACTAAATACAGTTATTGTTTGTTTTTGTGATGTCCAAATGACTTTAATACTATTATAACTAACACAAATGATGCGAACACAATTACTCTGCTCTGTAACACACTAAACACTACACATTCACGTGACGCGTCGCGGTGAGACGAAACACAACCGTCTGACTTCGATGCTAAGTCCCCACTGCTCCCTAACGACTTACCCTAATCTATTCCCTTCGCCGGCGGCTGGTGGGGATGTCTGGACTCTTCGTTGGGTTTGCGCGGGGAATTCGGAGAGGGGCAACACTAAATACATTGTTGTTGTTATAAGTTTTAATAATATTCCGATCATAAATTATGCGGAAATAATATTTATTTTTCAAGGTTTTTTCCACACAATGATCAAAATCTAACTTCGAAAGCAAATTTGTAGATAGATTTCTCGCTTGCATCCACTAAACTCTAAGTTAAATCTACACTTAAACTAAATATATCGACGATTAAATTTAAATCAAATTTAATATGAAAATGATAAAAATACCTCTCGTATAGCAATCCCGCAGTAAAATATATTTATTTAGCAGTTAGAGTTTACGTTTAGTTACAGTTTAATATGCGATAATATAATATTTCCCAAAATAAAAAATGTAAATGTAATGAGTCGAAATAGCGCGCGAATTCAAAATCATATGTTTTTAGAGAAAAATGGCCCAACCAATGAGAAGCTGAACACTATTTTCAGGTTATCGGCCGAACTCTCCTTATAGTTTCTCTACTAAAGCCTAGAGATACTATAAGGAGAGTTTGTCCGATCGCATGAAAATAGTGTGGCAGCTTCTCATTGGTGCCGTCATTTTTCTCTAAACACAAACGATTTTTAATTATCTCGCCCCTTCGAAAAAATAAATTATATAATTAAATTAAAACAAAATTATATTAAATTATAGCTAAGCGCACCCTCTACCCGATGAATAAATAGATTTTACTGCGACAATACTGTACGAGTGAAATTTTTATCATTTTTATACCCATTTGACATTTTTCCAATATTTTCGCAAGAAACAAATATTCATTTTTTCAAGGCTATCTTCTATTTAAATATATATATATATATATATATATATATATATATATATATATATATATATATATATATATATATATTTAATGCGATATTTTGATGACATATTATTATTATATATCAGTATATTTATTATAGTATCTCCTATAGAATCTCTACTAAAACCTAGAGATACTATAGGGAGAGTTCGGCCGATGCGCCGCCATTAATTTCTGGCGCCAAATTTAAATTCAAATTTGTTCCATCAAATGAACACAAAATATTTGTTCTTGTTTTCTGCATACAAAAAAACACATAAAACATAAAAATGCAATGTATAATGTTGTAATGACGTTTTTTATGATAATAAATATACTAATATATAATAATATTATGTCATCAAAATATCAAAATAGTTGATAAGAAGTTACGATCACCTTTTGCGCAATTATCGTAATAAATAACTATAATAAAATTTGTAAATTTACCATATACTTAAAATTAATTATAAATACAAAAATCATAATTAAAAAAAAAAATGTTTAGAAAGTAAAAATCATTATAAAATATGTACTTTAATTTATTTTTAAAGTTTGACAAAACACTAGTTTAGTGTAATTAATATTTTTTAAAAATATATCTGTTTTATTATTGAAATTGGAGCAACAAGTTTATTATCAATGAATTTAATTTTAATTTTTTTATTATAAAATGCAAAAAATATCGTTATTGAAATAAGACAATTGTCCTCAGGCGAAAATGTGTGCGACATCCAAAGCAATCGTAAAAAAGTCCATATGGTCATAATAAATTTTTTAAAGTAGTAATTTTTCTTTCAGAAAATTGGCATCACTGGAACAAAATAAAAACCACATAATCATCTTGTGTACTAAGTAAACCTATCCTGAAAATTTCACTAAAATCGGTTGAATCGTCTAGGAGGCGTTGTGATTACAAAATTTTGACTGACGACCGCGTGAGTGAGCAAACGAGCTGACGACGCCCACACATGCACCCTCATAAACTAAGTTCGAATTTGTCATCTAGAGACTATGTGAAGGATTTCTGTTTACTTTGTTTTCTATATAATGTTTGCTACTTTGTACTGCACAAAATGCTTAATAATAATTTTAATTTCAAGCGTTAGCTTGCCTCGTATACTCGTATCTCGGTGAAATAATATTTCGTTAGACACATGGCATATATATTTACTTATTTAGAGAGAAGAAAAAAACACGCATTACTTGTATATAATGCGGGAAAAAATCGCATTAAAAAATATAACAACAAACGTAAATAGTTTTGATAAAAATGAATATTTTAGTGTTCAAAATGTTGGATTTTATCGCCTTAAGAATGTCGAAGTGATATTTCCGCAGTAAAATCTATTTCTCAATTTTGCGTCTACTGTCATGAATCTCGTCAAACAGTCTCACAGGTAGATTTTGGGTTGGAATTGTTCCAAATTTAAGAATTTCTTTTTTAACAGTAGTTCTGACAGTACCATGGATGAATAATTATTTTAAAATTAAAAAATTTAGGACATAAGGTAAAACCGTCAAACATTGACACGTCTTTAGTTATTAATTTTTTTAAATTTTATTAAGATTTATAATTTTTTTTTTCTTAGCTGAAAAATTAGCTTCATATATTAGTTTCTAAAATGTAAAGTAATTTATTGATTATCATAAACGGTATTGAAAATATTTAATATATATTTATATACCATAATTAGTCAATGTTACCCTACATGTGGGTAACATTGACATGCCTTGTTTTTTCTTGCTTTATGCATTGAAATGGCAATGTTACAATATAGGAATTTAATTTTGACATAGAACTTTCTTTTTATAATTTGACAATTTTAAATTTATTTAAAAAAATTGGTCAAAAGTGCATTTTTATGAAACCAATTATTTCCTTAGTGATAAATAATTCTTCTATTCTTATTATAAGTAAATACTAGGTAGTAAATAAAGGAATAATAACATAAGAGTGAACTTTATTGTAATTTTAAGAAAATTTATAATATACATGCAATTAATTAACAATTAAAGAATTTTACTCCGCATCGAAAAAATTTGTTTGAAAAAAATACATGTCACGACGAATTCGTGGTTGAGGCAGCACGCGTACTATATCTGTAGCAAGAACGTAACTTTTGTCTGTAATGTCCGGAAAAGTAAAATGACCTCCTCGCTTTCTTAAAAAAAACGAATTGTGCATGAAATGGTCCGCGAATTGCAGGTAAAAACCTCTTAGAATGGAAGTTTCAAACACGAATTGTCACCATATAAAAAACAACACGTCGGTATCCATACGCCATAAGCCCTAAGCTTCGAGCAACGAGCGATGGATGGTGATATTATCTACAGTAGTCATATACATTATTTTTAGAGCTAATCAACAGCGTTCTGTGACTCACTATGAAAATTTTAAAAGCCATTTTCAAAGATGTGTCAATGTTACCCTACTGTCAATGTTAGCCTCCTTTACCTTATTTAATTTGATGATAATCCGAGGTTATACATTATGTTACTTTTTTTCTTATTTTCAAAGAGTTTTTCTTTTACACTTGTTTTGTAAATCTAAATTTTTTTGAGAAAAATACATTAATATTTCTGTGCTAGCGTAGTTATTACACCTAAGCTATAGAACACTATCTTTTTAAGTTACTCAACATTTTATTCAATTGCAATACTGTTATATAAAAACCGGCATATTTTCCCTATTACAAGTAACTACAAATTCTGATACCAACAGACGTCAGCAATTTTGCTAGTTTATGCCATTCCTATCAGTTGTAAAGAAAACATTTAAATAATTAATCAATATTTATCAAAACCATATTGATATCATTCAAATATAAGCACTACATTTTTGAAATATTATTATTATTATGGTAATAACATTACTAGTTATAAATGTATAATAACTGATAACTATCGTTAGATGTTCGCGCAAATCGAAAAGAAATTAAAGAACATTTCAAATTGAAGTTTTATTCTTTTTCTTTTTGAAGTTGTACAAGGCAAAATTATTTTCAATTGTGAAACGTTTTTCGTATAAGCGTAATGGTATTTTCTGTAACTTATTTTTTATACGTATATCAACTTAATTTTTAATTGTAAGTAACACAATGTTAAATTATTATTTAATTAGCAAAAAAATATTTTAATAAATCTAATTGGCTCAAGCATCGACTATTAATTTATTTAATAAAAATACCCAAAGAGTAAAGGAATAATATGTAAACAACAATTGTATTTAATATAGTTTTATTTAATTATATTATTTAATACACATACATAAATTATTATTATTGTTTGTGGGTGTATGCGTTGTGTGATTGAAATAAAGGAACGTGATTGCAGATATTAATATTTAATTGAAATAAATACTTAACGATATATAAAAATACTATAATTGTGACGAGTTACAATTCGTACCATATAAAACATTACAATTGCGACAAGTTACAATTCGTACAATAAAGAAAACAATACAATCGCGACAAGTTACAAATGCGTACAATTCGTCGTATAGCGAGCGCGCACTGGTGATGTAGGCACGCACTATTACCACTCACTGTACTCACTTTACTCACTGTGATGAACTGTGATAGGTGACTGTTGATAGCTGACTGTTGATAGCTGACTGTTGATAGCTGACTGTTGATAGAGTGTTGAAAGTTCTGAATGCTGACTGGCTGTTGGTAGCTGGTTGACTCTGAATACTGACTGATCTCTCGTCCACCGAACTGCCTTTTTTATACTCAAAATCTCCCCACTCTCGCGTTCACCCTAACGGCTACTTTGGTGTTGAAGGTCGTCTTCTCGTGGGAAGAATCTTCGTGGGGAAATTCCAGGCCACGTGTAAGCTCTGGTAGGTTTTGGTCGGCGCTAGTTTTATTAAACTCACGGCGCCGGATTTTATTGAATGTTGGCGGTATTCAGATCCAGACGCGGCGAAATCTATTATAGCCATAATAGCTAGCCTAAAACCCGGCTGGCGGCAACTATTTATGATAGTCTAAAACCCGGCTGGCGACAACTATTAACGATAGTCTAACGCCAGGCCGGCGACAGCCGATAGCCGATAGCCGATAGCCTAATGCCAGATGTGTCACGTATTTGTAAACTGAAACAGTCTTGGTGACGCTATGGTAGTGCCTTGTGTGAAAGGTCCCTACATTGTTTTTCCTTTGAATGAATACGAATATGTCGTTTCAGATGATAAGATTGATTAAACGTCTTACACGTTTCGCATTTAAACGGTTTCTCATTCGTATGAATACGAATATGACCTTTCAGAGTGGAAGAATGATTAACAGTTTTCTTACACGTTTCGCATTTAAATGGTTTCTCATTCGTATGAATACGAATATGCTGTTTTAGATTGGAAGAATCATTAAAAGCCTTACTACATGTTTCACACTTAAATGGTTTTTCATTTGTATGAATGTACATATGCGCTTTTAATTTTGATTTGGAAACAGTAGCTCTGCCACATATCGCACATTTATACGGTTTATCCAGCTTTCTACCGGTGCGAGTACGCTTATGTTTCGATAAATGTGATCCACGTTTACGAGTCTTATTATATATCTTGCATTTGTTAGGCGCTTGAATATTAATATTTAAATTCGAAGAATTCTGCCCAATTTCACTTCTTACTAATACTTTATTGACATTTTTCGTATGTTCTTTATTTATTTCTTCAGCTAGCATTTCTTGTACTAAATGATATTTCACTTTGTAACTATTAGCTACATTACATTGAACCAAATCAAAGCCTGTGACATGCCCTGCATTTGTAAGTAAATCAACAGGATCATTTTCAAATTCATCTTCGTCAGTTTTAATGTCATTTACTTCGATAGATTCATATTCGTTATTTATATTCAATGAATCACCGTGATCTCGTACTGAAGATAATTCAGTAGCGTCTTCATAATAATAATTATTATCAATGTCTTCCGTTTTGTGTTGTGCAAGAATATTTCTAATTTCATCATCTTCTTCTATTTTAGTATAATCTTCAAAAGTTATTTGATCAGAATCGGAATCGACATAATTACTTTCTTCATTTAAAAAATCTTTCTTATTTGTACTAATTAAATCACTGTGATCTCGTACTGAAGAAAATTCACTAACGTTTTCATCATATACATGCTGCAGTTCTTCACAAGGTGTAAGCGAATAATTATTTTCATTGTTTTCCTTTTTGATATTTTCATGAATATGTTCAATGTCATCTTCTTCTTCTATTTTAATATCATCCTCGAAATATACTTGATTGGATTCGAACTCAGCAACATTAGTTTCTTCATTTGAAAATTCAATTTCTTTCTCTTCTTTCACTGTTATACTATTATTCGAATTCACTTCACTATTATTGCAATTCGATTCTTCTAATTTTATTACTTGGATTAGAATTTCTTGATTATTAGACGGTTGTACGTCTTGTCTATTTTGTAATTGTTCTAAATATCGTCGAAATATTGCCTGAGATTCGGAACATTTGTTTATAAATTTATAAGCTATATTCAATTCGGTGATACAATTCATACATATGCAATTTGGTAAATTAGCATTGCAATCCAGCTAAAAAATAGATATAAACAAATTAAAATATATCTACGTAATTAACATCTACATAACCTTATTTATCATACTTACAATTCCCGGTGCAAATGTATTTAATTTTTGGAATAATGATAAATTATCCGAATCAATATGATTTAACGTTGAGTTGATATTCTCGTAGCTTCTGCATAAGCGGCACAATTTTATTAACATAAACATGTTTTTCAACAAAAACTATTTTGCACAGATATCAAAATAAGTTTAGATAATTTGACACATAGTCTAGTGCGCCTAGTACTTGTAGCGGCAAAATTACCAACTACTATATGCAGTGGCGTACTGTTAATTTTTTGTTGGTAAATTTCCTATAAATACAATGTGTCGCAGAAATAATTGTACTTAACAATACACAATGTGTTTTTTTATGTGTACAATGTGTATTTTATATATTGTGACATTTAGATGAAGAAAAATATTTGATGTTAAAGTTAAATTTTATCAAAGTGTTCAAAATTTGAAATATTTTATTCATCTGATTTTTATCCTACCTGTCACCCATAATGGGCACGGCGTCAGTTGTTTGGAGGAGAGCTGGGTCGTAGGTGGGGTTGGTAGGAACTTTATTTTGTGATGTTGGTAATTTAGGTGGGCGCCAGTCAAAGCGGAATGTTGACGCAAAATTGAGAAGCTTTGACAAATCTCAAAAAGGAACTTAACGGGATAGGGATTTATTTCATTTTTCGAGAATTTGTTTCGGAAATGCAATAATAATTAAATAAAAAGAGAACTTACATGCTTTTGAAAGATAACTCGTTATATTGCATGATATACCAATTACAGAATAATGAACGTCCTTTGTTTGATGTCTGCTGGTTAGCGGGTGGTCTAGCTAAAGAAGATCTTCTTCTGCGTTTTCGTCAGCGCCGAGGAGATGCAGAATGTACAGCGCAACAAAGCGGCATGATCGTTGATGGAGACATCATGAGAATGATCGCCCTCGAAATCGGAATACGCCCCGCGGGCTTTAGTACGTCATAAACATCATCATCCAATCCATAATTAATGCTCGATTTATTGGATGGTCGAAATCTTTCATTGGCTGATCCAAACTCGGTTTCCACAATTTACTGGTGCCGCTATACATCTGAATCCCGCTCGGACACCGTTGAAAACGACAGCCTGTTCATCTAAACATGAGGGGGCACAGCAGATTTATCCAACATACAAACATGATAAAATCAAACAAATCGAACTTGAAATAAAAGTCGATACAATCGAAATCACAAGATAGGCAATAGTTTCATCCAATATCATCAATATAACAAATAAATGCAAAATCTAAATACTTTACAATTTACAATTTAAAGTACACAAATCATAAATCAGCTCAAGCAACGTTAATAAATTTAGCAATCAAAAGAAATATCATAGTACAAAATTTAAGCGATAATAACAAAATTCAATCAGCAAACAAAATAGATAATAACAGCATGATCTCATAATACAAAATTTAAACGGTAATTACATAGTTCAAAATCATGCAAGTAAAATTAAAATATTTAACTAGAAACAAAAAAGACATAACTCAAAGAAAATTCCACAATAATACAATAAAATGACTTAACGATATTTTCTAGCTAAATAAGTTAAAGTTACTTGCTCAAAAAAAATATCTTCAATATCAAAATAATACAATCAATCAAAAATTTGCTACTTACAGTATACGACAAAATAAAATACGACACAAGAAAATGATGACGAATAATGATCGGAAAGAAGGAACAAGGAACAGGGAGCAAATTGGGGTCGCGTGCATGGGAGAGACAAAACACGAAAGTACTTTAGCCGATCTAGACAGAATGTCTTTCCCGTGATTTGTAAATCCGGAAGCCAATGATCGCATTCTGATCTTATAGGAGTAGCCCACGAAAACATAGGGTATTTCACCGAGAATTACGACGTGGCCACCAAAAAAATATACTACAAACAAAATATCATCACAGCCGATATAGCTTCTTCAGCCTAAAATTTAAGCGCTGTGATAATAGCAAAAATACGATACGATAAAGCAAAAAATCATCGCAACACGAACAATGGCACGTGGCCTCAAAATAACTCGTATTGCAACAATCCCGAACTCTACAAAAGTTCAAACAATAAAACGCCGATACGTTTTAATACGCGAATAAAATTATCAACTCAGTGCTCGCAGCACTGCACAAAAATCTGAAGATCATAACGCGCTCTAGCAAGGGCTCGAAATTCACAAATACGGACAATGATACGCACTAAAGAACTTTCACAAACGGAAAACGGGAAGGAAATCTACTAGTATTTACAAAGAAAGAAATGAGGATTGGGACGGGAATCTGTGCTGCTTCAAGGTTAATTTTATCATCTCAAAATTACTAATCTTCAAATAAACTATAACGATACAAACTCTAATAAATTGGACTCTAGAAATCATAACTCAAAACAAAATAACTAATAAAATTATTCAAGAAAGAAATTGGCTTTACAAAATATAACAAAACGTAATCAAATGTAAGTTGACCATCATTGTATTCATGAGAGCAAAAATTTACGTTACTAAAATAATCCAAATATCAATAAAATCTCATGAATAACAATTCAAACATAATACAAAATAAATAAACTGTCAACTTACATCGTTTCAAATCCAAACGAAACAATCCCATCTTGAATACATTACTTTTCAATACCGCATGGTAATTAACCTTCAAACTCATCACAGATACAACGACGACATACCAGTAGATATTTGCTCAGAGCCGGACTGCTCATGGGAGAGAGCTGCTTGCTCGGACAGTGGCTCACGGGAGAGAGAGCTGCTTGCTCGGACAGTGGCTCACGGGAGAGAGAGCTGCTTGCTCGGACAGTGGCTCACGGGAGAGAGAGAGATTTCCACCTGTACAAGCCTATTTATGTGCCTGCTAATTTCACACATTTTTAATCAAGATTGCCAATTTACTAAAAAATAAATTCTCTATAAAATACAATTATTTTCTATAAAATTTGACTCGTGACAAAAGTGTTTTTGTCACAATATGTATGATTATGCAATGTGTCTAGAAAATTTTATATACAATGGTCCATATTACGAGCTCTGTTTTAAAATTGGTTTTAACTAATATATCGGTTTTAAGACAACGCAATTACCATAAGAGCTGAACTAAACAAATGAACTAAAACACTCAAAAATAAAAATTGTAATATCAGCCAATGTTTAACATATGCAATGTATCTTAAGAATTTTATATAAAATTTGCTTTTTGTACTAGAATATGCAATGCGTCTCAGAAATAAATATACTCAACAGAATTTTTAATACAATCTGACAAATCATATAATATACAGTGTGTCTAAAAATTTGATAAGTAATGTATTTTTGATATTTAAATAATTGCCGTAATAGAAGAAGAATTAAAAATTATATTATTGATTTACGAAAAAAGAAAAAACTTTTTCGTGATTCATTGATCCTTTTCTAGCATAATATTTAAAATTTCTAATAGAATTTACAAAATACGACACGACATTTAAAGAAATGCAGGATAGATTCTTTTATATGCAGAGTAATTACATAATTTAATTTTTAAATAGTGTTGTCAACTTTTGGTGAAAACAAATAAATTTTGTAATTCTATTTCTTATGTCTTAGTACTCATGTGATAATGTCATAGTGATTTACTTATATATGGGTTTACCCATATACTTATAATCTTATTTTTTCTTATTTATCTTATAGTAACTTGTGTTTTTCTTGTTTATTTATATGTCAGCTAAAAATATACTATCCAGAACATTAAACAAAAACTTGTAATTATTCTTAAATAACTTATAATAAATTAATCAAAATAATTTTTTATGATTTTTCATTTTCATTAAAAAATTAATATAAGCAAATTTCTGTTTTTTTTTTTAATTAAAAACAATGTATATTTTAATTTCTAATATATTACATAATTTATAGATGAAAATTTTACAAAAAACTAAATAGCAAACTTTCTAACTTTCAAATGCTAATTTTTTTAAAAAAAATCTTTGTATAATAATATACACACATATTACAATGTGGTATTTTTTAAAACAGTATTATGTAATTAATTTAAAGTTCAATAACTATATGAACCAAGCAGAAATTTCGATTGTTTCATAATTATACTGTAATAGGCAGCATTTTATGCTATTTAATTTTAATTTTTTATACAGAAAATAATTTTGGTTTAGACAGTAAATACAAAAATTCTTTAACTATTTATGATGCATAGTAGAGTATTATTGTTTCGATAAGTAAGATGTGAGACGCGCGGCTAGACGTAACGTAAACATATAAACAAATACTGATATTGCTAACGATGCACCTTTCTTTGAGAGTTATATATTAAAAAAGATATAGTAGAGATATATGGGTCAATCTCTGTCCTATTAATTGTTCTTATGAGAATTCTTCAATCCCTACCGTTACCCTGCCCGTGCAAACATTTGAATTGAACCTAATCGGAGTGATGTCATTTTTCGCGAATATTATTTGTTAATTAGAACAAAGAACTTTGATTTAATTGGAAGGCAAGTGTTGTTCCACCACTACCATATATTATATTTTTGTCTTACTAAAATAAAGATGTATTTCTATTTCTGTTGCAAAGGGTTCTAGTGGTGGGAGTTTTACTGTCCATCCTGGTGGGAGTTGCTCCGTATTAGGGCCAACACTTCAGTAGAGAACTAAGATTCTGGCCTCCGGGTCAGGATCTCCAGAAGCCTTTTGGACTCTAGTATCGTTCAGCTATCGAGTACCTCAAGACTTCTCTTCAACTACCAAGGCGAAAGTCTGCCGTTTGTCTAAGTCGAGATGCTGTCCGTCTGAAGTCGAAGCCACGTCCATCTGCCGTTCGTCATGCTGTTCGATAAATATCCGATGTCAATTGCTTGCCCAGTCCGTTGATGCGGCCCATTGCTATTGCTCGCCGAACACCGATGCTTCGCCCGAACGCAACGCCACGCAGCTCGGTACAAACTTATCATACTCCCGGCTACATCCAGGGTCCACTCAGAGATGACGTCGTACTTCTAATATTTCCACATGCCCGTAAACTTACACGTACACTCTACACGTAACTCTCAATATTTACTTATTATTTATTTATTGTATAAGATGTTTCATAAAGTAAACCGTCGGATAATTTACATTTCAATATTATAATATTTGATGTTACAATTTTATGATTGGAATACTTTTACTCGAACCTCATCACAATAAAATAAAAGCCTGTAACCTGCACTAATGTAGGCCAAGGGATATCATCTATCGTCAGTAGGCACGACGGAGCATTCCTTTCAATTTGTATAAATTATTTTGGCTAATGAATATTTTGGCTGTGCTGTTTTTCTTCCAGTATGAAACACATAATTTTAGCTTAGCTCTCAACGGGGTTGTACGTCACCCAAGGTAGTTCTCTCCACGCAGAGACATAGGTGCAGTATAAGTACTGTCATCGTCCCCCTTATACGTTAAGGGCCCCACACAACATACGACGCATGTATTGTAAGATGATGCCATAGTCAAGTATTCATATTCTAAATTACTCACACATATTTGTGTATTTACAACCGACGGGGTACTGAGTGTCCATCAGTAGATTTTGCTATACAAACATATTTATTTGTCAATAAATGGGCCTCTGTGGCTGTGGTTTGATATCTGTGTATTATTTCCTTGTTTTATGTTTGTCTGTCTCACCTCACTCACGACTCCATATTATGAATCTCAGTTATTTCTCAATTATCACACAACGTAATCCTACCACTAGACTAGACGATCACGATACCATATTTATTTAATTATTCAGAATTAGTTAATCTCAATCTTAAATATTTTTTCAACCATTCCCGTGCGTTACAATACGATGTTTCATTAAGTTCCATGCAGAGCTCTACGGAGAAATTTAATTATAATTATGAATTTAAAAAAATATCATATTTACGAAAAAAAAAACACATGATAATTCACATTAAATATTCAAAGTTTATCAGACCCCGCCCAAATTCAAATATTAAATTGTAATTTATTTTCGGCAGCATTATATTTAAATTATTTTCATAATTTGTATTATTATTTTAATAATATAGTCGAAATAATGCTTATAGATAAAATAAAATGCTTATAGAATAAATTAAATTAATATTGGTACGCCACTGTCTAAACTAATTCATCATTTTGCCGGTAGAGCGGGCGAATGCAGATGATTCTTGTGTTCGAAGTCATTTTACCTACATAATTAAATTTATAAATATATGTTTTGGAATGTTTAAAAATCATCTATTGTACTTAAAATCGCTTTGTGTTTGTGGTGAATTTTAATTTTAAAGTGTGAGTAATCTTTTGTATTGTATTTTATATTGTTGTAGTCTGAATAGAAAACTCTAACTATAAAAAATATGTTGCTTTACTTATGTGTAGTTGCCATAATGTTTTTTTTAAACAAACACATTCATATCTAAATGATTTTTTTAAATAAATATAAAACTATTTTTTTAACTGTTTGTATATACGAGAATAATTTTCCAATATTTTTGCGAGTTGTAGTTGTTCAGTTTATTAAAAATCTAACTTCGTTTGTTTCTTATTTACGTAACGTTTCTTTCCTTTGACTATCTCGTTATTTATTCTACTGGAACATACTTGGATATTCATTGAATATCTACACTAATTTATTTCGCACCCGATCTCTTCTAATTACAGCACATACCTCACGCAGCAGCTTGAACATTTCCACAGCAATTTTTCCGTTTATACTTCTACGGCAGCATCAATTCTACAGTTTTCATAGTGGAGGAAAAGAAAAATGACGCGCGCCAATGAGAGAAAACAGTGCAAATGCGGAGTATGTGACAAAGCATTTAATCAAGTTCTAATGAAATTTTTGATTAAATGCTTTGTTACACGTATCCGTAATTGTAAAATCTGCGAGTGAATTTAGCCGAAATTAAATATGAAAATAATGATTTTTGCTGAACACGAATGAAATATACTGGAACACGAAGTCAGACAGATACATATATGGGATGAATACTTAGTTATTTAAAGAAGGTATCAGTACAAATTAATGCTATGCATCAATATATATATATATATATATATATATATATATATATATATATATATTGTAAATATATTTGCATATAATTTTATATAAGATAGTATTTAAATAATTTAAAATCAAAACTTTATATAGTAAATTTGTTTATCAATGATATTTCTGTTATTATATGTACAATAATGATTAGCTGTTCGCGTCCAAATCAGAAATCAGCCCAGTACCGGATTATTATCATAAACAACATCTTTATCAGTGCTATTATTAACAGATGAGTACAATTTACCATTACATATCTCATTCGATCACAGAGCATTCATTTTGAATTTGTATTCCGGCAGTGACGTAGTATCACTAGCAACGCGCTCAACTAACTAACTGCGCTTGCGTAAGATTTCAATTGGCGTACCAATACCGTTTTTACTCTAACTAAACTTTAGTACGAATAACGATAATTTGAACTGTTGTAATTATTTACGTTGACTAATATTGTTACTTATCGCTAGCGTGAAACTATTGTACGTGTATGTGATATATGTTATTGAATTTGAACGAAAGGCTAAAGTAAAAATTATACACGTACGACACTGTGTATTAATTCAAGGCCGCCCCAATGTAAATTCGTTTTGGCGGCAAATGTATTATTTGTTATTAGTTTTTAGTTTATTTCATTCATCTGCATTAGGCTAAGATTTATTTCGTTTATTGTTTGATTATTATTTCTGATTATTGAAATATACTTACATTGTTAAAATTACTCTCGAGTTTTATTTATCGAATGATATACATAATTATAAATAAAACTTTTAAACATTTCTAAACAAAAAAAAAAAACACTGAAGTATTGAATGTTATATATATTAACGTTAACAAAAAGTAAATATACAATTTTTTTTTTCTTCGTTTATACTGAAATTGGTTAAGTATATATGGTACATTATGGCAATACTTTCAAAAAATTAGTATTACAATATAGATATTGTAGTACAGATTTTTTCATTGTAGTTTTGTTGATTTATATGACGTAATAAGTGCAGTAGTGCGCAGTTTCGCCACTAATTACTAACAACATAATAAAATTGCAACATAAAACTGATCAACATAATGTCGACTTTCGCTTGAAACAAAAATTATTGAAATAAGATAATTTAAATAGTTTTGATAGAGTATTTTGTTTTATTCGATGCTAATGAATTATGTACGTTATATAAAAAATGACATTTAATAATTTTACATTTAATATTGTTAATAAATAAAATGAAAATTGAATTTTTTTATTTGTATAATAGATATAAGTCGTAGAACAAAATATTACATTTGAAATATCTGATGAGATAGCGTTGTTGTTAGAATTTCATATTGTATATTCGTAGAAAAACTATAGTACGCAACGAACAAAGAATGGTACTAATTTTCTATGAGTTTGAAAATTTGCAGCACGAGCCTTGGCGACTTCAATTCATACGTTGTGGGAAATGGACATTCTGTGTGAAATTATGTAAATTAAAATACAATAAAATTATTAATTATTTCAGAATTGTTTGCATTTTTCATATAAATAGTAACTATTATTGCTGTTAAATTAATATTACCTACTTACCTTTCGTTTATTTCGTTTTCCTTTTAATTTTATAGACACTATATTATAAAAAATATATAGAATTACTTAAATTTTATTTAAAATTATTGAATTCAAAAATCAAAAAATTATATCAGTCAAACAAAATTTACTTAGTAAATTAATTAAGCACGTACTTATTCAAATTAATTCAAAAAACTTAAAAATAAGTTACTTGCATTAATTCAAATTTGTATTACTAATGAAAAGTGATTTATTTTATGTTTAGATATGATATACAAATTATATTATATTTCACTAATATTTACTATAGAAGATATTTTATTTCAATAAAAACAAATAATTAATAATAATAAATTTTATTTACAATAATTCTTGTAAATATATAATTACAGTAGCATATAGTATTTTAATTAAATAGGAGTGCAATATTAAGTATAAAAATAATATTTAAAAATACTGGTAGCTTACACATAAACAAAACAAAATTCTTATTCCGTATAGATAATTAGTACAAGTCAATTAAATGAAAAACAAATAATTATTAAATAACATAAAATAATACATAATTATGTTGCCATATTTAAACTAACCAACATATTTCTAATGTCAACATCTTTTTATGTTGAAGTATCGTACAATTTCAATGTTACAATTAAATCATCTCCATGCTTAATATCGGTAATCAATGAAACAAATGATTTCTTTCGAACACGATTTGAAAACACAAACCAATCAGTTACAGACCATTTTCCATTTTTCGGTTTAACATTCGCTAATTTTGCATGAATTCCTTGATAAGGAAACTTTAAAAATTTTTCGTCTAACGGAATTTAATAATATCGTTGTTACCATGATCAACGTAATGCACTTGGGCATGCCTGCCATCTGGTGATCGCTTAGTAATCATGCAACGTTTGTAAATTGCATATTTACCACTAAATATTACGTAAATCTGTTTCTCAATTAATTTTTCTGGCACAATTACATCAGATTCACGTGGCTTTAAATTTTTCATAATTTTTTCAAACTCTGTCATTCCTTGACAATCGATTGATACAAAAATATCACCATTATCTTCAATATGTTTTATATAAACTTTATTAATTTTTGTTTCATTAAAATTACTTATAACAATGTCATTTATAGTCTTCTTAATCAAATTATGATTAATGTTAAGAGTTTTATTATCATAATCGTACAATGTAACAATAGATATTTTATTATTTTTCTTAGAATGATTCAGAACAGATTTAGCAAAATATTTACCGCAATGAAGTTTAGTCAAGTGTATAAAGATGCTTGGAATTTCTAGTAATAACTCAACTCCAGCTAATTGACATGGAAAAGCCTGGGCTGGTTCCTGTGCAAATTCTTTTCGAAGAATGTAAATTTCCTCAATTACAAAATTTTGTTTATTACCATAGTCAATAAAGAAACAATTATAGCCTTCAGATGTTTGTTCTAAAACACGAACACGATACCAAGCATCGTCCAGTTGCACAACGTAGAATCCGCCAACTTTGATATTACTAGTGTAAACAGCTTCTTCATTATATTTCGTTTCCATTTCTTGTATCATATCCCAAAATCTATTCGAGCTTACTGTATCATATTCACTGCACCAAATCTTATTCTCTGATACGTAAGTAACTTCCACATTGAATCCCTCTTCAGTGAAAATAAAATTATTTGGTGGAACATATACATCTGGACTACTGTTTCCGCTGTCTGTACTAAATGATAAACTTGTAGTAGGTGAAATATTAGGTACTTTAACTACTACTGATTTCATTCTTTGATGAGTTCTCATTCTTGGCCCATCAACCATAACTGATTGCGAAACTGTAGAAGTACGTATAGAATACCTTCTGTCACTCACCATATTACTTGAAGAATTAGGCATCTCTAGAATTTCTGATAATGATGATTGATTTGACGTAAATGATGACAATGATTTTTGTCGAGAATCTTCTCCAACCTCATTTACTTCCTGTGAAGATAAAGATCTTGTTCTAGAATTTTTCACAAATCCCAATCGACGAAATCCAGTGCACAAATCATTTTCTTGTATTGAAGAAAGTTGAACACTTTTATCAATTTTTTGTAATGAAGAAAGTGAATGATTTTTTGATTTATCAGCACTAGCTTGTTGTGCATATTCTGGACTTTTATTCTGCCTATCATATTTCTCTTCTTCGACTGGTTCACAAACATTTTCATAAACAAAAGATTGAGGCACACTATATTTTGTATTATTTGTAGGTCGAGGTCCTAACCTGTCATGTACTCTAACACGTGTTTTAGTTTCACTTTTTTCAGTTTTACCACAAAATCGCGGTATATTTAATCTCTCATTAATTTTATTATTTTTAACTGGGCGTTGTTCTAACTTTGGCACAGTTTTCTTCAAATGTGGACCCACATTTCTTGATCTATATGGCGATGTAACTAGCAACTTACGCGAATTAGTAACAAAACCAATTTTCTTTTTTTTTCCTACTTTTTGTTTATTCACTAAACTCACAATATGTTTTACATTGTCTGTTGCAACAGCATCAACTAAAACAGTTCCATTTGGTAACTTGCTAACCGACAAACTTGGAATATCACGTAAAAAAATCTCCAACGAATTATAACCGAAACGTTTATACGGAATGTTCTCACCAATAATCATTTCGTAGTCATCTTGTAATGTTTTTAAATCTGATTTTCCTTTAGTTGATATTAATGCTGAGCGTATATTTGCCACAACTTCATCCATTTTTCTATTAGCTGCACTTTTATAATGATAAAACAGAAACAACACTTTTAATAGCGATGCACAAACAGTTTTAAAATCAGCTGACACATGAACACAACCAACAACTGGGCGATCTATCGTAGAAAAAATCGTTATATGAAGTCGCCTGTCGAAACGCAACTGAGTGAAGTGAGCTCAACATATACAAATGTCTTGCATTTCACTTAGGGGAGATAAAAAAAAAGTGTCTCCTAGCCCGGCTATAGACAGGACATTTTCAATACTGATGTTTACAAAACTATTTAAGAAATACTATTTGTCAGTAACGTTTAAATATATTTTTTTTTTATATATTTAAATAAATAAAAATAAATTATTTTCCTGGCATAAATTTGTTCTTACTTTTTCAAATGTTTATTTCTTATGATTTCTCTTAAAAAAGTATCTGGCTACGCCGCTGATATAAGACAGCTAAAAAATAAAGAAAAAAAAATATAACATAAATAATCAACATATAGCGTATTATATATTTATTCAAGTGATTCAAATATCTCGTATCTGAAATTGATCAATTTATAAAAATCTTTTATTAATTTTCATAAATATTACTAATATTTAAATTATTTTAAATAAATAAAATATAAAAACGATAATGCTTTTATTAATAAACAAAATTTATTGATAAACTAACGAAAAAGTAATTTATTATTTTAAAAGTTATATCTTCACCACCTATAGTTCGATTCCGCAACTAATGAGTGAGATACCTCTTTTTTAACTTAAGTTACTATTCGGTATCAAGTGGCAGTGATAGTATTTTTAGTTTATGCAACAGCAATCATACAGCAATCGCCCAACAACTTGCCAGAACTTGTTTTTATAAATTTGGTAAGTAAAACGTCCATTTCTATTACATTTTAATTAAAATCCAATTGTAATTTTAAATCTTAAAATGCAGAAATACATTAAATAATATTGTGTCGATTTTAATTTATATATATATATATATATATATATTTCTTTCATTTTCTAACTATTTTTAGATTTGTAAATCATGGCAAAGAAACTGAATACAAATAGGGAAGATAATGGATTTCGAATTGATCATTATAAGAATATGGATCCAGAGGAATTTAAATACTTTATCGATCGCTTAGTTATTCTACATACGACTGGCATCTACATCCCGCCGCCGCCGCCGTTGGAAAGAATTAATGTTTGCAAAAATAAGGTGAAACGGCCGAAGAACAAGCCTAGAAAATATATACCTGAAGATAAATCAAATGCTAGTACAAAATTGGGTAGTGGTAGAATCGGAGTTGGTCACGGCTCTTATGGTGTTAAAAGATGTGTGTGTTGCAATCCATCATTCTTCAATTTAAGTAAGTGTTTCGGTATTATAATTTTGAAATGATTCTTTTATTTTCCAATATTATGTGTATTAAATTAAATTAAATAACGCTAGATGTAACCAAGTAATGCAAACATTAACTTATAACAGTGGTTCTCAATCTTCTTGTTTTTTCATCAGAAGTATTTTTTAAAATTTGACGACACATTATTAAGGTGTTTTAACGTTAGTTCCCACGATTCTAATTGCTATGTTTAGACACGTAGCTCAAATACAAAACATGTTGAAGTTAATATTGAATTTATTCGTTTAATACAACTTATTTATTGTAACTGACTGTTCTGAAAATTACATAATGAATGTTGAATTAATAATTTAATAATTAATTTAATATTATTAATTGATTTATACAAAATAAAAAATAGTATATTTTTTAACTGGCTGTATTTTATACAAAAACGATCATTATTCTACCGAAAAAATACCTGAGATATGATATCCTATGTATTTTTTTGAATTTTTTGTATTTTGGAAAATAGAGAAAAAAAAATTTTTTCCAAAAAAAAAACACATTTTTTGCTTTTTTTTGGCCAAATTATAAATATGAAAAAATTCAAAAATATATATATATATTATTCTACATAGGATATTAAATCTGATATTTTTTCGGTACAATAATGATCGTTTTTTTTTTAGAAAATAGAGCCAGTTAAAAGATATACTATTTTTTATTTTATATAAATCAATTAATAATATTAAATTAATTTAACATTTATTATGTAATTTTCAGAACAGTCAGTTACAATAAATAAGTTTTGTATTAAACGAATAGATTCAATATTAACTTCAACATGTTTTGTATATGAGCTACGTGTCTGAACATAGCAATTAGAACCGTGTGAACTAACGTTAATAAGTATAATGATGTTAGGGAGGATTTACTATAATAGATTATTCCGAAAATTAGATAATATATATGAAATTAATTATTTAAAAGCAATTGTTATGTAATTACATAATTTACATGTAATAAAATTTAATTAAGTATTTAATTGTCAATAAATTTCCTTCGTCTATTATTATTTTGGTTTCAAAATAATATATATATATATATATATATATATATATATATATATATATATATATATATATATTTATATATATATATGTTGTTTATTGTTATTATAAAGTTTGTTCACAATTTTTTATTTTTTTTTCAAATAAAAAATATGTGCAAAGAGTAAGAGAAATCACATGTTTAGCAAAAATTATGAGAAAATGCAATTTTCCATTTTTAGAAATTAAAAAAAAAATATAAAACTTAACGGCACACTAGTACTCCACAGCAAAGTGGTTGAGAATCACTCACATATATTTAGTAATAACAAGTATAAATTTTATTTTGTATTTTCATTTAGATGATCGGGAATATTCGATATTAACCCCCATATTTCGAAACGTTTTCGTTAAAAAAATAATGTTTCGTTAAGAATTTTCATTTCAAGGAATCCTTATTTTTAACGAAAATGTTTTGGAATACGGTGGTAATTCTGTCATAAATAATGGCTTGTTAAAATAAGAATTTTGAGATTCAACGAAAAAAAATACTGAGTTATGTGCAACAAAATTGATACAGAGTACATCCACATGTATTTTTAAATTAAAATTATTACAGCATGGTTTTTTTTTTTATATATAGACACAACTTTCAATTTCAATTCTTCTGGAAATGATGAAACATGCTTATTGAATGCATTACATGGAACAGATACCTGTTTTAATGAATCTCGTCAATTATCTACCGTAATTAAAGATTACGAGCCAAGTATTTCAAAATTGGAAACTAATTTTGATGCAAGCTTGTCTGATTCCCGTACTAGTACAGATATTTTTCCACAACAAAATAATAAAAATTCAAATGATCCATCTAAACAGTTATCAAATTCTGATAGTGAAGATGAGACATCGTCTACAATATTTAATTTGGATGATTATTTTGGTTCAAGTACATTACAACTTTCGAGTAATTTGAATAATTCAGTTATTGATTTAGTAGACTCAAGCTCTGAAGAAGATTGTATTTCATTAAAATTTGATGAAAAACACACTGAAAATGATAACAATGAATCAAGTACATTTAAAGTATCACCATATAAAAATAATTTTGATGATTTTAAAAGTCTTGATATACCAGATGATGTAATGGAATATGTAGAATCTGTTACAAAACATATTAATTTTGATCAAGAAATTGAGGGGATGAATAAGTTACTGGAAGAAACGACAAAACATGTAAGCGAACAACAGAAAAGTGACAAAGATTTATTTGCTTCTGGTGTAAAAGTAAATGAAGAAATAATAACATCTTCACAAACTGCGGAATATTTTAAGTCTGTTATCGAGCATAATCATTTAAACGATAACAGTCAGGAAATAGCAAAAATTGAAGATATGATTGGAAAACAACAACAAACAGAAAGTGTTAATGATACATTGCATTTAATTGCAGAAGATGATATTGAAGTATGTGAAGAAATAGAATTATATGCAGAGAATGAGGAATTTGTTGAAGATGATATTGAAGTATGTGAAGAAATAAAATTATATGCAGATAATGAGGAATTCGTTGAATCCATTAATGAAGAAATTAGTTTTGATAAAGAAAAACCATTGAAAAACTTGGGACGAGAGTTGTTAACAATTAATACAAATAAACAACTAAAAGAAGAAAAAAACGAAAACGACATACTTGATTTTTAATATGTTTTATTTAATCTCTGAAAATCACATACCAATTACTAAAGAATAATAATATGAGAAGAATTATTTCTAAATATTTTAACAATATAATTTCTAATAATTTATGTTGGAAGTCTACATAATATTTTCATGTTTATACATCTATAATGTCTGAATTATAAAAAGAGATATTGGTATTAATGCTTTTATTTTTATAGGTTTATTTTTTTGTTTTACAATATTATAAATATGATTGTGTTGTATTGTATTGATATGTGTTATGTATTAAGTATAATATATTTTAAATGTTAAATATGTTCAGTTTTGTATCCATAATGAAATTTTATTTTAAAATAAATATATTTATAATAAACATGTAAGTCTTTCAATTAAATAGTAAATAGTATCAAACATTACAGATCTTGAAAATGATTTTCTTTAATTTTGTAGCGTTTTAAATATATTTTGAAAATTAAAACAATAATATGTATTTTGAAATATTCTAGTTGTACCTACGTGACAAATCGAGCGTTAGGCTAGCGTAATAGCTGTCGCCGCCAAAGGATCTTTACGCAGGTTCGACAGCGGACATCGGCCGGGTCCGAACGCTGCCTAGGCCAATATCTGTGCCAGCAATAAAACCCAGTGCCGCTAAGGTTTAATAAAACCAGCGCCGACAGGAACCTACCAGGGCAATTGGTTTTATGACGAGGCTACAAAGATCTTATACGTGACCGTCGGATTTTCCCTGGAATTTTCCCACGAAGAACTTTCCCACGAGAAACCGACCTTCAACAGGAAGAACCGTTAGGGTGAACGCGAGGTAGTTCGGTGGATATAAGAGCAGAACGGAACAGAACAAGTCAGTCAGAAGTCAGTCAGAGAGTTCCGATACAACAACACCAGCACCGCGAGATTCGACACAACAACAGACAACAGTTCATCACAGTGAGTGAAGTGAGTACAGTGAGTGGTAATAGTGCGTGTCTACATCATCGTGTGCGCGCTCGCTATACGACGAATTGTACGAATTGTAACTTGTCACAATTGTATTGTTTTTTATATAGTAAAGTTTTTATACAAATACATATTAATATCTAAAATCACGTTCCTTTTATTTTAATCACTACAGCAAACACCCACATATGTTATTATAATTATATTGTTTTTTATTGTATTATCTTAACTATAAATTTACATGAAATGAATTCATTTACATTTACAAATTTGTTAAAATCCTTTAAAATCTTAGTAAAATCATGGTAAAATCCGTAAAATCATGGTAAAATCCCTAAAATCATGGTAAAATTCTTAAAATCCTAGTAAAAATCATGGTAAAATCCTTAAAATCATAGATAAAATCCGTAAAATCTTTAACAGTTCGTAAATATTTAGTGTAGCACTAGCATTATACGATTTAACAAGAATGTGTATATTTTCGGATAAATTTTAAAATCAAATGTTAGTTCATAAAAAAATCAACAGCGACATAACATATTGCCATTTTCTAAGATCTGTTAATACTATGTACACACCGAGGTACACACACATTAACTAAATAAAATTTAGTTATACAAATGTAACAATTACCACTAACAAGATTTTTAATATATATTTTTTTATTTATTTATCCAATTTCTAGTCCAAATTCTTTTATTACGTTTTATCTTTCGTTTTTCTTCTTCCCTTGCTAAATAAGCCATTGTAAATATAATAACACTATCATCACTGGAACTACTATTACTACTGTTACTCATTTCTACTTTTAAATTTTAAATAATTATAGTTAATTATAACTTCTACGCAGGTTGTTAGGGTTATAAAGTTGTGTATAAAGATATGCATACGTATAGGTTATAGTTGCATATCTTTTGTCAAAATAAATGTCAAAATTTAGGAAGAAGAAATCATTTTTGGTAAGTGTGCACTGATATAGTGTGAACATCCAAAGAAAAATGGCCATCAGTGCAAACTGATAGAAAGTCATTTCTCTTCTTCTTTGTAAGTTTTCACTGATAGTGTGAACACGGCATTAGGCTAAGATTTATTTCGTTTATTGTTTGATTATTATTTCTGATTATTGAAATATACTTACATTGTTAAAATTACTCTCGAGTTTTATTTATCGAATGATATACATAATTATAAATAAAACTTTTAAACATTTCTAAACAAAAAAAAAAAAAAAACACTGAAGTATTGAATGTTATATATATTAACGTTAACAAAAAGTAAATATACAATTTTTTTTTTCTTCGTTTATACTGAAATTGGTTAAGTATATATGGTACATTATGGCAATACTTTCAAAAAATTTGTATTACAATATAGATATTGTAGTACAGATTTTTTCATTGTAGTTTTGTTGATTTATATGACGTAATAAGTGCAGTAGTGTGCAGTTTCGCCACTAATTACTAACAACATAATAAAATTGCAACATAAAACTGATCAACATAATGTCGACTTTCGCTTGAAACAAAAATTATTGAAATAAGATAATTTAAATAGTTTTGATAGAGTATTTTATTTTATTCGATGCTAATGAATTATGTACGTTATATAAAAAATGACATTTAATAATTTTACATTTAATATTGTTAATAAATAAAATAAAAATTGAATTTTTTTATTTGTATAATAGATATAAGTCGTAGAACAAAATATTACATTTGAAATATCTGATGAGTTAGCGTTGTTGTTAGAATTTCATATTGTATATTCGTAGAAAAACTATAGTATGCAACGAACAAAGAATGGTACTAATTTTCTATGAGTTTGAAAATTTGCAGCACGAGCCTTGGCGACTTCAATTCATACGTTGTGGGAAATGGACATTCTGTGTGAAATTATGTAAATTAAAATACAATAAAATTATTAATTATTTCAGAATTGTTTGCATTTTTCATATTTAAATAGTAACTATTATTGCTGTTAAATTAATATTACCTACTTATCTTTCGTTTATTTCGTTTTCCTTTTAATTCTATAGACACTATATTATAAAAAATATATAGAATTACTTAAATTTTATTTAAAATTATTGAATTCAAAAATCAAAAAATTATATCAAATTCAAACAAAATTTACTTAGTAAATTAATTAAGCACGTACTTATTCAAATTAATTCAAAAAATTTAAAAATAAGTTACTTGCATTAATTCAAATTTGTATTACTAATGAAAAGTGATTTATTTTATGTTTAGATATAATATACAAATTATATTATATTTCACTAATTTCACTATAGAAGATATTTTATTTCAATAAAAACAAATAATTAATAATAATAAATTTTATTTACAATAATTCTTGTAAATATATAATTACAGTAGCAGATTATAGTATTTTAATCAAATAGGAGTGCAATATTAAGTATAAAAATAATATTAAAAAATACTGGTAGCTTACACATAAACAAAACAAAATTCTTATTCCGTATAGATAATTAGTACAAGTCAATTAATTGAAAAACAAATAATTATTAAATAACATAAAATAAAACATAATTATGTTGCAATATTTAAACTAACCAACATATTTTTAATGTCAACATCTTTTTCTGTTGAAGTATCGTACAATTTCAATGTTACAATTAAATCATCTCCATGCTTAATATCGGTAATCAATGAAACAAATGATTTCTTTCGAACACGATTTGAAAACACAAACCAATCAGTTACAGACCATTTTCCATTTTTCGGTTTAAGATTCGCTAATTTTGCACGAATTCCTTGATAAGGAAACTTTAAAAATTTTTCGTCTAACGGAATTAATTCGTTTGATTTTGCAAACGAATGATAACCAAAATCACAGAAAAAGACAGACAATCTTTCTTCGTTATAGATTTTCAAAATATTAACCCTATACCACACATTGTCGTTATGTTTATAAGCATATATTTTTCAATATCAACACTATTTTGTCTAACTTTACTGCAATAATCTTGTAAAGTTTGCATAAACGACGTCAAATCCATCATTAATTTATAAGGTTGAACGAAAAAATTCTAAGGATCGATTGCATACGAAACATGAACATCGAAAAGTATATCAGGTTTGAGTGAATGTGGTGCTGGTAAGTTTCCTTGCAATGAACCAACAGTATTCACTGTTATTGTACTATCATATGTATGAATATTTGATTCAGTCAGAGTATTTTTGACCGTATTTGGATTGTCAGTTTTCTTCTATAATTTCAAATAAAATTTAATTGAAATTAAGCGTGACGATCGTAAGGATCTAATAAAGATATCACAAATTGGAATTTTTTCTCCATCAATTTCTTTGGTATGTAATAATCGCAATAACGCTAGTTCATTGTCGGGTATATTCGATCTTAAACATTCAACGAAATCGCTGGGTACAACAAAATCTTGAATATCTAAACGTATTTTAATAGCCATACACGGAAAATATTGCAGTGCTTCACAAATTGTTGCGGGATCATAAAAGAAATAATTTTTGAATTTAATAATATCGTTGTTACCATGATCAACGTAATGCACTTGGGCATGCCTGCCATCTGGTGATCGCTTAGTAATCATGCAACGTTTGTAAATTGCATATTTACCACTAAATATTACGTAAATCTGTTTCTCAATTAATTTTTCTGGCACAATTACATCAGATTCACGTGGCTTTAAATTTTTCATAATTTTTTCAAACTCTGTCATTCCTTGACAATCGATTGATACAAAAATATCACCATTATCTTCAATATGTTTTATATAAACTTTATTAATTTTTGTTTCATTAAAATTACTTATAACAATGTCATTTATAGTCTTCTTAATCAAATTATGATTAATGTTAAGAGTTTTATTATCATAATCGTACAATGTAACAATAGATATTTTATTATTTTTCTTAGAATGATTCAGAACAGATTTAGCAAAATATTTACCGCAATGAAGTTTAGTCAAGTGTATAAAGATGCTTGGAATTTCTAGTAATAACTCAACTCCAGCTAATTGACATGGAAAAGCCTGGGCTGGTTCCTGTGCAAATTCTTTTCGAAGAATGTAAATTTCCTCAATTACAAAATTTTGTTTATTACCATAGTCAATAAAGAAACAATTATAGCCTTCAGATGTTTGTTCTAAAACACGAACACGATACCAAGCATCGTCCAGTTGCACAACGTAGAATCCGCCAACTTTGATATTACTAGTGTAAACAGCTTCTTCATTATATTTCGTTTCCATTTCTTGTATCATATCCCAAAATCTATTCGAGCTTACTGTATCATATTCACTGCACCAAATCTTATTCTCTGATACGTAAGTAACTTCCACATTGAATCCCTCTTCAGTGAAAATAAAATTATTTGGTGGAACATATACATCTGGACTACTGTTTCCGCTGTCTGTACTAAATGATAAACTTGTAGTAGGTGAAATATTAGGTACTTTAACTACTACTGATTTCATTCTTTGATGAGTTCTCATTCTTGGCCCATCAACCATAACTGATTGCGAAACTGTAGAAGTACGTATAGAATACCTTCTGTCACTCACCATATTACTTGAAGAATTAGGCATCTCTAGAATTTCTGATAATGATGATTGATTTGACGTAAATGATGACAATGATTTTTGTCGAGAATCTTCTCCAAGCTCATTTACTTCCTGTGAAGATAAAGATCTTGTTCTAGAATTTTTCACAAATCCCAATCGACGAAATCCAGTGCACAAATCATTTTCTTGTATTGAAGAAAGTTGAATACTTTTATCAATTTTTTGTAATGAAGAAAGTGAATGATTTTTTGATTTATCAGCACTAGCTTGTTGTGCATATTCTGGACTTTTATTCTGCCTATCATATTTCTCTTCTTCGACTGGTTCACAAACATTTTCATAAACAAAAGATTGAGGCACACTATATTTTGTATTATTTGTAGGTCGAGGTCCTAACCTGTCATGTACTCTAACACGTGTTTTAGTTTCACTTTTTTCAGTTTTACCACAAAATCGCGGTATATTTAATCTCTCATTAATTTTATTATTTTTAACTGGGCGTTGTTCTAACTTTGGCACAGTTTTCTTCAAATGTGGACCCACATTTCTTGATCTATATGGCGATGTAACTAGCAACTTACGCGAATTAGTAACAAAACCAATTTTCTTTTTTTTTCCTACTTTTTGTTTATTCACTAAACTCACAATATGTTTTACATTGTCTGTTGCAACAGCATCAACTAAAACAGTTCCATTTGGTAACTTGCTAACCGACAAACTTGGAATATCACGTAAAAAAATCTCCAACGAATTATAACCGAAACGTTTATACGGAATGTTCTCACCAATAATCATTTCGTAGTCATCTTGTAATGTTTTTAAATCTGATTTTCCTTTAGTTGATATTAATGCTGAGCGTATATTTGCCACAACTTCATCCATTTTTCTATTAGCTGCACTTTTATAATGATAAAACAGAAACAACACTTTTAATAGCGATGCACAAACAGTTTTAAAATCAGCTGACACATGAACACAACCAACAACTGGGCGATCTATCGTAGAAAAAATCGTTATATGAAGTCGCCTGTCGAAACGCAACTGAGTGAAGTGAGCTCAACATATACAAATGTCTTGCATTTCACTTAGGGGAGATAAAAAAAAAGTGTCTCCTAGCCCGGCTATAGACAGGACATTTTCAATACTGATGTTTACAAAACTATTTAAGAAATACTATTTGTCAGTAACGTTTAAATATATTTTTTTTTTATATATTTAAATAAATAAAAATAAATTATTTTCCTGGCATAAATTTGTTCTTACTTTTTCAAATGTTTATTTCTTATGATTTCTCTTAAAAAAGTATCTGGCTACGCCGCTGATATAAGACAGCTAAAAAATAAAGAAAAAAAAATATAACATAAATAATCAACATATAGCGTATTATATATTTATTCAAGTGATTCAAATATCTCGTATCTGAAATTGATCAATTTATAAAAATCTTTTATTAATTTTCATAAATATTACTAATATTTAAATTATTTTAAATAAATAAAATATAAAAACGATAATGCTTTTATTAATAAACAAAATTTATTGATAAACTAACGAAAAAGTAATTTATTATTTTAAAAGTTATATCCTCACCACCTATAGTTCGATTCCGCAACTAATGAGTGAGATACCTCTTTTTTAACTTAAGTTACTATTCGGTATCAAGTGGCAGTGATAGTATTTTTAGTTTATGCAACAGCAATCATACAGCAATCGCCCAACAACTTGCCAGAACTTGTTTTTATAAATTTGGTAAGTAAAACGTCCATTTCTATTACATTTTAATTAAAATCCAATTGTAATTTTAAATCTTAAAATGCAGAAATACATTAAATAATATTGTGTCGATTTTAATTTATATATATATATATATATATATATATATATATATATATTTCTTTCATTTTCTAACTATTTTTAGATTTGTAAATCATGGCAAAGAAACTGAATACAAATAGGGAAGATAATGGATTTCGAATTGATCATTATAAGAATATGGATCCAGAGGAATTTAAATACTTTATCGATCGCTTAGTTATTCTACATACGACTGGCATCTACATCCCGCCGCCGCCGCCGTTGGAAAGAATTAATGTTTGCAAAAATAAGGTGAAACGGCCGAAGAACAAGCCTAGAAAATATATACCTGAAGATAAATCAAATGCTAGTACAAAATTGGGTAGTGGTAGAATCGGAGTTGGTCACGGCTCTTATGGTGTTAAAAGATGTGTGTGTTGCAATCCATCATTCTTCAATTTAAGTAAGTGTTTCGGTATTATAATTTTGAAATGATTCTTTTATTTTCCAATATTATGTGTATTAAATTAAATTAAATAACGCTAGATGTAACCAAGTAATGCAAACATTAACTTATAACAGTGGTTCTCAATCTTCTTGTTTTTTCATCAGAAGTATTTTTTAAAATTTGACGACACATTATTAAGGTGTTTTAACGTTAGTTCCCACGATTCTAATTGCTATGTTTAGACACGTAGCTCAAATACAAAACATGTTGAAGTTAATATTGAATTTATTCGTTTAATACAACTTATTTATTGTAACTGACTGTTCTGAAAATTACATAATGAATGTTGAATTAATAATTTAATAATTAATTTAATATTATTAATTGATTTATACAAAATAAAAAATAGTATATTTTTTAACTGGCTGTATTTTATACAAAAACGATCATTATTCTACCGAAAAAATACCTGAGATATGATATCCTATGTATTTTTTTGAATTTTTTGTATTTTGGAAAATAGAGAAAAAAAAATTTTTTCCAAAAAAAAAACACATTTTTTGCTTTTTTTTGGCCAAATTATAAATATGAAAAAATTCAAAAATATATATATATTATTCTACATAGGATATTATATCTCAGATATTTTTTCGGTACAATAATGATCGTTTTTTTTTAGAAAATAGAGCCAGTTAAAAGATATACTATTTTTTATTTTATATAAATCAATTAATAATATTAAATTAATTTAACATTTATTATGTAATTTTCAGAACAGTCAGTTACAATAAATAAGTTTTGTATTAAACGAATAGATTCAATATTAACTTCAACATGTTTTGTATATGAGCTACGTGTCTGAACATAGCAATTAGAACCGTGTGAACTAACGTTAATAAGTATAATGATGTTAGGGAGGATTTACTATAATAGATTATTCTGAAAATTAGATAATATATATATGAAATTAATTATTTAAAAGCAATTGTTATGTAATTACAGAATTTACATGTAATAAAATTTAATTAAGTATTTAATTGTCAATAAATTTCCTTCGTCTATTATTATTTTGGTTTCAAAATAATATATAAATATATAAATATATATATATATATATATATATATATATATATATTGTGACAAAAACACTTTTTGTCACGAGTCAAATTTTGTATAAAAAATGATATTTTTATAGAGTATTTACTTTTTAGTAAATTGGCAATATTGATATATCGTGTGAAATTAGTATTCACGTAAATACGCTCGTACTGTTCAATCTCGTTCTCTTGGCAGCCGGCTCGCTCAGCGACCACCTCTCTCGGCAGCCAGCCCGCTTCGAGCAAACAACTACTGGTTTTGTCTTCGTTGTATCTGTGATTAGGTTGAAGGTTAATTTACCATGCGGTCTGATAAGTTTTTGTATTCAAAATGGAAATTGTTCGTTTGGATTTGAAATGATGTAAGTTGACAATTTATTTATTTGGTATTATGTTTGAATTGTTATTCATGAGATTTTTATTTGATATTGGAAATGTTTTAGTAACGTAAATTTTGCTTTCATGAATACGAGTATGGTCAACTTACATACGATTATGTTTTGTTATATTTTGTTACGGCAATTTCTTTCTTAAATAATTTTATTAGTTATTTTGTTTTGAGTTATAATTTGTAGAGTTCAATTTATTAGAGTTTGTATCGTTATAGTTTATTTGAAGATTAGTAATTTTGTGATGATAAAATTAACCTTGAAGCAGCACAGATTCATGTTCCAATCCTCATTTCCTTCTTCGTAAAGACTAGTAGATTTTCCTTCCCGTTTTCCGTTTGTGAAAGTCTTTCAGTGCGTATCATTGTCTGTATTTGTAAATTTCGAGCCCTTGCTAGATCGCGTTATGATCTTCAGATTTTTTTGTGCAGTGCTGCGAGCACTGATTTGATAATTTTATTCGCGTTTAAAACGTATCGGCGTTTTATTGTTTGAACTTTTGTAGAGTTCGGGATTGTTGCAATACGAGTTATTTTGAGGCCACGTGCCATTGTTCGTGTTGCGATGATTTTTTGATTTATCGTATCGTATAATTTTTGCTATTATCACAGCGCTTAAATTTTAGGCTGAAGAAGCTATATCGGCTGTGATGATATTTTGTTTGTAGTATATTTTTTGGTGGCCACGGCGTAATTCTCGGTGAAATACCCTATGTTTTCGTGGGCTACTCCTATAAGATCACGCGCGTTCATTGGCTTGCAGATTTACAAATCACGGGAAAGACATTCTGTCTAGATCGGCTGAAGTACTTTCGTGTTTTGTCTCTCCCATGCACGCGACCCCAAATTCTTTGTTCCTTCTCCCTGATCATTATTCGTAATCATTTTCTTGTATCGTACGTACCATTTTGTCGTATATCGTAAGTAGCAAATCATCACTTTATTTGTATTATTTTTGTATTGAAGATTTTGTCGTGAGCAAGTAATTTTGACTTATTTAGCTAGAAAATGTTGTTAAGTAATTTTGTTTTAGTATTGCTAAATTTTCTTTGAGTTATGTATTTTTGTTTCTAGTTAAATACTTTAATTTTACTTGTATCATTTTTTGAACTATGCTATTTTCACTTAGCTTTTGTATCGTGCGATTATACTGTTGTTACCTATTTTGTTTGCTAAGTGAACTATGTAATTATCGCTTAAATTCTGTACTATGATATCTATTTTGTTTGCTAATTGAATCATGTTATTATTGCTTAAATTTTGAATTATGATATTGATTTTGTTTGCTAAATTTATTAGCGTCACTTGAGCTAACTTATGATTTGTGTAATTTAGAGTGTAAATTGTAGATTATTTTGATTCCGTATTAATTTGTTATATTGATGATATTGTATGAAAATATTGCCTATCGTTGTAATTTCGATTGTATCGACTTTTATTTCAAGTTCGATTGTTTGATTTTATCATGTTTATTATGTTGGATAAATCTGCTGTGCCCACTCATGTTTAGATGAACAGGCTGTCGTTTTCAACGGTGTCCGAGCGAGATTCAGATGTATAGCAGCACCAGTTAATTGTGGAAACCGAGTTTGGATCAGCCAATGAAAGATTTCGACCATCCAATAAATCGAGCAGTAATTATGGATTGGATGATGATGTTTATGACGTACTAAAGCCCGCTGGGCGTAGTCCGATTACGAGGGCGATCATTCTCATGATGTCTCCATCAACGATCACGCCGCTTTGTTGCGCTGTACATTCTGTCATCTCCTCGGCGCTGACGAAAACGCAGAAGAAGATCTTCTTTAGCTAGACCACCCGCTAACCAGCAGACATCAAACAAATGACGTATATTACGCTGTATTCCATATCATGCAATATAACATCTCGTATTACAAAATTGTAAGTAATTTTTTTATTCAATTATTTATCGCATTTCCGAAACAAATTCTCGAAAAATGAAATCAATCCCTATCCCGTTAAGTTCCTTTTTGAGATTTGTCAAAGCTTCTCATTTTGCGTCAACATTCCGCTTTGACTGGCGCCCACCTAATTTACCAACATCACAAAATAAAGTTCCTACCAACCCCACCTACGACCCCGCTCTCCTCCAAACAACTGACTCCGGTGCCCATTATGGGTGACAGGTAGGATAAAAATCAGATGAATAAAATATTTCAAAATTTGAACACTTTGATAAAATTTAACTTTGAACATCTAATATTTTTCTTCATCGAAATGTCACAATATATATATATATATGTTGTTTATTGTTATTATAAAGTTTGTTCACAATTTTTTATTTTTTTTTCAAATAAAAAATATGTGCAAAGAGTAAGAGAAATCACATGTTTAGCAAAAATTATGAGAAAATGCAATTTTCCATTTTTAGAAATTAAAAAAAAAATATAAAACTTAACGGCACACTAGTACTCCACAGCAAAGTGGTTGAGAATCACTCACATATATTTAGTAATAACAAGTATAAATTTTATTTTGTATTTTCATTTAGATGATCGGGAATATTCGATATTAACCCCCATATTTCGAAACGTTTTCGTTAAAAAAATAATGTTTCGTTAAGAATTTTCATTTCAAGGAATCCTTATTTTTAACGAAAATGTTTTGGAATACGGTGGTAATTCTGTCATAAATAATGGCTTGTTAAAATAAGAATTTTGAGATTCAACGAAAAAAAATACTGAGTTATGTGCAACAAAATTGATACAGAGTACATCCACATGTATTTTTAAATTAAAATTATTACAGCATGGTTTTTTTTTTATATATAGACACAACTTTCAATTTCAATTCTTCTGGAAATGATGAAACATGCTTATTGAATGCATTACATGGAACAGATACCTGTTTTAATGAATCTCGTCAATTATCTACCGTAATTAAAGATTACGAGCCAAGTATTTCAAAATTGGAAACTAATTTTGATGCAAGCTTGTCTGATTCCCGTACTAGTACAGATATTTTTCCACAACAAAATAATAAAAATTCAAATGATCCATCTAAACAGTTATCAAATTCTGATAGTGAAGATGAGACATCGTCTACAATATTTAATTTGGATGATTATTTTGGTTCAAGTACATTACAACTTTCGAGTAATTTGAATAATTCAGTTATTGATTTAGTAGACTCAAGCTCTGAAGAAGATTGTATTTCATTAAAATTTGATGAAAAACACACTGAAAATGATAACAATGAATCAAGTACATTTAAAGTATCACCATATAAAAATAATTTTGATGATTTTAAAAGTCTTGATATACCAGATGATGTAATGGAATATGTAGAATCTGTTACAAAACATATTAATTTTGATCAAGAAATTGAGGGGATGAATAAGTTACTGGAAGAAACGACAAAACATGTAAGCGAACAACAGAGAAGTGACAAAGATTTATTTGCTTCTGGTGTAAAAGTAAATGAAGAAATAATAACATCTTCACAAACTGCGGAATATTTTAAGTCTGTTATCGAGCATAATCATTTAAACGATAACAGTCAGGAAATAGCAAAAATTGAAGATATGATTGGAAAACAACAACAAACAGAAAGTGATAATGATACATTGCATTTAATTGCAGAAGATGATATTGAAGTATGTGAAGAAATAGAATTATATGCAGAGAATGAGGAATTTGTTGAAGATGATATTGAAGTATGTGAAGAAATAAAATTATATACAGATAATGAGGAATTCGTTGAATCCATTAATGAAGAATTCGTTGAATCCATTAATGAAGAAATTAGTTTTGATAAAGAAAAAACATTGAAAATCTTGGGACGAGAGTTGTTAACAATTAATACAAATAAACAACTAAAAGAAGAAAAAAACGAAAACGACATACTTGATTTTTAATATGTTTTATTTAATCTCTGAAAATCACATACCAATTACTAAAGAATAATAATATGAGAAGAATTATTTCTAAATATTTTAACAATATAATTTCTAATAATTTATGTTGGAAGTCTACATAATTTTTTCATGTTTATACATCTATAATGTCTGAATTATAAGAAGAGATATTGGTATTAATGCTTTTATTTTTATAGGTTTATTTTTTTGTTTTACAATATTATAAATATGATTGTGTTGTGTTGTATTGATATGTGTTATGTATTAAGTATAATATATTTTAAATGTTAAATATGTTCAGTTTTGTATCCATAATGAATATTTTATTTTAAAATAAATATATTTATAATAAACATGTAAGTCTTTCAATTAAATAGTAAATAGTATCAAACATTACAGATCTTGAAAATGATTTTCTTTAATTTTGTAGCGTTTTAAATATATTTTGAAAATTAAAACAATAATATGTATTTTGAAATATTCTAGTTGTACCTACGTGACAAATCGAGCGTTAGGCTAGCCGCTAGCCTAATAGCTGTCGCCGCCAAAGGATCTTTACGCAGGTACGACAGCGGACCGCGGCCGGGTCCGAACGCTGCCTAGGCCAATAAAACCCAGTGCCGCTAAGGTTTAATAAAACCAGCGCCGACAGGAACCTACCAGGGCAATTGGTTTTATGACGAGGCTACAAAGATCTTATACGTGACCGTCGGATTTTCCCTGGAATTTTCCCACGAAGAACTTTCCCACGAGAAACCGACCTTCAACAGGAAGAACCGTTAGGGTGAACGCGAGGTAGTTCGGTGGATATAAGAGCAGAACGGAACAGAACAAGTCAGTCAGAGAGTTCCGATACAACAACACCAGCACCGCGAGATCCGACACAACAACAGACAACAGTTCATCACAGTTCATCACAGTGAGTGAAGTGAGTACAGTGAGTGGTAATAGTGCGTGTCTACATCATCGTGTGCGCGCTCGCTATACGACGAATTGTACGAATTGTAACTTGTCACAATTATATTGTCTTTTATATAGTAAAGTTTTTATACAAATAAATATTAATATCTAAAATCACGTTCCTTTTATTTTAATCACTACAGCAAACACCCACATATGTTATTATAATTATATTGTTTTTTATTGTATTATCTTAATTATTGCAATAATAAAACAAACTATAAATTTACATGAAATGAATTCATTTACATTTACAAATTTGTTAAAATCCTTTAAAATCTTAGTAAAATCATGGTAAAATCCGTAAAATCATGGTAAAATCCCTAAAATCATGGTAAAATCCTAGTAAAATCGTGGTAAAATTCTTAAAATCCTAGTAAAAATCATGGTAAAATCCTTAAAATCATAGAAAAAATCCGTAAAATCTTTAACAGTTCGTAAATATTTAGTGTAGCACTAGCATTATACGATTTAACAAGAATGTGTATATTTTCGGATAAATTTTAAAATCAAATGTTAGTTCATAAAAAATCAACAGTGACATAACATATTGCCATTTTCTAAGATCTGTTAATACTATGTACACACCGAGGTACACACACATTAACTAAATAAAATTTAGTTATACAAATGTAACAATTACCACTAACAAGATTTTTAATATATATTTTTTTTTTTATTAATTCTTTATGACCATAGCTTGATAGCTTTTAATCAGCATATAACTAATTTTCACTTTTCAAAGTGTATTTAAACGAAACAAGGACAGACACAAACATCCATGCCTCAAGCGGGATTCGAACCCGGGCCCGCACAGGTACGAGCGGTTTCAGATACAGTAATAACCTCGCTTAACGTTACCTCCGTTAATGATACCTCGCTATAACGCCATGGCTGGGCGACACGGTAATTCCCATATTTATATACATTGTGCAATCACTATGTTCCATATTATGTTCTATGCATACATAATGTGTTTTACTAAAACCTTCACAGCAGTCGTTATACGCACGTTACATAAATAGTTTTAACAACAAAAATATTGTCCGATTGTGTGCGTCAGGTGTCTCACTCGTTAGATATTTTGTCCGAAAATGATCCAGATTTTGCGCGAAGTTGAGCTGTAAAAAGCAACGCAATCGACCTTTGATTCGTTCTTGTCAAAAAAATAAAAACGTCACAACTTGTCAGTTTATTTACATATAACCACGCTAATTTTGTAATACATACACATCATGCATACTAATTTTAAACTTTATATTTTGCCAAGAAAAGCTGTTTTCAGTTGTTCTTATCTATTAATTAAACAAAATTAGAAGTATATATATATATATATATATATATATATATATATATATATATATTTATAAATTTATATACACATACAGTGCGAGTGTAAAGTCTGGAACTATCGCAATAAATATCGCAATTAAAAGTTTTTGAAAAAAAATCCTCGAACACGTCAATTTTTATCTTAAATGAGACATATTTTACTGTAATCGTCAGTTAAAGATTGTCTTTTGTTTTTGAGTTATGACGTAAGCGATAATTTTTTTTAAATGGAAACCTATATTTTTTATTATTGATTTTGGTAGTACTTTTTATTCCGTTTCCAACCATATAAAATTTTAAATATGTTACATTTGAAAAAAATTGAGAAAAATAATCTTAAAGTTTAAATATTAAAAACTAATTAAATTGGCAAAATGAATCTAGTTATTAGTAGTTATTAGTACTTATATAAAAGAAAAAACATTAGCTACAACTGTCAGAATTATACAATTTATAAATGTCAAAATAAAATAAGTGTTATTTTGCTTTTTCTCTGTTTTTCGCTCAATTATACAATTTTTATTAATAAAATAGTTTTTCAAATTTGGAAAAAGCTGACAGATGGCCGTGTGACTACTGGCGCCACTTGCGGAGCAGTGATGCCAGTTCGGAAAAAAACAATATTAATAGTAATATAATATAATAATAACTAACAATAACTGTTAATATAATATGTATTATTAATATTACTAATATTAATTTAATAATACATGAAATTTAAAGTGACGTCACTATGGACGAGATGGACGAGTGACTACTAGCGCTAAAGGTGGACGAGATTTTAACGATTTTAACGTCCCCCGAGAATAGGGTTGCCAACTGTGTAATTTTGGGCCGGAGACTCCGGCTTTACAAAAATTTCTCGTGCTCCGGCTCAAGTTACAGATTCTCCGGTCGACTCCATGTGATGTAAGAATGTCAATAACAGATACGTTACTCATACAATAAGCTAACCGCTGTGCGCCACTGTTTACAAGCCCGAGAAACTGAGTTTAATTGCTTTATAAACGACAGTTTTCTTTTCGTTATTAGCTTTAATATCTTTAAAATGATTAATTTGAATCTATAACAATAAATAAAGCCCATTTAATACAAATGCTAGTAATTTTTTTATACTAATGTTGGCAATACTAGTATACTATCGTTTTGTAAAGTATAAATATTATTGCAATTTTATTTTTATGAAAAATAAATAATTAAGATATAGTTTGTTTTGTTTTACGTGTTGGCACTCACTCGTGACGTAAGTTTAATAATGTTTAGACCAGCTTTACCGTCCGAAAATCTCCGGCCCAAGACTGTGAAAGAGTTGGCAACCCTACCCGAGAAGTACATTTGCGGTATAGGATCGTTGCACGGGGCTGATTAAAACCAAAACGCTTCATGCTCGTTAAATTTGTGAAGAAAGATGTGTGATGAACTCCCTTCGCTACATCATAACATGATCATAACTGCCATTTTGAAACATACCTACATTGCAAAACGTGCTTAGTTTAAAGAGAGCGAAAGTTAAAAGTGCATTCGTAAGGTAGGCTTGTTATATGTATCTCTTAACTTTACTTCCTATAATCAATATGATATAAAGTTGCGACTTTGAATCGTTTACATGTTTTTTGTGTGGTAAAGTTTAAGCATTTATGGTATTGAAATACACCTTTGTAGTTGTGCATATATGAGGACTGTCAATTAATTTAAGTGTGTATGTGTACGTGAATTACTTATTCAAAAAGAATATGTACAAAGTTTATTTTTCTAATAACGTTTTTTAAAGTTGTTAAATATAGTATTTTATTTGTTCATTTCTTTATTACAACTCAATTCTTTATATTTTGTAAAACAAATTCTTAAATATATTTGCTGTAAAAATTTAACATTAACCAAACTTTTTCGTATATTCAAGGATATTACTTTTTGTGTTACAAAGTTGGTAATATGCGTTCTCCGTGTTATAATGAACTCGAATCGCCATTTTATAGTGAAACCACAGACAAGGTGTTCTTGTGGAAGAAATGGTGAATATTTGTAGTTTTAGTCAGTAACGTAATAATTAAAAAGTGCTACTGAATGATTATCCAATTAATATTTGACATTTGACATGTAACATTTAAATATAATACATATTTGTATTAATTTTAGAAGTATGTATAACAACCATCTTTATTGTAATAGCAGTTATATTAATTTTATGTGTTGTAAGAGATAAGTAGTGTTGTTATTATCAACGAACAGGACCGTTCCTGGAATGATAGCCGCCCAGGTGCAAAAAAGAAATAGCCGCCCTTAAAAATTAACATGATTTATTTTACTATTAATTTGAGGCTAAAAGTGGACCACGGCCGCCTTTTCGGCTGGCCGCCCTAGTGCGGATGCACCTTTTGCACCCCCGCCAGGAACGGCCCTGTCAACGAATGTTATTTTAGAGTTTAATTCTGAAAAATATTTATTGAAATATTAGGTTATATGAATATTTTATAATAGAGTCAAATTCTCATTTTCTCAACTTTAAATTAATGTGTGTTGGCTAATGTTTACATACGGGTCCAACTTTATTTCGCTGAAATCTGTTTTAATCAGTAATATTTAATAAAGTATATACTTAGTGAATTTTTGCCGTTACTTTGTTTATGTAATTAAATACTCGATCATATTGTTAATAATTTTTAAAACTCCTAATTTTATAGTATTTGACAACGTGTTTAACAACGTCTTATACAATCGGACTAGACTGACCACTTCTTCGTTTTTCATCTGTGGCTGAATTCCTTAGTAGGTATCTTCGAAATGAGATGTTTGTTCGAAAATGACATCACTTAATAGCAATTACGTCTGATATGATTGGTTGTACAGCCATAAATTACGTCATTTTCGAATGAACACTATTTCGAAGATGCTGTGGAATCCGGTCACTGGGAGTTTGTAGTTTTTATTTATTTGTTTCCAGATTTTGCTGTAGTTTCTCCAAATTATCCTAATTGATTGACATTAATTATAATAGAAATATTATTATAATTAATATCGTCATTTTTTGTAGATTTTAATATTTTACCATATAAAATATATCGTTTAAAGTTGAAATTATAATTTTTTGCAATCTTATTTGTATTATGAATTTCTTACGTTTTAATTATGTTAAATTTTAACATTATTTAATCATCTATCTTCAGATTCAGTTAGGTAAGGTAATATATGTTCAGATTAAACTCAAATAAAAGGTGGTCACTTTAAATCGGACCCTTGCATTGTGGACTCAGATTGAAAGTTTTCGGCATTCTAAAAACGCTATTATTGATACTTAATAATAGTAATTTATAATATTAAATTATGAGGCGATGAGAATTTTGATAGTAATTTATGTAACAAGTGCATGAATTAGTACTTTTTTCACGAATGGGAAATTTGAATTCCATGAGTGCAAAAGATACTTTATGTATGAGTTTCATACAATATTTTTTTTGCGACTGCCTGCAATAAACATATTTAAGAATTAATTTCTTATGCAAACATTGAAGTATAATTTTAACATTTGATAGTTTGAAAAAGCCAAAAATATGTATTTATATAATGTCAGAATAAAATAATGATTCATTACGGCACTTTTTTCATTCTTTTTACTTTTTTTTATAATTAATTAATAATAAATTAATTACTCTTATTAAATAAAGAACAGTTTTTAATAGTCATAGAAAATTTTTTTTTTTTTAAGCGTATCAAAATATTCATATTATGTTACTATATTGCATATGTAGGAACAGAGAGGTCATTGTGTTGCTAGTGTAATAATGTAACATTATCGTACTAGTAGTCAACAGTTACTTTGTATATTTGCACCGGCGGCCAAAACTAGTAGGTTATAATAAATTGACAGTTGCATTTTTTTTTATTTTTGCTTTAGTAGCTCAGAGAAGAATGCTCTTTTTGTGTGTCGCTCTGTTCTCTGTCTGGCGCTCTGTCTGGCGTCGGCTCTGTTTCGACCGCAAGCATAGAAATAGTAAATATACTAAAAGAAGAAGCGACAATACCGTGTATTTTGTCATTTACTATATTGCTAGACAAGGATAGAATATAACCCATCAGACCCATCTCTAATCGCACAAATGAACTAAATTTTTAACGCAGAATTTGGATCCTAGTAGCTTATATTTAGTTATATATATATATATATATATATATATATATATATATATAGATAAAATAGAAAAAAAAACATATTTAATATTTATTACAAAATATATTGCCCAAAAATAAATGATACATCGTAATACAGATAACATAAATAGATCAAATAAATATATAAATTAACTATAAGATTTAGCATTTTAAAATATACATACAATTATCAAATGAATTGAACAGATTGACCAAAATTTTACATTATCTTCATACTTATTTGATTTTGACAATTCGTCGCGAAATTCAATATTTTAGCGAAAAAAAAACATTCATTTTTTTCAAAGCAATCTATTGAAATATATTTTTTTAAATTTAATTTGTACGACTACAGATGGCACCACGTTATTGAAAGTGATATTAAAAATGTAATGCTATTGTCATGCCCCTGACCGCAAGTGTTTCGGCTAAAGAATGAAGATCGCTTTCTACTCCTCGTAACATAATTTACTATTATTTTGCAATTTTAAATCATAAAAAAATATTATATAAGAAATATAGAACATTTTTTATGGGATGTAATGGAATTTATATTTTTTATGCAACTGCTTTTTAGTCATTACTATGTAATTTGAAATATGAAAACAGAAATTAAAAAGCTATAATTTTAGGTATGGCAGACGATGTTAAAATTGATGATTACCAAAAAAAATTTCAAGAACTTCAAAAATATGTTCCATTTTTGGAAAATACCATTAGACGATTAAAAGCGGCAACTGGAAAATCTAGAGAAGCACAAATTTCCAAATTACAGTCTTTGATCGCGATATTCACTAATACAAATAGAAAGTAAGTTCGGTTTTATAAAATAGGAATATTGTTGTCTCATATTATATACTAGCTTCATTTTTTAATTTATTACAATATTATTAGTGCACATATTTTTAGAATTAGAAATACAGCAAAATAAATTATATTTATTAAAACATAATTATTTTTAATGTAAGACTTACTTCTTTATCCGTTTTTTTTTAACTAGTTAATATTTATATTTTGTAATTTTTAGTTGTGTTTTAATGAGATTAGGCTTTTGCAAGTTTTACGATTTGCTTTTTGTGTATTCACTTTTGTTAAATTTGTGTACTATTTTGATGTTTATAACTTTTTAAATTTTATAGAATAAAATTAAGTCAATTTTTATTATATTGTTTTGAAATGAATGAATTTCACTGATTGTTCTTGAAATTAAATTAGTTAAAATATAATTGCATTTTAGGCTAACATTTGGAGCATTGAAGAGATGTGAAGAAGTAATGCTTAAACTTTATGATAAGGTAGACAAAGTATTCCATAAAATAGTGAACGACAAAGTAAGTTAGATGATTTTAAATATTTTTTAGCAAAAGTCAAGAGATACATTCCATAAGTTTAAATGTCGTACGCCACCATCTGAAATCAAGGAATTTACGTTATCTGTGGCAAGACAAAAACTAAACAAACATGTTGAATTAACACCAACTAGTCCAATTCCTCCTCCTTTGGATGTCGAACAAAATGTCCAGGCACCAGTTATAATACCAACTGAAAAAATTCAACATTATGATCAGTCTGATCATTCTAATCCCCGTAATGATGTGTAAGTTTTACATTTTTTTTATTTACAAATATTTATAATATTTTGTAACTTATAAATATAATTATTTTTAAAAATAATAATTTTAGGTGTAATATTCCCACAATAAATCAAAACCAAAGGCAGTTTAGTGAAGATTCTTTGTGTAATAATTTTAATGATTCACCTCAGACAAATTATGAAAAAAATTGGCAAAGGCCAATATTTGAAAATAGACTGCCATTAAAAAATACATCAATGCCAATGTTTAGACCTCCTATGAATGTTGGGCCTACAATTAGTAGACCATTAATGGAAAATGTAACAATAGTTAGGCATGCTGTTCCTTCACCGCATGTAAAACATTGGCCTTTATACCAAAGAAGAAGTAATATTATGATGTCATCTAAACCGCAAAAACCACAGAATACTGTTTGGTCAAATCCACATTTACAAACAAATAAATTGCAACCGCTAAATAATCGAGAACTCGTTAATTATGCAAGTCCGTTTGTTGATAACTTTAATACCGAAAAGAATGTACAAATAAGCTGCTCTCCAAATTCGAAAGCAACAGATTATTTTCCAGTTAAAGCGCCACTTAAGTCTCTTCCAACAAATCATATAGAAACGACGAAGAATAATGATATTTCTGCCAAAATGTCATCATCTAACATAAAACATCCTGCTCATTATGAACTTATTAAAATCAATATTACTGAACCTGTAGTACCTGAAAATGATATAAAGACAAATTTGAGTAAACCTCCATTATCTGGATCTGACTTTCAAGACTTACTTTCATCTTTATATTCACCTGCATCTGAAGAACAGTCACCAACAACTTTAGACGAAACACTGGCTTTAGAACAATTAGAAAAATTAAGAGAAAAGCTTAATAAAGAACTAGAAGATATAAGTGAAGAAACTAAGGAAAAAATGAAAACTAAAAAAACTAAGACTGATACCAAAATTGATAATAAATCTGCAACACCTGAACCTCGCAAAAGTCCTCGAGTTGTTGAACGAGTTGTAAAGGAAAGTGAAAATATTTTTGGAAATTTGTTATTAAGTATAGATGAACAAATCATGGAAAAAACAAAAGAAAAGAAAACTGATAAAAAACATAATTCGAAGAAAGAAGACAGTTTTAAAAAAGAAAAGAAAAGTGACTGTAAAGATAAAGAGAAAAAGGGAAACAAAGATAAAGATAATAGACAAAGTAAATTATTAAATGTAAAAGATATATCGAGTTTAAATGAAAAAGTCAAAAGCTATTATTTCAAAGACGATAATAAGAAAGATAAAGACTCTAAATTGAAAAATAATTCAGAACAGTCTAAGCATAAAGATCATGCGAAAAACAAAGATGATAGTAAACATAATAATAAGTCAGACTCCAAACATAAAGAATCATCTTCAAAAATTGATCATGAATCAATTACTAAGACAAAGCACGATTCTAAAGAGGAAAATTTAGAACACAAGGAAAAATCGAAAACATCTAAAGATGATTCAGAAAACAAGGAACATAAATCTGCAAGTAAGGAAAAATTTCAAAATAAGAAACTTAATAACATAAATCCTAAATCGCAAATTGATCTTTCAAAAACACATTCAAGACTTTCTGTTGAAGATAAAAAAGATGACCAGAAACAATCAAGATCTAAAATATCATATGAAAAAACTAGAAAATATGTAGATGAAAATATAGAAAAGAATGATGCAAAAGAAATTAGTTCTCCATTAGATAGTTTATACGCATCAGAAAAGAAAAAACAAGTTGGGAAAGGTTATGGTATTCAAAAATTTAAAATTCCGAAAATTAAAAGAAATTCTGTTAAAGATAGTGAAGAAGATGAAAAGAAAGAGGTATCAGTAACAACAGAAACATCACAAAACAAAACTAATAAAGCAGAAGTGTCAATAAGAGATAGCGCAGTTCAAATAACAGATAAAGAACAAACAGTGAACGAAATTTCAAAGAAAGACGATATAATAACGGAAAATGAAAAAACAAAAAATGAGGAAAATGCAACGAATGATGAAAATGAAGAGGTTACTCAAAAACTAGAAGCAACAGTTTCTGCAAACGATGAATATAATAATGAGAAAAAAATGTTACAGGAAGCATTTATGAAATCTGTGAATAAATCTGAAGCAGGTAAGATTATTTGTACATTACATTATTTTTTAAACATGATACAGTAAAACTTGTATAGAGGCTCGTTGTAAAAATAGTCTACATAAGTAAGCGTTCCTCAACAAAAATAATTGCGTGTGTGAAGTTCGACCGCGCAGTATGATAAAATTGGGATGAGCTCAATTTCACTGTTAGCTCTAGTATTAGTAGTAGTAGTATCTTCGATTAATTTCAGTTTTACAGTTTGGTTGTTTCTATTCTGTTTAATATCGATTAGACAGAATAGATTAGTGGTAGATGCAATTTTAAGAGCCCTGTTTTCCAACAATATTTTCTCCAACATTTACAAACGAGCGTCTACACAATTTCGACTATATTTAAATTGAAAAAATTATTTAGATTATTATAAAACAATTAAATCATAAATTTTGTATTAAAAATAATTTTTTTTAATTACTTGATTTATTTTACATTTAAAAATAACGTAATTCTTGATAGTATTTTATTAATTTTCAGATCAAAAATGGGACATGTTTAATAATTTTATGAAACATATGTTTGAAACATGTGATCGAACCGTATTTCTTGAATTTATCGAGAAATTTGAATGTTCTCTGCCACAAGCAAAAACAAAACGCATATGTCATATAATTGAATCAGATTCCGAAGAAAGTGATAGTGAAAATAAGAAAACCGAAGAAAGTGATAAGAAGAAACTATCTTCTAATGAAGAAAGAACAGAAACGGAAGATGTTTCTAAAATACTGACACAAGAAACTGATCAAGTTGAAGAACAATCTGTTGAAAATGTGGTTGAATCGGTCGGTAAAAGAATTAAAAATAATAGAAGAAGAAAACCACTAATATATTCTTCAGATTCTTCACCAGAAAAACTAGCTGTTACTAAATTGCCTGAACAAATTAAAGCTAAAAGACCTCGAAGAAAAAATGCTTTAGAATTGCTTCAAGATGATATTAGAGAAATGTTTATAAGTGAAGGCGTACTAACAGCTACTGGCAAAAGAATGTGTCGTTTAATGAATGAACATCAAGAATCTGTGTTAAGCACTACGAAATCGGAGGTAATTTCATCTGTAAACAAAAAGGAATTAAATACCACAGACGATGAAGATGATATGCCATTAACAAAACTTAAATCCCTCATTAAAAATTCTAAAAATAGTATTGATGAAATATCGATAAATAAAGCTTTGAAACGTACTAGATCTTCACCTAGAGTTCTTCTAGAAAAATTGGAAATCCCAGAAACCACTCATTCTTCTGATGATGAAAGTGAAATTGATCTTGAATCTACGATAATAACTCCAGAAACAAAGAGACCCCAACGCACGACGCAAAGCCATAATTCCGAAGCATGTAATACGAAAATAGAGTGTAAAACTGCAGCTGCTGCAATAAAGAAAGCTCTTCCTAGAAAAGATAAAAATAATGATATTGCTGATAATAAAAGAGATAAAACTCCGGAATCAGATAAAGAATACATTAATGACTCAGTGGTATCAGACAATGAATCAGTTAAATCTAAAGAATTGGAAATAGTTACATCTAAAAAATTGCTAAAAAATACAAGAAAGGTGGTAGTTAGAAAGAGACCGAAACGTAAAAATTGGGCAAGGGGGGTTATTCGAAAGAAAAAACTTACTAGAACTCAAAAAGCTCTTGGTAAAACTGTATCTTCACCATCTGCTACTGGAACGGAAGTAAGCGATCAACTATCTATTCCAGAAATAATTAATGACTCGAATGTAAAACAAGCAACTGAAAATGAGTGTCGAACGATTGTTGTTGCTTCTTTAGGTAATGAAGAAAATTCTTTGTTAAAAATCGATCTGATACCAGACATAAATTATTACTTAAATAATAAGAACAAATACGATTGTAAGCTTTGTGATTACCGAGGTAAATTTATAGTCCATCATTATGAAAATAAACATCCAGAATCTGAAAATATGATATCTAGATTAAGTCCGGATGCGGCTGAAGCGGCTAAACTCGAATCTGAAACTAATCATTTTGAATTAATTAATGCATATGAAGAAATAGTTCGAGGCAAGAAACGTAGAACAAACTTTTCTTGTAGATTTTGTTCTTTAAATTTTAAACAAGAATTCGCATCCATATTTTTTGATCATATTAGTGTACATACTGGCGAATATCGATATAAATGCGAAAAGTGCAATTTTTGGACTGGTATTCCTAAAATTTTAAGCGCACATTGTCATACATTGCATCCGGAAATGGAAAAACCTATAACTATTAGTCCAATATATCCATGTTCACCTAATTTTCGATTGTTATTTGGTTATATATGTTGTGCATGTAATTTCACTCAATTATTAAAAATAAATGTGCAAAAGCATATAAAAGTTTCTCATCTAGATCAAGATGTTAAAATTGTTAAAGTTAGTATGTCATCAAAACCTGTACCATTAGACGATCTAAAAGAAAAGAAAAAGGATCAAGAAACGGTGGATGCCGAAGCGGTAGATGTCGAAGCAGTGAGTACCAATTCGGTGATTTTCAAAGCGGTGGATGCCGAAGCGATGGTTGCCAAAGCGGTGGATGCCAAAACAATAGAAATAATTGCACATGAAATTGATTTCGAAGAATTTAATGCTGAAGAAAATGAAAGCCAAGAAAAGATTACTACTGAAAAACCGAGAGAAACAAATGCTAAACTTGAACCTCCCAAAGAGAGAGAACGTGATATGACAGTTTTTATGGAATCAGATGATATTTCTATGAGGGAAAAATTAATTGAAAGTGAACGTTTGAAAAAAATGGAAGAAGTAATAAATATAATTTCTCCAAGACGATCAACATTACAGTTTATAGAAAAATTGAAAACTAAACTCGATAGTGCTATGGAATCAGGATTGAATGAAGAATTTCGTAACGAAGAATTAGGAATTCAATCTATTGATTCAAATACAGCTCAAGAAAAGGAAAAAAGTAAATCGTCTGATGAAAATGTAGATAAAGAACTGAAAGTACCTTCTTTTTCTATTGCAAATACTTGGTCATTGGCTGATATTCAAACAACACCATTTTATGAATCTAATAATGATCAGAATCAAAATGAAAGCGAAACAGATGTTGTTGGCGATAGTGATGAAGCAGTTCAACTTTCAGAGACGGAAAGCGTAGAAGATCATGAAGATATTGATGTATCGAATGTTACATTACAGTTGCCGTCTGATTCGAAACAAAAAAGTTTATTAAACACAATTCAACGATTAGCAGCAAAATTACAAAATCCTACTACACAAAATATTCAATTTAGAGAATCTAATTTATCTACATCATCATCATCATCAGTATTTTCGACAGATAATGATAATAAAACTAATGAAGAACAAATCATTAACGTAGGTTCAATCAAAGTGTGCATCACAAATAATGATTACCAATATATGTGCATGATACCAGACTGTTATTACACTACTTTGTATAAAATTAGTTTCACAGAACATTGTTGGGAACAACATCAGAAAACCACAATTCCATGTGACATTTGCGTTAAAGATGGTATTATCACAAAACCATTTACATTGGCATCGTTATTTGTACATTTATTTGATAAACACAAAAATATAGCTAATCACAATAAACAGTCTAAAGAAGAACAACCTACAATCGTACCTGGTATGATTAGACTTCGTCGAATGAGTGGCGATGTTTTATCATCACTTCGCTCTAAATCAGATTCAAGTAATTTAGATTCGAGACCAATACTTGAACCAGAAAATTCCGCACCACAAGAACAATTGATTCAGCATCAAGATCCACCTATTTTACAACCTCAAATCGAACCGCCCCCTTTACAGCTCTTAGTTGAACCATCACAACCATCAAATTTTTTACAAGTAGTTGACGTCAGAACTCTCACAGTAGAAAAAGAAAATGATTTACATGCTAAAACTGCGACGGTATCGCCTCCTAAAGTACCTGTAAAAATTTATCCACAATCGAAAATAACAGTTCCACTTTCAGAGAACCAAATTTTAATACTAGTTCCTTCATTGAGTAACAGTTTTAAAATTGTTTCGAAAGATAATGGAACTGCCAGTGCCACTGCCAGTACTAGAATCAGTACCAGTGCAAGTACCAGTACCGGTATCAGGACCAGTAATCGACCAAAAGAACCGACTCGTACAAAATTTGAAAATGATAATATAATTAATAATATGGGAGCATTGTTTAGTGGTAAAAATGTGGAAATTATTACCGATATGATGAAATATCCAAAACTAAATGACCTATATAAATGCCCAGATTCGAATTGTGCATTTTCAACTAGTGACGCAGTTGATTTTAGTGCACATTTTCATTCTCATAATTTCACTCCCGTTGGAAAATATTGCGTTTATTGTACCACAAAAATTGAAGCTGCTAGTGCAACTTTAATTAATCATGTATACCGATACCACTCACATTGTTCGTATCAGTGTAGTTATTGTTTCTTTCGAGCTATTTTACCCACTTATATTATTACTCATCAAAATCTTCTTCATAAACCTTTAAAATTGCAAATGCATATTTCGCCGTCAATTATTTATAAAAATAAACCACATGCTGTCGAACCACTATCGAGGAATTATACAATTCTGCCAATTGAATGTAAACAAGGTTAGTAACAATTTCACTAACAAATATTTTATGTTAAATAACAAACATTATTTTCTCCTTTATTAATGAAATATAATCTAATTTATTTCAAATTATTAAAAATAAAATTTTTGTTACTAAATCAAACTACTACACAATAAATAAACATTATGAAATAATTTTTATTTTTGGTAATTACTTTTATATTTATGTGTTTTTTTTTATCTTTTGTTGATAATTTATTTGATAAATTGTTTTCCTTAAAGTTTGAAGATAAATTAAAATGGAATAAATACATTTACTCTGCTTTGGTTAATATTTTTATTAATATGCAACCTCTTATTTTTATGTTTCAGAGAACTGTAAACACATGTATTTGACAATCGATGATTTTATACAACACGTACGTGAAATTCACAAAATATTCAAATGTTCCATGTGTGATATTAGTACACTCGCAACAAGAACTCATTTAGCATATCATAACATCGGATTATATCAATGCAGATTTTGTCTTTTTGGTGCACAAGAACCTGAAGAAATGTATAAACATTACGCCTTAGTACATTATTACGTTCGGCCAATCGCTTACATTAGACAATTTAAAACAAATTCCAAGGTTTATATTTTAACTTTATTATATTTTATACGATGTGATTGTTTGAAATGTAATATAAGGAACTGGCTTGTTATTGATTCTATGGAAAATTTATTCTTGATTTTCATCAAATATTAAAAAAAAAACTTTTTTCAAGTAATACATAGAATTGTTCAAAATGAACACAAGTTCCAGAGCATGCAAAATATTGTTAAATCAATAATAAAAAAATTTTGCATGATTTTATTTCAATCAATCATTTTATGTAAAATGCCATCCATGAGTTACTAAAAATTATTTTTTTCTAGGTTTCAATATTTCCAAAGGATCGTTTAGCAGCAATAGAAACTATAGATTTAGAGGCAAAAGTCGACGAGAAATCCAAATTTCCTAATTGTCAATATTTAGTAAATAATTCAACTTTGACAAAATTATCAAAAGACACTGTTCCAGATGCAGCGGATATCTCCAAACCACCGCTACCATTCGATTCGGGCAAAGTACCACAAACAAATCCGGTGATTCAAGTGATTGATTTGACGAAAGATGTTACCACCGAAGCAATAGCAAGTGAAATTCTACCAGTTAGCAAAGATCTAGAGAAACCTGAAGTAACTATAAAACATCGTACAGTTGAATCGAGAGAAGCATTTGCAAACGCTGTTGATCCTTTGAATTTAGATCATGAAATGCCATTTGAAATCGATGAACCAAATTTAAATTTTGATCAACCGGAAAACGATGACAAGAAACTTGATGAAAATTTGGTGGATAATTCGAATACGGTGGTTTATTCTAGTACTGATAATGGACTAAATGGATACGATCTTTATAAATGTGGCTCACCTGATTGCTTCTTTAAAGCGTCTAATATTAAAGATTTCGAAAATCACATGTATTTCTGTAACATATTGAAAACCTATGGCGGATGGTATATTTGTATTCATTGCGATAAACGATTTAAATTCGTTGGTGAATTAGTTGATCATATTCAAATACACGGACCAAAACGTTTTAGATGCTCACTGTGCAATTGTAAAGCACCGCTAAACCATATAATCGCTAAACACATGAAAAATAAGCATAAAATTTTTAACATTAAAATTGTTCCGATTGATCCACAAAAATCCGATATGAATCTGGATCTTTTCATCGCAATGCCATTGAAAGACCAACAGTTCGCCGCTACAACAAATGATTTGGAATCGGAATCATCTAGTTCCAATTGTTTGAGGACTCAAGAAAAAACTATTTTTGGTCCCGAAGATATAGATTTACTACCGCGACCGCCTGCCTATGCGCAAGAAATACGATGTAAATTGTGTTCATACAACACTAAGGTACGATCTAATATGCAGCGACATTTACAAGGGCATATGGACGAGGAAACTGTACCTGAAACCGCTCCAGTTAATCCAGTATCACTCCTAGAAAAAAATGAGAAAATGTTCGATAAAATGACGAATTTGGCAGCGAGTTCGCATACTACCGGAAGAATGGGAGGAAAACACGTTGATAAGAGCGATAAAGAATTGGCCAAGTTAGAAGAAATAACTTATCCAGGTTAGATATAAATCACCGAAGTAAAAAAAAAATCATTAAATATATTTCGAAAATCTATAGAATAAATTCATTTATTCCTAAAGTAAATTTTACTCCACAAAATTTAGTTAACCAGTCAGCGTTTATAATAATCGGCTATAAATTGAATTATCGAAAAAAAAAAATCGTTTCATTCTATGAATAATAATCTATAAATCAAATTACAGTTATATTTTTGTCCTTAAATATAATAAATTACTATGAAATACAATTAATACAAAATAGCACTACCTACCGCGTATTTACTCGATAGAGTATGTTTAATTTTATCTTGATCAGTCTTCCACATATCAAAATACTTGCATATTTTATTTTATTACTTTTTAATATAATTACAAAAATATTTTATAATCTCTATATGAAAAATTTTATTATTTATTATTGTATTTAAGTCATTAAAAATTACTTTTTGATGATTTTCTTTTCTGTTGAATATTGATGAAATTATTTCGATAATTCAATTTTAAAAATTTTTTTGTTTGATGAGTAAAATATATCTATCTATTTACAGTATTTATTCCGGCCAATAAACGTTACGTTTGCGGCGCACAAGGTTGTATTTACCTAACACACGAAGATGGAATGTTCCGTCATCATTTCACCGTTTTACATTTCGACGAAATCACCTATAAATGTCCTCATTGTCAAATCGAGCTTAGTACTGAGCTGGAAGGCGTTTCAATTGACAATATTCTTTTCCATTTGAAAATGCACGATTTACATCTGTACACATGCAACTACTGCGACTTCTATCACTACCAACGACACAAAACTGAAAGGCATGTCTCCGAATCACACCCCGATTGTCCGCTAACAATTCAAACAATTCGAGAATTAGATAGTTCTGCTAATTTAGAGGATAACAGACCACCACCTTCATCTAAAACAACGGCCGAATCAACAAAGGATATTCAAGAGGCAAAACCATGGCATTGCGGTTTCTGCCCTTATAGATCAGTCAATCGTTCTGATATTCAGAATCACGCAGTTCGTATACATGACATTAAATCGCAGTACAAATGCGGACTGTGTCATTTTCGATCCTCAGCTCGAAATAATTACAATTCGCATTTTAAATCCAAGCATCCGAATTCTAAAATTGATATTATTTCAGTTTATTATAAAGTAGTAGAAGAAAGTTCTTCACCACTTAAAAATGTCGTTCTTGAAGTTGATAGCGAACCGGAAGTATTTAATACGACAGGAGTAAGACATATACATGGTATTTTACTTGAAGAAGCACGTGGACCGAAAAAATCTGCGCCGAAAATTATTGAAAAATTACCTGAAATCAAACCAAATAATACTACTTCAGATATTACCAAATTAACTGATGATGATAAAATTGAAAATACAGAGCCAACAATTAAGATAAAATTTCCCATGATATATGGTATACCAGAGAAAAAAATTTATGTTTGTCCGTTTTGTGAAAAACACAAAACTAAAAGCGTCAAAGAATTTATTTCTCATTTACATAGTGAAATGAAATACTATCGGTAAATATTCCTAGATAAGAGTTATAATTAATTTAAAATTTGTATACTTTATAGATACATACATACATACATACACACACAAATCCCGCCGAGTTAGTTTCCGCCAAATATTTCGATCCATACAAACAATTTTTACTTCATCCACATTCATATAACCTGTCTCATACATACTCTTCTATTCCTATCACTTGGAAACATACGCGCACGCAAAACACTCTTAATCATACCACTCCATCTATTCATAGAACATTCATGCAAATGTACATATTCACATATATTATAAATGTGTATTACGTAAGAAAATCTATTAAATTTCATCATTTTTATTAAATTAAAAATATTTTATACCTTCGACACACGACAATATATAATGGTCATTATTTAGCTTAACAGTAGCAGTAAACTACTCATCCTTCCACTCTACTGCTACTGCTAAAACCGCAGTTAGGATGTAGCTAGTTTAATGATCATTAAATTTTGTCGTGTGCCATTAAAATATAATAGAATTCTAATAAAAATCATCTTGTAATAAATTTTCTTTTTTACAGTTGTGCATGCGAACTTTGCGATTTTAAATCAGTAGACATTCAGGAAGCAAAAGATCATTGGATACAAATTCATGCAGAAGAAGGTCAAAAAGAGAAAATAAAGCCCCTACCAGTCAATGGTAAAATTGAATACTGGATCGAAAAATGCATTCAACAACAATTAATAGGAATGAAGAAATATGAAGAATCTGAAAATACGAATAATAACGGAATAAATTCATCTACTGAAACTATAGTATCAGATTTGGGGGGATCAGTGAACGAAAATTCTTTGAATCTTACTGCAACAGAAAATAATTTCAATAAACAAGAACCAGTAAATATTTCTTTAGTGAGTCAAGATCAAAATTCAGAACCTGAAAGCTACATGAAAGTAAACACATTAACAACAGAATCAAAAACAAAAACCCCACTCACACGCGCACCCCAAAAAAATAGAAACCATTTGAAATGTAAAATTTGCAAATTTAATTGTTTCGGACATAGTAAAATGTACCATCATTTTACAGCAAAACATCAAGGACAAACGGTCGAATATAATTTAATACTAGCACCGAAACAGCCAACTTTCCGTCCATTAAAACGGAAAAGACAAAGTAGCGAATTAACCGATGAGACAAGTCCATCTAAATTGCAATTGATACATCATAATATTAATACAAAACTCACTTCTTCTCCCGTTTTGGAGCCGCAAATCGATAATGTAAGTCAAATGATTACGGAACCTAACATTGCTGCTGATAAAGTGGAAAGCGAAAAAATAGATTTAGCTATTAATTATATCTGTTTCTTTTGCCCAAGACGCAGTGACGATCTAAATATTATTCGTTATCATTTTATCGAAAATCATGAAAGGATTCATGAAGGACTATTTAAGTATAAAAAATTAACTTTAGATAAAAACCAAAAATTCCCTTGTAAATATTGCGATTGGCTGGGCCATCCCGATGGTTTAGAACATCATATGAAAAATCATCCGGACAAACAATGGGTAATTGAAAAAAACGTCAAATACAGATGCACACTTTGTCAAGAAATCTTCTTTAAACTGAATCCATTTCGGAAACATTTTAATGCAAGTCATCCAAGCGAGAATTTGACTTATCAAACAATGTTAAATAATGGCGATACTTGTATAGATACTATCGAAATAATCGAAGAAAAACTTATAACGCAATCAGAAGAATCAAAATTAATTTATTGCGAATATTGTCCGGACACATTTGAGTATATTTATCAACTTCTGAATCATCATCAGTTACTGCACTCGCGTCTTAAGTTAAATGCCTCTAGCTCAAATAACAGCTCATTCGATTGTGAAAAGAAAAAATTCAAATGTCCCCAATGCGGACATACGAGTAATAGTTACAAAGCGATGCGAGAACATTTACGAAGTCATAACAAACCTTATAAATGTAAACGTTGTTTTTTATCCGCATCGTATCCTAGAATATTAAAGACTCATCACTATAAGGAACATCGAAATTTTAAATTCGAATATGATTTTTTGTCTGATGCGCAGAAATTGAACGCGGAGCTTCATAAAAATTTACTGATTCTGCAAGCAGACGGTGAATATCGAACGAAGTTATTGTCACTGAAGCGACCGGCTTCCCAAACAAAAGACGAACCACCGCCGAAAAAAAATCATTTACGATTTGACTAACATTGTAGTACCATCAACTTCTTCCGGTGTTCAAATCAAACAAACAAACGTTGCAAAAAAATCTACAACACAACCATCGACATGAGACATTATGTGCCAAAGAAAAGCACTACACCTATCGTTCTGAATTCGAATTCGAAAAAAGTAGAAGAATATTGATCCATATTTATTCAATAGTTTCGGTCCGGAGGTGGACGAATCCACTGGACTTGATGATAGTTTCGAAGATATTGAAACTCTAATACCTACAATAAGCTCATTATTAGAAATTTATCCATTTTAATTGTTGTTAATTAATTATTCTTTCTAATTATTCTTATTTTGCTATGATTATTCTAAATTTGAGTAGGTCAGAGGCAGAGGTGCCTATTCCACAAAAAAAAAAGAAAAACAGTAATGCTTGGTCAAGTTCTTTAACAAATGTTTTCCTATTAGGCCAAATATGCGCCTAAATCTCTATCTCGCTAGAATATATTATAAAGTTCTAGTGAGATAGAGGTTTAGACATATTTGGCACTAACAGAGAAAGAAACATTTGTTAAAAAACTTGGCCAAATATTACTGTTTTCTTTTTTTTTGGGGAATAGGCACCTCTGTTTCTGATCCACTCATTTTTTATTCTTAATATTTTGTTGACATTTTGTTTCGTAATAGCGTTTTCGATTGGTATGCACTTAGGTGATTCGCTCTTTTAGAGCATGTGACGTCATGCTCAATGCGAGTGCTCGATGCTCGATTCATTTAAGAGACAAGCATTGAGGTGAAAGAGATGATTTAAAGTCTACAGAAAATCTAATTATTTTAAAAGATATGATTGTAGATAACGATTAGAATGTTACAAAAGGACTGTTTTCCGTATAAATAACTACAAGATGTAAATTATTTTTAATAAGTGTTTTTTTCTTTAAATATTTTAAAAATATCATATCTCTTTTTCAGTACTACTAGATGATGAATTAAGTAAATTTATTATAGTTGCTAAATTTTCCGTTCAAAATGAAACTTAAATATATATCTAGCCGGCAAGGTATAGCAATAAATGCCCTAGGTCATTCAGTCGAAAACGCTATTTTATATTGTAATTAATTTAGAAATACAACATAAGAATATTTTTTTCAGTTCTATAAGAATTACATAAGTATAAGTTACTGTGATTTAAATATAAAATTATAACATAAAATTCTGGTTAAATAAATTTTTATTTTTTCTAATTAATATTAATTTTTTATTTTCCCATTCTTGTATAAATGTATTAGCTTTAAAACGCATATTATATTAAATTTCTACTATATTTAAATATATATATATATATATATATATTAAAATAAAAATAAACACACAACTCTTGGTTTTTTGTTTCAAAATTATTAAACAATTTTTAAATTAATTTTATTAAATTAATTTTGAAACAAAAAACCAAGAGTTGTGTGTTTATTTTTATTTTAATTTTAATTATGTTTCAACAAGTGCCTACAGCCGTGTCCATCCAAATTAATATATATATATATATATATATATATATATATATATATATATATATATATATATATATATATATATATATAGATATATTTTAATTCTAAGCCATTATCTTATATTATTAATTTGGCTATTCCGTGGTGAGATAAGAACTTAGTTATTTATTACACATTTTAATAGCATTTGTTGATTCGACTTTGTATGCTTGTGCTTATTTAGAGAAAGCATTTATTACTATTAAAAATTTTGAATTTTCAAGACTTAAACTGTCAATGTAAAGTGTGTCAAAAGGTTTGTTCGGGTTGGTATACAGATGCGTCGCCAAAATCCGGACAAATTAAACATTGTTTTGAAACATAATTTTTATTGCAAAAATGGAGAAGTTTATAATTATTTTTTTTTAGTAAATTGTTTGTTAGGACATAAAGAACACATTTACTCAATATAGCTCCCTTCTGCTTGAATGACCGCCTCTATTCTCGGTCAGAAGCGTTCGCAGGCCCGTTTAAATGAGTCACGGTCCATATCGGCGAATACCGCTTCAATAGCGGCTCTCAATGATGCAACTTTTGGATGTCTGAACTTGTTAGTGACCCTTTCAACCACGCTGCATATATAGAAGTCCAAAGGATTTAAATCTGGTGCAGCATTGTTTCGCATATAACACAAAAGCAGGTTACAGCGTTCAACTCGCTTTGTCCTGGCAGCTTCGGAAAACATCTGTCTCATTTTAATTATATAAGACTTGTAGCGGAAATCCTCCTCGACGATTCGACGCATAGTTTTTTCATTGCACGGGCAACCGACTGCCCTGGATCCTCAAAAATCAGCTCTTGAACCCGTTGAATGATGTCGGGCGTCCTTCAATTTGCCGTGTTGCAAAATCTTTGTTGAACTTCTGCGAATCGTTATACTTCGCGACAACATCATACACAATCGATTTTAGGTACCCGAAGAATCAAACGATTTCTGTCACTAAGCGCTCAGCGTGAACACTTTCGATACTAGCGGCTGTTCGATTATATCGTCCCTGGATTATATTCCGCACTTGGTTTCAACATTGCGACTGTTTCGAAGTTATGAATTTTTTGTACATGCGTCAAGCTATTTAGACGCCAATCGCGACCTATCGAAATGGTATAGAACGGCGGGAAATTCAAGTTGAATTCTGTCCGGATTTTGACGCCGCACCCTGTAATATTGTATTTTAATTTTAGAAAAGTACGTACAAACTTAGATTTTTAAACAAATTTCTCATTCGTTTATATAATCAGAATTTGTATGAAGTTGTTTAGGCCAAAACAAATTTTCCAAATTTGATTAAGTGTTTCTTGTATGCCGCGGTGGTTTTTTACTACTTTGACTGCAAGGAAAAGTAGTAAAGCGTTTGGTACGGTGTCTGTAACATTTTCAAAAAAAAAAAAAAATTGTATAGAAATCCTTCATATAGCCTGTAGATGACGAATCTGAACTTAGTTTATGTGGGTGTATGTGTGTGCGTCGTCAGCTCGCTCGCTCGCTCGGTCGTAAGTCAAAATTTTGTGGCCGCAACTCCTCCTAGACGGTTCAACCGATTTTAATGAAATTTTCAGGATAAATTTGTCTAGTACCCAAGATGGTCATGTGGTTTTGTTTTTTTCCAGTGATGCCAACTTTCCGAGAAAAAAATTACTAAAGTTTTTAAAAATTCATATTGGCTACGTTATTTATCCGATTTTGATCAAATTTTCAGAAAAGATTTCCCTAATGCTCCCATTAATTACATAATTTTATTAATTTTCAGTGTTGCCAACTTTCCGAGAAAAAAATTACTAAAGTTTTAAAAATTTTATTATGGCCATGTTATTCAACCGATTTTACTCAAATTTTCACAAAAGATTCTCCTAGTATTCATGTAATTTATGTAATTTTAACAAAATACAGTGTTGCCAACTTTCCGAAAAAAAATTTAGTAAAATTTAAAAAAATTTATTTTGACCATTTTATTTAACCGATTTTAATCAAATATTTATAAAAGTTTTTCCTAGTGCCTAAATAAATTATGCAATTTTAACAAAATACAGTGTTGCCAACTTATCGAGAAAAAAAATCACAAAATTTTTAAAAAATTCATTGTGGCTACATTATTTATTCGATTTTGATCAAATTTTCAGAAAAGTATCTCCTATTGCCCACATAAATTATAATATTATTAAAATACAGTGTTGCCAACTTTCTGAGAAATGTCAAAGTAGTCTATATATGGGTTTACCCATATACTTCTAATCTTGTTATTACTTGTATTATGTCATCTTTAATTTAACAATTAAAAGTTTTTACTAACACTTGATGAGGATGATTTCAAAATATTTAAAATGCGTTTGTATTATATTGACAAAGTTTTCTTAAACGGGTTTATTAAAATAAAAATAATATTTTACTTTCGGTATTAAATTATCTGTTATAAAGTTATAACACTATTTTATAAATTGTTTTATGAAGACTGAAGCCTAATTCTCATTTTATCTGTGTGTATTTTTGTCATTTTAGATTAGGTAGGTTATGTTCGATTTTTTCGATGTTTAAAAGAGAATAGCAAATAGGAATACATACTGTAACGCGCGGGAATGGTTGTAAAAATATTTAAGATTAAGATTAACTAATTTTGAATAATTAAATAAAATATAACTAATAAAATAAAGTTAAATAAAATATCATTAAATAAATATGGCATCGTGATCGTCTAGTCTAGTGGTAGGATTACGTTGTGTGATAATTGAGTAATAACTGAGATTCATAATATGGAGTCGTGGAACCTTAAAGAGCCGCCGAGGGGGTGAGGTGAGACAGACAAACATAAAAATAAGAAATAATACACAGATATCAAACCACAGCCACAGAGGCCCATTTATTGACAAATAAATATGTTTGTATAGCAAAATCTATTGATGGACATTCAGTGCCCCGTCGGTTGCACAATGGTGCATATTCTTTACTACTACGAGATTTCTACAAGGTGCTTACACCTGCTGAATGGTGTTAGGTAATTAGGAAATCCGCGTATCCCTTGGCCTACATTTGTGCAGGTTACAGGCTTTATTTGTTTACGAAGAGAGGGGTAGGAGTCAGCGTAGCTAAAGCATCTTAGAACCAAAATTGATAGGAAACCTTTGTCGTGCTTGTCGGCGAATTATATGTGATTCCTTTGGCCTACATTAGTGCAGGTTACAGGCAGTATCTTTATTATTATGATGTAACACGGACAAAGCATTCGAATCATTTGCAATAACATCAATTATTATAATATTGAAATGTAAATTATCCGACGGTTTACTTTATGAAACATCTTACAATAAATAAATAATAAATAAATAATATTGAGAGTTACGTGTAGAGTGTACGTGTAAGTGTATGGGCATGTGGAAATATATAAGTACGACGTCATCTCGGGGTGGACCCTGGACTGACCCTCTTACAATAGTCTTGGACACGTTGATAGGACATCAAATAGCAGCCAACGATGTCAGAGCGATCGACAATAGTTTAACCAGTAGTAATTGGGCAATGGCTTGACCTTGATGTAGCCGGGAGTATGATAAGTTGGTACCGGGCTACGTGGCATCGCGTTCGGGCGAAGCATCGGTGTTCGGCGAACAATGACAACGGGCCGCATCACCGGACTGGGCAAGCAATTGACATCGGATATTAATCGAACAGCATGGCTAACGGCAGACGGACGTGGATTCGACTTCAGACGGACAGCATCTCGACTTAGACAAACGGCATCTCGATTTACAATTGGGCAGAGTTTCGCCTTGGTAGTTGAAGAGAAGTCTTGAGGTACTCGGTAGCTAAACGATACTAGAGTCTACAAGGCTTCTGGAGATCCTAACCCGGAGGCCAGAATCTGAGTTCTCTACTGAAGTGTTGGCCCTAATATGGAGCAACTCCCACCAGGATGGACAGTAAAACTCCCACCAGTACAACCCTTTGCAACAGAAATAGAAATACATCTTTATTTTAGTAAGACAAAAATATAATATATGGTAGTGGTGGAACGATACTTGCCTTCCAATGAAATCAAAGTTCTTTGTTCTAATTAACAAATAATATTCCCGAAAAATGACATCACTCCGATTAGGTTCAATTCAAATGTTCGCACAGGCAGGATATGGTAGGGATTGAAGAATGTTCATAAGAACAATTAGTAGGACAGAGATTGACCCATATATGTCTATTCTTTTTAAATATACAACTCTCAAAGAAACGTGCACGTTAGCAATATCAGTATTTGTTTATATGTTTATGTTAAGTCTAGCCGCGCGGTTCACATCTTACTTATCGAAACAATAATACTATACTATGCGTCATAAAAAGTTAAAGAATTTTTGTATACATTATCTAAACCAAAATTATTTTCTGTATAAAAATTAAAATTAAATAGCATAAAATGCTGCCTATTACAATACCTATTGTAATATCTTTTGAATTCGATTCAATGGTATCGATAGTATCGGAGTTTTGTTTCTCGTCAGGCTCTACAATTATTGCTTTAGATTCGTCGTTATCGGATTGAAACGTTTCATTAAAATTTTTCATGTATTTAAAAAATCTTGAGGATCGGTTTCTATAGTATTAACTTTATATTCATGAATTCATGTCAGTATTTTTTTCATATACTTAATCTATGCAAATTTCAGAAAAATCTAAATTTTTTATGTTTTATAATAAATATTATTTATTTCAATATTTTCTAATAAATGTGCCTAAATATTCGGAATGTATTTTGGGTATAAATGCATTTTAAATGTTTTCTACATAAATATCACATAGGTACTTTTTCAAAATTTGGCGAAATTTAAGTTTATTTTGTACAATTTATACAATTTTGTGATAGCGAGTTTTTATTTCACGGGTAGAAGTAATAATTATGTTGCCAATTACATCAATACATGTTTTCAAAGTATTTAAATTATCGAACCAATTAAAATAACAGATTGATTGTGAAATCGAATTAATGACACTAACATAATTTCGGGTTTTTTAAATAATTTTGAAAAAGATAAAATTAAAGTAAAATTTTCAACTGATATACCATGTGCGGTAGTTATCAATATTTTTGGTTTAATAAATACTGCTTCTATCAATAAGTGCTTTTAAATTATATTTGGGAAGTATTAAAAATGGTAATTCGATTTATATATTTGTAAGAGTCAACAAACTCGATTGTGATTTCAAAGCATTTATTTTTATACAAATCGTCGATAATTTCTCTCGCGTAAATTTCGATATTTGGTTCTAATTCATTATAAAAATGTTCGTGAAAAGCAATTTTATTGTTTATTCTTGTGTCTTTGTATTAAAAAGTTCTTCGACAGCATAATTTTCTCCAGTCAAGTAAATTTAGTTGACAACTAAATTTTACTTGGCTATTAAATTGTTTTATGAAACCGGCCCTGAATGTAAAAATTTATCAAAGATGTATTTCTTGATTCACAAATTTATATTTGATTAGAAAAACAAATGTCAAAAAAGGTGTCAACGTATTTCAATTTTTGTCACTTATTCGTGTTCTCTTTGCTAGAGTTTGAGTTTGAATATTTTGTTCTTTTATAAAGCATCTCAACTCACTTCACTTCGTTTCACCTGACTTCACTTACAACTGAAATGAGTCAATTTTTGATAAAAACATGTTTCGGTTGACAAATGTAGGAAAACTTTACTATAAATAAACAGTTCTCGTGCTTATAACAATATTGTTACAAAGTAGATATTGAAAATATACATCAAGTAGTGGAAGTAGTGGATGGTTGGTTATTTCAAAGTGTCAGCGCGGTTCTCAATTACAACCTAAAAATCTATTATGTTTATAGGATTATTTAACAATTTAACTGATTGACTTGTGTGTGTGTGTGTTTCCTATCGTACAAATGTTTTGGCATTTGTGTAATATAAATTATTAATACGATCTGATCTAAACCAAACATTAAAACTCAGTGTGTGCACAATAGACAGAGTGGAGGCACTTTTATTCCTCGTTTAAAAAACCTTAGTGCTTTTGTGGTTTCATATAAAATGAACCGCTTGTGCCAGTGGCGTTTTCGATTTATAACGGCTCGTAAAAGTGTAATAATTATTACTGTGCATGTTTTTTTACTTTGTATTTTTTATTTTAATAGTGTTCAATCACACATGCTTTACGGTAAGTCGAATTATTTATTACTTATATATATATATATATATATATATATATATATATATATATATATTTGAGTATATACAATGTAGTTTTGGTGCCTACGTTGATGTATGGTAGTGAATGTTGGGTTTGGTTGTAAAAGCATAAACGGAAAATGACTGCTGTGGAAATGAGATTTTTACGTGGGGTATGATGAGTGTGAAATTGAAAAAATGTAGCAAAAGTTGGTGTTAGTCAGTTAAGATGGTTCGGACATGTTGAGCGAATGTCTAATGAACCTTTTGTTAAAAAGATTTATTTGAATGATTTTGATGGTATACGTTTGCGTGGACGTCCGATGAGTAGTTGGAGTGGTATGATTGAGAGTGTTTTGCGTGAGCGAAAGTTTCCAAATAGTAGGAATAAAAGAGCATGTATGAGAGAAATTATGAATGTGGATGAAGCAAAAGTTGCTTGTTTGGATAGGAATGTTTGGAGGCGACTGATTTCGGGATGATGAAAAAAGTTTGTGCACACCCTTTTGGGTACATGGCGTGATTGTGTGATGTGACCACTGAAATATAGTAATAACTGGAACGCGCACTGGCCGCTCAAATGCGAGCCGAGAGAGATAGGAGATACGTGGTATTCGCGTCTTTGTCTTTCTAATGGCGTAGCATTGCTACTACATGATAACTTAGATAGCTATGAAAAAAAAGAATCTAACTGTCAAATGTCAAATTAATATATCAAAAATGATCAAAATATCTTTTATAGAGGAATTCCCCAATAAAATCTCATTATGTATCGTTTAGCCGATGCATTTAGCTACAATTTAATATGCAACAACATAAGATTGTCGCATTTTTACCGCAAGATATCGCATTTGAATTTCAAATGCGCAGAAGTGTAAGACAGTGATAGAGATACCACGTATCTCCTATCTCTCTCGGCTCGCATTGGCTTTTTTGGAACACATAGGTAGTGCACATTCCAGTTATTACTATATTTCAGTGGATGTGACTAATTTAATTATAATAAGTTGGAAATTAAAATAGACAATAAAAAAATTGAAATAGTTAATAAAGGTACATATTTAGGAATTATAATGGATATAAATTTCGAATATAATAAAAATATTTTTATATTATAAATTAACACTATTTCAACATATTTAATTTTATCGAATTCGTTTGTGGGTGTGCCACCACGTAAAACGCCGACTTGTGACTCATTAATTAAGGGTAGTTGGGCAAAATAAAATTTGTGTTGGGCAAAACTGGGCATAACTTGGGCAAAATTATGCAATAATCTTTTTTTTTTTTGAAATTCTAACGTAGGGGTGCCAACACTGCCAACTTCACAAAGATGTATTATTTTTGTTGTTTTCAATTTACAACATTTATTGTCGCAGTGTATATTTAAAATAATGGGATTAAAAATTGAATGCATTACATTTTTGTGAAGTTGTCTTTATATAATTATAGAGAGAGAAATGAATGATTTTGATCGCCACACTTGTATGAATGTTATCTATGTTCTTTGTCAACACAGATTATCGAGAAACTTTAATACAGGAAGCAGAAAAGCAGTTTCGAGCCGGTGCGTACGTTAAACTCAAATGTTCCACGAAGACTTGTAACAATATATCGAATGATCTTAAATGGGAATTTAAGGTATTGTTATTTTTTTTTTGTTTTATTTCTGTTTGAAATTGAGTTAAAAATATATTAATAATAATAAAAAAATATTTCAGAATCTCATTATATTAAAATAAAAAGCTTTAGATTCAAGATTAATTATTTATATTATATGTATATAGTTTTTCCTGGTGATGATATACATTTAGTATATCGTCGAATTAAAATATATCGAATATAAAACTGAAACAGAATTTCAACCTGAAGCTTTTTTTATTTTATGTTAATAATATATGGAATAAAATAAATTTTCATATGATGTATATGTTATTTTGAAAATGTACAAAAAAATATTGTATATAAAAATAACATACATACATACGCCATGTACCCAAAAGATTGTGGCGCAAACCCTTTTCATTAACCCGAAATCGCTCAACATATCCGAACCATTTTAACTGACTTACACCAACTTTTACTACAACATTTTTTTCAATTTCACACTCATCATACACTAATCTATTTCGTACCCGATCTCTCCTATTTACACCACATACCCAGGGTGACCAGATTTCAGTCAAGCAGTCGACAACTGCTGTCGATAGATATACGAATTCACTGCGCGCGAGATTTGCGATGATTATTTATAACGTAACAGTATTATTTTTATTGCTATAAACCATTTAGATTAATTTTATATAAAATTAACCTATACCGGAGATTTTATAACAAAATCCGGAACCCTGAGAACAGATATTGAAACCCTGAGACTCCGGGTAAAACTCTGAGACCTGGTCACCCTGCACATACCCCACGTAAAAATCTCATTTCCACAGCAGTCATTTTCCGTTTATGCCTTTGCAACCAAACACAACATTCACTACCATACATCAACGTAGGCACCAAAACTGCATTGTATATACTCAAACGGGCTTCTTTGGAAACATTTACATTCCTAGCAAAAGTTCCCAAAGCACCCAAAACCTTACAACCAGCATTTACTCTCCTTTCAATTTCACGATCAAAACGGCCATCTCTAAACAACAAACTACTCAAATACACAAATTCATCAACCTGCTCTAAACGTGCACCATCAATATATACATTACATTCAGTCATCAATCATAAATATGTTCTAATCAGAACTTTAATTGAACCATAACCAGAAATTATACCGTTATTAGCTTTGGTATGGTTGAACAGAAAACCGTAAGTAATGTTTTATTTTTCGAAATACGACTTAAAATAACCGTACCGAAACCATATTTTTTTGTTGTTGTAAACCGTAATAAAAATTTGTTTATTTTAACATAGTAAATAATCTTTCAAAACTCCTTAAAATAAAAAAGCTTTAGAAAAAAAGTTTTGTTTTATTTTATATTAAAATTTGACGTTTTGATACAGTACACGTGTATCATCACGAATAAATATATAAATATAACCGAACCTAACCTAACCATCGTCTTTACGATAGTAACACCCTCTAAAAATATCTAGACAATTGGTTTAGCCGTTTCATATTTACATTGCATATAACAAACGCACCAAAGATTTTAAATTTAATAAAATCAGGTGCATATGGATAAACCCATATATAAATATATAATCATTTTAAAATTAATAAAATCAAATATAAATATATCAAATAAATATAAATAAAATCAAATCATATATATATATATATATATATATTAGTTTTATTGACTGTATAATATATGATTACTTAATTTCATTAAATAATATAACGCCAACGGGTATTACCTAAAGTACAGACTTATACATTGGTTTATCATCTTTATGTTTAGTTTTTGTTGTTGGGTTGTTTCCAAGGCATATCTGTTTATATTTACTGTCAACACCTTAATATGTTACCATAGCATTTTATTATTTCTATGCACTTGTCATATATTTATGTCATGTATTTATTTTTATAATTTTAACTCTGCCATTTGCCTGATGAAGGAAATAAATTTTTTCCGAAAGCTTGCACTTTGAATTGAGTTGTTTTTATTTTTGACTGAAAATCCCACGAAACTAATGATATATATATATATATATATATATATATATATATATATATATATATATATATATATATATTAATTTTAAATTTAAAACAAAAATAACTGATATCAAACCTAAAATACAATTCCATTGTAAAGGATTCGGCAAAAGTTACGCAGCACTGCTCCCCTTAAAAAAAACCAACAATATGATTGACATTATTTACGGCAAGATAGACATTCTCTTAAAATTTAAAAACGTGAGTTATGAGTATATTTTGAGAAAATTCCGAAAGATTTGATTGATTTTTATCGGTGTTAATATCGGGCAAAGTGGTTGTCAAACCACTTGAATTGGCCCCTTGGTGTTATTCTCGGGCAAAGTGGTTGTCACGTTTTTAAATTTTAAGAGAATGTCTATCTTGCCTTAAATAATATCAATCTTTTTTTAAGGTTTTTTAAGGGGCAGCAGTGCTGCGTAACTCTTGCCGAATCCTTTACAATAGAATTGTATTTTAGGTTTGGTAAATTATTATTATAAACAGTTATCAACTATGACAATGAAAAAATAAATATAAAATTAAATTTATAGTCGTAAATTTGTCAGCCAACTAGAAAAAAGTTGTTTGTATATTTTAATGAAAGTTTATTTATTTGATTTTCTTTCTATAGGCATGTGCTCCAGATGTTTTTTCCAATACACCACGATGCCATAATAATGAAATAAATGAATGGATACAACTATCAAGTAAAATTAACTATAAAAAATGTTTGTCTGTCCTTATTGTAGAAAATTCTACCTCTAATAATAGCGGTGTGTATCGATGTTATCAATATTTTACCGAAACTGATGAAAAACGAATTGTAAAAGTGGAACAAATTCAAGTAATAGGTTGGTAAGATTAATTTTAAACTATCGTTTTAGTATTACGCACAACAGGGTGTCAAGCGGGTGTGAGAAGCGGGAATTGTACGGGAATGTACGGGAATTTTTTTGTTCGGCGTGAATTTTTTAAATGGCGAATTTAATTAAACTTCTATTGATAAAAAAATGGAATCTGCATGTTCATATTTACACTTCACTATTTAAATGTTTTTTTTTCTGCTGGGTGTGGTGGGGAGCGGAATGATTCAAATGCTACATTTCTTGCATCGCCTTAAAGACGAAACTTCAAATATTTTCGGAAGCAAAATTTCATTCAATTTCGGTCAAAATTGGCCAAGTTGTACCTATTTGAAAATCGGTAATTTTTCTGATTTTTTAAGTGACGCGTTTTTTTTTGACTAGTGTATAATTAGTAAAATGTTGCGGAACACATACAGAACTTTACGGGAAATGTACGGGTTTTTTTTTTTGGAAAATTTGCTAGACACCCTGCACAAGCATACACAAATCTCTTGTGCTTGTGCGTAAAACTAAATCGAAATGAGGCTTTTACCCAAGCCATTTATGATTTACTTAAACAATAGATAAACAATTTGAATTAATTAATTGATTAGAATTGATAGAATGATTAAAACCACACAAGGTCAATTTTAAACATTTTAAATAATAAAATAAATATATTTAGGCAACCCTCATATATTGTAAGTCTAAATGGTTGCTTACATTTCTTTAATTTATTTTTATTTTTTTATCATTCAAAATTAACTAACTCTGGATTATTTAATTTATATACGTTTCACAAAATAGATTTTGAATAAAATAAAGAAAAAAAGCATAGTTTCGTATTATTTTTAATATAAATCAGGGCTTCGAACCCCGGTTCGAAAAACAAATTTCGGTTTATTTCGATTCAATACATTAATGAAATTGAAAATGTAACTTTGAGGAAGGTGTATTTTTTGATAATAACTTTGCTTTTAATAATTTTTAAATAGTTTAAATACATTGGAAAATGTTTTAATAATTAAAGATAATTTTCATTTTTTCTAATTATAAATAAATAATAATTTTGTATACAAGAATTTGTGACGTTGACATATTTTATCTTATTATTATATAATTAAAACATAAATACAAATTATATACGTTCCGAATAATAAATTATATTATATAATGCTAATTATTATTATACCTTTAATTAATTAATAATTATAATATAATTGTATCAATTTATGTAGTATGCTCATTATAAAAGTAGGAATAAAATGTTCTAAATTATGGTAGAAAATAATAACATTGATAAAATTAATCACTCGAAACTGAACCGAAAACCGAAAAAAAAATTTTGCCGGAACGAAAACCTGAACCAACAGATATATATATATATATATACAGGGTGATTTATTAGTAATTGGAAATATTTTAACTGGAGTATCCTGGGCTCGGAATATGAAGATTTAACGCAAATCACTTAGATAAAATGTGGCTCTTTACTGAGCTACAGGGTGTTTTATTTAAAAATTTAAAAACGATTTTTGCACAGTATTTAAAAACTATTTGACGTATTTTTATCATACTAGGCAGGAAGTGTAGGTACCATACACCATACTAAATTATGTTAAATTAAAGTTTCTGGCTACTGCCAGTGGCGTACAACGGGGGCAATATATATTTAATTGAATTGGAACGAAAAATATAACGGTTCGAAACCTAGATTTAAGTTCGACGACGTTTCGATATACTAAACAAATGGCATAAATAATAAACAAACAAAATATAGAAATACAAGAAAGTAATTAGATTTCAAAATTTATATAATTATTTATAAATGAAAAAAGGAAGTTAGATTTTTTCATTGAAATCAGATCAATTGTTTCTCTTAACAATCTACTGTTTATAAAAGCTGTGTTTTTTTACATTCCACTCAGATCAGTAAATCTTTTAAATGAGCTGAGCTGAGTTTTGCTGAGTGAGTCGTATTGATAAATAAAACAGTTTATTTGAAAGTGACGTTTAAAATCTAAGTTCCACATATGATATAACCTAAAATATTACATGTATTTGGATTGTTTGCGTTGATAATTTATTGCAACTCGCCCCGGATATCTATTGTTTGATTTCAAAATAAAATATTCAAATATAAATGTCAACCAGTATCAAACACGTTATCAAATCTGAAACCAGGAAAATTTCAATTGCGCATGTGCGCTCACTTCCTCAGCTCTGCTAAGCACTAGCTAAATATCAAACTCAGTATCGGTAAGGGGGAAAACAATTCACTCACTTCGAACTCAGTTACGAGACGATAAATAAAACAGCTATTATTTCAAAGTTACTGATATTTGTTGATCTGAGCTGAGTTTCGGTAAAAAAAACACAGCTATTGTTAGATTCTGAAATTATTAATAAGTATATCTTCAAAAAATGTATACTTATGTTTATTTATTTTTTCAGATCGTCTACGAATTACCGATGAAATAAAACCAAATATAGTCGATATTCAACCAATTAATACAACGAAATTGGAAAATGAGAAAATTGTGGTTGAATGCATCGTACATAGCTTAAAAATTCCGCCCAGTATTTTATGGGTGAAACATTTAATTACCCCTAATTCTAACTTAGTAAATCTATCCATACCGTACAAAAATAAAACCTATCTAAGTTTAAAAAGTAGTCAAAAAGAACTTGATAGCAATATGTATATTAGTAAATTAATTATAGAAAAATCGAATGAAAATGATACGGGAATTTATACTTGTGTAGCGGTGAATTTATTTGGTTATAGTAGCAGAGATGTTTTTGTCGAAGTTTTAACATTAAAGAAAGATTTCGCCGAAACAACGACATCACCTTATTTTGTCTTTCTGATACCGCTCGTATTTTTTTCAATACCGTTAACAGGTTGGTTATCTGTGGTTTATTGTCGAAAGAAGAAATTACGTAGACAATTTTTTGAAACGACAAATCGATATATTATCAGTTTTCACAATAATAGTAGTTTTCAATTTACTAGTCAACGTATTGCTTAATTTAACCGAATTCATTTTTCTCTTAACTTTATAAAAACTTTCATAATTCTGTGATAATAATTAAGTGGTTATGTAAACCAAGGTCAATTTAGTAATAATACGTATAGGGTTTAATCATCACCAATTAAAAAATCGATGAACACGTCATCAAAAACAATTACTAGAATATCTATAAAATAAAACGGTTTTTATTTTTAAGTTTTGTATTAATATTTATTAATAATCGACGTCCGCCTTTATCAGAAAAACTGATACAAATGACATTTACAGTAAATAAACAAAACATAGGAACAAGTTACTAGACTTAACAAAATACAAGTAAGTAGATTTTTAATTAATGGTAAAAACTAATTTGATTTAAATCAGTGCATCTTCAAAGTGATTGAAGAAATTGACATTTTTATAAAATTTTATTACTTTTCTTATCAATCTGCTGTTAATATTGATTAGTCTTGCAATAATTACAGTATCTTCGAATTTCACATTATGAATATACTCTGAAACAAGTTGAGTAATATTAGCTTTATTTATTTATTTTTATGATCTAGTTACTTATTTTGTTACCTAGTAACTTGTTTCTTTCTATGTTCTGTTACTGTAAATATAATTTGTATCAGTTTTCCTGATGAAGACGTAGGATTATTAATAAATATTAATTCTGAACTTAAACCTAAAGCCGTTTTATTTTAATATAATGAGTTCTGAAAGATTTTTTACTATCTGCTAAAAAATAATTCTAGAATAAATTATTAGATAAATTATCATTATTAAATGGTTCAAACTGTGTAATAATTAGTGAATTTTTTTATCTAAAATAATGACGTGTGAATCTTTTGATGGTGTGATGAGTGAATCATTTATTAAATCACTTTGTTGTGAAAACTATGTTCCTGTATTTTTCCTGATTTGTTCCAAACTACATTCTTAACTAGTTTGGAACTGTGCAAGTTCTGAATTGATTCCAAATATATATATATATATATATATATATATATATATATATATATATATATATATATATATATATATATATATTTAATGGATTTGTTACGGGATTACGGTAAATGTAATTGATTATTAAAATGCAAACATCATATTTCAATCAATTTATTGTTTGGAACCAATATTTCGCCAATAGTTTTTTGGCTTCATCAGGGTTGACACTGAATAGACACTGATGAAGCCAAAAAACTATTGGCGAAATATTGGTTCCAAACAATAAATTGATTGAAATATGATGTTTGCATTTTAATAATCAATTACATTTACCGTAATCCCGTAACAAATCCATTAAATATTCGTCACGGTAATAATTTCATATCATTTCTATATATATATATATATATATATATATATATATATATATATATATATATATATATATATATATATATATGAGTTAAGGATAACGGATATGCGGTATATATTGAATAATAAATCTGTTACATTTATTCAATTTATTGTAAATTCCAATATTTTGCCTCCAAAATTGTTGGCTTCATCAGGGAGAACACTAAATAATAAGATTAAGCATGTAAATATTTAAATAATAAGTACAAGATGAGAAAAAGAAGTTAATGAAAACTTACATGTATGAATAAATGACTTAAATTAAGCATAAATTTGAAAGAACATACACACTCTGCTTAAAATTCATCAATGATACGGAAGAACACTAGTGTTTTTGTACTTATTATTTAAACGTTTACAGTTTGCATGCTTAATTTTATTATTTAGTGTTCTCCCTGATGAAGCCAACAATTTTGGAGGCGAAATATTGGAATTTACAATAAATTGAATAAATGTAACAGATTTATTATTCAATATATACTGCATATATATATGAATTACAATGTATCTATTAATGTGTTCGGAATTGGATATGAGTTATTTTCAGAATGAGGATTAAATTTAATTTATTTTGAGGAATTGAATTAATATTATTTTTTCTATTTTTAAGATTTTTTATATATACATAAATATTTATTATTATTTGAGAATTCAAATATTGGCTGCATGTTTTATTAGAAAATAGCTGAGCCCGAATATTAGCTTTGTTTTACAGCAATCAACTTATTGGTAGTTGGTAAAGTTTCATTAAAATTTCTTGTTAAAATTAGTAGCAAATTTATTAAAATACCATGCTTTGCCACTAATTCAATGAAATATTATTATTTTAGCGGAAAAATAATAATAAAATTTAACATTAAATTTTATGAGATAATATATATGGTTCATATATGTGTGTGAGATTTAAAAATCGTTGTACTTCACATTTTGTAGTGGCTGAAAATTACATAAATTTAATAAAAGCTTATAGAATTACTATATCAATAATAAATTACTATTTATTTTTAGCGGCATTTTTTTGTTGTAGCATGAATTTTCTTATGTTTATCTTTATTTTCTATTATATTGTTCGGATCTGTAATGATATTTTGAAACTTTTATGATATTTTCTGTTTACATAATTTAATACATGATTTTTCTATGTGAACTAAACAATGACAATATTGATATATAGGTATTTAAGTTCTTTGTGAGATTAAACTTCAGATTATTTGTATTTGCATATTTATGTTATACAATAATGAATTCTAGAATATTTACAATTTCCCTCAGTCGCAATAACAATGCAAACAAAAATGGGCAGATATTTTTGGTACTTGAAAGAATACTTCCGATTAGAAATTTAAGGTCGAGATACTTTTTCGGAAATGGTTTTTGTTTTGACGACTTATTTAACAATTATGGGATATAACGTTTCAACATTTAAAATTGTAAATAATAAAATAAAGTTGTACGTAGAATACATTATATATCTATATATGTTTGGTAAGGAAAAACAATGATTATCTCAAAATTTGCATATGTATTTTGAAAAAACTACAAACTGTATTTTTTATTCGGCTGTTTAATTTACAAAAAAAAAAACAATTTATAATTAATACATTGTAATTTAGATTTTGACTTAATTTCAGTCATTTGTTCAGTAATAACAATGCTGCATTGGTTGAAACTACAAACTTTACAAAAACTGGATCTATTTTCATATTACGTAAAGTTTTTCATATATATTTCAAACGGACTAGTAACATCACTATCGATAATCACTATCGATAAACAAATAAATTTAGAATAAAGTTTTCTATTAGATAACATCAAAATAAATTTTACCTTATTTATACGTAACATTATACGTATAATACCAAATAGTAAATAATTCAATCCTTCTATTTTTATTTAAAGTGTTAAATTTATTCATTATTTTATTGCGATCTATTAATTTAGTCATGTCTGCTTTTTATATATTTAAAATACTAATAGATATCACAGAACCTACTTTTTCACAATTTCTTTTTAATTTTCAATTTGTTTTTGATGATGGTATAGTACCGCAAATTTTTAACATATTGTACAAGTCAAATTTACACAAATTAATAATAAAAATTGAAATAAGAATTTTGAAAGATTGTACACCAATTAAAATTTAATTCATAATATTTTTTTTTAATTTTCCAGGAAAACAGTCTGTTATTAGAATATATGAGGAATGACCTGCTGGTCCGCCAGCTAGTGGCGCCACTGATTATAATTTTCATTACATGTTGATCACTAGCTGTCAATTTCTAATCTACTATTTTTAATTTTGTACCGCTAAGACCAAAAATAACCGACCGAATTATACCATTAGAGTGTTTTGTCCTGGAGCTCTTAGGACTCTAAAAATAAATTAGGTACCATATATCCATACTATATGAATTTATAAACAGATAAATTAAATGTATACTTGTATTGTGAAAAGTATTGTCGAAAGGGTCAACAAATTACATAAATTTTAAATTAAAACATAATTTATTATTCATTTTAACGTTATAAAAACCATTTTATGTATTTATTAGAATCAGAATTCATTGAACACAATAATTATCTATAATATACCTACTATTTTGTTCTAGGAGCAAATTTATACTAACAAGCAAACATATCGCGGTGTTACACGCCGATTTAAATGATCTTCAGGTATCAAGTAGAACACTAAAAACTAAACGACACGTATTTTTTTTATCTGCCCTAGTCTAGGTTTAGGGGATGAAAATCACCCCCAAAATTTAGAGTAAAATTAGTGTTTATTTTTTTCTCTGGAACTATGGATCCTAGAACAAAAGTGTAAATGTACGAATACCTTCTTTTTTTTAAGGGCTATCCACCGATGGTATTAGTTTTTGTCTATACGATTTTTAGTTACCCTTTTGCACCCCTAACATATATTTTACTCCATATTTAATTGTTATGTAATTTTTTTAAAAATTTTATTTTATATTAAGGTAGCCCAATTAAAAATAAAATTGACGTGTTTTTGATTTTTTTTAATTATTTATTGTTTTAAGGGGTCACCTACCCCTTATGTAGACATTCGTACGTACTCATAAGTAAGTTAGACTACTTATAACTCGTTAATATTAAATGATAGAAAAAAAGTATTAATATTTTTTTATTTGTTTTTCATAAGAAGTTCTTAAATATTTATGAATTTTAATTCTGTTCATAATTAAATGATCAGTTACTTATATTGATTATGTCGCCTGGACGCTGCAAGTGAAGACTTCGAAATATCTCGAAATATAAGCATCGGACGAACAAATTTCACAGATGAATTTCGATTATTTTATGTTTTATATAAATAGTCGACTTACAGCAAAATCAGTTTAATTACGAAATAAAACTTTTAAAAAATTGGCCGCTTCTGGGAATGCACAATTCATGTGTCGCAGCGAACGTGTTAAATGTGGCACGTGTAATAAAACTCTAAATCAATCTTCTGAAACAACATATTCGTATTCATTCAAACGAAAAGCAATGATAATAATAATAATATGTGTTTGTGTATATTAGATAATATAATTAAATAAAGCATATTAAATACAATTGTGGTATTTTTATTAATAAATTAATAGTCAGTGCTTGAGTCAATTAGATATATAAAAATATTCTTTAAATTTTCTACTTTTATTGTATTCAAAAAATGTGCAATTCTACAAATAATTTACATGTTTTTAATTAACTAAATAAATAATAATTGCACATTGTGTTACTTACAATTGAAAATTAAGTTGCTATACGAAAATAATATATATATATATATATATATATATATATATATATATATATATATATATATATATATATATATATATATATATACACTATATTTTGCCAAAAGGTTATTCTTATAAAAGCATAACCATGTTTAATAAATTAATCCAAGAAAAAACTTATAATCGCAAAATAATAAAAAAACTAAATATCGCAGTATTTAAGCAACAACTAAAATATTTTTATTAAGTAAAATACAGAATATTACAGCATTGTGTGTCATATACATTACAAGGTAGATAAAACGATACTATCTATGTATAATTACTTTATAGTATATAATATAACAAAACGTTACGTAAAATTTATTTAAATCAAAATAAAATATTTTTTTCTATTAAATATATAATCCTGACTTGTGTCTTGAATAAATTATCAGAAAGATTATTATCAAGAAATTATTGCAATTTTCCAGCAATTGTTAAAAATCGTTATAAAACAAATAGGAAAAAAAAATTGTCTATCCAATCAATATTAGATATACATTTTTAAATGAAAAAAAAATTATTCTTTCTCTTTGAGAATTAAATTTATGTAAAATTATTAGATTTCTAAATAAAATAACCTAGTATTAGTGTGTTCGGCTTAATTTCGCAAGTTACATCTTAAATTTATAATAATACTGGCCTGTATTCTCACCTTACTTTTTCGTGAAAATGTGCTTTTATCATTAATTTCAAAATAACTTTTAGTTTCTGTTTCTCATAAAATGTACAATAATAATTTTTCTATTTTTGCTCATTTTTACTATATTCGGTATTATAAAATTTAACTAAACTATTATAAATTGCTTAATGAATAATTTGAAGTAAACGTCAAAATTACTTTTGGCAAAAATCACTTTTATAAATGAGGTGAGAATACTGGCAATTATATTTTGATCAAATCCTTGTTCAAACCCACACACACTGTTTTACCATTTATCTTAACTTTCCTGGTCTCTTCACTAGTTTCATAAATATAAAAATATTAATAAAATACAAAATGACAGAACTTGTAAATTTGGGTACACTGTAAAAATATATCTTGAATTTATGTAATTTTACATAGGTTTTAACAGTCAAAATTACTGTGATAATTTAAGTAATATTAAATTTTTTGATGAACAATTTCATTTACAAAACATGTAAAATTACATAAACTTTTTACATTGTAGTGGTATATATGTATACGTCGTATATTTCGAGATCTAACTATTTAACAATGCGACATTTATTTCCTTAACAATTTTCATCCTGTTCAACATTTTCTCTAGTGTTTTTCTACCTAACGGCCTAATTGAATACCATAGTGAACTATCTGGAACGCAGGAATCTTCTGGCACTAAGTAGAATATATCATTTCGCGTTTTCACGATATCCGGACTGAAAATAAACAACCATAAATTTAAAATCAAAACGGCTTCTGGTTGTTAATAAATATTAATACAGAATTATAACATAAAGCTGTTTTATTTTAATATAATGAGTTCTGAAAGATTTGTTTACTATATTAAAACATAAATTTAGTAACTGTTAGTATTAAACATATGTAGAGTATTTAAAGAATAAATAATGCTACTGTATTTTCCTAGATTATGTTTAAAACTCAGGATTAACTAAGTTTACAAAAAATAAAATGTGTCACGTTATTACTGTGATTTTAAGCAGTTAGTTAACTTAGCACCGCGATTGAGACTGACATCACAAACAAGACTGTATGAATTGAGTCAAATTTTCGGGAGGTAAATAAAGCTCATTAATTACCTTAGCCACACCTCTCGCGTTATAAAAATGTTTAACTACAATGCCCTTCCACCCTTGCATCAACTCCGTTTCCATACAATCAATTAAGCGGAGTTAAAATTTTGTTAGTTTATGCTTGGACATTCTTAAATGAAAATGAAAACAGCTATTATGTATTATATTTCTTAAATTTTCTTTCTAATATTCCAAGCAACAATTTAAAATATTAATTATTAGAAAAGAAATGGATATATTATTTGTTTTTATCTTTTTCTATTTACTGAGAGAATCTTGCAGACATTACCTACAAAGAAATCGTGATTTCTCAAACGAATTTGTGATTTCTCATACGATCGATTGTGACGTCACTGTCTCAACAACGAAACTTAAAATTTAAAATCTTTTTTCAATTTTATATTGTATAATAAAAAGTATGATACAAAAATTATTTAATAGCTATTATCTAGTAGCTTTGTTAGTAATATTTTATTTATATAAAACAGTAAAGAAACTTACCATTTCGAAAGATAAAATTCATAGAAATTAACGGGGCATCTCAACGGATTTTCATTATTGACCTGTTGTTCATAAACTTTCTTTTTACGAGAATTAGCATCTGAGAAATAATAAATATTTTATTAATAATAAATTGAAATGTAATATAAAAACAATGGATATTAATATAACAAACCTAAGGTAGTTTGCGGTGGATAAAATCGCAATGACTCATTTCTAGTTCCTAATGCTTTTGCAGCACTATCTTCATTCCAATGTTTTATTATATGGTAGAAGGATAATTGCATATGTTCATCCACTGTCTTAAATACATAGTCAAAAATCTTTCAGAACTCATTATATAAAATAAAACGGCTTTCGGTTTAAATTCTGTATTAATAAATATAATAATATAGAACTTAAACCGAAAGCCGTTTTTATTTTATAATTTTAAATATATTATACATTTAGTTTATATAGATTATTATTATTAAAAAGGACGTACTGTTAAATTAAAATGTTTGGTATTAAAGAACATTAAAGTGCTTAAAAGTACATGCGGTGAATGTGCACCAAGTTGTTTGCTTTCCCATAAATGTTCTTCTTCAACACAAGTTGCAATATAAACTGTTCGAAAATAAACTAGGGTTAGTTCAAATTGAATTTTTAAAATTTATAGTAGGTACTTACGAGAATCGTTATATAATACGAAAAATTTTTCAACTATTTTATCTAAACAATCAGTAAATTTCTCATAGCTGGCATCAGTAAAAATATTATCTATTCTATCGTTTTCAAATAGATACTGTTGTATACCTGCAATTTAAGATATACTTTTTTTTAATAATTTTATTAAAAGTTAATAAAATGTAATTATACATACCCAAACACACATAATAAATTGTATCAGGATCATATTCAGTTTTATTTGGTTTTCGAACTTCTTGTAGAAATAAACATAGAGAATAATTTAATTCATCAGCCGTTAATTGTAAAATTTTATTCTTAAATAATTTACACCTTGGAGAAGACTTTTCTAACTCAGCGTTCTTAGTATTGACCCATTGCTTCCAAGCGTTTACTCCAAATGTATACTACATTAAAAAAAAATGTTTTCAAATTTTATACCAATCATTACATATAGCGAGGGCAATATTGTAGTCATATTAATTTTGATAATAATAATAATAACGTTGAACAAAAGTTCTTAAGTGTATCTGTGAAATTAATATAATAATATTCTTATGTTGAGATTTTTCCAAAAAATTTCATAAGTTACATGATTAACTGATCAGTTATTGATGTATAGCTTAACAAGTAAACTTGAGTAAACTTGTGAAATTTTTTAATAATCGTTTCAACGTTATTATTATTATAAATGCTTAATGCATTATTGTACAGATAGCGCTGGTGGAATTTATTGGTTATATGAAAGATTTCTATATAATTTTTTTCAATTTTTAAAAATATTACGGATATCGTCAAAGCGGTAGTGATAGAAATTTGTTGGTATTTCTTAAAAGTAGAGAAAAAACTTGAAACCACTGTCCGCACTAATGTCACACGAATGTGAAATTTGAAAATTCTCAGCCACCGGCATTCCTCTTAATATTCAGTTTTTCAATTTAGAACAACAAAATAAAACTGCTTTAGGTTAAAGTTCTGTATTAATATTTATTTATAATCAACGTTATGACGAACTCAACGTTCGTCTTCATCAGAAAAAAATGATACAAATATCATTTACATTAAATTAACAGAACATAGAAAGAAGTTACTAGGTAACAAAATAAGTAATTAGATTATAAAATTTCTTTGATTTTTTAATTAATAGAAGCCAAATTTTATTTAACTCAGTGCCGCCTTTCTTAATAAATTTCTATTACTTCTCTTATCAATCTGCTGTTAATATTGAAAGGACTTGCAATTATTATAGTATCTTCGAATTTTACATCAGAAGATATTCTAACGCATGTTGAACAATAGCAGATTTATCAAGATGATTTAGACGTATTAACCTGTTATGTTGTGTCAATCTAGTAGAAACAGTTCTATCTGTCTGTCGAACATAAACCTTACCGCATTAGATTATAAATAAATATTAATACAGAACTAGAACCTACAACAGTTTTATTTTAATTTAATAAGTTCTGACATTTTTTTACTAAGTCAAAATAACAAATTTAATAATAAATAGATATGAATTTCTCTTTTTTATATAATAATAATTTGTTAAGTTTTGGCGTTAACAAAAAAAACAAACAAGATCGTAGTCGGAACAAAAAAATCGATTCCGATTCCGATTCCTCACCCCTGGTTCTAACTGACATCATATTTTTGTTCGTTGTATTAATTACAGAAAAATGTGTACTGGCACGAAACTTGGAATAAATGAAATAGCTCACTATTAAACTTCAATCGTATAGATAGGGTATCGCGTCGCACAGCAAGCTTATACTATCTGTATTTTAAAAACTATTCAATATTTTGCTACGAAATTTGGTATCATCTAGAGATATTTTGATATGATCATTTGAAGCAAAATATTTTCAGTAAGATAACGCATCCGGTTTAACCGGAAAAATCACCTTAATTTATTTTATTTGAAAAAGAATAACCATATTAATTTGCATAACCCGATGTGTAAATAGCCTACTAAATTGCAATTTCTATTATTCTGGCGTTTATTGACATATTTTAATGTTCATTTATATATACACATATATACCCCAAAATTTAATGATCATTATATTACTAGATTACTACAATGCTACTACTAAAACCGCAGTATAAATGTAGTTTAAATTATTAAATTTTGGTCACATGTTGAAGATATAAGTTAGCTATAAAAAAATAAAACTATCAGTACATTATTTTGATTGAATGAAATTTTTTGTCCGAAAATATTTAAAGTCTCGTCTTTAAGGTGCAAAATGCAAGATATGTACCAATTGAACTACTCCGCTCCCCACCACACCCTGCAGAAAAAACATGTTTTGACTTAAAAAATTGTCAAACTTTGACAACATGTATAGTATACAAAAAAAATTTTCGACTTAATTTACCAAACGGGCGTAAAAATTCAAATATTTCTACGTACATTTCGCTTAATTTCAAGGACTTGCAATACTTTGGCGCGAAGTTATGATTTCTTGAAATTTATTTTCTATGTAAATTTCGCTTAATTTGAAAAACTTCCGATGCTTTGGTGCGAAGTTATGATTCGCAAAATGCAGGATAAATTTCAAAATATCATAACATCGCGCCAAAGCATCGCAAATCCTTAAAATTAAGCGGATTTTGCGTAGAAATGTTTGAATTTTTACGCTCGTTTGGTAAATTGAGTCAAAATCTTTTTTATTACTATACATGTTGTCAAAGTTTCAAATTTTTTATTTATTTTTCCTCGGGGTGTGGTTGGGAGCGGAATAATTCAAATGATACATATCTTGCATCAGCTTAAATACGAGACTTCAAATTTTTTCGGACAAAAAATTTCATTCAATTTCGTTCAAAATTGGTCGAGTTATACCTATTTGAAAATCGGAAATTTTTTCTGATTTTTTAAGTGGCGCGTTTTTTTTTTTTTTTTTTCTTATGTATTTGAAATATTGCGTTTGACAATAAATCGGCAAAATATGTATGTATGAGTATGTAAAATTATATTTTAAATAAACATGATATAAAACTTATTTATGAACTAGCATTTTTATTTTTCATGACTATAATAACAACGTATCTCAATTACATATTTTTTCTATTTCACTAAAAATTTATCAACTTTCAATATAGGATATGTTACATAAACTGACTCTATTCTTTTAAAGTAAAATAAAGTAAGTTTACAACAATTTTCTAGACATATTTTAAAATAGTTTTAATTTTTTTATATGAAAAGTAGCCCAAAGCTATCTCAATAAGATGTTGTTTGTAAATTAAACAAATTTAGTTTTAAATATTGTTAGATTTGTTATCAAATGATTAATAATACTCAACTAATGCTGAATTAAAGAGTTATATTATTTTTAAAATACGTATCTGACATATCATCATATATTAAAACAAGTGACATAATAATTGAATAATACATTAAATCAGCTTCTAGATTCCAATAATCCCCCGCTCGGAAGGATCATAAATCTCGATGATCATTTCGCAACTCAATTCACAAGTAGACTACGGTGGAACTCGTGTGTCTTCTGAGATAACGGCTTCGTAAAGATATCCGCAAGATTTTGTTCACTGTTGATGTATTTCAACTCTACCGTCCCATTCGTAACCTTTTCTCTGACGAAATGATGCCTAATTGCAATGTGTTTAGTTCTAGACTTGTCCACATAATTCTTCGCGTGTGCGATAGCCGCCTGGCTATCACAATAGATTAGCGTTGGTCCATCACATACATTCTGAAGTTTAAATAACTTTAAAAATTCTTTTACCCAGAATATTTCTCTTGTGCAGTGTGCTAAAGCCACGTATTCTGCTTCCATGGTGCTGAGAGCAACCACACTTTGTTTTGTGCTTCTCCAGATGATAGGACCACCTGCCAGTGTTAGGACGTACCCATTTATGCTCTTACGATCAGTAGTACAACATGCCCAATCTGCATCACTGTATGCCATAATCTTCTGGTTTGTTGGACGATATGTAATACCATAGTTTTTAGTTTCTTTTAGGTATCGAAGTAACCTTTTGGCTGCGTTCCAATGACTTTGATTAAATTTCGAACAATATTGTGCTAATTTTCCCACCGAAAAGGATATATCTGGTCGAGTCTTCTGTGATAAGAACAAAAGTCCTCCGATAAGTTCTCGATAAGGTTGATCTGTCGAATTCTTCTCGTCATTGTCATCAAGGAATTCAGGCCTCGTCTCCATTGGGGTTTTGGCTCCTTTTGCATTTTCTAAACCATAATTCTTCAATAATTGGTCGACGTAATTCTCTTGCGAGAGAGTGATGCTGCCATCTTCATGTTCGGTAAATTTCACTCCCAATATGTGTGAAACTTTTCCCAAATGTTTAATTTCAAAGCTTTTCTCCAAAAGTGCTTTGATCTTAAGTCTCATAGTTTCGCTTTCCGCTAGAGCAAGTATGTCATCGACATAAATTGCCAATATCCCCTTTTCACCATTACTGTTAATTTCGTATACACATGGATCGACTTTGTTGCGAATAAATCCAATCTTCTCTAATGTAGAATTAAGATGATCATTCCAACATCTTCCGCTTTGTTTCAGCCCATAAATAGATTTCTGTAATTTACAAACCAATCCTTCTTCGCCTTTCCTTACAAAGCCTTCTGGCTGTTCCATGTATATGGTTTCTTTTAGATCACTGTGAAGATAAGCTGTTTTCACATCATACTGGTCCATAAGCCATTTCTTCTCAACACCGACAGCAACAAGTAGTCTCATTGTTTCAAAACTTGATACTGGGGCGTATATCTCATCATAATGAATTCCTTTCTTTTGAGTGAACCCTTTCGCTACCAGTCGTGCCTTGAAGCGTTGAACTTCGTTCGTTGTTTTCCGCTTAAATATCCATTTGCATTTGACGATTATCGCGTCATTTGGTGGCTCAACTAGTACCCAAGTTTTATGTTTATTTAGTGACTCTATTTCTTCGTTCATAGCTTCCAACCACTGAGTTGACTCGATGCTTTTTAACGCCTCAGTGAATGATGTTGGTTCTTCAGTATCACATTGAGCCTTGTGTAAATGTACTTCAGCATCTTCAGAAGTCTCCGCCTCCGCGGAATGCCTTTCTCGAAGTATCATGCTATGTCTTTCTACATTTGCATAAGGTTTTTCAGTAGATCCCTTTGGTTCGCCATGCAATGAATTAACTACGTTGTCAGAATCGGGCTTTGTTCTCACAACATATAGACGTCCTTCGTTCTTGGTTTGAATAATTAATTTCCCATTATTGTCTAAAATCCTACACCCATCTTTATCAAAGACGACCTTCTTGTCATTTTCTACTAGTTGCTTAACTGATAAAATGCCATGACCAATACCAGGTACCAAAAGTGTGTTTTTGACTTCCATCTTGTTAAATTCAGTACAATTTCCAACAATTACAGCATTTACTGTTCCTTTTCCTGTTGAAGAAGTCGTTGTACCATCTGCTGTAGTGATTTTCTCAATTGTTGAGTTTTGGTCAAGCTCAGAAAAGTACTGCTTATTTGGTGTCATATGATGCGTTGCACCAGAATCCACAATCCAAACATTATCACCAGTTATCACTGACCCACATGAAGCGTTCATGGTGACAATATTAGAAGAAACTTTATTTTGTTTTTTAGGACAATCTCTTGCATAATGCCCCATCTCATTGCAACGATAGCACTTCACGTTTTCTCTGTTGCGTATATTTTGTGTACTTTTGTTTGGATTATTATCATTTTTCTTGATTGGTTCCATGGGTTTTCCGTACCATTTAGGTTTTCTGTGGAATGACGTATCATTCTTCTTCAGTAACATGGCTGACTGTTGAACTTCAGTACTTTCGCGTCGTCTTGCGTCCTCTGCAAGGAGACGTCTTTTCACAGTAGTGCAGTTAAATTCGCCTTCCGGTAGATTACATAATGCTGAAACCACATTGTCCCACTCTTCTGATAATCCACACAAGATAGTCATCGCCAAATCGCCATCCTCAATAGCGTTTCCCACACTAGCAAGCTCGGCTACGGTTTTATTTACCTGTCCCAAATATAATTCTATTGAATTGTAGTCATTTAATTTTTGAGAATATAGCTTTCGACGAAGTTGTACGATGCGGAATTTGCTATCACGAGGCGCATAAAGACGTTCTAATTCATCCCATGCTTCCTTGGCTGTGGTTAAATGTCGGATGTGCATTTGCTGTTCATCACATACAGACAGTGCAATTTTCGCGTACGCTTTTCCTTGCCTTGACATGTATCTACGCTTCTCAGCAGTTGATGCACCTTCAGCGGGTTCTTCTTCACCAGAATCGCGCGAAGCGTTATTAATAATACTCAACTAATGCTGAATTAAAGAGTTATATTATTTTTAAAATACGTATCTGACATATCATCATATATTAAAACAAGTGACATAATAATTGAATAATACATTAAATCAGCTTCTAGATTCCAATAATTATGTCCAAAACAATTGAACCGAAGTAAAATATTTTTTACCCATCATATGTAAAATTTAATTCTAAATTCAAAAGTAAAATAAAACAATTACAATAAGGAAATTAATATCAACCTAGTTGTTAGAATACAGATAGCGTAAGCTCGTCATAGGACATCTATATTTAATCATAATTATGACATTTTCAAGGTCAACGCGTTCCAAAATATACCTTGGTAAACCAAACTAATTTTTTATTACCGCAATTTAACCGTGATTTTATTTCGGAATATACTATTATTTACGTTTTTTTATTTTGCAAATATTTTGCAACAAAGAAATTGGAAAAAAATATTTAAGAAAAATTGCTACGCAAGTTATAACTAATAAATTTTTATTTAATGCATTATTTGATACGACTTAATAAATACTTTTATAACACTTCTTTCTTTATATTATTATATATATTTTTAAGTATCTTTTTTTTGTCAAATATGTTTCCAGTTATTAAAAATTTCTTGGTTGTTTAAGTACTTTGTGGTGGTAACAATTACAGCAAAGTTTTTCCAAAACATAAATCTAATAATTTCAAATATTTTTTACTATACCTCAAGACACATATTGGCATTCGATTGTTCAATTGGTTTTGGTGGAGGTGCCGATGCCGGTTGCAGAGGTGAATATAGAGAAAATTCCACAGGTGTACTCCTACGTTGTCCTCGATTAAATCCCTTAAATCCAACTGTATTTACCATATCGTCTTCTTCAATTTCCGAATCTACATTATCAACATTCTTTTCACCAGTAATCATATCAGCCAGCATGTTTGGCTCGTTCTCGAATGGATCGGATGGTGTTTTATCTTGAATTTTTTTCATTTCTTTCGTGATTCCGATAGCAGAGTGTCGAGTAATTGGTATAAATACTGGCACTGGAATTGGCAATAAAAATGGTATCGGGACTGGAACAGGAGCGCTGTACATATGCATTGGAGATGGCACGTAAAATGGTACTGGTACGGGGACAAATAGTCTTCTCTCTTTTATTTCATCTGTAACAAAATTATAAACATACAGGTGTTTACGGTCTTCTCTGTATTCTTTTAGAGAACGATAGTGCCCCTAAAAATGAGTCGATAAACAACCTTAGACCGCCTTAGTGAAATTTGTCTCATAGGCGAGATAATAATTCTTTTAGTTTTGACATTAAACGATTAATTTGTTTTAAACTCTAGTCATCTACTATTTAATCAACATTGTCCACTACAAAAGATGTTCGAAGTTATCACCATATTGTTTTATACAAAGTCTCGTTTGGCGTACCCATGACTCCACTAAAATTCGTTGATGTCTACCAGGTTCCCCATCATGCCCTTAATACATACATACATACATACACAATCACGCCATGTACCCAAAAGGGTGTGGCACAAACTCTTTTCATCATCCCGAAATCAGTCGCCTCCGAACATTCCTATCCAAACAAGCAACTTTCGCTTCATCCACATTCATAATTCCTCTCATACATGCTTTTTTATTCCTACTACTTGGAAACTTTCGCTCACGCAAAACACTCTCAATCATACCACTCCAACTACTCATCGGACGTTCACGCAAACGTATACCATCAAAATCATTCAAAGAAATCTTTTTAACCAAACGTTCATTAGACATTCGCTCAACATGTCTGAACCATCTTAACTGACTAACACCAACTTTTGCTACAACATTTTTTTCAATTTCACACTCATCATACACTAATCTATTTCGTACCCGATCTCTCCTATTTACACCACATACCCCACGTAAAAATCTCATTTCCACAGCAGTCATTTTCCGTTTATGCTTTTGCAACCAAACCCAACATTCACTACCATACATCAACGGAGGCACCAAAACTGCATTGTATATACTCAAACGGGTTTCTTTGGAAACATTTACATTCTTAATGAGTTTGTAAATTACCAGTCTCCCAAACACGTATAATTAATTGTGCGCATCGTTGAGCGCTAGGTATTGGTCTACCAGGAAATCGTTCAGCGTAAAGCCGACTTGCAGCAGCCGTATTATGATGCACACAATCAGCATCATATCAACTAATTCGATATTAGAATATCAATGGCCCATCGCAATTTTTCAAGAACAAGGTAAAAATAAGAAAACATTTAGTCAAACAATAAGAAAACATTTAGTCAAACAAAGGTGATACTGATAACAACTTTATCTGTCAAATAACAAACGTAATAACAATTGAACAATACTGATTAAGTATGTAGTAGATTACTAGAGTTTAAAACAAATTAATCAATTGATGTAAAAATTAAAGAATTATTACCTTGATTATAAAAAGACTTTTACTAAAGCGTTTTAAGGTTTATCGACTCCTTTTGAGGCGTACTATCGCCTATTAAAAGGATACAGGGAAGATCGTATATAATGCAAAAGAAAAAAAAATTAAATAAAATAAAATGGTGGAATTTACCAGTTTGAGTTTCCTTTGAATATAAATAAGGCCTACAAGAAACATCTTTATCATGCAGATATGGTTTACACATCGTAGCAGCATTCTTCATGGGCGGCAGAGGAGGAGCTTGTACAATAATTTGCTGCTGAATTTGCAGTTTCGGTGACATAGACGGCTGAGGGGAGCTTTGTTGAATATTTACATGCGCAGCACTAGATTGTGTTATCGTGTTCGTTGCTGCATTTGCCAGCGACTGTACGTTAGACATCACTGGCATTCTTACTTCATTTACTACAAATATTTATCAAATTTAGAATTCAAAAACAACAGAGAATATGAGAATAACAAACCTGTATTGTTTCCAATTGAATGAGTAAGGCGATTCTGATACGATTTCGATCCGCCAGCGGATACAACATTTGGAACTACAGGTTTTTCACCAGTATTCAAAGTAATTGATAAGTTTGAAAATTGATTTTTGAATAACAGAACACAATTATTTGTACAGAAATTTTTAATTGTAGCATCTGACATTATAAGATGATATTGAGCTTGCAACGATTTTGAACAATAATCGCATTTTATTCTAGAATAAAATTTGATAATTTCTAATCTATTAAGTACATATAAATAAAATTTCTTACTTTTTCAAGGAAACTTGAAATAAATTTAAGCAATACAAAGAGCACATCATTAAAGCTTGTCCATTGTTACAAAATTTTTTAATCATATCAAAGTTATATTTTTTAATTTTACACCAAATACAAGATACAATTCGGCGATTTGCAATAATATAAATATTCTGACAAGTTTTGCTACAAAAATTCATCATCCCATTATTGTAATGATTTAAAAATTCCACACTTTGTTCGTTGTCATAATAGTTCTTACACATATCGCATTGAGCTAAAAATTATATAAAATATTTATTAATTAAAAAATTATCTAAATAAAAACAAACTTACGTGGATTTGTATTATTTACAAATTTAAAGACATAAAAGCATGATTCACTGCAAAATTTATATTTTTTATCCATTTGCTCAAATTTAATTAGAATTTGTTTCTCATTGTTGCAAATGAAACAATGTGATATATCTACAGTTGTTGATATTTTATCATTTGTGTTTTTATTGCCAATTTGTTGAAATTTTTCCATGCAAAGTTGAGTACAAAAAAACTTAAAAAAATTCTTATGTAATCTTCTATTTAATAATATTATTTGTCAATAACTATTTACTTTATATTGTCCTTTGTCGCCAACTAGTAATGAAAAATTTCCAGATCCACCTGAAATATCTTTTTGACAGTAACCACAAACTTGTAAGACTTTCTTAAATTTTTCTAAGCATCCTCTATAACAAAATTGACGAATATCGTGAACAAATCGCACACAATATTTTCCCAAATTTCTCATTTCTACGATCTTCTTACAATTTGCGCAATGAGAACAAATTTTATTTTGATATTTAGCTATAATATTAAATTTAAATATATAAATTTTTCCTCATTTCCTCATTGGAACTCATTTATAAAAGAGGTTGTACTTTTCATTTGAGCATGATTTACAACTGAGATTTTAGATGTACCTTCAGTTGCTTCACGCTGAATTTTATCGGTAGCAATATTATTTAACTCTTCAGTCCCAATTGATGCATCTGTATTTAACTGTGTCGCAGAAACAACAGAAATTTCATTGGCGCGAGGTGCTTTAGCAGCAGCCGCGGCATCGTTTTCTTCTTGTAAAATGAAGTTCTCCGTATCAGGAATAGTACAGAGCCTTTTATCAATACTACTTTTATCACTGGTTATTGTTTCAACAGCATTAAAGTCAATTATTTTCAATTGATATTTTTCGCTAGTGTCTACGGTGAAATAAATTTGTTCATCTTTTTCTCCTTCTCCATCATGAAAATTTTCGAGTGGGTCTTCGTCAATAACAAAAATTACCTCCAAATGTTCATCACCTGTCTCCTTTTGCATATTTCCTTTAGAATTCGAAATTTGTTCTTCTTGTATTTCATTGTCCAATACTGGATTTTCTTGATGAATGTCTTGATCAGTTTGATCCATTGATTGGTCATAATTTTTCGATAATATATCATTTGTCGATGATGATTGTGTTTCTCGAGATCCCATTAAATCTGCCGATGGCTCATTATTTTCCCCTTCTACAGGTACTATCGTTAATTCATTTTTTTCTGATTGCGTTGATGCAGTTGTTGGTATTGCAGGTTCATTTAATATATTTTCTTTTCGTTTGGCCTCTTCGTTGGCTACTTCTTTATCTTGTAATATAAACTCTATCGTAGCCGGTACAGAATCATTTACATCCATTTTTGTTTCTGTAGAATTCTGAGCATATCTGATTTCTGGTTTATTTGATTTTGAAAGTGATTCTACATTTTGACTTTCTTTTTCTATAATTCCAATTGTTTCACTTTCTAGTGAATTTAATTTAGAAACATCGTCTAACTTTGATTCTGTCGATTGAGAATTTTTCTCCGCATTTATATTATTAACATCCATTTGTAAATCAGTCTTTAAACAGGAAGAAAATATTGATTCATCTATTTTAGAAGGTTCGTACGTATCATTCACACAAATCTTTTCAGTATTTTCAAATTACTCTGCATGTTCAGAATTCTCTGTTTCTGCAAAAATGACAATAATTCAATATAAAAATGTTTCACACAAATAAATTATTTAATATTAAATAATTTATTAACTTTTATAAAAACATTTCTAAAAGAATATGTTATATATTCAAAAAATAAATAAAAATATTTTTTTAACGTAATAAAAAATCATTCAGACCTTATTATATAAAATAAAACGGCTTTAAGTTTAAGTTCTATACCTACTCAACATCCTTTTCATCAGGAAAAATGATACAGTTAACATTTACAGTAAATAACAGAACATAGGAATAAATTACTAGACACAATTCGAAGATACTGTAATAATTGCAAGACCAATCAATATTAACAGCAGATTGATAACAGAAGCAATAGAAATTTATAAAGAAAAAGATAACTTCAATCACTGTCAAGGCATTGATTTAAATAAAATTTGGCTTCCATTAATTAAAAATTTATAAAAAAAATTATGATCTAGTTACTTATTATTTATTACCTAGTGACTACGTATGTCATTTGCATCCTTTTCCATGATGAACATGGATGTTGAGTTTTTCGAAACGTCGATTTATTAATAAATATTAATACAAAATTTAAATCTAAAGCAATTTTATTGTTTTTTTTTATTTATTAAAATAATAAAAAACAACAACTTATTTACATATCGTTTACTAGAAACGACTATTAAAAAAATCCATGATTTATATCAAATATTCATTACTTTTCCTTATTTTTTAGCTAGTCGAAAAGACTAGCTTATAAAATCGTCAATACGGCTGGCTGGCTGGCTGGCCGGCCGTGTCCGAAAAATACGATAAATACGAGTGTTAATTATAAGTATGAAGGAAAGCTCGTAGAAAGCTGAAACTTGGCAATTAGATAGTTCATACCAAATAAAAAATTAAGTTCAATTTTCAGACCGCAATGTTGCCAACTTTCCGAGAAAAAAATTACTAAAATTTTTAAAAATTTATTACGACCATGTTGTTTAACCGATTTTGTTCAAATTTTCACAAAAGATTCTTCTGGTATCCATATAAATTAGATAATTTCAACAAAGTACAGTGCTGCCAACTTTCTGAGAAAAAAATTACTAAAATTTTTAAAAATTTATTATGACCACGTTATTTAACCAATTTTAATCAAATTTTCACTAAAGATTCTCCTGGTGCCCGCATAAATTATGCAATTTTAACAAAATACAGTGTTGCCAACTTATTGAGAAAAAAATTACTAAAATATTAAAAATTTATTGTGGCTACATTATTTATCCGATTTTAATCAAATTTTCAGAAAAGTTTCTCCTAGTGCCCACATAAATTATAATTTTATTAAAATACGATGTTGCCAACTTTCCGAAAAAAAAAATAATAATTTTCTAAAAATTTGTTATGCCCGCATTATCCGATTTTAATGAAATTTTTACAGAAGATACCCTTAGCGCCTATAATATTATATATTAGCAAAATACAATGTTGCCAACTTTCGATAAAAAAATTTTTTATCCTTCTATCTTATCATTTATGTGATAATGTCAAAGTGGACTAAATATGGGTTTACCCATATACTTCTAATCTTGTATTTTGGCTAGTCGAAAAACTAGCTTATAAAATCAAACCACATTCGACTAGCTCCATTCTCGCTTTGCGAGAATATTATTTATATGTATTTTTAATTTACTATAATAAATGTACATTGTACATATAAACTACACATTATCGAGAAAACGCAGAGACGGCATTACACCTAACACTTTACCTATGATTTTTTTTTGTCATATGAAAACAAAACCACTTATAACGCATATGAATATAATTGACCGTAAAGTTTCACTCAGTATAGTTGTTTAGGACCTAGATTTTATAATTTTAATGTCTACAAGAATTCAGTTTTCCCCTTCCATTTCTTTGGACACAATGTCGAATTTTGTTCACTTATAATGGGTTCGGCTATTAATTCGGAGTTAGAGTGTTAGACCGGAGTTGAAGTAATATTGTAGTGACATAATCACAGACTTAACGGAGTTAAGTCATGGCGAACGTTGAACGTAATCTGTCATATGTAAAAATAATGTTCCAACAAAAAGTAATTATTAATAAATGTAAGAGAATTTTTATTTAATGATGACGACGAGGACGAAAAAGTTTAAAATTGCTTTAGTACAGGTTAATAACTAATGCAGAATTTATGTTTTCAAATATAATAAATCACCTATTCAAACAACTTTCGAATGTAGCCCCCGATATTTTCCATTCTTTACTTAAAGTTATAATTTAAACATTTTTAATACTACTGCGCATGTACACTCCTAAATCCACGCTCTATGAGAAAGGGTAAAATAGAGTTAACACTTTTTACACCACGCTGAAGTAATCGAACGAAAGAAATTTCACTCTGTGCACTCCAAAAGCAATACACGAATGCGCGGTTACAGACCATTTCAGAATAAAAAGAGTGATTCGAGTGAAATAGCTGAACCTATCATTAAACAATTTTGTAAATTTTACTGGAAATTTGAAATATTTCCGCGAAAACAAATTCAATGAATTACAAACAAGTCTTTTCTCCTTTCGGAAATCAATATGATCTTTAATAATTTCTTCAATTTTGGTAATTATTTAAATATCACAATAAAATATAAGTCATATCTCATAATAATTTACTCCTAATAAATAATGTAAATATAAATATGTAAATACAGCAAGTAATATAAATTTGAAATCTATCAATTTTATGTTCATTTTGCTAATATTAATATACAAATCAATTATTTCCGTTTGTCAAAACATTACGAGTATTACAAATTACTCTAACCACACTTTTTGCGCTACACGAAAACATATACAAGTCACAGAGATAGAAATTCGAGGTCACAAATTCTACTTTGAAATAAATGGGGGAACTGATTTCTTGCAGAATTTAAAATCTTGTAGAAATTGAGTTATAAAATTGAGGTCCAGATATGTTGTATATTTTGATGTCGCTAGAAATGCTTTTCTTAATTACCTACATTTGTAATTATAGTTATAGATAAATAATAAATGAATATAAATTACAAAATATAAGTGCGGAAATAAGTTGGCTTAGGTTAGATTAGTTGTTTTTAAAGTAAAAAAAATAAAAATAACAGTATCTACTTGTAGTTATGTAAACATGAAAAAATATGGCAGTAGTTTTTCGAAATTCAGCATGTTAAAAACGAATTTTCAAAATCAGTTTTATTATTGTAAATATCATTTCCGTACTATAATTTCGTAATTTATATTCATGTCATGTACTAAGTCGGTAACCTAACCGTCTAATAAGTTTGATGTAAATACATTTAATAAACCGTAACGTAAAATTTTACCAACCAACGTTTTTAAAACTAGTTCTTACCTTTTTATTAAGTAAGTACAATATTAAACTTCTGATATGTTCGGCAAATTCAACGCTTTCCATTAAACTTTACTATTCTACATCCATATGTCCGTCTTGACGATAATTGGTGGATAACTGCTTTGTGCACTTACTCGGACCAATATTATACGCTTTTCCTGCTTATTAATATAACAATAGCATTTATTATTTTCTGTTTAGAATACAATATGTAATAACACAATAAGACACTGTTTGTTTTATATCAAGAATATCAAGTTTAACCGACGAAACATAAGGGTCACCATATTACAATGACCATTATTTTTATAAATACATAATATTCTAAACACATTAATATGAAGCTATCAGCACTTCGAATTGAACATGTTTTGAACTGGTTGTGCAAAAAAATGAGTTATAATGTAAAATAATATTTCATTATTTATTATATTTTTTATTAATTTGATATAATAAAAGATTATTTAAATTTGATTTTCTAAATGTTATAAAACTGACTACATAAAAAATTAATAAGTATATTATGTACCAACAATCCGTACTGCGCATAATTGAGACTATCTTTGCTATTTGAATAATATTGTAAATTGTTTTGTAAATAATAAATACTGCATTATTATTATTATTACAATTTAGTAAATAATTGTACTAAATAAATTTTACAATAAAATACAATATTATGCGTATGACAGTTGTAACATGCCATCAAATTTATTTACTAAATTAAAATTTAAATATATATTATTATTATTTGAATAATTTATATTTATTTATTTATAAAATAAATATTAAAATAAAACAAAAATATTTTAAAATATATTATTTAATCTCTGTAATTGTCAAATGTTTGTATGTATGTATGTATATATGTTTCTCCAGCATCTTCTCCAAAACCCCTGAACCGATTTTGATTTTAATTGGTTTATTCCCTATTTGAGAATAAGCAAGTTTTATCTTTCTACGATTTCATCTTGGTTCTCAAAAATTTGAAAAATTATGTTTATAATGCAAATGTCAAAGCTGTGTGAAGTAATGTACACTACTGATAGAAGTGTCGCTTTTGAGTAATATACAATAGTGCAATTGACATTTTATTATTATTATATTATTATTATTATTATTTGTTTATTTATTTATTTTTATTATGTTTAATTACTATTGTCGACTTCAAACGTGACCCTTTAAGGGTCACAGGATTCCCTAGTTTGTACCTATATTATAGTACCTTGATTATATGGTTGGTATTATTCTTAGTAAATTTAGTATTCGTATGGTTGATATTTCCACTGATAGGCTTGTTTGAATTATTATTATTATTCCGCTTTTTAAATCTCACCACCTCAGCAAATTTTGCTGGGTACAATTGACCGGCCGGGGTAGCCACCCAGATGGTTGGGGTGACTTTGGTATAGAAACAAACGGCATCCTGTATATGGCGTTCCTATAAACAGGGGTCCTTAAATGCAGCGTTACCGAGATACAGGCTGTTGAAAAATTGAATTTTCCTAACTATTTTATTTTAGAATGTGGTATTGTAGTAACAAATAAAAAGTATATTAAGGTTTAAGGACCCCTGTTTATAAGAACTTTTCTTCTCATTTTGGTGAGAGAAGCACGCCATATACAGGATGCCGTTTGTTTCTGAATCATCCTGTATATATATATATATATATATATATATATATATATATATATATAATAGTTTGTATATTTGCAATTTCTATGAGCTTGTATATTAACGGCTTTATTTTTGTTAATAAATTTACCAAAATGACAGAATCTTTAAGGTAAATACATACATACATACGTAATCACGCCATGTACCCAAAAGGGTGTGGCACAAACTCTTTTCATCATCCCGAAATCAATCCCTACAAACATTTCTATCCAAACAAGTAACTTTCGCTTCATCCACATTCATAATTCCTCTCATACATGCTCTTTTATTTCTACTACTTGGAAACTTTCGCTCACGCAAAATACTCTTATTCATACCACTCCAACTACTCATCGGACGTCCACGCAAACGTATTCCATCAAAATTATTCAAATAAATCTTTTTAACCAAACATTCATTAGACATTCGCTCAACATGTCCGAACCATCTTAAATGACTAACACCAACTTTTGCTACATCATTTTTTTCAATTTCACACTTATCATACACAAATCTATTTTGTACCTGATCTCTCCTATTTACACCACATACCCCACGTAAAAATCTCATTTTCACAGCAGTCATTTTTTGTTTATGCTTTTGCAACCAAACCCAACATTCCCTACCATACATCAACGTAGGCACCAAAACTGCATTGTATATACTCAAACGGGCTTCTTTGGAAACATTTACATTTCTAGCAAAAGTTTTCAAAGCACCCAAAACCTTACAACCAGCATTTACTCTCCTTTCAATTTCACGATCAAAACGGCCATCTCTAGACAACAAACTACACAAATACTCTAATTCATCTACCTGCTCTAAACGTGCACCATCAATATATGCATTACATTCAGTTGTCAAGTCACCCTTCTCAAAAACTAAAACTTTGCACTTATCAACATTTAACACAAGATTCATAACTTTACCAACAACATTAATTCTATCAATCATCCTTCTCAGTTGCTCTTCAGGTTCAGCCAAAACAACCACGTCATCAGCATACGCTAAAGCAGGTACAACACAATCACCTATTTGTATACCATCATTACAACGGAAAGCTTTCCGAAGAAGAACATCCATATATAAATTAAATAGCCAAGGAGACATTACACAGCCCTGTTTCACGCCAACATCTATACGAAACCAATCACTTAAACAACCATCAACTCGTACAGCAGCTTCACTGCCATCATACAGAGCTTGAATTGCTCCTAAAACATTACCATTAACACCATACTCGCGAAGCACATCCCACAAGACGTATCCGGTCAATTCATCGAAAACAATTCATCGAAAACAATTCGTCGAAAACAATTTATCGAAAAGACAATTCATCGCGGAACAATTCATCGAACGGACAATTCATCGAAAAAAATTAGCAAAATAATTCAAATGCAACTGCAGTAGTACAATATTAATATTTAACACGGTATATGTAATTATAAAGTCATTACCATGTTTATTTCGAAAATACAGTACACGATTGTTCACAAAGACCTTCATTATTCTGTTTCTATTGTATTTTGACACATATTTAATCTCGGTAGAATAAATTCTAATAGTTTTCTCGGTCTATGTAATTAAAAAGTCATTACCTTGTTTATTTCTAAAATATACTAATTAGGCAACCCTTAATTATAATTCTACTGTATTTTGAATCTCACGTTTAATCTCTCCCACTCCATCAAAAATGTATTCTAGTAAACGATATAAATAATGACAATTTGTCTCAAAAGTTTTACTTCATATTTTGTCCTCGACCGACGTTGCCATGGAGTTGCAGTTCGTTAACAGTGAGAAAGGACACCCAAAATTAAAGCGCTACGGATATTTATTCATTAAAGAGAGAGTGGTTAATAACAGAATTTACTGGAGATGCGAACATTATCTTAGGATAAAATGCCGAGCACGTGTCATCACAGAAGACCATAAGGTGATCAAGGAAAATAGTGATCATAATCATAGTGCAAGTGCAGCAAGTGTAGAAGTAGTGACATCAATAAATAAAATTAAAGTTGCGGCCAAAGATACCGAGGATGCACCTCATCTCATCATTTCAAAAGTTGTCAACGAAATAAGTCAGGCAGCGTGTGGTGCGTTTCCAAAAATTGCATCAGTGAAAAGAACTATTAGAAGAACTAGAGTAGCAGTGTCCGGTGCTCCACCTCTACCCCAATGCCTCCGAACACTAGATATTCCGGAAAAGTACTCAAGAACTTCGAAGGGTGAAAACTTTTTATTATTTGACTCTGGTAAAGAAGACGATAATAGAATTCTGATATTTGGCACACAGAACAACTTGTCAGTATTATCCAGGTCAAAACATTGGTATATGGACGGAACATTCAAGACCGTTCCTTCGCTATTTTACCAAATGTACACCATTCATGGCTTAAAGGAAAACATAGCAATTCCATTGTTATTTGTTTTGCTACCCAGTAAGACAGAAAATACCTACAAGAAACTTCTAAGTGAAATTAAACTCCTCCGAATACCTATGGCACCCGAATCAATTTTAATTGATTACGAAATACAAATGATGAATGCGATCAGAGATCAGTTCCCGAATACAGTAATACGTGGATGTTTTTTCCATCTTAGTCAATGTATATACCGGAAGATACAAGAGAATGGATTAAAGCAGAAATATGATGAAGATGCGGATTTTGCTCTTAAAATGAGGCATTTGCCAGCTCTAGCTTTTGTCCCCATTGCTCATGTTGTCCAAGCTTTCGAAGAACTTTTGGACAACGAATTTTTTCCTGAAGAGGCGCAATGTATAGTCGACTACTTCGAAGATACGTGGATTGGACGACCCAATAGAAATAGACGTAAGCCTCCACGATTCAGTATTGAAATGTGGAACTGCTACGAAAGTGTTTTAGGAGACACACCAAAAACAAACAATGCTCTGGAAGGTTGGCATCGGTGTTTTGAAACACAAATTTCCTGTAGTCATCCCACCATTTGGAAATTTATCGATGCCATTAAGAGGGAGCAAGACATCAATGAATTGAGAATAGAGCAATTTGTTGCTGGAGAAGAAGCACCACCTCGAAAGAAAATTTATAAAAATATGAATGAACGATTACAACGACTTGTGCAAGTATTCGACGAAACTAATCTTACTGATTATATACGTGGTATTACTCATAATTTTGTATTTTAGTCTTAAGTTAATTACTATTGTATATATGTCTAGCAATATATGTACTCGTATATTATTTTATATTAATTGATTTTTCTATTTTCTGCCATTATTTATATTTATTTGACGAAACGAATCTCACTGATTATTTACGTGATTACTCATAATTTTTTTTATTTTAGTTTTAAGTTTACTACTATTGTATATATTATGTATATTACTTTATATTAATTAATTTCTCAATTTTCTACTAAATTTTTGATTCAGTTTTAATACTTTGCAATTATTATTTCTTTGCTTGACGAAACGATCTCTCAGCACATCCAAATGTATATCCCATAAAAAAATTTACCCTTATTTTTTAACACCCTGTATAATATATGTATACTTTATATTAATTTTTGATTTTCTAATAAATTTTTGATTCAATTTTAACACTCTGCAGTTATTATTTATTTATAAATACCTTCTTCTTGAATACAGTTATAATCAATTAATGTCCTACTTTAGTATAATTTGTTATATTCTACTATTCGATGAATTGTCCGTTCGACGAATTGTTCTGCGATGAATTGTTTTTTCGATGAATTGTTTTCGATGAATTGTTTTCGATGAATTGTTTTCGATGAATTGACCGCGATCCCCCACAAGATTTCCCGAAGTACACTGTCATAAGCTTTCCTTAAATCGAGAAAGCCACAGAACACTTTTTAATTTTTGTCAAGTGACTTTTCGACAATCATACGAAGAGCAAACAATTGATCCACACATCCTCTTTCTGACAAAAAACCACCCTAAACGTTAGTAATTTTTGAAATAGTTAGTGCTCTAACTTTATGAATTAAATAATATAATAAATTATAATAATATAGTATATGATAATGAATGATTCAAATTTTTGAGGAGAAAAAATTCATAGAAGACAGAAAGTTTTTGCAAGAAGTATTGGGAGGTGATTTTGTTTTAATTGATAAAAATATATATTTTAAAATTAGCTAATTTTTTTCGTAATGTATAGCATTTGCACCGCCATCCATGAAAAAGTAGTCATCAACCTAGAAAAAAGTGGTATATCCCGTAATGAGATCAAAGGAATTCATGAAAGATATGTGTAATAAATAATTTATATTACTGGTAATTTACACTAAAAATATTCCTGTGTAATATAATTAAATACAAGTATATTAAATACAATTATTGTTGTTTACGTATTATTCTTTTACTTTTTGGGAATTTTTGTTAAATATATTAATAGCGTCAGTTGTTGAAGCAATCAGACTTATTAAAATATTTTTTGGTAATTAAATAAATAATAATGTTACATTGTGTTACTTACAATTGAAAATTAATTTGCTATAAGTACAAAAATAAGTTACAGAAAATGAACGACAATTTTAAATTAGGTCTAATTCACAGATATAAAAGGATGTAGTGCCATCTGTTGATGGTAATTATGCACGTGAAATACTACGAATAAATTCAATATGAAATTCAACATATTTTTGTATTTTCGATAGGTACGTGTCTGAAGATAGCAATTAGAACCATATATATATATATATATATATATATATATATATATATATATATATATATATATATATATGTAACAATTTTTTATTGTTACAATTTGGTTAAATATTGCAAGTTCAAATTTCGCGCAAAACTATTTTTTTTGGCTGTGACGTCAGGCCGAGAGCGTTCGCTAGCTTGACGGAAACTATGCATGAACAAGTCATTCGGGTTGGGACGGCGGTCGTGTACGCTTCGATATGTAAGTTTGAATTTAATATCTTGTTTTATTTTCGTCATCCGTTATTAATTTCGGTTTATTTTGATGAAATATGATTTAATAATGTTCGTGTTAATGATCGAGATTAATATTTTCGTTTTATTTGAATTAATTTTGTAATTTTGAGTGTGTTAATTTTGATAATGAAAAAACGTGCTTTTTCTGCTATCGTTTTTAGCACGGCCGGCGTCCGGTCCAGAATCATGTAGTGTTGTGATCCTATTTTTGTCACCCGAGTCATTTCCTTCCGTTTTTACTTCCTGCTAAAATTCCTATTTTCTGTATAACTTTTTGTTGTTCAAAATTTCTGTTCCCGGCCGTTCAACTGCACACATGTTAGCAACTGCATATTTGGTAATGATATTTTTGCCCTACATTCGGTAAAAACAGCACTCGTAAACTGTGTGCCGTTATCGACCATCACGATTTGCGGCACACCGAATAAGAGAAACACATCGCGTTCCAAAAGCTCGCAAATTTTGGGCGCGCTGGCCTGTTTAATGATATTTTTTTCTGTTTTTATCTCAATCATCCGATTTGAATTTTAGTAAATAGTGTTAAATTATTGGGTATTATTATCACGGCTACCGTTTGGCATCATTATTTTTTTATAAATTTCTATTAATTTAAATTTTTTTGCTTTCAATTAAAAACACGTGTTTGACAATTTTTTGGCGTAGTGTGTTTTGTACGGCCCGGAATAGAATCATCCTTCGTGGTTCAGGATTATAGCGTATGTTAGTTAATTTAGTTTTTTTGTTTGTTTGTTTTTTGAACCATATAGTGATTCCTTTCCATTTGGACCTTAGTCCTTCAATTTTGTTTTCAATACCCCAGTTTTGTTTTTCTTTTGATCCGTAATTCTGTTTAGATCGGTGTCTTTGGGGCACCCTTGGGTTAATAAATTTATAATGTTTGACCTTGCTTAGGGCGGTCAATCATATCATTCTGTGCGGTGTGGAGTCATTCCTTTTTGTGTGAAAGATTCTTGTTTGTCGAACTTAGCTTTTGCGCAGCGCCGCTGAGATCTCGCAACTTCTTATTAATTTTGTTATTTATTGTAGCTGATGATTGAGTATTTAGATTGTGTTGAAGCCAGCTTTCTTGTTGTCGATTTTTCCGCTGTTGGGGCTTCAATCTAAAAATTAATAAGAATCTGCGAAGTTTGATTCGGATCACTCCGTTGGCAGCATTTTCACATAAAGAGAGAAATTGTAAGTAGCATTGGTTTTGGTAGCTATCCTTGTTTTTATTTGTGTCAGCCGATTAAATCATTTTAGTATCTATTTTGTATCTGCACTAATGTTAAATTATAGTTGGTAATTATTTATTGTTTGATATTGATTAAATTATTAACATTTTGGTATTTAAATTGTATTAGTTATTCTGCTCAATTTGTCTTAGTTACACTTTACTATTGTTTCAATTATTGTAATTTTTTTGTATTTGAATTGTACTAGTTATTTTTGCTAAATATTTTAAATAGTTTGTGTAAGTCTCCGCCGTTTTCTATCAAAAATTAGGAATTTATTGTGCAGGAACCGTACATTACTTTTTATTCAAAGTATTGTCCATCACTAGCCACTACTTTTCTCCATCTTTCTGGCAGCATTCGAATACCACGTCGAAAAAATTCTTTATCTTTTGAGGCTATCCACGAATCGACCCAATTTTTAGTATCTTCATATGATGTAAAGCGCTGCTTAGACAGGCCATGTGCCATCGACCGAAACAAGTGATAATCTTAAGAAGCAATGTCTGGTGAATACAGCGGGTGGGGTAGGACTTCCCAAATAAGTGTTTCCAAATAGGTTTTGACCGGCGCCGCAAAATGCGGACGAGCATGATCATGTTGAAGAATATTTTTTTTTTATTTTTATTTTTTTTAACAATTTCAAACGATGCGAAATTGCTTGTTGGGTCACTCTTAATGTAAGTGCAAGTTCTTCTTGCGTTTGGCATGAATCTTTCTCCAGTAATGCTTCCAATTCCTCTTTCGGCCTTCCACTACGTTCTTTGTCTTCCACGTCAAACTCATCGTTTTTAAACTTTTGAAACCAGTCATGACAACTTCTTTCACTTAAAGCAGTCTCACCATAAACAATCTATGCGCCTCAGCTGCAGATTTCTTCAAATTAAAGAAGTAAATCAAAAGTTCCCGCAAATGACGCTTATTCGGAACAAAACTTGATATGTTCGCACAAAAAAAAATATGTGATGCTGATACAGAGTCACTAATACTTTAACGTAATGTTGTTACCAGATGTCCAAACTTACGATATTACGTTTTACATCTGACAATTTCAACATAACCTTTTGGTGGGGCCATATTTTGACAAACGGCGGAGACTTATTTGTACACCTAATACATTATTATTCTGTTCAATTTAGAAAACATTGTAAGCTCTTGAGCAGTGATTTTTATTGGGCAACTTAATTTATAATCTTGTGTAAAACTTTATCAGTCGTAGCAAGGATACTGTTGTTTGTATATGGTTTTTCAGGGTTGGTGGTAGTTGGAGCTGGAGGATTCAGTATAGGACTGTGTCGTTTGGTCGTCGTCTCCAGGTGGACCCAGCCTCAGTCAGTTAAGCCAAAGTACGATGATAAAATCGATCTATCCGAACAACGGCTCATGAGAATCGTTCCGGTTCCAATATTATGTGACTAGATCACTGAGGATTTAATCGCTCGTTTTACGAAAATCAGCCTTACCACTTGAGCTTATATTTGTCGTCCACGTGCTGTACCAACTCAGTCCTGACTGGAAGCCTTCAGCCTTCTACTCCAACAAGAAGAGGAATTAGCTAGGCCCTTGCACGGTAACTTCCATAAGCGTAAGATCTCTCAATCATATTTTCGTTGCCCAAAAATCAAATAACACTTTTGTATTCAATATATTAATTTAAACTCTGTGAGAAATTACTAAGCTAAATAAAATTTATTTAAATTCAAGTCTGCTGCATCAAATTGAGTTACATTTCAAAAAAAAAAAAATAATAAATACATAATAAATAATTCCATCAACAAAACTGAAACCATTATCCAATAAATTTATGTTTTCTTGTGTGTTTGTCCAAACCTTTGGCCTTCGAGTTTCCGAGATACTTGTAATTTTTTTATATCTCGGTGGCGCCTCTTAAACCCACCCCTAGTGCCTACCAAACCAACTGTAGCCGGAGCTATGTAAGGCGATTCAGGTAGGAACCAAAAAATATTAATAAATAAATAAATTAATAATCATAAAAACGTCATAATATATATATATATATATATATATATATATATATATATATATATATATATATCCATATATATATTATATTATATATGTATATACAGAATGTAACAGAATAACTATTCCTAATTTTCAGAAATGATAGAGTGCACTTAGAGAAACATTTTTTATTAATAAACTAGTGTCCGAAAATTTCTCGGTGTCAAGATACACTAGATATTGTTAAAAACAATTTTAATTATTACAACGTCAAAGAGTAGTTAAGTTAAGGAACATTTTATTAGAAATAATAGTGCATTAAACTTTATAAAAATTGTTCGAAGTTACGACCACCATTTTTGATACGCAAGTTGTAACGATGTACAGGATGGGCAAATTTGGACGTTTTTATAGGGGAATTCGGAAACTATAAGAGATATGGAAAAATAGATCGCGCGTACTCGATCGCTTTTTTTGAGAGAAACTCAATTATGAAAACAAAAATTAGCTATCGTCTTTTGTTTTCAAGTTATGGCAAAAAGTTCGCTTTTTCCGTATTTTGATAAATGGCGATATCTCGATGGTTTTTTAAATTAGATGAAAATAATTTTCACATTCTTAAGGCACTTTTTTGAGTAGAATGAAATGGTCTTAACGGATATTATAAATCTCCGTTAATTCTCGGGTTATAACATAAAGTTGTGTTTTTTACAATCGACTGCCGAAAACAAAAACAAAAAATTTTCGGACACTAGTTTATTAATAAACAATGTTTCTTTATGTGCCTTCTATCATTTCTGAAAATTAGGAATAGTTATTCTGTATATATATTACTTATTCTATGTTTAGAACCTTGTGAACTAACGTTGAACTAAATAGTGTTTTACTCAGAAATAGAATGTTTGTAATATACAGTGTGTAAAGTGATGAGGTTTCCTACACGGAGAAAAAAGATTGTTAAAAAAATATTATAAAACGATTTTTTGTATTGAATACAATAAATATTTTACATCATATAACATGCTTTGTACTCTAAATAAAACTGACTTGTTACAGATACAAAACGGTTATATTTAAACCTATTTATTGTAAAATGTAACATATGTATTGTAAATTATATTATAAGATATTGTAATAACGTAATTGTACAATATAATATTATTTGAAAATACAATACTATATTTGTAAAATAATAAATTTACAATTTAATATTTTATAATTAACTAAATATTTTTATTATGACAGCTGTACGCTGGCATTGTGTTCACGAACAACATGAAATGCGCCATTTGTATATCTACATACGTATGATTCACATCACATCGCTTACGTTTTGTGTTGAAATATAAAAAAGTTCAAATTGAAAGTAGTAAAAATACAAATAAGTGATAAAATTAGTAATATTATTGTGAAATGGATGAAACTACAAGAAACATTTTAATATCATGGGAAGTCCTCGAATTAATTGAGATATTTCAAGGTATGTAATTAGCTAATATGTGATATATAGAATTTTTATTCACAACAAAATTAATATTTGAAAGTGTATTTCACAAATTTACAATTTGGAATGGTTTAATGTTTATTTGCATGTGTGGTTATGTATATCAGTTTCAGTAAAATAATTACATAAAACCATTATAAATCAATATTTATTTATTGTAGATCAAGGAATAGACAGTGAAGCATTCAGTTTGTTAACCGAGAATATCATAACCCAATTAATACCAAAAATTGGCGCACGGTTAAAATTTTTAAATAAATTTAGAATAACAAAAAACGCTTTAATTTGTGATGATCAACATTCGGATGCTGTATGTATATTTATATGAATTTTTATGTTGGTGTGTTAATTTTATTCTTTTTAGAATAAAGAAAATACTGATCCCGTACTTTCGAGTTCCGATAGCACAATTACAATAACTTCGGAGAATGCAGATCTATTTCTAAGTGATTTAGATTTTGATATACCTCTCTCTTCATCGGAATTAATGCCGCCACCATCCACATCAGATGTTGTAGATGTTGTTATACAACATTTATTAAAAACATTTCCGGATTATAAGTGAGTTATTATTTTTTATTTACTTTTTAATTTTTATGTTTATATATATGTTTATTTTAGAATTCCAGCTACAGCATTTTCACAAGCTGCAGAAGAAATCGTTAAAATTTTTCCGAAAGAAGAACAATCAGTCTATTTTATTCCGTACCATCCAAAAACATCAACTGCTCCTAAAAGACTAACTAGCACAAGGAATCGAATCGAAACAAATATGGCTTTTTATGCAATTGCACATTTATAATATAAAAACTAACTATGATATTCAATATCCAGCAGTGTCGCAATTACTAACTGATTTGAATCAGTTTATAAATTAAATTAGGTTTGTTTTTTGCTGAAGCATAATTTTTTCGTTAATATAAAAATTAGTTTCTTTTAATTATATATTTTTACAGTAGTGTTTTACATATACTTATATTCTCATGTTAGTAATTAATAATTTGAATTGCCTAAATGGCGATATATTTAATCACATTTAAAATATATTGTTAAAGATAAAAAAAAGATCTTACATTACTATAAGTAATATTTTCGTTACGTTTTTTTTTTTTTTGATTTATTAAATTTTGTAGAATTTAAAAAAAAATGCCTAAATGTTCATTTTGTAATATGAAATGCCATACAATTCAAGCACTTATGTCACATATACAGTTAATACATTCATATGAAAATAATGAGATTATTAAATGCGCAGAACAAAATTGTTACAGAATATTTAGTTCAGTAAATTCTTTTCGGAAACATTTAAATGCATGCCACTTTATTAATAATTTCGAAGAACAGAATAGAGATGAAAATTCAGTTATAAATTTTGAAAATGTATATAAAATTTCTGACACAAATATTAACATTGATTTACCTGAAGAAAGTTCGAGAATTAAAACTATGCAAATGTTCAATGGCAAATCCAATACCAGAAAATATATGTAAAATATTAAATAAAACTTTTAATAATTTTTACAGTGTAAATTGGACTGAATTGTATGGCACATATTATAAAATTGGTTATATTATCTATATTGATATTGATATAGAAGGTTTTCCAGTTTTTGGAAAAATTACACATATTCTTGTTATAAAAGATAATATAATTTTTATATGTAATCAATTAAATACAATTGGTTTTTCATCTCATACTTTTTGTTATGACGTTGAATTTAATAATAAGACTGTGACTGTAAATCAATCGAATTTATTAAGTATTGATCCTGTATTGCAAATATTGTCGAAAAATAACAAAATATATGTATGCTTAAGATAATTTATAAACATATTATAATAAATTATTGTAAATGATACTAAACAAATTTTATTTCTATTACAAATCCCATCCTATAAAACTACAAACTATATAATACTGGGTATAATACATAGTTAATAATAGCATAATAAATTATATTATACTACATATAATATGAAGATTGTACATATTTTTTTACAATAACTTATTGTTAAAATGTTTAATAAATTTAAATTGTACACTGTACAATTTCCATATTGTTGTCACTCGGTTACAAAAAAATATTATATCTACTATTATAATTATTGTAAGGCATACAATACATTTTTCTCCGTGTATAGAGAAAAAAATTTTAAAATGAGAAAAACTTATTCTTTATAAAAATTTTGCTTCTATCAAAACACCTTATAGTCAAAGAAAAATCCAGTAAAAAAGTAAGTCTCTTGTATGACAAATATTTTTAACATTTTTCACACGATACTGATGTAACATTTGGACTTGGTCATATTTAAAATCAACAACTCGACATAATATCAAAGTTTTTGATCTTATCTTTAGTGATTACTGGATTTTTCTTTGACTATAAGGGGTTTTGATACAAGCAAATTTTTTTATTATGTTTTTTTTTCTAAATCTCATATCAAATTTTTTTTCCCTATAGGAAACCTCATCACTTTACACACTATACATAATTTTTACATATTCACAATAAGCGATTCAAAATAAGCATACCATATTTCAAAATATGATAATTAAAATTATAAATTTTTTATATTTAATATTTTATATAATTTTCCAATTTATAAACAGATACGCTAATATCAGAGCGGTTACACATTCGTTACCAATTTCATAACGTTAACAAATGTCACCACTGTCTGATTCCGGAAAGAATATTCGTTATTGTTGGGCTTGTGTGTTAGAATTTTATATTTATAAATATTAGAAGATTTTTCAATATTGTAAGTACTTTTAATGTACAATAAATACTAGCTTTATGATGTATGTAATTCTAAGTACATATAAGTAGTTGTTATTAAATAGAAAGCAAAGTTGAAACTATTTTATATTTTATACCTACATTTGATATGTTGTTATAGAAAATGTCGGACAAACCTAAATACCTGGAGAATATTTATGAATACTTCGATTCTCCAGGTATTTAGGTTTGTCCGACATTTTCTAAAGAATGGGATGAGAAAAGTACATACGAAAAATTTCTATTACAAACTACTTTCGATAATTATGTAGAACAAGTACAAGCAGGTAATTTTGTGGAACACTGTTTATATAAATAATTTATTATATGTGCAAAATACTTATTGTGCATTTCGAAACTAGGTATTGATATTCCAAAACCATATTTTATGACCGAAGCTTATGCAAATAAGAAAAAGAAAAACAATCAAAATGATGATACGTCAAACATGAAGAAAACAATAAAAAACAATGTGCTGAGGTAGGGATGATTTGGAATAATAATGTAAAATATTAAATATTACAAGCAATTGTTTTTTTTTTTTTACAGGATTCAGAGAAAAATAAGCCACCTAAACAGCCGAAATGTAAGTTTTATTTTTAAATAATCAATTTGTTTGTATATTTTTCTTAAGAAATGCATTTTCTCTTTTGTAATTGCTTGTCTCTCTCTCTCTCCGATCTTATACTTTGTGTTCGAGATCTGTCGCACTTTTTAGATACCACCTCGTTAATTTATGTTTTAATTTGTTATTTTTCTAATCAATTTGAAATAATGCATTTTAAGTCATTTTTATTAGAACCATCATGAATATTAATCCTGGATTTTCATACGTATTTCTAAGTAATAAATCTTAAAATCTTATAATTTAAATGTTTTCAATATTTTGGTAAATAATAAATTATTTTTAAAGTAATTTTGTATTCAATGTTAAACATAAATTAACATAATTAAACATATTTTTACATACAAAACTAAACAGAAATAAAATCAACCAATTAGCTTAGATTTTGTAATAACTTGTTGCATTGACCTTTAGAGAATACTAGTATATTTTAGGGTTATGTGTAAAAATTGGTAAACATTTTTGTATATGTAATCCTATATATTATTCCATTACTTAGTATCAAAACTCAGATATCCTAAACGTTCGGTTTCCAAAAGAAATTATGCCGAAGACGAAGATATTCCTGATGACCGGTACATATGTAAGAATATTTTCTCACATATCTTTTAAACTTAATTTTAAAGCAAATTATTGTTTGTTTTTTTTTTCGAATTAAAGATTGTGACGAATGTATGAAGGATTATATTGACGATTGTCACCTCCACGAGTTCATTATCTTTCCAGATAATTCTGTTCCTATTGATCCGGAAAATGTGTATATCAGTACCTATACATTTTCCGGATTATTAGGAACAGGATTACGTCAAACGTCAAACTGTTCTTAAAGATTTGTTAAAAGTATCCACATCGAAAATACCTAATAGTGGTGAAGTTGTATGGGCATTAAAAAAATTGAAATGTCGAATAAGGTTCGGACCGTATGAAGGCGAAACGAAATTGAGTATTACGGCTGACGAGAAATATAATTGGGAGGTATAAATATAATTCTGAAATTATAAGATTCTGTAGAGCTAAATAATTGTTGACATAATGGAAAACGTACCTAATATAATTTTATTTAGTTAGATCTGTTATATCGATTAAAATTAAAATAAAACAGTTTTATATTAAAAGTAATATTTAAAAAATATTAAGACAACTCCGTTAATAAATTGTTTAGCTTATCTTATTCGTAATATGTTAGTTTTCTTTTTGGTGAATAGTTAAAAAAGAATAGAAGAGGAAATGGTATCATCGACGGATCTGATCCAGCCATATGCAATTGGATGCGTTATGTCAATTGTGCTCTATAAAAGAAGAAGCACAATTAACATACCGCATTAAATTTGATGTAGCTCGCCACCAGAGAAGAGCAAAATTTGGTTGCATTTCAATATTGCGGCAAGATGTATTATCGAACAGTACGAGATATCGAACCAAATACAGACCTACTGGTTTACTACGGTCATGAGGTCGCTAAAAAAATTGGGTATCGACACGAAAATTTTTAATTCTTCTCCCATTAAACCACTACATTGTATGTTTTATTACTTAGATTAGTTGCTAATAAGTATTTTATAATTTTTTATTTTGTTTTAGATTATGTATTTAAATGTAAAAGTTGTAATTTTTATTTTGCGAGTCCGATTTATTTGGAACAGCATTCTGGTAGATGTATAACTTTAATTTAAAATTTCTAATTTAATTAGTTAATTAATTAATATTGCATTGTCATCCAGTTCTGAGCTATATGTTTTTAAGTTTTAAGTCTCTAGCTCATTGGGAAGTTACCTAGTTTAAAATCGATTGCAAAATTTGTACCGAACAGACAAACAGACAGGGAAAAAGGCGCGTTAATAAAAACATGTCAATAAAAATAAATGAAGTAAAAATCATTTTTTGACTTGTAGATCAAGTATCCCTAACCGCACAAAATCAACAGCGAGAATTTGGTCATCCCGCGCCACTACCCGCACAGCCAGCCATGCAACTCAGTCAGCCGTACTGGAAGACAATTCCCTGGAAATTATCCAGATCAGCGATGTTCTCATGCAAGTCAGTTGGAAGATATTAAATCAAGATATTATATCAGTGTATGAAGATATCGCCAGCTATCAGTTGTACGCGTATCAGGAAACGACGAGCGCTTCGCCCTCGACCGAAATGTGGAAGAAAGTGGGCGATGTGAAAGCATTGAAGTTACCGATAGCTTGCGTCTTAACAGGATTTACCGATGATAATCGATATTATTTCGCCGTACGAGCTGTAGATGTTAAAACCAGAGTCGGACCGTTCAGTTTTCCGAAACAGATTACACCACTGCCCAGCGCAATAGATAATGCTTGAAACAGAAACGAATCAACTATACGAGTAACGACAGTGTTTTTAGTATTAAGAAATACATAGTTGAACTCGGCCAGTCAGTGGTATGATATAACCACAGAAACAAAAGATACCAGTTTGTTAAGTTAAATGAATATTTTTATCTGTATATATTAAAAATATTTGAAAATAAACGAAATACATGAAATTTCAAGTGTATACTCTTGAGTTTTGTGTATTAACAGGAAATTTTTAATTTTCTATGTTAATTTAACACACACAAAATTTTGATAGATCTTCTGTCTCAAGGAATTAAAATTCTGTATATATTCATTGAGTTACAATTGATGTAAATTATACAATCTTTACTTACATTTTAAGCGTACTTTGAAGAAATTGACCATTTAATAAAGAATTATCGTCATATACTATTTAATAATAAACTGATCAACACTCAAATCACACTTCAAATTTAAATATTATGTTGAATATATGAGTAAATAATTTATAAATAAAAATCCGGCTATTAAAATCATAATAAGTTCACAAGCTTTAGAATAGAATAGATAGAATAGAACAGATATTTATTAGAGTATACAGATAGAAAAGTACATTAACTCATGTCAAACAAAAAAAGATATACACATATATACTATTATTTTAAATGTTATATAGTAATATTACAAATAATTACTTGAAATTCATTTATACTATAACATGCATTCAGTAGCAAAAAGTTTTTAATAACATTTTTAAATTTTTTAATTGGAAGATGTTTTATTATTGTAAGCAATTTGTTGTACAAAGCTGAGCCAACATTATAGAAAGTGGCTATTTATACATACGGTATGTATACGCAATTGGCCATTTATACATACCGTATGTATAAATAGCCTCATCCAACATTATAAGGTAAATTTTTTGCAACATTCAATCTACATAAATCCAATCTAATGTTATGTTTTTCTCTAGTATTATAATCGTGAATATTTTCATTTTTTATAAGACTATCGAAATTTTCTTTTACGTACATCAAACATTGCAATATATACAACGATGGTAATGTTGGAATTTTTAATAACAAAACGAATAATATATTTTTTTCTACAAAATTTCAATACATTCTTATTTAAAACTAAAGTCTTATTTAAAAGTATAAAATTAGAACGATAAACAAATACTCTTAGCAAGATAAGCTAATTTTCCAGTTTATAATTATATAACTAAACATTATAATTTACTATTATTACATTAATTAACTATTACCAATTGATTTTTTCAATTCGTGTACACATTTTTTTTCAGTTTTTTTAAAAATTCAATATTTAATTTTTATATTATTTTTGGGATTTTCTAATATATGACTATTTGTTTTAAAATTTTCAATTAGGTATATTTTTGTTACGTTCAGTTTTTCAAATTATTAGTCAGTAATTTTAAAATTGTCAACATGATCGAAACAAAATTTATCTTTATTTTCATTTAGACAAAAACGTGTCGATTAATTTATTACTTTGTTAGATAATAATATCAAAATAAAATGATACAATATTATTTTTTGTTGATAAATATGTTATTAGTTCCTGTGTAGATAAAATATTATCATCAATGTGTTATTAAAAATTGGATGCCATGTTTTGATTAGTATAATATCAAAATTATCCAAATTCCTGTATTAATTTCATTTTAAAATTTGCTTCGAATTTCAATGAAAGTTTATACAATACATATAAAATAGTTACTATTTTTTTAAAAAAAAGCATATGTGTTCAGATTTAAATAAATATGTATGCTTGAAAGAATTAAACAATTTAAAAACTATTCAAAATTTATTTTAAGCATACTGTTTTTACGATTTAAAACAAATTTTCAAGATAGATTCGTTTTTATGCATAATAATTAGAAAATTTAATTTTCGGAAAACGCTGACAACTTCGGGTAAAAAAATATAAAAATTTTATTCCTATTTCTTAGTATTTATATGATAATATCAATATATGGATTTACCCATACTCTTCTTAATTATGTTATTCTAGTTTTTGAAACGCTTGAAGAAAAAATAGCATGAGCAGAATACTCCTTTTATAATAAATATTTCTTTTCTCCATAACACGATACTCGTTAGAAACAAATAAACCATTATCCTATTTCCACAAACTACGGTTTCATTTTGAAATACATCAGGGTAAGTAATACTTAAAATACTTTTATTATAAATAATATCCACTTCTACATTGACTTTCAAAAAAATGTTGTAAATTAATTTACAACCATTTCGCTTCGCAATACGAGAAATTTTTATGCTTTCTTTGGAAGAATACAAAATAAGGAATTAATTTATCACACATTTTTACGATACAATCTGTTTATACCCGTCGTTAAATAACTGACATAGGCAATATTTATGCAGCATATATATTTGTAATTATTAGAAAATTTATTTAGTAGGATTATTTATTTTCTATTTAATTTAATACATAACGGTAGACACTAGAGAGAGTAGAGGGCAAGAATTATAGATAATTAATTTTCTAATCGAAATGTATACTAAATGGTGCATTCTTGTAGAGGAGAAAATTTCCTAGCGAATTGTTTCAATCAAAAAATTAGCTAAAGTGCCTGCAATCGGATAAAAACGCGAAAAATCGTGAAATTTTGACAGAATATGTATCTCGTATAGTTATGAGAACGATTCAATATCAGTTCGTGAGAGATTACCGATTACTTTAAGATTCATTGCAACTGCGACCACCATTCAGATTATCAGTCTCCCCTCCACTTCCCGTGATTTAATACTATAATACTAGATTTAATATTTTACCTTAGTTTCCAGCTAAATACTGGGTGTCCCATTTTAATCCGCCACTGCATCGGACAAAAAAATGTTCCGGATAAAAAGTAAATGGTTTCGAGGGGGACATCTGATGCAGGGACCCTTGTCCCCCTCGGACCCCCTGGGAAGCGGGAACGGATGGCAACTTTAAAATTTTAAATAGAACTCCCTATTTTTTATTACAGATTCGGATAGTCCATTAAAAAGTAAGTAAATTTTATTTTGTGACTTTTTTTATCTTTGATAGATGGCGCTGCAAACAAAGGGGGCAAAGGTCACTGAATCAGATATCCCCTCGAAACCATTGACTTAAAGTTATCCCCCTCGAAACCATTAACTTTAAGTTAATGGTTTCGAGGGGATATCTGATGCAGTGACTCTTGCCCCACACCCCTCTTCCCAAAGAACTGAAAAGAACTTGAATATCGTACTTAGTTACACCTTTTTTTCAAATTGAAGACTGATAAACAGAAAAAAAATGCTGTTTGCAGCGCCATCAAAGATAAAAAAAAGTCATAAAATAAAATTTACTTACTTTTTAATGGTCTATCCGAATTTGCAATAAAAAAATAGAAAGTTCCATTTAAAATTTCAAAGTTGCCCCCCGTTCCCGCTCCCCAGGGGGTCCGAGGGGGGCAAGGGTCCATGCATCAGATGTACCCCTCGAAACCATTTACTTTTCATCCGGAACATTTTTTTGTCCGATGCACGATTTTAAAGTTATTGCAAGTGGCGGATTAAAATGGGACACCCAGTATATGGAATTCCGTCATTGCTATTAAAGGCCTTGCAGATATATTTTTTACAGTTCTTTTTTGTAGAAGTGCTAATATCTTTATATATCTTTTTAATTTTTCTTTGACTAAAACTGCCTTATTTTATCTGTCAGCAATGTCGTTTTTTGTTGTCTGAATGAGTTCGTTGCACTAAGTAAAATTTAGGTACTATTTTAAGAACGAAATATTGAAAGATTATATAAAAACAATGTCATATTTTATTTATTTAAAATAAATTACAGTATTTACATTTTTCGATTCATTAAATAAACGCTTTTCTCCGTTAAATAAATAAAATTGGCATCTCTTTTCTTTAACAAAACTTATAGAACTTATTTTATTACAAAAAAAGCGTTTAATCTAATTAATTATGTGTTGTATATAATAATTATATTATTTCTTATATAATACATTTTAATGTTTTCAAATTTTAAAAAAAATTTAACTTATTACATTTTATTATATTTATTTTTACAATCTCTTAACACAATATACATATATATTCGTTTCAAACTTAATAAAAAAAAAAAGCAGCAACAATAATTACAAATTGAATGTTTATGTTAAGTGTAAATTCTGCTTCAAATTTATCTTAAGAAAAATAATCGATAATAAGGAATCAAAAGATTTTGAAAGAATATTTTATTCCTATAACAAATATTTAACTAAAGAAAAAATAAACAACTTACTTAATAAGCAACATACTAAAAAATTAGGGTACATATAAATAATTACTGAAGTACCCTTAAAAAAGTTAAAACGAAAAACAAATTATTATTATTTTTAATTATCTTTGAAAGCAAATGAACCACCAGTAAAATTTAATTTAAATTTAACTGGTGGTTCATTTGCTTTAATAAATTATTTATCACATTTATTTAATTTCTTTGGCAAAGGTTTTTAATGTTGTCATTCTTAGTAGTAAATTTTCTCTTATTATTCATTTCCATTTCATCAGCACTTTTTTCATTAATGTTTTTAATACGTTTTTTAGATTTTTTATTATTTTTCTTAAACTTCCTTTCTTTTTCACTACCGGAAACTGGAATTGAAAATTCATCATTAGATTACATTGGTCGCTTTTTGTTTTATTGTTTTCTAAATCAGTCTTACCACCACTCTCTTCTTCATTTGAATCTTCTGTGTTTTCTTGACTCGATTTGTGTATTTCTTCTTTTTCTGAATTGGATTTTCGAGAAGTTCTTCACAATCATTTGAAGGTGGTGTAATAATTGCACCGGTCCAACGTATCAGGAAACTGTATTTCTTCAATCTATCTCTTACATTTAATGTTATTGCATCTTGAGCTTGTTTCGTTGCTACTTTCATTCCTTTAACATATTTTTTGGCAATTTTCTGTTTTGCATCGTAACGAAGATTATGCTTAAACGATTTTAAAAATCGATTTGGAATCCATGCTCGTGATATTTGATCGCCGTAGAAAAATACTACGTGGTAAGATTTCTAGATAAAACAAAAATGTTTTATTAATATATTTTAGGTATTCAGATGAAATTTTAAAAATAATCTTAATAATTTATAACATAAAAATTAATCTTATCAAATATATTATTGAAACTATTATTTATTTTTAGAACAAAAAAGGAAGAAATAAGTTAATGCTAAATTCAAATTATTCGAAAAACTATAAAATAAGTGGTGACAACAAATAGATAGTTTTTACTATTACATACGAGGGTTGCATTTTATATGTCGGGATTGGGTAACTCTATCGTAAAGTTTGACATTTTTGACGACGGTATACGTACTCAGAACGTTTTGACCTACAAGCGCTATTTGTTTTGTTTACAATAACTTGAAAAATGCATCTCGATCAAATAATGGAATTAAATCGTGAACATTTTCGTGCGATTATTTTTACAATTTTCGACGTGAATTAACTCAACAGCAGGACATCGATGAACTTAATTCGACTTTCGGCGATAAAGCAACATCAAGAATCAGTGTTTCTCGCTGATTTACCGAATTCAATCGTGGTCAACGACGAATTTCGTGGAGGTCGTCAAAAATCGGTTGTTGTTCCGGAAAACATTGATGCTGAGCGTGAACTGATACTGCAAGATCGAGACATCCTTGGGCATTAGTGAAAACCAGTATACATACAATATTGCATGAATATTTGGCCGTCAAAAAGATTTGTTCGCGTTGGATTCCATATAATTTAACAATCGCTCAAAAAATGCTCGTGTCAATTGGTCAAAATAAATGCTCAAAAAATATGATCGCAGTGCTTCAAAATATATCTACGATGACAGGTAACAAATCGTGGATCTACGCTTATGAGCCCAAAACTAAACAACAGTCGATTGTGTGGGTTTTTCAAGATGAGTCAAATCAAACAAAAGTCGCAACCGTGCCATTGGAACGGTCAATTTGTTTGCGGAGAAATAAGAAAAATCAACTGCCGAAGCCGGATCATTCTAAATCACGACAATGCGAGCACTCAAACCGTCGTTTTGATGGCTCATCCGCCATGCAGTCTTGATTTTTCACCTAATGACTTCTTTTTATTCCCCCGCCCATCAAAAATAAATTGCGAGGTCAACGGTTTTCGACAGCTGGCGAAGCGGTTGATGCGTTCGAAAATGCATGTTTTAGAGGTACCTCAATCGGAGTAGAAAAACTGCTTCGAACATTGGTTCTAACGCATGCAAAAAATGTATATTGATCTTCATGGAGAATATTTTGAAAAACAATAAAGCCATTTTTGATGATGAATATTTGTTTTTGTTCTCTAATTTCGAAATATAAAACGCAACCCTTGTAACAATAAAGATAACACATCGAGCGCGTAAAAAATATATGATGTGAATATTTCCTAAACGTACTCTAAAAAGAGATATAAATGTGGACCTTTGTTTTTAAAAATACATGTAATAAAATATTAGATTAATTCGTTTTTATCGTTGTGCAGGAAATTAAAAACATTCCGAATTTACATGTGAACCTAATAAGTACCAGAACTAGTATAAATAAGGCTTACAGGATAGTCACTGAACTCTTCGAGGCAATAATATTGTTCCGTGACGGGATCGTGATCCACCATTGCTGGCCACCAAGGATAGCCATTTAATTTTGCCCATACAATTGATCCAGCTGTATACTTATTGTAGATTAAATTATGCTCGATACATTTTGATAGAGCTACTTCACTGATTTCACATTTATTCCCTTCTATACAAATCAAAAAAAACATTTCACAATATTAGATATAATGATAAACAATAGGTTCGTTTGCGTCAGTTTTTTTGTTTCGTTCATTTCGTAGTTAGGAAAAGTCAGTGTCAAATATAGTAATTTCAAATAATAATTCGAAAATTACAGCCTCTCATGCGTACAAGTGTAGTACTTGCTGAATAAATTAAATATATTTACATTTTATTTAAAATATTATAAATTTTGTTGCAAAGCTTGTTAACAAGCGAAGCGAGAGAGATGAAAAGAATTTCTTTTTATTTTTAATCAATCAGAGAATAAAGTCAAGCGTGTTCTTTTGTCTGTGTTCTTTACACAACATTCTTTAAAAAATAAACTAAAGATATTATTGTATTATGGCAAATTTTTACAGTAATACCGCAGCGACAAAAAAATCCACAGCAGCTTCTACCTAGTTATAAGTTTATAGTTTCGTCGTAGTAATTGTTGAATCAAATACACTTAGTAATAATTTCATTACATCCAAGATAGCAGTATTAACTCGCTACGTTATTTTACAAAGTGTTTGACAGTTAAACGCAACAGTGTAAATTAAACAAACCATCTAATAGTACTACAAACAACACTAGAACTGTTCCAAACAGATTTTAATTCCGTCTGATTAGATCCATTTTGAACCGAATCAATTCGTTCAGAATTGATCTTTCTAAATATATTTTCAATTAAAAACAGTATGTTACAATACATCTGTTTGAAAATTACAACAAATTAAAAAAATATATAACACCTTTAGTAATAATTACAAGTGATGTTATGAAAATATAAAAAATAATTAATTTTACATCATATTTTTTCACATAAATCAAGTTTAAATGAGTTTTTATTGAAGTAAATATAAAAAAATCAACTATTTTTATAGCAATTGTCGTCTTGATGTTTATATCATTAAAATAATTTTCCAAATATTAAAAATATGTTAATTTTGAATGAATAGATTAAAATAACAATGCTAAACGTATGTCGAGCTGGTTGATTAGTTTATCAATTATATTATTGTGTGTGTTTGCAATAAATAAAGAAATCCTAGTCTGACGAAATTTGCTCACTCAAATATAAAACATTGTTAAATATTACCTGGATTCATGTGGCAGTACCATTTATCTGGTAAATCGGCTGGATCATCTGTGTCTTTTAAATAACGCCATTTATCGCAATCGTCACATTGCACATATAGCCCTACATGCCCCCTTCGACCCTGAAAGAGTTTTGAGAGGTTGCCTCAATTGTGTTTGGTTGAAAGATACTTCCAATATTTTCAAAACATCACAAACCATAGGTTCACGTTTTGACGCAGACGTCTGCTTTGAAACATCCTCCACTGCAGGTTCTTTTGGTGTAGAACTAAATAAGAGATTAGAGAAATCGTCTGTGCATGCAGACGAAACGGAATCATCATTAGATCTTTGTTTACTAGATCTTTTATTATTTTTCTCTTCTTCCGATTTAATAACATCCGTTGTTGATGATACAACGGGTGATTCGTCTATCACAGTTTCAAAAATGTCTTCATATTGCGAATTTGACAAAGATTTTGTTGATTTATTTGAATTCAAAGTTTTAACAGTTTTCTTTTTGGGTGCTTGAAATACACTTTTCGCCGCCATTTTCTCTAATAACACATACAGAAAATTACGGTTCGTTATATTAGCTTCAAAACAATACAGAATTATATAACTATAAGAAAAAACAAAAATTGAAATTTATTTTACATTAGAAATGACAACTTACTTCTTTACTTTGCAAACAAAACTCAACAATATTTATGTATATTTTAAAGATTTAAAAAAAATTAACATATTTTCCCAATTAATATTATTAGGTATCATACTATGCCATATGCATTTTTCAATTTTTTCTCCTTATTGTCTGCATAGAATAAGTGTTATATATATATATATATATATATATATATATATATATATATATATATATATATATATTCTAAGCAATATTTCTCTACTTATTATAATAAGATACCTGCCGTGTAAAAAATGTTAAAAATATTTGTTATACAAGAAACTTACTTTTTAATTATTATTATTATTAATTTGCCAAAATATAATTAAAAAAAAATATACATTTATATTTTTTTTTCATGGGTAACACGATACTGATGTAACATTCGGACTTGGTCATATTTAAAATCAACAACTCGACATAATATCAAGTTTTTGATCTTATCTTAAGTGATTACTGGATTTTTCTTTGACTATAAGGGGTTTCAATACAAGCAAATTTTTTTATAAAGAATAAGTTTTTTTCCTAAAACTCATATTAAATTTTTTTTTCCTATAGGAAACCTCATCACTTTACACACTGTATACATAATTTTTACATATTCACAATAAGCGATTCAAAATAAGCATACCATATTTAAAAACATGAGAAATAAAATTATAAATTTTTTATATTTAATATTTTACATAATTTCCCAATTTATCAACAGATACGCTAATATCAGAGCGGTTCCACATTCGTTACCAATTTCATAACGTTAACAAGTGTCACCCATTGTCTGGTTTCTGGTCGGTTGTGTGTTGGAATTTTATATTTATAAATATTAGAAGATTTTTCAATATTGTAAGTACTTTTAATGTACAATAAATACTAGCTTTATGATGTATGTAATTCTAAGTACATATAAGTAGTTGAAACTATTTTATATTTTGGTACCTACATTTGATATGTTGTTATAGAAAATGTCGGACAAACCGGAATACTTGGAGAATGTCTATGAATATTTCGATTCTAAAGAATGGGATAAGAAAAGTACATACGAAAAATTACGATTACAAACTACTTTTGATAATTATGTAGAACAAGTACAAGCAGGTAATTTTGTGGAACACTGTTTATATAAATAATTTATTATATGTGCAAAATACTTATTGTGCATTTCGAAACTAGGTATTGATTTTCCAAAACCATATTTTATGACCGAAGAGAAAGAGAAAGCTTATGCAAATAAGAAAAATGAAAACAATCAAAATGATGATACGTCAATCATGAAGCAAACAATTCAAAAACAATGTGCTGAGGTAGGGATGATTTGGAATAATAATAATGTAAAATATTAAATATTACAAGCATTTGTTTTTTACAGGATTCAGAGAAAAATAAGCCACCTAAACAGCCGAAATGTAAGTTTTATTTTTAAATAATCAATTTGTTTGTATATTTTTCTTAAGAAATGCATTTTCTCTTTTGTAATTGTTTGTCTCTCTCTCCGATCTTATACTTTGTGTTCGAGATCTGTCGCACTTTTTAGATACCACCTCGTTAATTTATTTTTTAATTTGTTATTTTTCTAATCAATTTTAAATAATGCATTTTACATCATTTTTATTAGAATCATCTTGAATATTAATCCTAGATTTTCATACGTATTTTTAAGTAATAAATATTAAAATCTTATAACTTAAATGTTTTCAATATTTTGGTAAATAATTAAAATATTTTTAAGTAATTTCGTATTCAATGTCAAACATAAATTAACATTATTAAACATATTTTTACATACAAAACTAAACAGAAATAAAATTAACGAATCAGCTTAGATTTTGTAATAGCTTGTTGCATTGACCTTTAGAATACTAGTATGATATTCTAGGGTTATGTCTGAAAATTGGTGAACATTTTTGTATATGTAATTCTATATATTATTCCATTACTTAGCATCAAAATCCAGATATCCTAAACGTTCGGTTTCCAAAAGAAATTATGCCGAAGACGAAGATATTCCTGATGACCGGTACATATGTAAGAATATTTTCTCACATATCTTTTAAACTTAATTTTAAAGCAAACTATTGTTTGTTTTTTTTTTTCGAATTAAAGATTGTGACGAATGTTTGAAGGATTATATTGACGATTGTCACCTCCACGAGTTCATTATCTTTCCAGATAATCCTGTTCCTATTGATCCGGAAAATGTAGATAGAGCACGTCAAACTGTTCCTAAAGATTTGTTAAAAGTATCCACATCGAAAATACCTAAATGTTCATTAAAAAAATTGGAATGTCGAATTAGGTTCGGACCGTATGAAGGCGAAACCAAATTGAATATTACGGTTGACGAGAAATATAATTGGGAGGTATAAATATAATACTGAAATTATAAGATTCTGTAGATCTAAATAATTGTTGACATTATAGAAAACGTACCTAATATAATTTTATTTAATTAGATCTGTTATATCGATTAAAATAAGAATAAAACAGTTTTATAATAAAAGTAATATTTAAAAAATATTAAGACAACTACGTTAATAAATCGTTTAGCTTATCTTATTCGTAATATGTTAGTTTTCTTTTTGGTGAATAGTTAAATAGAATAGGAGAGGAAATGGTATCATCGACGGATTTGATACAGCTATATGCAATTGGATGCGTTATGTCAATTGTGCTCTATAAAAGAAGAAGCACAATTAACATACCGCATCCAATTTGATGTAGCTCGCCACCAGAGAAGAGCACAATTTGGTTGCATTTCAATATTGCGGCAAGATGTATTATCGAACAGTACGAGATATCGAACCAAATACAGACCTATTGGTTTACTACGGTCATGAGTTCGCTAAAAAAATTGGGTATCGACACGAAAAATTTTAATTCTTCTCTCATTAAACCACTACATTGTATGTTTTATTACTTAGATTAGTTGCTAATAAGTATTTTATACATTTTTATTTTTTTTAGATTATGTATTTAAATATAAAAGTTGTAATTAATATTTTGCGAGTCCGATTTATTTGGAACAGCATTCTGGTAGATGCATTAAAAAAGTATCTCTTATTTACTTGATAAATTTTTTGTTTTATTGGGACCATTCTAAACGAAACATTATTTTTGGTTATTTTATAAAATAGTAAACATTTCTCCATTAAAAAAATGACTCCTAAAAGGACGCATTTTGCTAACTTCAATATCAAATATTTGTAACCCCTGTATTATACTATAAATATTTCTTTGAGAAATATTTCTTATATAATATAATTTGCTGGATAATTATCTATAATTAATATGTTGTCAAAAAAATAAATAAATTAAATATGTAAAGTTATAATTTTTTGAATTTGAATTTGTCTTAAACTTAATTAAAAATTTAAAAATTTTGATAAAAGTAATATACTATACTGCTACTTTTTATTAATAATATATTAATAAAGAAATATTAATTTAATAAAAATAATAAGTCAGTATACTTTAAAATATTTCATGAAACATTTTTGTCAAAGATTTCTTATTTAAGTCCAGGTCAAGTCGAACAAGAGTCAGTTGTTCAAATAGATGTGACGCATGTCCATAGAATAATACGGAGTATTGTTAGTTCTTTTGGTTTACAGAGCATATTTGCTGATGCTATTTCTTGATGAATTTGTGTAATCTATAAGTTAATAAATTGGCTATGAATATGAACAGTACCATCGCAAAAATGATGAAACATAACTCCATTTTGACTTTCAACTAATATGTTTTTTATGTGTCCTCCATATAATGACATCTCTTAAATTGTGTATAAAATAGATATAAGTTTGCAGTTTTTTTTAATTAAGATTATTGAATTTTATAGATTTCTTTGAAGTTAATTCAGGGAAAAAAGTTTATATACAAACTAATAAAAAATTAAGAATATATATATATATATATATATATATATATATATATATATATATATGTGAAAATACGCTATTTGCAATATTGTTAAATAATAGAATAAGTATTTGTATAGTAAAGTGACTTTTACGAGATGTTATTACTCCATGTACATATACACAAAAATATTCTTAAAAAAAAAATTGAAAAAATAGTTACTGAGTATTTTAAATCAATTTGATAAGTTTGTAATATAGGTAACCCTTCTACAACACGGTATCCAACAACACGATTTCGTTCTAACACGTTTCTGCTTACAACGCAGTTTTCAGGTTTTTACTTGTAGTAACGTTTATGTATATAAAATATATAAATTTAATAAGCGCACCAGCTATTTAAAAAAAAGTTTGTTATTAAAGAAGTTTTTGTCAACTACGACTTTTCGTTTTACCTGTCTTTTACATAAGAGGCAAACAGTAGTAAGTTCATAATCACCTGCTTGTGCTTACATAATGTGTCTGTAACTGTCACAATTTTAATCTGTACGACTATTTTCTTCAAAATAGTTTCTTATAGTAATGTTGGTTAACTTATGACGACATAAACATCAAAAAACTATGTAATTTTTCGTTTTTCGCGTCTACTATAAAAATAACAAAAATAGCTGTTTACCTCTCAGGTACATTTTTAATAAAATTGAAGTTATTTATATGTATCTTAAAAAATATATGTACAAATGTATTTTAATTTTTGAAACCTATTTCCCTTTTTTCTATTGGATCTGGGTCTTATATAACACGGTTTCACATAATACGCCGGTTTCTTGGAACCTATCTACCGTGTAATAGGAGGGTTACCTGTACTGTATTTTTCTCATTGAGCCATTCACAAATTATATTCAAAATACATTTTGAATGTCATAAATTTGATCTTAACATATATTACAAAAAGTTGACAATTTAACTCACTATATATATAGATGAATTTGAAAATGATATTGTGGTAGATTTACCTAAAAATTCAAGAAATTTTCCTGGCACTGATTTTGCTGAATGTAATGTAGCACACCGTTACAAAGTGAAATATTATTTGAAACTAGAACGACTATGTAATTAGTAAAAAACATACGAAAAATGTTGATAAAGTATTAGAAAGAAATGAAATAGGATAGAATTCTTCGAATGTAAATATTAATATTCAAGCACCCTACAAATGCAAAATATATAATGGACCTCGTATTCATAGATCAAATTTAACGAGACATAAGCGTACTCGCTCAGGTAGAAAACTGGATAAACCGTACCAATGTGCGATATGTGGCAGAGCTACTGTTTCCAAATCAGGCTTAAAAACGCATATGTGTGTTCATACGAATGAAAAAAACCATTTAAATTTGAAACGAGTAATAAGGCTCTATTCAATCTTCTGATCTGAAGAAACATATTCGTATTTATAAGAAATGAAAAACAATTTAAATTCGAAACGTGTGATAGGGCTATTGATTGATCTTTTGGTCTGAAACAACATATTCGTATTGATACGAATGAAAAACTATTTAAATGCGAAACGTGTAATAAGGCTATTGCCCAATCTTTCAATCTGAAACAGCATATTCGTATTCATGCAAATGAAAAACAATAATAATAATAGATGTAAATTAACTAATATAATTAAATAAAGTATATTAAATACAATTGTTGTTTACGTATCATTTTTTGACTTTTTTGTAATTTTTGTTAAATAAATGCTTGCGGTCGATAAGATCTATGAAAATATTCTTCAAATTTTTGACTTTTATAGTAGCGCTCTTTAAAAAATGTGCAAATAATTTACATGTTTTTAATTAATTAAATAATTATTTCACATTGTTTTATTTACAATTGAAAATTAAAAAATATATATGTACATCATAATTTTTTTATTGTTATCATATGTATAAAAATTTAAATATTACAAATATGTAAATTAAAATTTTTTTTTGTTATCACTAACTTACATTTCGAATTCATATCTAAATAGATTTCTAATTGCTTTTATTTGAGTCGTTTTAATTAGAAGATACTTATCTAATTGCAATTATTTTTTATATGTATTATTTATTGACATGATTATTATGTCATATCATGGATTACTATGACGTAATCACTTTTCAAACAAATCTTACCTCACTTTAATATCTAATCCAGTATAATTATTTAATTTGAACAAATTAATTATATTAATAATTAAATTAATTAATTTTTTTTATACACAGTGTATCTGATTGAAATAGAAAATTGATATATGTGTTAAAATATTTGTAATATATATATATATATATATATATATATATATATATATATATATATATATATATATATATATATATATATATATATATATATATATACAGGCTGATTTGTAAATAATTGGAAATATTTTAACTGGAGTATCCTGGGCTCAGAATATGAAGATTTGACCCAAAACACTTAGATAAAATGTGGCTCCTTACTGAGCTACAGGGTGTTTTATTTAAAAATTTAAAAACGATTTTTGCCCAGTACTTAAAAACTATTTGACGTATCCTTATCATACTTGGCAGAAAGTGTAGGTACCGTACACCATACTAAATTATGTTACACAAAAGTTTCTGGCTAGTGCCAGTGGCGTACAACAGGGGCAAGTGAGAGGTTGATCCTTCCTAAATTCTACGCCACTGGCGGAATTGTCATTTTAGCACAATTTTTCGATTCTCCAATACTTTCTGTGTAAAAAACATACTCTTCCTTCCTAACGATAAAGTCACTATTTTTCGAGATATTTAAAGTTAAACATAAGCTGCACCCTTGGCATTTTTTAAAAATTTGATCAAAAAAATCTGAAAAAATTTAGTAAAATAGAGAAAAAAAATAGCTACATAATAACTAAGCAACTTTTTTCTCTATCTCATTTTGGTTTGGCAGGAAAAATTATTGAAAATAAAAAATTAAAATGCAAAAAATATAAATTTTCAATAATTTTTCCTGCCAAACCAGAATGAGTTAGAGAAAAAAGTTACTTAGTTATTATGTAGCTAATTTTTTCCTCTATTTTACTGAATTCTTTCAGATTTTTTGAGCAAATTTTGAAAATATCCCAAGTGTGCAGCTTTATGTTTAACTTTAAATATCTCGAAAAATAGTGACTTTATCGTTACGAAGAAAGAGTATGTTTTTTATACTGAAAGTATCGGAGAATCGAAAAATTGAGCTAAAATGACAATTCCGCCAGTGGCGTAGAATTTAGGAAGGATCAACCTCTCACTTGCCCCTGTTGTACGCCACTGGCACTAGCCAGAAACTTTTGTTTAACATAATTTAGTATGGTGTACGGTACCTACACTTTCTGCCAAGTATGATAAGGATACGTCAAATAGTTTTTAAGTACTGGGCAAAAATCGTTTTTAAATTTTTAAATAAAACACCCTGTAGCTCAGTAAGGAGCCACATTTTATCTAAGTGTTTTGGGTCAAATCTTCATATTCTGAGCCCAGGATACTCCAGTTAAAATATTTCCAATTATTTACAAATCACCCTGTATATATATATATATATATATATATATATATATATATATATATATATATATATATATACATTAAAACAAGTAAAAACTAATTAAATTAATTTTTTTGCTATCGAAATATATTTTTATTATTATTTATTTGTGAATTCAAGTAAAGTATCGCTTCCGTTTAGATTATATAATTCAAATATGATTAGTTTCGTATTTGGATCAATCACTCTAAAAGATTCGTCGCTTCAATTTTGAGTAATTTAACAAGGATAGATTTGGAAGGGTCGCTACTTTATTTGAAGACAAGTGAAGCCCTAAACATAAAAATTACTTAACCTTACAAATGCACGAAATTTTAATCTCATTAAATTATTGGTTTCATTTAGATAAGACATGAATTTAATTTGAGATATAAAAATGAAACACTAAACTAATTCTTTTCCCCCGTTTAGATGGCGCAGCAGTCACCGATCCCGATACCGAAGAATCGGAAGAAGATGGTACTTATTTCATCGATCAATCGGGTAATTATTACCATCAGGCCAGTGCCGATCAGCAACCGGTTATGATCGTTGTGTCGGGTGATGATGGCGTCGATAAAGAAGAGGAATTTGTGGTGAATGCTGACGGGGATGATGACGGTCAAGCCGAGGGTGATGATACGACGATTAGAGCGAGCGATGATAGTACGAATCCAGTGTTGATTCATTCCGATTGTACGATTGTACCGAGCGATGCTAGCCAAGGTAAATAACTATTAACTCGCTTTCTTCTTGTTTGTTTGTTTGGTACAAATTTTGCAATCGATTTTGAACTTAACAGCCCCGATGAGCTAGAGACTTGAAACATAGGTAAAATATCTAATTTTCTTATGCAGACCACTAATAATAATTGTTGATTGATTTATTTTCAAGAAAACAAATATATTTAATGTACTACTAAATACATTTATTTCAGTTGTAGAAAATCACAGAAAGTTCACAGAAAATAAACCATATATTACCACATAAATAAATATATTACCATAATTAATATATTACCTTTAATATATTAATATATATAATATAATATTTAATATAATTAATATATTACATAATTAATATATTATTATAATTATATATTACCATAATTAATACATAATTAATATATTACCACAAAAAATGGGCATAAAAAAATAACAATAGAAACTGCAAAAAACACATAATAATATTTAAATAATAAAATGCAACACAAAAATAAAATATATAAAAAAAACTTTTTAAAAACTACGCTTATATTTAAATGCACTAAAAAGAGGAAAATAATTTTTTTCGTGGTTATCCAAAATTTTTAGAAAGAAATAAAAGCGTGGAACGCCAGGAAACTATATATTTCGCAATGATGATTAAGCGCTCCACGCTTTTATTTGTTTCTAAAATTTTTGGATAACCAGGAAAAAATTTATTTTCTTCTTTTTAGTGTATTTAAATATAAGCGTGTTTTTAAAAAGTTTTTTTATATATTTTATTTTCTGCTTTTTAGTCTTTGTCGTCTTGTCATATCTTGTAATCGGTTTTTTTTTATAATATTGTGTTGTCTCCTGGAATAAAACTACATGCAAAATTTCAGTGAAACCAGATGATAGGAAGTGGTCTAAAAATTGGTTACAAGATATGACTGACAGTGACAACAGCATGACCGTGACAACAACAGTGTGAGCTAATACAAGCGTGGTAATAATTTTAAAATTACTCAAAACTTCTGCATTTCCAATAAATCACGAAAAATACACAATATATAAATAATTTTTGTTAGCAAAAGTATAATAATTATTAAAGAGTTTCGTTATATTGCGCGGACCATTAAAATTTTCCTGCGGACCACCGGTGGTCTGCGGACCATCTGTTGAGAAACACTGGTTTAGATTATAGAATCCAAATATGAGAGAGAATTGAAAGAGTCGCTACTTTATTTGAAGACAAGTAAACCCATAAACCTAAAACTAACTATACAAATGCACGAAATTTTAGTCTCATTAGGTTATTGGAAACACATTAATCTCCCCCCCCCCCCCCGTTTAGATGGCGTAACAGTCACCGATCCCGATACCGAAGAACTAGAAGAAGATGATACGGAAGAAGGTGCTTATTTCATCGATCAATCGGGTCATTATTACTATCAGGCCAACGCCGATCAGCAACCGGTTATGATCATTGTGTCGGCTGCTGATGGCGCCAATGAAGAAGAGGAATTTGTGGTGAATGCTGACGGCGATGATGATGGTGAAGCCGAGGGTGATGATACGACGATTAGAGCAGGCGATGATAGTACGAATCAAGTCTTGATTCATTCCGATTGTACGATTGTACCGAGCGATACTATTAACTCGCTTTCTTCTTGTCTGTTTGTTTGTTTGGTACAAATTTCGCAATCGATTTTAAACTTAACTGCCCCGATGAGCTAGAGACTTGAAACATAGGTTTAGAACTGAATGACATGGCAATATTAACTAATTAGTTAATATTAGAAATATTAATTTTTATTTTGTGTCATATTCACGAATTCTATACATTCGTGTATTTAGCAAACTTTTTTTTAAAAAATTTAAACTCAGTTTTTAAAACGGACTAAAAGGTTAAAAATAATTTTTTCTAGCTCCCCCCCCCCCCCACATACAGATTGTCCTGAAAATTTTTGATTGTGAATTTTTAATAGCTATGACAATACTTGTGTAAGATTTAAAACGAAAAACGTGGGGCGCAAGGACAACTATTCCCTACACAATTTACTATTATCTATTTCATGCGCTCCACGTTTTTTGTTTTAAATCTTACAAGTATTGTCATAGCTATTAAAAAAAAATTACAATCACAAATTTTCAGGACAATCTGTATGGTGGGATAGGAAAAATTATTTTATATTGTTTAGTCCGTTTTAAGAACGTGGTAAAATATATTATTAAAATTTTTATTTAAATAATTATTGTTGGTTTAAAGTTGATTAGGAAAAAATGGAGGTAGCTTAATTATATTTTGATTTGTATTTTAGGCGAAGTCTCTAACGTGCTAATCGTGCAACAAGACGAAAATGAACAAGATAAATCGAAAATCGTAAAACTATTACCTCGTAAAAGTCAAACGGTAACACAGGCGCATATGTGTAATTATACGAGTCCGAAACGTTATCTCTTCTCGCGACATGTGAAATCGCAAAGCGAAGAGAGACCACATAAGTGTAGCGTATGCGAAAGAGGTTTTAAGACACTTCGCTCATTACAGAATCATGTTAATACACATACCGGAACCAAGCGGCATCATTGTAAGTTTTGCAATTCGGCCTTTACGACGAGTGCAGAATTAGTACGGCATGTTAGGTAAGTGTATATACAGGGTGTTTGCAATCAAGGTATTTTATTTTTAAGGGGTGATACTACAGGTCAAAACAAGGCGATTAACGCCAAAACACCTTAGTAAAAGTTTTCTAATAAACGAGATATTCATTTTTTTTTAAGTAAAATGGTAGCATATGGTATAATTTTTATTATCCAGCTCACAAAAAAAATTATTCTTCATAATAGTTTTGGATTTGCTTGAAACGAATAAAAATGTAAAAATATTCCAGGTTTTAAATACAGGGTGACTCGGATTTGCTGATTTGTGTTTCAACTTTTAGGAAAAATACCCTTATTTAAAAAATTTGAATAATTTTATTTGAATATTATGTTTAGAATTACAATTTAAGTTTACATACAAAAATTTGTGCCGATCGTCGATTGTTAAAACACCTTAGCAAAAGTTTTCAAATAAACGAGATATTAGATATCGGCACAAATTTTTGTATGTAAGCTTTACAACTTTTACTTTTGTATGTAAGCTTAAATTGTAATTTTAAACATAATATAATCCTATTAATCAAATAAGGGTATTTTACCTAAAAGTTGAAACACAAATCAACAAATCCGAGTCACTCTTTATTTAAAACCTGGAATATTTTTACATTTTTATTCGTTTCAAGCAAATCCAAAACTATTATGAAGAATAATTTTTTTTGTGAGCTGGATAATAAAAATTATACCATATGCTACCATTTTACTTAAAAAAAAATGAATATCTCGTTTATTAGAAAACTTTTACTAAGGTGTTTTGGCGTTAATCGCCTTGTTTTGACCTGTAGTATCACCCCTTAAAAATAAAATACCTTGATTGCAAACACCCTGTATATATATATATATATATATATATATATATATATATATATATATATATATGTATATATATATATATATATATATTGAAAAATAAAAATACCATATATATAATATAATAATATATATCTTGAGAAAATGTATAAAAGCATATAAAAAGTATATACCAAGTGATACAATACAAGATACAACACAATAAAAAAAATTTTATTATATTAAAATTTATTAAAATTCAAAACTATAATTTTATGCAATAACATATACCTACTTTTACATTTTAAATACTGACATTATTATCAATATTTTGACCAATTTTTATTAACAAATAAGTATTATTCCCATAAAATATACTGTTATTAATACTTGCGAAATGTTTTCTGTATTTTCTAATAATATTGTATGATATTTATTAGTATCTGCAACTTCATAACCGCAATAGTGGTTATGAAAACATCCTTCCCTTCTAGTATTTAGAAACGATTCTAAGCCCTAAAATAATATATTTTTAATAAAAAGAAAAATAACCAATTTTCTTCCTTACATTTGCAAATAAACTTTTTCGTTTTCGTGAACTTGACGGTTCGTTATCATTTGTTGTATTTTCTAGAAATATAAATATTTAATATATACATATATATTTGAAAAAAAAAATTGTTTTTAAATTTACCTGAGTGCGATTTATTTTAATTTTTATTGTAGTTGAATCTTTAATATAGTTTTTATACATTTCGGAAAATATCAGTCTGGGCCCTGTTTCTTTTATTAATTTTGAAATTTCTGTATAATTTAATAAATTGAATGCAGTTATGTGTAACTTCTCATCTAAATAAAATTTTTAAAAAATACATACATATGTGTACATAAATAAACAGTATACGAACAATGAATACTGAAGCATTTAATCATTAATAATAATGTACTACGCATTAAAAATTATGATACAATAGCAAAAAATTATACGTTTTAAACGTAATCACAAATTTAATAACATATATAAAGCATGTACATAACTGCAAATATAGGAATTAACTCTTTAAAATCCCATTCTACTAATATATTCCTTACGAAATCGTCTGCCATCGCATCGCATTAAATCACTAAACATTAGCACAACCTCAACGAGTACACAACGCAACTAAATGGGGAACTGAGCTAAACCTGAGTATCGAGATACGAGAGTAGTGGCTTGGTACTCATGACAAAAATATAACTAATAACTGTAGCAAATTCATTATTTATCACAAATTTATACTGCCCTAACTAAAACTGTATATGTATTACAACAATACCGTATATGATTATTATGAATATGATATAATTATGGTAGATATATTTTTGCTAGGGTAAATAATTCTTTTTTAGCAATACAGTTCTAGAAATACATTTTTCTCCGGTATGTATTTTTAAACAATTATGAATAAAATTACAGTAAGTTGAGTAATTGTACTTAGAAATACTGGCATCATGGTGTCTCACGGCTTGTAGATAAAATTACATAATTTTTTCGTTAAGAGTTTATATAATAATGATGCCACAGTAATCTCCTAATTCGTTAGATATTCGAGTAACTAATATGTTTTTTTTTTATATTTCTCCCAAAATTCTCTAGATACCGTCACACTCACGAGAAACCTCACAAATGTCACGAATGCGACTACGCAAGCTTGGAACTCTCGAAACTAAAACGTCATATCCGTTGTCATACGGACGAACGACCCTATCAATGTCCTCACTGCATCTATGCGAGTACCGATACATTTAAATTGAACCGTCATCTTCGGATTCACACGGGGGAGAAGCCCTATGAATGCGACATTTGTCACGCTCGATTTACCCAGTCCAATTCGTTGAAAGCGCACAAACTGACGCATAACTTGGATAATAAGCCGATTTTTCAATGCAAACTGTGTCCGACGACATGCGGACGTAAGAGGGACTTGCGAAAACATGTGCAAAAATTGCATACGAATGATAAGCCATTGAAATGTAAGCGATGTGAGAAGTCTTTTCCGGATAGATATAGTTATAATGTAAGTCGAGATAATTAGGTGGGGTTTTGTTGAAAGAGTAAGGTTGGGAAACCAAACTAATGAATAGTTTTTTGTTTTGTTTTTTTTCTAGTGATATTGCTATAACGAGTATATTTATAACATAGAGCATGTATTTGTATATAGTTCTCGCCAAGAAAATCTGTCTTTTCGTTAAAATTATTATGTATACGCGATACAAATTTTCCGAACTAAGCCAAGATCTACCTACATCATAATAAAAAATTAATCTGTCATATCAGGAGTGAAAAGAAGAAGATAATCGCTACGTATGTCTAACAAAATCATACTCTTTGTTTTCCGAAAAGACAGATTTTCATGGCGAGAACTATAAAAAATTGTGCGCATTCTACCCAAGCACGCCTTAAAACTAGCAATAATGTTTCAAAATAAACAATCCGCTTGTTTCAGATACATAACAAAACCCACGTGGGTGAGAAATGCTTCAAATGCAATCTCTGCCCTTACGCTTCAATCTCAGCGTGGCTTTTAGAATCACACATGACCATCCACACCGATCATACATCCTACCAATGCGACCAATGCGATCAGTCCTTTCGCCAAAAACGATCACTAAAACGCCATCAAAATGTCTATCATAAGCCGAATTATGTTCCACCACCGCCACGGGAAAAAACGCACGAATGCCCGGAATGTGACCGAGCATTCCGACACCGGGGTTATTTAATCAGACATATGACGACGGTACATGACCCCGATTCGAGTGTTCAGGAGAAGCAAATACAGATTATCGATGGGCAACAGATTGAGGTGATGACCCCCGGTGGACAGTCGGATGATGAAGACGATGATGGTGCTGACGGGCAGCAGTATGTTGTGCAGGAAGTGATACAGCTTGCTGATGAGGAAGGTGCTGGAGAGACAGTTGCTGTTGTTAGTGGAGATGATGGAGATTATGTTACCAATAAACATATCATTTCTGGTGGTAAGATTTTGTCTCTGTGTGGTACAAATTTAAACTAGCTCCAATATTAGAAATATTAATTTTTTAATAGTTTTTTTTTTAAGTACACAAAATACAGAAAAAAAAATACAGAACACATAAAAAAAGACAAAAAAAAAACAGAAAATAATAATATTATTTCGTTTTTGCTTAAGCCATTAATTTATTTTGATGAATTAATTGATCATTAATTAATTAACTAATGATTTGATTAGTTCATTATAATAAATTAAATGACGATTTAAGTAAAAACAAAATACTAGAACCTAATATACCTATAATACGCCATGTGTGTATAAAAATTATTTAAATAAAAAGAATTTAATATACCACGTTTTTAAAACGAACTAAAAAGTATAAAATAATTTCTCCTGACTCTAAATACAGATTGTCCTGAAAATTTGTGATTGTGAATTTTTAATAGCTATGACAATACTTAAATAAGATTTAAAACGAAACACGTGGGACGCAACGACAGCTACTCCCTACACTACTTACTATTATGTATTGCATGCGCTCTACGTTTTTCGTTTTAAATCTTACTTAAATATTGCCATAGTTATTAAAAATTTACAATCACAAATTTCCAGGACAATCTGTATTTAGGGTAAGGAGAAATTATTTTCTACTTTTTAGTTCGTGCTAAAAACACGTTGTATATTAAAATTATTACTTTTTATTTAAGTAATTTTCTAGTTTTTATTGCTTAATCTGAGCGATTAATTTTCCTTTCCAGATTTGAATGATGACGATGTAATAAAAGCGACGAAAGCGGAGAAAGAAAATAGCGACGATAATAATAGCAAGAAAGATAGCGAGCACGATGATATGAGCAATTGTTTCGGTTTCGATGTAAGTGGATTTTTCTTTTATCACTTTCATCACAGACCATTCAAGGGTCAAATTTATCAATTGTAGAGCAGAAAATTCTGCATTTAAAACGCAATAAATATGATTCATTTGCGCATGTTTTAATGTTTCAATTCGGAATGATATTCAGACCGAAGATTGACCATTCTGATTGAAGGTGTAAGGTCAAAACATGTGTCAAAGTCAATATAAGGTCAGGGGCTTCCTGATGACCGTGTAAGGTCCGGCTCGCTTTAGAATTGCAGAAATTAGATATGAAAATTCACATAATTACAATTTAATATAATCTTAAAACAACAGAGAAGCAAAAAAAGCAAAACGGTCCTCACCTTCAAGCAATACTAGCCAGATTTCCACTTTATCTTACATAAATCGAATAATTAATAGTTTAAAATAATGAATGTTGGCTCAATATTTCGGAGTAAATAATTATAGGGTTAAAAGTGACTGCTGAATATATGACTAAACGAATAAAAATTGTGCTAATTCTGCTAGCCTGGGGGGGGGGGGGCATGCCCCCTCCCTTTGCTGCGCCACTGATATATATATATATATATATATATATATATATATATATATATATATATATATATGAGTTAAGGATAACGGATATGCAGTATATATTGAATAATAAATCTTTTACATTTATTCAATTTATTGTAGGATTGATTACAATCTCAAAAATAAAAATTTTTTTTGTTCGTGTTCTGTTTCGCAAATTTCGAGAAATACGTTTCACTTACGAATATCGTTTTTTAAATATTTTACTTCTTATTGTGTTCATTAACATATTTTAATTTTCATCAATATTTATTATTTTATCTTTGACAAAATAATTGCATATTTAGATTACATGTTTAATGATTGACGATTCTTTAAAAAAAAATTTAAATTCATTGACAACTTATTTGGCTCATTATTTTACTTTATTAAAAAAAAAATTTTAAATAAAAAACTTATTCGTCGAAATTGCGCTATAGTATTAGTCTGTTTGTTTATTAGTTATTATTTTATTTATTTATTACAAAGTGTTTTGTCTGTCATCGATGAATTTTAAGCAGAGTGTATATGTTCTCTCAATTTCAATTTTATGCTTAACTTAAGTCATTTATTCATACATGTAAGTTCTCATCAACTTCTTTTTCTTATTTTGTATTTATTATTCAAATGTTTACATGCTTAATATTATTATTTAGTGTTCTCCCTGTTGAAGCCAACAATTTTGGAGGCGAAATATTGGAAATTACAATAAATTGAATAAATGTAAAAGATTTATTATTCAATATATACCGCATATCCGTTATCCTTAACTCATATATATTATTACGGTAGTAAAAAAAATTTAAAATATACCGGGTGTTCGTTCGTATGGGCGTTTAACATGTAAATTCGATAATTTGCGATATACTACTTTCTCGAGTTAAATTTGAAGAAAAACTTAGAATACTTTTCGATAGGGCATAAAAAGTTCTATAATTTCGTTTTAGTTTTAATTTGCTAGCATGTGTCGTTTGGGCGCTAGAATTTTTTTTTGATTTTTTGGTTTTTATTTTTTTTCTCAAAAACTATGAGGTGTAGGAAAATAAGCATGATATGGAAAAATGCGGAATAATCTAGGATGCAAAAATTAAAAACTGAATTTTTAAAAATCTCAAAATAAGACTTTTTAAAAATTTGCTGAAAAAAATCTGTAAAAATTCAGTAAAATAGAGAAAAAAATTAGCTACATAATAGCTGAGTAACTTTTTTCTTAAACTCATGCTGGTTTGGCAGGAAAAATTATTAAAAATTCTAAAAAACATTTTAGAATTTTCAATAATTTTTCCTGCCAAACCAGAATGAGGTAGAGAAAAAAGTTATTTAGCTATTATATAGCTTATTTTTTTCTCTATTTTACTGAATTTTGTCAGAATTTTTCAGCAAATTTAGAAAAAAGTCTTATTTTGAAAAATTGCAAATTGAGATTTCAAAAATTCAGTTTTTAATTTTTTTCTATTAAACGATGCATCCTAGAATAATGGTTTATTCACTATATTATAGTACTCATGATTCCGTATTTTTCCATATCATTGTAACATAACAAGCGGTTAGCATATATTTATTAGAACTTTAGGGAGCGTGCGTAAAAGTAGTGATCAACAATTATTAATTTAAGCTTTTATTAAATAATAACACAAAACCAAATTACAAAAATATACAAAGAACAGAAAACAAAGTGAAATATATATTAAACTACAAAGAACTAATAATTAATAAACTAATAACTAAAGCGATCTAGAGGCCTCTGGCACTCTATGCGTGACTTAACTAAAAGCGAACTTAACTTAAGCGAGGGCGAGCGTGAACTGAACTGATGCAACAAAACTAAAATTGTAACTTTTCAAATATTACAACAAAAAAATCTAAAATACTTCAAAATATTTCAAAGAAATATCTTGAAGTGGCCAAGTGGCTTGCCGTGAACCCTAATACATAAATCTGTCACTAGGGCAAAATTTAATAGATACAAAATTACTTAGTCTTTTAGAAATACAAATCACAATAACCACATGGCCCAGAACTGTCTTGTTACATCGCCCTCCATTTAAATATAATTATATCAAATAAATAGATATAATTATAACAAAATATTACTTAAATTAGCATGCACTTATCTAATACGAACTATGATTTTCTTATATCTATGCGAACTAAATTTTATATATCTGATGACACTTGCGAGCACACCACTGAACTAAATCATCAATCACCAAACTATGCACTTATTTCTGATTTCATAGCTGGGTGTCAGCAACGGCGGGCGAATCCAATGTTTTACTTAAAATCTAACTAATTGCGTAAACGCACATGTAGGCACCGTAAATATTTTACTCGAACGTAGCGAAACTTTTTCTTTTTGAATAATTTACGTTTATTCTCGTTGAATTTGCCGGTGAAAATGTCAGCATCATTTACACAAATAGCTATAATTTCTAACATTTTTGCTAAACTTCCAACAATACAACTTACGTTGCGAAAAATCTCTGCGATAATCATGAAAATTTTGAAAAACAAACACAAATCTACAAATTGTATACTAACAGCGACGGTATCGGCGTGTTTGCTGGCGGTAGCGCGTCTGCTGGCGATACCGCTGGATACGGTGGCGAATTCGGTGTCTTTGCTGGCGGTGCTGCGGGACACGATGGCGGGTTCAGCATCTCGGCTGACGATGTCGTTGAATACGACGGCGGTTTCAGCGAGTTCGCTGGCGGTAGCGTTGGATACGGCGGCGGGTTCGATATCTCTGCTGGCGATGTCGTTGGATACGACGGCGGTTTTCGCGTTTAAGTTTGCGGTACTGCAGAGTACGATAGCGGTTTTAGCGTTTTCGCTGGCGGTGTCGTTGGATACGACGGCGGTTTTAGCGTTTTCGCTGGCGGTTTTAGCGTTTTCGCTGACGATGAGGCTGGACATTACGGCAGTTTCTTCATACACAGGTACGGAATTGAGATACGTAGTCTCAGCGTCTAATAAAGCCGTAAAGTTTATATTTGTCGCGGTAGCCGGTTTATATGCGGTATTTGCGTACCACGGTAATACCGAAATCGACACATTCTCATTTGTGTATATGGATGACCCACGAACACTATCGGCGGTAGCACCATATATTGTCGCGTAATACATTTCACTATATTGTCGCGTAATACACTTCACTCGCGTTTTTTTTTTTTTTTTTTTCGAAATTTGCGTTTATGGTTGATCACTACTAACCCAAATAATTATTTAATCGACTGCGCCATTGTAACATAACAAGCGGTTAGCATATATTTATTAGAACTTTAGGGAGCGTGCGTAAAAGTAGTGATCAACAATTATTAATTTAAGCTTTTATTAAATAATAACACAAAACCAAATTACAAAAATATACAAAGAACAGAAAACAAAGTGAAATATATATTAAACTACAAAGAACTAATAATTAATAAACTAATAACTAAAGCGATCTAGAGGCCTCTGGCACTCTATGCGTGACTTAACTAAAAGCGAACTTAACTTAAGCGAGGGCGAGCGTGAACTGAACTGATGCAACAAAACTAAAATTGTAACTTTTCAAATATTACAACAAAAAAATCTAAAATACTTCAAAATATTTCAAAGAAATATCTTGAAGTGGCCAAGTGGCTTGCCGTGAACCCTAATAAATAAATCTGTCACTAGGGCAAAATTTAATAGATACAAAATTACTTAGTCTTTTAGAAATACAAATCACAATAACCACATGGCCCAGAACTGTCTTGTTACATCATGCTTATTTTCCTCCACCTCATAGTTTTTGAGAAAAAAATAAAAACCAAAAAATCAAAAAAAAAATTCTAGCGTCCAAACGGCACACGCTAGCAAATTAAAACTAAAACCAAATTATAGATCTTTTTATTGTCTATCAAAAAGTATTCTAAGTATTTCTCCCAATTTAACTCGAGAAAGTAGTATATCGCAAATTATCGAAATTGCATGTTAAACGCCCATACGAACTTAACGAACGAACACTCGGTATATATTTCCTAAATATTAGTAAGTCATTTTACTGCTCAATTACGATTGTATTAGATAAGTAAATAAGTTTTAAATAAAATAAAAATACTTTATCTTTAAGTACTGTATTAATATTTATTTAAAATCAGGAAAACTGATACAAATGATATTTAAAGTAAGTAAACAGAACATAGAAACAAGTTGCTAGATAACAAAATAAGTAATTAAATCTAGTTATTTATTTTGTTATCTAGTAACTTGTTTCTATTTTCTTGATGGAGACGTACGTTAAATACGTCGATTTTAAATAAATATTAATAGAGAACTTTAGCCTAAAGCAGTTTTATTTTAATCTAATGAGCTGTGAAAGATTTTTGACTATGTTTCGATATGAATCGTGTTTTTATTTTGAGCTAGAAAGAATCAGCTGATTCATTTGACTTTGATATGAACATTTGTTAAGTATATTCCCTAAATTATCTCTGAATTCGTCTGCCTATTTCTGTCTCCAGCAATTGCTACAGGTTATATGCGAGCTTTAACCCATCCTACAGCTCCATCAACAATCACCCATAGACAATCTACCACCTCGAATCAGGTATATTCCAATCCTTTCCCTTCTCCCATTTCTACTTATTTCATACAAAATATATATATATATATATATATATATATATATATATATATATATATATATATATATATCGAAACAGATCAAATTTAACCTTGATTTTGAAAATATCCGCGGTGGCCTTAGATTTGGAAAATTTCATATTTAAGATAAATAATAAAACACAATTACAATTTTGTAAAGTATATCACAATCTTTCTTAAAAATTAGTTCATAATTAAGATAAAATAATAAAACACAATTACTACTATGTAAAGTATGTTGCATTTTTATTAAAAATTGTCTACATGGCCATAATGAATTTTTAAAAATTTTAATAATAATAATTTTTTCTCGGAAAGTTGGCAATGCTGTATTTTATTAAAATTTAATAATTAATGTAGGCACTAAAGGAACAATGGATTTTTAAAAATTTTAGAATTTTTTTTTAGAAATGTATGTAATTATACCAACAAACAAATTTTACCTATTTATGGAAAATTCCTGACAGCAAATTTACTGAAGTTCTGTAAATTTATTAAAAGAAAATTGTAATATTACATACATATAGTAAAATAAAAAACAAATTGAAATCTACAAAATTTTATTGCGCAAATGTATGTATACATATCGAATATGAAAGAAATCTTCTTGATTTGGGAAAATATAAATATACAATTTGATTAGCGTCAATGTAACTTTGGTTGCATATCCAGCAGGCGCTATCGCCTAATACATACGTCCGAACTATAGCTAATTACTACATTATTTTAATATAAAACTTTATGTAAATATTGTCATGTGACTAAAATTATAGATTGTAATTTTTGTTAAGTACACTAATTAAGGTGTAGCGGTAGTTTGCACGTAAATTACGAAAGAATAATGGAATCTATGTTGCAAAAAGAAAATCATTTTACATGATAAATTAGCGCTTTATATGTACTTTTCCATTCCGTTGGTAATATATTATATTACATAATGTTTGTAATAGTTCTAGATATTATGTATTTTGAAACAATTATATTAAAATTACAGTCGTTGAGTAATTCTACCTAGAAATACTGGGCATCATAGTGTCTCATGGTTTGTAGGTAAAATTACATAATTTTTTATAGAGTGTACTAAAAACTATCTTTCCGATTCTAAAAATTAATTAATTTGTTAACGAATGAATTTGTTTTTGGCAGGAAGATGAAGATGATGACGATGGTATGGATTTAAAACCGGGCAAAGATACAATCACACTTTTAAGTGACATGGCTAGCGATGATGATGATGAAGACGATTAAATGAAGAACGAAGATATAAGTTAGTGGAGACAATTAACAAACGCGCGTAAACTGTTGTTTACAATATGTGACTGGTTGAAACGACACAGCTTGGTGGTTCTCAAATTGTTTTACCATGTATATTAATAATATAAAACAGTTTGTTGTTTATTAAAATATAATATTATTATAGGAACCTGTATACAATAAAAAAATACATAATATACAGTTAAATAATACGATTTGAAAATAAAATTATAAAACAATATACATACATAGCATTGGCAGCAAGTACGACATTGACACCTCTGGTGATTGTCCTTTTTTAATTTTGCCATATTGTCCATTAAAATAAATTTGGTCATGTTTCTAAGATGATTATATGACAGCAGTGTGCCAAAATGTTCATACTGTCAAAAACGAATATGAAAGTAAGTTTTTCTTTTGTTTTAAATAAGTTTTCCCAAAATCGAGATTCAGTTAAATCACTTTCTCCCACCCAAAAATGTACCTCATTTACCTTATTTTATCAAAATCAGTAGCCATTTTCAAAAAAAAATGATTAATTTGGTTTTTGTCATTACTGAATCCCAAAGTGGGTCATAATTGGATTATAAGATTGAACGACAAACAAATAATATGAGTAGAAAGCTATGATAATTGCGGTGTTCCCAGATATTTATGCAAGAAATCTGGGCGAAGTAGAAAAAGAGCTTTCTAATCACCGAGTCAGACATATACGATTTTTTCTTTGAACGTTATTCTAAACGAGAAACTAAACTAAAAATAAATAAAAATAAATGCCAAATTACATTAACCAGTTACTAACAGTTGTAGAATAGTATGTATTATGTATAAGTATTGTTACGTGATTTCTGAGAATTAATGTTTTGGTCGAATAGAAAATTTCGGACAAATTTGTTGCACTTCTTCACACATTTTTTATAACTATTCAATTCTAATTCAAGCGGAAACAACCAATGCAATAATTGTCAATTAGCTTAACTTGACTTAATAATTTTTAATGGTCGAATAAGCAGTTTCTGACAAATTTGACGACGGTGCACATTGCACTTCTTCACACATTTTCATTAGTAAAATACAAGCGCAAATAAACAATGCATAGGATAATCAACTTAGCTTAAATTAACGTAATAGTGTTTCAATATGGCCGTGTGGAAGATATCAGATTAAATGCATTTGATGTTGTAACTAAAGGGCTGTACAATAATGTCATTATTGTACGAGTAAAATAATTACCTCTTTTTACATAGGCAATATGGTAATATTGTGAATAAATATAAACTAGGAAACCCGTGACCCTTAAAGGGTCATGTTTGAAGTCGAAAATAGTAATTAAACATATAAATATTAAATAAATAAACAAATAATAATAATAAAATATCAATTGCACTATTATATATTACTCAAAAGCAACACTTTTATCAGCAGTATACATAACTTCACACAGCTGTTATTTGACATATGCATTATAAACATAATTTTTCAACAAACTTGCCTATTCTCAAATAGGGAATGAACCTATTAAAATGACACCACTCCCATCAAAATCGGTTCAGGGGTTTAGGAGGAGATGCTGGAGAAACATATATACATACATACATACATACAAACATTTGACAATTAGAGAGATTAAATTAAACTAAATATTATAAAATAACTAAATATGTCGTAGACTGCGTAAAGATTATATAATGTATGGGCAAGCAAAAGTGAGTTATCTGTGAACTGTAACAATAAACTATAACAGATATCAAACCGCGGTTTTCTTGGGGGCTGAAAGAATAGACTTTGAGCTTCTTTCAAGAATTTTTATTTTTACTTTTGTTTAGAAATCGTCCGATTTCCAACCCTTTCTTCGAAAGCTCTGCAAAACGGACGGCTATGCGATAACAATGATAACTCTGGTTTTTGACTTATTTTGTCCCCAATAAATATTTGTGGAAAAAATAGATTTTTGTTTTAGATGAATAGGGAAGGAATTATCATTATTACCGTACAGCTGCCCGGTTTTAGAGCTTCCGAAGAAATGACGATTTCCAACAAAAGTAAAAATAAAAATTCTTAAAAGAAGTTCAAAGTCTATTCTTTCAGCCCCCAGAAAACCGCGGTTTGATATTTTTTATAGTTTCGCAGAAAAAAATTCATAAATTTAGTCGATTTATTTAGGTCGAGAAAGGTATATAGCCATATCGAAACAAGTTTCTACACTCATATTTCTTAATTTATTTCAAAATATCCCAAATCCTACAAAAACGTTTATTAAATAAATGATTTCATAACCAAAACAATAACATTCTAAAACGTGATTACATTTAACATAAGACAAATGAATGATATCAATAAATTGAACTGTGATTTACAAGGTATGCTGGGTGCGTAGATGTTTATTACGATCGCCCTTCTGTCGAAATTCTCTACCGCAGACGGGACAAGGATACGGTCGTTCATCGGTATGAATGCGTCGATGATTGTTGAGTGCGTCTGCGCGAAAGAAACGCTTCTGACACACTTCACAGCCGTAGCGACGATCGTTGCTGTGTATCAGCCGATGCTGATAGTAAACCGAGCCGGTGAGGAAGCATTTACCGCACACCGTGCACTGAAAGGGCCGTTCACGTGTATGCACCTTTCGAATGTGATCCTTCAGGTCGGGACGAATCGTATAACGCGCTTCGCATCCCTCATGAGGGCAGGCAAACGGCTTGATACCTTTTCAATTCAAACAATAACATGCATTTAGAAAGAGACAGTAAAATTACAATAATTATTATTAACACTATACTTCAATTATAATATAAATTACCTAATCAATTGTGTAATTGTTGACAATAAATCTAAAATAATTGTTTTTTTTTATATTGTAAAAAATATTAGTTTTTTTTATTAATGCATAATTATTACATAATTGATTTTAATTTATATCCAAAAAATAATTAGTATAAAACCATTCTAACATTAATAAATAAAAATATGATTTCACTGTGGCGAAAAGTTAATAAAATAAAATAATTTCCCTGAAACGTCAAAAAATAATTTAAAAAAGCTTAATACGTATTTCTTCTTTCTATTTGAAATACGTATTTTTTTTTTTTTTTTTAATTATTTTGTGGTTTAAAGGAAATGATTTTATTATATTTTATTAACTTTTCGCCACAGTACGATCGTATTTGTATTTATTACATTATACTTTATTATTAATATCATTACGAATTCTATTTTTTTAATATTAAAAGCAAATCTGTATTAGTAAAAAATCTTTTAGAACTCATTATATTAAAATAAAAAGCTTTATGTTTAAGTTTTGTTTTCTTTCTTCTTCTTTCGCATTTGGCCAACTAGGGACCATGTAAAATATCTCTTCATGGTATCCTCTTCTTCCTCGTTCTCACCCTCCAGTAATCTTTCATCCTTCCACTCTGTTGTTCTGAATATCTCTCTCTATTCTCTAAACCCTCCCTTGTTATCCCCATTTCCTCCAAGTCAGACTTGATCTCCTTTGAATCAAGGAGGTTCTATCGAAGTAGTTAAATAGATGTTTTGTCAGTCTACTCAGGTGTCCGTAAAATTTGACGTTACAACACACTAAATATGCATCATCCACTTAAACGTAAAGCTATTTATTTTATACTTTTATTAATAACATGTAGTAATTAATATTATTAAATAATAAAAATGCTGCTTCAAGCTGACAGATAAGTGAAATTTCGAATCAAGTTTAAAATTTTTTTTTATCATTTATTAATTGAAGAGAAAAATTTATTATTGTCCTATAAGTGAAGAAAAAAAAAATTTTTTCGTCGAAGTAGTGAAAAAAAAAAGAATTCTGGTAGGACATGTGAATGAATTGGTTCACAACTCTAAAATAGGATTATTAAAATAAAGTAAGGATGTAAAAATGGAACCTTGATGGAAACGCATATGCTGCCACAAGTGGGATGTTTGGGAATAGCTGCGACCACACTGATCACAAACGTACGGTTTCAGGCTCTGATGGGCACGGCAGTGGATCATTAGGGCTTTTGAACTATGCACTACCTAGATAGTAGAATAAAATGCCAATAAGCAATTTCATTTGAGCACAGCGAATAATAAAATCAAGCAAATCCATCGGCGTGAAAACGGCAATACTGAGACAGCAGCATGACCATTACTGTTAAAACAATAAAATTGCAATAACTCCTACAAATTTTCTTGTAAGATAACAATTTTTCGCATACACACACAGAAACATATTATAAACAATTTGCAATTATCAAAAATAAGTAACAGAATTTGTGAGGGCGGCAATAAGCCATAAACTTATAAATTGCCGCCCCCCCTGAAGTTTGTACCCATTTCTTAGTAGTTATAACAGTTTGTTTATAATATATTTGTTTATATGTGTACAAAAATTCAGGATGGCACAACTTGGTTTACTATTGTTTAAACGTGTTTTAGTAAATCAATCAGCGAATTTTACAAGTAATTTATATGTTTATGACTTATTGCCGCCTCGCACAAAATCTGTCCCATATTTTTGATAATTGCAAATTCTTTATAATATATTTCTGTGTGTGTGTGTGTGTGTGTGTGTGTATGCAAAAAATTGGGAACCTAAAACTAACTTTGTATGAGTTATTGCAATTTTACTGTTTTAACAGAAATGGCCAAGTTGCTGTTTTCACACCGGTAGCAAATCCTTACCTGTCCGCATTGTTCACAATTAAAGATGCTCGTATGAGCCACCTCCTTATGTGCATCCATCGCTGCAATATCATCATAAACAGTTGCGCATCGTTCACACTGATACCGACAGCCATCGTCAGCAGCATTCTTCTTATACCGCGGCACATCCAGTTTCGGTAACTTACGTTTTCGACCGCGTTTCTTTTTACCAACTTCCACTTCAGCAGGCTCTTGCTTTATCTCGCTATTCTCTTTATTCGAATCTTGATCCATTTTATTCATCATATTCTCAATCAATTTAACAATCGCTTTCTCGTTGTCATTAACAACACCATCCGCCGCCGATTCGTTTGCTGTTAGGGGGGGATGTTTCTTCGGTGTGAAATGTTTCTTCTTGTTCTTGTGATTGTAGAGTATCTCATGGGTTTTGAATCCACGATCACAATGCTCGCAATAAATCAATTTCGGCAAATAGAATAAATTCGATTCGTTACTGCATTTATTCTGCCAATGTACGGTGGCCAGTGTGAAACTATCAAAACGCTGTCCGCAAAAAATGCATTCGTAATTCATTTCGGTGGTATGTGTTTGTTGATGCTGTACGACTGATGTTTTAGCCGCGTAGGTACGATTGCAGAACTCGCATTGATACAGCATTTCGGTGATGACTTTCGTCAGCCCTATTTCTTTAATATCGTCTTCTTTCTTCACCCCGAAGTCTAAAGCTGAGGTACATGTCTGTATATGATTCGCGCCACTTTCATTTGTCGCGAATACTTGCATGCATTGATCGCAACGCCATACCACCAAATCGCTGCGATAAAACTTCATTGTCTCATCTGCAATGAGTTGTAACAAGAATAAATAGTACGTCGTTTTATAAAAGGTAAAAGGGATTTTTTTTCTGCACGAGACAAAATCCGATTGAATAATGGTAAATTAAAAGTTAACTAGATAATTATTTTATGCCCCTTTAAGAAGGTCATAATTTGTCAATAATTTTGTTCACAATTCAAATCAAATATTTGTGTTTAAATCCATCTTTGATCATTATTTATTTAACCGTAGTTACGTGGGAGAAATATATGGTTAAAAAATATTTGATACCCAATTGTAAACAAAATTGTTCACAAATTACGATCGTCGAAAATGTGCATTAAATAATTTGAGCAAAAGTTTACTTTACGGTTACGTAATCGATTTTCTTCGAACTACACATACCATTAATTTTACACATTTTATGTATGAATGTTAATTACAAAATTTTAGTGCGGAAATGATATTTACTATATTTAGAAACTGATTTGGAAAATTCGTTTCCAATATAATGAATGTTAAAAACCTGCTGTCATATTTATCCATGTTTACATAATCACTAGCAGATACTGTTTTTTTTTTAATTTTTACGTTAAAAACAACTAAAAATTCTTCACGTTGCTTTAATTTTATTTTCATCTTACGTATAATAACCTATATGTTAAAAACGAATTTTCAAAATAAGTTTTAACATTGTAAATATCATTTCCGCACTAAAATTTTACGATTTATATTCATAAAATGTGTAAATAATTACGTAACCGTAAAGTACTAAAGTTTAGCGAATAATTTTTATTTAAATAATTCTCAACACTTGCTCACCTGCTTTCTTGCAATGATTCTGTTTGTGAATCTTCAAACGATTCTCGCTTACAAATGCCTTATTGCAATGCTCGCACACGTACTCCTGGTTATTTTTATGGCAGTTCTTATGCCGTTCCAGATTATTAATGCTGACAAATAATTTCTTACAAATCTCGCATTCGAAACGCAATCGTGACGCCTTATCGACATCCTTACCGGCAATTTCTGGCTTCAGCACCACTTTCTCGGCATTAAACTCGCACTGATGCCGCTGATATTGGTATTTTGTCGCGAAAATCGTCTCACAATTCTGACAGCATATCAAATTTGTATCGGGTAGATTTAAACATTTCACCGGCCACTGATTTTCCATTTCAGTGAAAACATACTTCGATTTATTCGTAATGTTGACGGGATAACTGACTTGTGTTATATAATTTATTGGATTAAATTTGTCTGTTATGTCAGTTTTGATTATATTAATACTAGGATTCTTTTCTTCACGGAAACGATGATAATTTAAGTTGATTGTATCATCCGACAATGTATCACATTGTATTTCTGCTGCATTTAATACGGAATCCGCAACAATTTCATCAAATGAATCAATTTCGAATTGAACTGCTGAGTTACAGATTCCATCTGTATTTGTCCGATATACTTTCAAAAATATGTTCTCTTGATTACTCATTATTTCTAATAGAAAATTGTACCAGAACCACTTTGATGTAATTATTTTATTAAAAGCAAAACCATTATCACAGTAAGCTTTTAGCAAAATCTAATTATAATCAATTTCGAAGTCGTCTTCTGCTACTATCTAGCTTATTATTTTACGAGTTTTGTTTATAAAATATTTTAATAAACATAAACAAAATTTTACTTGGTAACCAAGAAAAATGACAGAAAACAATCAAAACATCCGTTTTTTTTTTCATAATGACCAAATATAAAAAAAATCAAATCCCTAGTATATATTAAATATTTATTGTGCCCCGTTCACACCAATCATTTGGTCAAAAAAAATTGAGCAAAATTTTTAGAACAAATTACTTTGTTCAAAATAATTTGTTCTCGTTCACACTCATCGTAAAAGTATGATAAATGTTTTTTAGCAAAAATAATAAAATCCCCAAAAATGTAACTAGATAATCATAATAAACTTTCATATGTTGGTTAAACTTATTAATATTGGGCGCGAAATATGTATGTATATGAATTATTGTTTATATGTAAACATGAGCGACACAAATAGTTCAGAAAAAGACACTGTAATAATTTTAGAAGAGTTAGCCCTTTTAAACGAAGCAACAAAAAAGGCTGAACTTTACCATAGCCTCCCGTTTCACAAATTTTAAAAAAGCCAAATTTGCGCATGCGTGAACATCGGAATGCGCATGCCCCATGTGTAAAAACCAGTGAATCTCAAATAGTTTCATTAGTAATTTTGACAATTTTGTCCGTTAAAACTTATATCATGTTAGGAAGTGTGATTGTTCCTTATGTTATGTTATGTTAAGAAATCCGGTAGGTTAGGGTAGGTTAGGTAGGTAGGTTTCAGGTAGGAGTTTGTTGTTTAAAAACCGTTAAAACACATTTAAAATCATATTTTGTCTTGTCGAATAGTTTGACAGTCACTGGTTTTTCAACTCGCGTACCTACCGCAAAAACGGGAGGCTGTTCTATAACTATACCACAAAAAATAAAAGATAGAAAAGGTTATGGAGCAAAGAATAGTTAAAAAGAAGAAACGTTATTAAGTTATTAAGTAATAAAATAATTATTATTAACTAAAATTACAAAATAAATAATATAACCTAAACTACAATAATGATTAATTAAAATTATAAATATTGAACACAAGAAACTATTTGACTAATGACCATTTGAAAACTCAAATATTAATAGAAAATAAAATTAAAGAAAAAAAAATCAAAACGATCAATACGAAATCAAAACAAAAATGACATTATCATGTGCGTCTCGTGTTTATTATGCGTGAGCAGCTAATTTCATTTGTCACATTTATTTTTCAAAAATAGCGGCGCTCATATTTTTATAACAAACAATTTGAAGCCAACTAACTTTTGTCATCACATTTTTTTGATCAAATGATTGGTGTGAACGAGACATTATAATATAATTATATAATATTACATTTTATTTTATAATTTTATTGTTTGATATAATTTAATTTGGTTAAACTCTACTTTACGGCCAAACCTGAAGTTGGCTGCGGATTGACTGCGGAAAATAAAATAAAGGATGAGGCTATTTATACATACGGTATGTATACGAAATTGGCTATTTATACATACAGTATGTATACGAAATTGGCTATTTATACATATAGTATGTATACGCAATTGGCTATTTATACATACAGTATATGTATACAACTGGCTATTTATACATACAGTATGTGTATACAACTGGCTATTTATACATACTTTATGTAATTGGCTATTTACAGATTTACATAACTACACAATTATAAATAATTATAGTTTTATTTATTAAAATTTATTTACAATATTGTTCAATAAAGTAATATAAAGCAATATAAAGTACAGTATATAAAAATAAAAATAAAGTAAATTAAATATTTATTTTTAATTCTGTATGACACACAAATACGAAACATGCGCAAAATGTAATATTTTTCAAAGCAATCATAAAATATAATAGCATACCGAACGAAATTAAAACTTTGTAGGGTACTTGCGTAAAACACGAAATGGTGTTAAAATGTCAAATTTTATTGGATAAATATATGTAGAAGTTAACAGTATGTAAAATTCATACTAATAATTAACTCCTTTTAAAATAATTGAAAATTAAAATTGTTAAAATAACTCGAAAAATCACGTGACTGAAAACGCGCTATGATTGGTTGCTGCTAGTGTGACGTAGCCATTTAGTAAACACGGCGAATTCAATAGTCATACGTGCTTAAACCGTTAAATATTTGCTTTTAATTTGTTAAATTCTGGTGAAATTAATATTTTGTTTTTAATAATTTGTAAAAGAAGAACATTACCCTTTTAAATTATACGATGGTTGACGCTGGATTTGTAAAAGCTCAGTCGGATAACCTACCCAAAGTTGACGCTTTTATGATAGCCGATTTAATGTAAAATTGTTTCAAATATAATAATTTGAAATTTTTAATAATTTTAAATTATTATTTTTTAACTAAAAATTTATATAAGCGAAAGTAAACAAATAAAATTTATTTATAAACATATATTTACTGTAAAAAAATAATACCTATTCCTATATAATTAATATTCATAAACTAAGTAAATGAAAGAATTGAACGTTAATTATGAAATTATTATCGATTATAATTAAAACAAATATTATAATTAGGTGAACCACAGGTATTTGACAAACATGATTTATAGAAAATTCATCGCAAGAACATTCATCACAGGAAAATTCACTACGATTTAATTAACGGTAACTAAATAAGGTCATTCAGTATTTGTTTATATGTTGAAATAAAGTTAAACATAAAAAATTCTTTTTTATATTTTTCATTTAAGTTAGTGCTTGAAGTTACTAAATTTGCTATAGTTGTTCATTTTTAGCAACATATTGTGATGTCTTATGCCCCAACTTACACAAATTATCAGTACGGCTAACGGACTAAATATAAATATAGAAAATGATATAATATAGAAATAGATGAAAGTTATAAAATATACCAAATTTCAGTGTTTACATATTTCAGTTTAAAGCTTATAAACTTCGTTGAGGTTATATGATTACATATATGCACAACATTATGTTCTGAAAATATGAATGAAAAGTATTTCATATTTTATATCAAAATATCTGAAAAATATCAAAGAAAATCAAATAATTAATATCAGTTCGTTGTATTTTCAACATTTCTCTAATTAATTTAATTTGTGCACAGATAAAATAATCAAATACAAACAGTATGCTATTATACAGAGCGCGCGTCTTGTAATGTTTACTAAAGCGTGACGTCACGTACCTACGGTACGCGCGCCAGAGCGTTTTCGCGCGAAATATTATGCGTTTGAATTAAATTCATTAAATCTACGAAAATATGCATCGATAACAAAAAATATTGATACATCATAATTTTATATAACATATTCTTTGTATTAACATAAAAAAAAAAAAATGTGCAAGTACCCCATTATACAAAATTTAACAAAGAATTAAAGGTATACTATTTACAGCAAGTTAGAAATAGTTAAGTTTTTGATATATGCACGTTTATAATAGATTGTAATATTAGATATAGATATAGATTCATTATTATCGTTATTTTCATTATTATCGGATATTTGTTCTGTCATCTGAAATTAAGGTTATAATATTTAAAATATAATTGTTTTATGTTACCTATATAAATAAAAAAATCACTCACTAATACGATTTCATAATATTGTTCATAATCATTGAATTTTTGGCCAACATTTAAATTATGTTCATTAATGTTATTTTCTTTATTATCGGACATTTGTTCTATCGTCTGAAATTAAGGTTATAATATTTAAAATATAATTATATTATATTATGTTATATAAATTAAAATTCACTCACTAATACCTTTTCAATATTTTCAATTGACACAAATAAACAACTATATCCTCAAAATAAACGATTCCCTCGTAGCTCGTTACTGTTCCCCAGCCGAAAAGTTCATTTTAATACAATATTACAGGGGTGTTAAGTTTAGCTGAATGCGTGGTTTTGGCGGCATAAATAGCCAAATGCGTATACATACTGTATGTATAAATAGCCAATTGCGTATACATACCATATGTATAAATAGCCAATTGCGTATACATACCGTATGTATAAATAGCCACTTTCTAAAATAAATAAATAAAAAAAAAATAAACCAAACCCAACCTAAACGCAACCTAAACCTAAACCCGACCCAAATCAAACCCAACCTAACGAGTAGTAGAAGTTGTTGGTGGGTGATTTTCTTGATAATGGGTTTCACCAAGCAAGAAATATCGCAAGCAGTAGGTACTGCTCTACGCCCAGACCGGGTCGCTAATTCAAACAATAATAATAGAATAGTTAGGAAGTTTGACGTTTTACGATTTTGTTTATTCTTTTGTCAGTCATGGCATGGCATGCTAAATGTTTTGTTGTTTACATTTTAGCTAGTCGAAAAGACTAGCTTATAAAATCGTCAATACGGCTGGCTGGCTGGCTGGCTGGCTTGCCGGCTGGCTGGCTGGCTTGCCGGCTGGCCGGCCGTGTCCAAAAAATACGATAAATACCAGTGTTAATTATAAGTATGAAGGAAAGCTCGTAGAAAGCTGAAACTTGGCAATTAGATAGTTCATACCAAATAAAAAATTAAGTTCAATTTTCAGACCGCAGTGTTGCCAACTTTCCGAGAAAAAAATTACTAACATTTTTAATACGAGTGTTAATTATAAGTATAAAGGAGAGCTCGTAGAAAGCTGAAACTTGGCAATTAGATAGTTCATACCAAATAAAAAATTAAGTTCAATTTTCAGACCGCAGTGTTGCCAACTTTCCGAGAAAAAAATTACTAAAGTTTTTAATACGAGTGTTAATTATAAGTATAAAGGAAAGCTCGTAGAAAGCTGAAACTTGGCAATTAGATAGTTCATACCAAATAAAAAATTAAGTTTAATTTTCAGACCGCAGTGTTGCCAACTTTCCGAGAAAAAAATTACTAAAATTTTTAAAAATTTATTACGACCATGTTGTTTAACCGATTTTGTTCAAATTTTCACAAAAGATTCTTCTAGTATCCATATAAATTATATAATTTAAACAAAGTACAGTGCTGCCAACTTTCTGAGAAAAAAATTACTAAAATTTTTAAAAATTTATTATGACCACGTTATTTAACCAATTTTAATCAAATTTTCACTAAAGATTCTTCTGGTATCCATATAAATTAGATAATTTCAACAAAGTACAGAGCTGCCAACTTTCTGAGAAAAAAATTACTAAAATTTTTAAAAATTTATTACGGCCATGTTGTTTAACCGATTTTGTTCAAATTTTCACAAAAGATTCTTCTAGTATCCATATAAATTATATAATTTAAACAAAGTACAGTGCTGCCAACTTTCTGAGAAAAAAATTACTAAAATTTTTAAAAATTTATTATGACCACGTTATTTAACCAATTTTAATCAAATTTTCACTAAAGATTCTTCTGGTATCCATATAAATTAGATAATTTCAACAAAGTACAGAGCTGCCAACTTTCTGAGAAAAAAATTACTAAAATTTTTAAAAATTTATTACGGCCATGTTGTTTAACCGATTTTGTTCAAATTTTCACAAAAGATTCTTCTAGTATCCATATAAATTATATAATTTAAACAAAGTACAGTGCTGCCAACTTTCTGAGAAAAAAATTACTAAAATTTTTAAAAATTTATTATGACCACGTTATATGACCCGCATAAATTATGCAATTTTAACAAAATACAGTGTTGCCAACATATTAAGAAAAAAATTACTAAAATATTAAAAATTTATTGTGGCTACATTATTTAACCGATTTTAATCAAATTTTCAGAAAAGTTTTTTCTAGTGCCCACATAAATTATAATTTTATTAAACTACGATGTTGCCAACTTTCCGGAAAAAAAAATAATTTTCTAAAAATTTGTTATGCCCGCATTATTTATCCGATTTTAATGAAATTTTTACAGAAGATACCCTTAGCGCCTATAATATTATATATTAGCAAAATACAATGTTGCCAACTTTCGATAAAAAAAATTTTTATCCCTCTATCTTATCATTTATGTGATAATGTCAAAGTGGTCTATATATGGGTTTACCCATATACTTCTAATCTTGTATTTTGGCTAATCGAAAAACTAGCTTATAAAATCAAACCACATTCGACTAGCTCCATTCTCGCTTTGCGAGAATATTATTTGATTTTACAGTAGTATCTTCATAAGCGTTTATCTCGGTCACTTCTCATCCAATTTTAATTTTTGAAATATCGTTTAAACGCTAAAATATGCGCTTTTTTTATTTCTACAAATAAATATAGGGTTGCATTTAAAAAAATTAAGTATCTGGTCTGCCAAATAATGCCATTGTTATTTCGGTTTTTAAAGATGGAATAGCATATTCGTAAAAACCATAAAAAAACTTGGGCTCATGTAAAACTCATTGGTGAAAACTTCATCCCATTTAGAAAATATAAGCTTGTAAAATCAGTCAAAATATACTGAGACATTCTGTATTATACAATATCTACATATAATTTTTATTGATTATTCTTAAATGAAATTACTCTAGGTTAAAGTTTTCTATTAATATTTATTTATAATCAACGTTTCGACGAACTCAACGTCAATAAAAAAAATTTAAAGCAGATTGATAAGAGAAGCAATAGCATGATCTTGTTATTTATTTGTTACCTAGTAACTTGTTTCTATGTTGTGTTATTTATTGTAATGTAATTTGTATCATTCATCCTGATGAAGACGGACGTTGAGTTCGTCGAAACGTCGATTATAAATAAATATTAATACAGAACTTTAACCTAAAGCTCTTTCATTTAACATAATGAGTTCTAAAAGAATTTTTACCATGTTGATTATTTTTATTTAATAATTTTAGATTTTTGAGAGATTTTCAAAATTTAAATTCAAAGTTATTTCTAACCTTAATTAGTTCATCTTTTATTGCTCTTGTTTTGTCAATGTATGGATTTATAGTAGAGGAAGATATGTAAGTAATATATCTATTAAAATCCATTTTAAACAAGATGTTTTTCTCTAATTTCTCTAATTGATATTAGGACACTTAAAAGTCGAAATGGTGGTTAATTGTATGGGAATTTGGTTCCAAACATTTGCTTACTGTTTTGCTGGTCAGTTTATTCAAGATGTGGTAAGTCGTCAATTTTTTTAGTTAAACGCTTTATGAACTAAGTCACTGGTTAAGTCACTGACAGCGGCGCAGCCAGGATTTTGTCTTGTGTGGGGTGGGTCCAAGGATTTTAACTTGGAGAAGCAAGAAAAAAAGCAAATACTAACCAGATTTCCACTTTATCTTACATGAATCGAATAATTAATAGTTTAAAATAATGAATGTTGGCTCAATATTTTGGGGTAAATAATTGTAGCGTTAGAAGTGACTGCTGAATATATGACTAAACGAATAAAAATTGTGCTAATTCTGCTAGCCTTGAGGGGGGAGGGGCGACGGGCCTCCCCCCTGTTGGTTGCGCCACTGGTTACTGATCAATTATTGAAAAGACAGAGAAAATGTTTGATTTTTTTTTAAGATAAAAATTTATTACGGGTTTTTATTTAAACAAGATTAGAAGTATATGGGTTAACCTATATATAGACCACTTTGACATTATCACATAAATGATAAGAAATAGGAATAAACAAAATTTTCACCGAAAGTTGGCAACATTGTATTTTGATAATATATAATATTATAGGCGCTAAAGGTATCTTCTGTAAAAATTTGATTAAAATCGGATAAATAATGCGGGCATAACAAATTTTTAGAAAATTATTAATTTTTTTTTCGGAAAGTTGGCAACACCGTATTTTAATAAAATTATAATTTATGTGAGCACTAGGAGAAACTTTTCTGAAAATTTGATCAAAATCGGATAAATAATGTAGCCACAATGAATTTTTTTAAATTTTAGTAATTTTTTTCTCGATATGTTGGCAACACTGTATTTTGTTAAAATTGCATAATTAATGCGGGCACCAGGAGAATTTTTAGTGAAAATTTGATTAAAATCGGTTAAATAACGTGGTCATCATAAATTATTAAAAATTTTAGTAATTTTTTTCTCAGAAAGTTGGCAACACTGTACTTTGTTGTAATTATCTAATTTATATGGATATCAGAAGAATCTTTTATGAAAATTTGAACAAAATCGGTTAAACAACATGGCCGTAATAAATTTTTAAAAATTTTAGTAATTGTTTTCTCAGAAAGTTGGCAACACTGTATTTTATTAAAATTACGAAATGTATGTGGGCACTAGGTGAATCTTTCCTGAAAATTTGATCAAAATCGGATAAATAATGTAGCCACAATGAATTTTTAAAAAGTTTAGTAATTTTTTTCTTGTAAAGTTGGCAACACTGTATTATAATAAAATTACGTAATTTATGTGGGCACTAGGGGAATCTTTCCTGAAAATTTGATTAAAATCGGATAAATAATGTAGCCACAATGAATTTTTAAAAAAAAATTATCAAATCATTAAGATAGTTTACACACACTTTTAAATTTATGGTAGAACTTTGCATCATTTTACTCACAAGCGTTAATTTTATTTAATATGTATATCATTCCATACAACCAATCCTCAAATAAATTTATAATTTTGTACAGCTGCAGCTAAAGAATGTGCTTTATGAATAGTAATACATTCATTAGTGGAATCTTCAGATATTTCTAAAAGCACATCTATTATTTTACCTGTATGATATCTTAATGGCCTAATTGCGTCAATTCTGCTTGACCACCTAGTGTTACTTAAAGATTTTAAACTTAATTCTGACACATATTTTTTAATGACTGACCATCGTTTACTTGACGCTGAAAAAAATTGTAGATTTTTTGAATTGTATTGAAAAAATTAACTGTTTCATGCGAAACTTGTGCAGCATCATTCACAACTAATTTAATAACAACTTACTGCAGAAAAAAAAATAAAACCGTCGGGAGACAAGTAAAATTCTTATATACACTAGACAAAAAAAAAGCACGTTGCTTGAAAAATCAAAAAAATTACCGATTTTCAAATAGGTATAACTTGGTCAATTTTAAACGAAATTGAATGAATTTTTTTTTCCGAAAAAACTTGATGTCTCGTTTTTAAGGTGATGCAACATATGTACCATTTCAACCATTTCGCTTCACACCACAACCTGCAAAAAAATGCATTTTTTACTTTAAATATTGTCAAACTTTGACAACATGTATAGTACACAAAAATAAATTTCGACTCAATTTAGCAATCGGGCGTAAAAATTCAAACATTTCTACGTCAATTCCGCTTAATTTCAACGACTTGCGATGCTTTGGCGCAGAGTTTTGATTTTTTGAAATTTACCCTGCATTTTGCGAGTTTTTGGAGCATAACTTGGTTAATTTTGAATAAAAATAGATGAATTAAAAAAATATTAAAATCTCCTCTTTAAGGCCGTAAAAAATAATGCAACGTTTAAGTCATTGCGCTTCTCACCACACCCCGCAAAAAAAAAATGTTTTTAATTTAAAAACTTGTCAAAATTTGACATGTGTGGTATACAAAAAAAAATTTTGACTTAATTTACAGAGAGGGCGTAAAAATTCAGATATTTAAAATCTTAGCGAAATCAAGCAGTACACAGATAATTTAGTTTTTACTTAAAATAAAAACTGCTTTAGGATTACATTCTGTTTAATTATTTTATAAAAACGACGTTTTGATGAGACTGAACGTTTGTCTTCATCAGGTAAAAATTTATTATTAAAGTAAATAAGAATAAGTAGCAACTAATTACCAGGTAACATATAAGTAACTAGATCAAAAGAATTATAGATTTTTAATTCAATACCTTCACATAGATTCATGTTATTCTTTTCTTTATAAATGTATAATTTTTACCCCTAAAACAAACAAAAAAGAAACAATTTTAGGCACTCTTTTTAAGAAGGCCGCCATTTTGAAAATGAATGTAAAAATCATACATTTTGTAGGTTCCAACGAAAGTCACATGTGTTACAAGTACTAACAACTAATTTGTTTTTGTTTAAAAAATATAGAACACGAGTTTTGTCTGTTATTATTGACAAATTTGAATTTTAACCTGATCACATTGATGCCATTTTTTTAAGGATGAGGCTATTTATACATACGGTATGCATACTAAAAAAAAAAACCTAAACCAACCTACTAACCTAACCTGCCCTAAATACTGTATGTATAAATAGCCAATTGCGTATACATACGGTATGTATACGCAATTGGCTATTTAGGGTAGGTTCAATAAATATATATTGAATTAATGGATAATATATTTACGGCGGTTTTTTAATAATTTCTATACACCAATACCTCACTTTGCGTCGTGGTTAAGTTCCAAAAAAACACGACGCAAATTGAAACGACGCAAAGTGAATTATGATTTTCTATAGCAAACCATGTAAAGATCGAAGATAGGTTCCAAGGTTACAAAAATACTACTTTTTAAAAAGAAAATTGAACAAAGTAACCATTTAAAAAACAAAAATAATATAAAATTTTATTACATACATACAAAAAACAAAAAAAAACAAATTCAATTAAAACAAAATAAAATATTCAATTAATTTATAAAAACAAAATAAAAATTAATCACTGTCTGATGAGTCCATAGTGGCTGTTGTCGTAAGTCGGCTTTCTTTCACAAAAAATTGGTCCAATGTTTTAAAAAAAAATTAAAGACTCGAACCCAAAACAACGCAACTTCGAAAATCTAACGACGCACAGTGAAAATTAGTACTAATTCAGCAGCGACGCAACTTCGAAAAAACGCAAAACGAAACGACGCAAAGCGAGGTATTGGTGTATATATATATATATATATATATATATATATATATATATATATATATATATATATATATATATATATTGAATTAATGGATAATATATTTACGGCGGTTTTTTAATAATTTCTATATATATATATAGAAATTATTAAAAAACCGCCGTAAATATATTATCCATTAATTCAATATATATATATATATATATATATATATATATATATATATATATATATATATATATATATATATATATATTGCCGGATTACAATGGAATAAAATTATTTCAGAATAGTGAGGTTCAATTTTACGAATTAAATTAATGATACATTGCTGATCTGGTCTGAACATTTGTTTAAAATGTGGTATTGGAATATGAAAAGGATTTGTAAAATCTCTTATATTTCTTCGTACAATACGCATGTAATTTCTAAAATATTACTTATTATTGTAGTAATGGATTTAAAAACATTAATTTTACTTTACCTGTTATATATTCTTCAATTAAAAGAGCAATATGTTGTATAATATTCATTTTTATAATTATGATATTATAAATCGTATCTTTACAGGCAGCTTTTGTCTAACCTTAAAATTTACGATAATCTGTAAGTGATTTACGATGAATCGTAAACTCTACGTATACATAGAATTGCATTTTCTACCGTAAGTGCTTATGAGCGTTACGATAGCAGCTTACGGGTCTTACGGTTTTGCTTAGAATTGCAGCATTTTAGTTTAGGTTTTTTTTTTCAGTATGTATAAAATAATCAATTGTGTATACATACCGTATGTATAAATAACCTCATCCTTTTTTTTAAAGCGAAAATTTGACTTTTTGAAAAAAAACTGCTGAAAATTTCAATAAATACACTTTTCAACGATATAATCGTTGCTTACTGTATTTGGTGTAAAAGTTCCCGAAAAAAAATAAAAAAATGTTGAAAACACCTAAAAAATCGATGCTATACGCGAATACCCCCTTAAATATGGAAAAATCTATTTGATATATATTAAAACAAGTATCTTTATTATTTATTAGAAGAATTGTACTTTGCAATAGATTTAATATGTGTTACATTCACCGATTTAGTTATTATTGTTTTTTATTAATATTCTTCGTTGCTGCTATCATATTCATGAGTTTCATCATCAGCAGCTGCATCCTGGTACTGTTGATATTCCGATATCAAATCATTCATATTGCTTTCATCATCTCTAAATTCCCTTTCGTCCATTCCTTCACCCGTATACCAGTGCAGGAAAGCTTCCTGCGAAACATCGCCGTGAACTGTTACCCAATCCTTTTAAATAGCTCCTGTATCGCTGTCGTATTACCGATAAATGTAGCAGCCATTTTAAATCCTCTCGGCAGTATATCGCAAACGGCCGTTTTCACATTATTTGGAATCCATTCAACGAAATACAAACTGTTTTTATTTTGAACATTCATTATTTGTTCATCGATTTCTCTCATCGACATTCGATCACGAAATATTGCTGAGACAGTTAGATATCGTCCATGTCTCGAATCGCAGGCAGCCATCATATTTTTAGCATCGAATATCTGTTTAACTAATTCTGGCACGGTAACACTTCTATAAGATTTTACATAACGTGCTATTAACGGAGCGTAACCGAGCATGAAGAAATGTAAACGAGGAAATGGCACCATATTAATAGCAATTTTACGTAAGTCTGCATTTAACTGACCCGGAAAAAGGATACAAGTTGTAATACCTGACATAACACACGATATCAAAAGGTTCATGTCATCGTAACTTGGACCGGCTAACTTTAAAGTGCGATAACAGATATCGTATAATGCTTCATATCGATACAATAGGTTTCATCAGAATAATGCATTGATATGGTTGCTTTATAAGGTTCGACAACGGTGTCGGATACTTTTGGACTTGGAATAACGAAGAACGTGTTGATGATTCTATCAGGATATTCTTCTCGGATTTTTTGTATTAATATGGTACCTAAGCCAGCTCCAGTACCACTTCCTAAAGAGTGAACAAGCTGAAATCCTCGCTGCTTCCTGTCGAGCCACATCTAAAAATGGAAGGACAAGGACAATTTCGAATATACTTGTTTTTTAACTGTGTGCTTTTATTAAAAATTTTATAGATAAATTTGATAAGACGATTTTGTTACTTTGTAAAATTTAGATTTCACTTAGGTATGAATGAAACCGTATTAATTGTTTTATTCATTTTAAAATTTATTTATCAATTAATAACTATGGTCCGTATTCTCACCTCTTTTTTTTTTATAAAAAATTTGAATAGTATTTCTAATTTTGATATATTTTCTTATATCTAATATTATAAAATTAAAATAAGAATTAATAAGTAATTTTAAATAAACGTTAAAAGTAATTTTGCCAAAAATCACTTTTGAAAGGTGAGAATACGGACTTATGTTTTTTCAATTGAACAAATTAATTAAATTTTATTCATGCGAATAACAACGAGTCATCATTTAATGCGTATAAATTTAATATTTATAGTGCAATAAATTTGCACATTTTCAAATAATAATTTCAAAATGTTTTATTTTAAAATATTTATAATTTTATATAAACTACATTTTTATAATAGATTGCAAACATTTCCAAATCAGATTGTAAACATGTTTGAATTTCTAAATATGAATCCTTGTTATTATAAGCAGGGATGGAAAACGTAACGTAACGATAACGTTATAATAACGAATCAATAAACTATAATTTCTAATACGTTATTTCTACGGACGTTACGTCAATTATTAATAAATATTAATACAGAACTATTACCTTAAGCAGTTTTATTTTAACTACTAAGAGATTTACTGAATGAGAATTTTGACATTTGTCAAAATAATTTTCAATATATTTAATAGCATATTTAAAAGCACTTGAAAATGAATGAAAATTATGACAGAGATATAGAGGTAAAAACTACATAGGATCTGACAGAAAATAATAAATAAGGTGAACATAATACTGAAATAAAATTCGTAAGTAATAAAATTATTTACTTCTAGAGTAAAATTTACTGCCATGAAATTTGACCAAGTAATTTATTCGGTGAATTTGTTCATCTAGTAAATTTAATAATTGTTTATAGTATGGATTTGGTGTCTATTATAAAAGTTCAGTATTTAATGGAAAATAAACCAAAAAATTTTAATGCGAAAATGATATTTACCAATATTAAAACTAATTTGGAAAAATTCGTTTGTTGAATGTTGAAAAACTGCTGCCATATTTTGTCCATGTTTACATAACTACTAGCAGATACTGTTTCTTTAATTTTTTACGTTAAAAACAACTAAAAATTCTCTGCGTTGTTTTAATTTAAACTAAACATTTAACAAATTAACCTCTTTACTTTACCTGTCCTGCAATGAGCGCCACCGTATATGTCAAGTATAACCAATTCATCTCACGTATAACCTATGTTAAAAACGAGTTTTCAAAATAAGTTTTAACGTTGTAAATAACATTGTAACAGTATGTAAAGTTTGAAGTAAATACATTTGGTAACCATAAAAAAAAGTTTAGCCAGTTCAGGTAACAGACTGTTACAAATTTCAAATGAATAGAATGTAGAACTGTAGACAAATACTCGTTCATTGATTGGTCATCGATAATTGGCTAATTATTAAAAGTGTACTAATTAATCAATAGAGAAGAAACAGAAGCCAGCAGCCATCGAAGTAAATTTTCAACAATACCCACGTTACGTTATGCACGCAAACCGTCATCACATTCCCGGAATATTACTACTTTGACTGTAAGGAAAAAGTAGTATAGCGTTTGGTACGGTGTCTGTAACATTTTCAAAAAAAAAAAAAAAATTGTACAGAAATCCTTCATATAGCCTCTAGATGACGAATCTGAACTTAGTTTATGTGGGTGTATGGATGTGCGTCGTCAGCTCGCTCGCTCGCTCGCTCGCTCACTCGCTCGGTCGTCAGACAAAATTTTGTGATCGCAACTCCTCCTAGACGGTTCAACCGATTATAATGAAATTTTCAGGATAAATTTGCCTAGTGCCCGAGATGGTCATGTGGTTTTGGTTTTTTCCAGTGATGCCAACTTTCCGAGAAAAAAATTACTAAAGTTTTTAAAAATTCATTGTGGCTACATTATTTATCCGATTTTGATCAAATTTTCAGAAAAGATTTCCCTAATGCTCCCATTAATTACATAATTTTATTAATATTCAGTGTTGCCAACTTTCCGAGAAAAAAATTACTAAAGTTTTAAAATTTTTATTATGGCCATGTTATTAAACCGATTTTACTCAAATTTTCACAAAAGATTCTCCTAGGATTCATATAATTTATGTAATTTTAACAAAATACAGTGTTGCCAACTTTCCGAGAAAAAAATTAGTAAAATTTTTAAAAATTTATTATGATCATTTTATTTAACCTATTTTAATCAAATTTTCATAAAAGTTTCTTTTAGTGCCTAAATAAATTATGCAATTTTAACAAAATACAGTGTTGCCAACTTATCGAGAAAAAAAGCACAAAATTTTTTAAAAATTCATTGTGGCTACATTGTTTATTCGATTTTGATCAAATTTTCAGAAAAGTATCTCCTAATGAACACATAAATTATAATATTATTAAAATACAGTGTTGCCAACTTTCCGAGAAATGCCAAAGTAGTCTATATATGGGTTTATCCATATACTTCTAATCTTGTTATATGCTAATTATAGACATAAAGTGTTCGCTCCATGATCAAAAAGGTGGAAATTACATTGCTGATTTTGTTATATAAACAATAAAAATCAGTCTTTTCGGTAAAAATCACACTGTACTTACTAAATTATTAGTAAAATTAAAAAAATTTTAAACAAATCGGAACAAATTTTCTTTATAATAACATATATTTTGACTGTCTTTAAAAATACCAACAGCAAACTCAAAAAAATTTAAATAAGTAATATAATAAATTTATATTATATGTAATATATTATAAATTATCAAATAACTTACAATATATAAATATTGTATTTTATTACATTTTTTAATAGCTTTTCGTACAATATTACAAAAAAATGAAAAATTACAATACAATTATGAGTTATAAATTAGATATGTTTAAAATAATAATGACAAAACATAATCTACTGAAATATACAAAGTATTCCTAAATAAGCTTTCAACATTTTATATTTATTTATATTTTTATAATATATATATATATATATATATATATATATATATATATATATATATATATATATTAAATTGAATAAATAACAATGATTATTTGAAAATTAAATTAAAAATTTGTCAACTTATATTGCCTGGGAATCGAACCCAGGATCTTCTTGTATCCCGCAAGGTGCTCTTACCATCTGAGCTAACGATACAGACGATTAAGTTGACAATTTTTAATCAATATAAAGTATTCATAATTTGTATATTCACTTGCATACTACTACGATTACATTTAAGCAAATTTGTAGCCTAGTATGTTGGATTAATACGTATGAAAGATATTAGTGTATTTATTCAAGTATAACGTCCGAAAGACAATGTGTAAATAATTAATTTAAGTAAATGTATAACGCCATAAGGCTATATAGTATAGTTTAAATTAAATAAATAACAATGATTATTTGAAAATTAAATTAAAAATTTGTCAACTTATATCGCCTGGGAATCGAACCCAGGACCTTTTTGTATTCATAATTTGTATATTCACCTGCATACTTTATATTGATTAAAAATTGTCAATTTAATCGTCTGTATCGTTAGCTCCGATGATAAGAGCACCTTGCCGGATACAAGAAGGTCCTGGGTTCGATTCCCAGGCGATATAAGTTGACAAATTTTTAATTTAATTTTTAAATAATCATTGTTATTTATTCAATTTAAACTATACTATATAGCCTTATTGCGTTAAACATTTACTTAAATTATATATATATATATATATATATATATATATATATATATGTGAGAGTCCGACCCTGTCGCATTCCCCCACCCTAACCCAAGGCTAGCGTTTTGGAGGGAAATACAGCAGTTGGGCCTGAGAGTTGGACCAGAGTTGTTGTGCAAGCGGCCAAGCCAAGAGAAGCCACGCTTGATAATACATACACGATTACTTTTATAATATTATTATATCTCGATACTTATTATTAATACTTATTATTGTAACAAACATTAAAATAAATTGTTCTTAACTGAAGTGTGAGTTTCTGTACGAAAAACATAACCCGTCAGCATACGTTTGGTGGCTATATCGAATGTATTGCTAACATATATATATATATATATATATATATATATATATATATATATATATATATATATATATATATATATAATTTTGTAAATAGGTGGCATATAATTATGTCGAGACAGTTTTGTTTTTGGTTACCATGATGACTACCAATTTTTCAGTTCCATTAATTTATTTAATACGATGACGGTCGGTTCTGTGCTAGTCCCAACATATTTTTGTAATATACTGTATAATTATATTATATTTCCCAAAAAAATGCAATGTGCACTTATTAAATAATATATTATAAAAAAATTTTGTTAAGATAAGAAGCGGTTATATTACTTTTGAAGTAATTAACCTTGAAAATTTAAAATATATATTTTCAAAATTTTTGTATCAAAGTCACTTACTTGTTTTAACAATGACTACTAATTTTAAATTATTTCTGGTAATAATTGCAACCATATTTTTCCAAAACGGTATGTTTTTCTTTTACTACAAACTCTTTTCATTGAAGCAGAAATAACTTTTCCCCAAACATTTTGCTTTATCCACATAAAATAATATTAATTTTTTATTTGCATATCAAGCAATTCTTATTACAAAAATAGTTAGTTAATTTATTTTAACTGTTTAATATTGTATTTGTTACACTTTCGAAAATCAGTATTTTAGTTAAAATCAAATTGTAATATTAGTTAATATTTAACTTCAAAATACTTGATTTAATAATAATTAATTTAAAATTATAAGAAACTTACATGATTCTATTTCATTTTCAGGATATACTGCCAAAGTTATATTTCAAAATGTCTCCAAAGATATCACTGACTATATTTTCGTATATTACATAGAAGGGTATATTTTTCATATTTACTTTATTATTACTATACAAATAATACATGAAATTACAAATATTGTAAAGCATTAAATTTGTATGTGTGCTATAATCACACATTTGCGATTATTGACGATAATCTTTTAAACAAATATGACAAATGTTTGTCATTTCATTTGTCCTATAAACAAAATGAAAATTTTCATTAATTTTTTTCAGTCCTTCTTACTATAACTATGTCGAATACAAATTAGAAGATGCTTTGAATGTGGCAAACGAAAGTTCTTTTAATCCAAATGCTACGACAGTATTGTATTGTCATGGCTTTACTGAAAGTGCTTTTAACGAGAGTGTTGTAACAATAGGAACTGGTAAGTTAACATTAAAATCATTTTTAATAAATATAAATAAAATAATTTCAGTCAAATTAGTAAAAATTACATAAGAAAATGTTAAGAAAACTTTTCACCGTTTGCTACTAAAATGTATATAAAAAGTTATCTTAAAAAGTTTTGTTAAAATTATTTATAATTAAAAATAAACAAGTTATTAAAAAAACTGAATTATGCAAAATTTCCTTTTGAACTTGGTATATAATTACTAATACATATCTATTTTAGCTCTCTTACAAAACCATACCGAAAATATCCTAGTGTTCGATTATTCAAATCTAGTGAAACTATCATTCCCTGATCTATACATTGGTGCTGTATTAAATGCGACACCAGTTGGTATAGCAATTGGCGAGTTCTTACAGCAATATGTACCAATGGTACAAGAAGAACGTTTACTGCATTTAATCGGTCATAGTTTAGGAGGTCATATTATTTCACAGGCTGCCCGAACTTATGGTGCTGGTTGTCTGCCATGGTTAACAGGTAGATTTTTATCAAAATCATACATATCAAATTAAAATAAAAAGTTAAAACTTTACTTTACGGTTTATGTAATTGATTTTCTTCAAACTTTACATACCGTCAATTTTGCAATAATAGTTATCAATATTAAAACTGATTTTAAAAGTTCGTTTTCAACATATTGAATGTTGAAAAACTACTGCCATATTTTTCTACGTTTACATAACTACTAGCAAATACTGTTAATTTTTATTTTTTATATTAAAAACATCTAAAAATTCTTCACGTTGCTTTAATTTTACCAAACATTTAACAAATTGACCTCTTTACCTTACCTATCCTGCAATGTGCGCCACCATATTTGTCAAGTACAATCAATTCATCTTACGTGTAACCTATGTTAAAAACGAATTTTCAAAATAAATTATAACGTTGTAAGTATCATTTTCGCACTAAAATATGCAAAATTAACGGTATGTAAAGTTTGAAAAAAATCGACTACATAATAAATATAAAAATATAAAAATACATATTTTTTAAACAGGATTGGATCCGGCTGGTCCTGGATATGTAACTGGACTAATAGCTACATCCCTTAAAGCATCAGATGGCCTTTTTGTTGATGTTATCTCTACAGATGCCGGATTCTATGGTACTGCAAAAGCAGACGCTACTGTAAATTTCTATCCAAATTGCGGTACAAGAGTGCAACCGTACTGTGTATATCATTCAAATTTTAATAATATAATTAGCAATGGTACGCGACAAAATTATTATTAAAAATCATAAAAATAGATTAGGTAACATAGTAAAAAATCTTTCACAACTCATTATATATCAAAATAAAACGGTTTTAGGTTTAATTTTTATTAATAATCGACGGAAATATTATAAATGACATTACACTAATGTCATGTGCATAATTTTTCCTGATGAATATGTCGAAACGTCGATTATTAATAAAAATTAATACAGAACTAGAACCTAAAGCCATTTTATTTTAAATTAAGGGGTATTCGCATTTATAGCATTGATTTTTTAGGTGTTTTTCAATAATTTTTTTTGGAAACTTCTTTTCTGTAGTTTTTTTTTTTTTTTCAAAAAAGTCAAATTTTCACTTAAAAAATGTCGTTAATGTTGTAGATAAAACTCGCGTTCTACATTTCTGAAACAAAAACAAATTAGGTGTTAGTACTTGTAACTTTCGTTGGAATCTACAAAATGTATAATTTTTACATTTATTTTCAAAATGGTAGCCTTCTTAAAAAAAAGTGCATAAAATTCACCCTTTTTTTTTGGTTTAGGCAAATCTAAATTTTGACCTGATCACTTTGACGCAATTTTTTTAAATGGAAAATTGACTTTTTTGAAAACAAAATACTGCTAAAAACTTCACAAAAGTTCCCAGAAAAAATGTTGAAAAAAACACCCAAAAAAAATCGATTCTACAAACGCGAATACCCCGTTAAGTATTTTTTGTTTGTTTTATTTGTAGATTTTTGTAGTCACTTTATGTCCTGGAGATATTATGCTGAATCAATTACTAATAAATTAGCTTTTCTTGGTAAAAAATGTGACAAAACTCCATTTTGCGACTTAGATTTAGCATTATGCAGTTATCAAAATGATTATGCTATTATGGGATACGGTGTTAACAAAAAGTAATTATTTATTTTTCACTTTCTCTTTTTATTATAAGAATTGAACAAAATGTAATACTTTCAAAACTATAACTTAATTTGAATCAAAAATTCAAACATTGTTTACGTTACTTTACTGTCATACATTTTTATAAGATATTGTGTTTATTAAATTCAATCATTTTAATTTGCATGTAATTAATTTTTAGTGCAACAGGAACGTACTATTTGAAGACAAATATTAATTCACCATGGGGTCGAGGCATGGCTGGCACAAATTTCTCTTTAATATAAAATTACAGAATATAATAAAAATATCAAATACATTATATGATTGTATTATATGTTATCAAATAAAATATATAGGCCCATATTCTCACCTCACTTTTAAAAGTAATTTTTGTCAAAATTATAAAATATATAGGCCCATATTCTCACCTCACTTTTAAAAGTAATTTTTGTCAAAATTACTTTTGAAGTTTACTTAAAATTACTTATTAAGCAAGTTTAATTAGTTTATTTGACTTTTATAATATTAGATTTAAAAAAATATATCCAAATTTAAATACTATTTATATTTGATAAGAGGTAGAGGTATTTTTTTTTTAAATGAAAAATAAAAGCACTTTTTCATAAACAAAAGAAGTGGGAATATGGGCCATAGTTTCTTATTTTCAATATTCAATTTTGTTGTTTTATTCTAGTTTTGTTTGGAATGCTTAAAAAAAAAAATCGTATATGTCACTCGGAATAGAATCATAGTAAAAAATCTATGATCTAGTTACTTATTTGTTACTCAGTAACTTGTTTCTATGTTCTGTTATTTACTGTAATGTCATTTGTATCAGTTTTCCTAATGTAAACAGACGTTGAGTTCGTCGAAACGTCGATTATACCTAAAGTAGTTTTATCTTAATAATAACGATCACTTTGTGCTCCTCGTAACATAATATATTATTTTTGTTTAAAATTAACATCAAATTTTAGCGTGCATGAAATTATCATTTTAAAATTTATCATTTAAAATTCTAGCTTAGTTTTTTATTTAAAATTATCATAATAGAAAAACAAATCTGGAAATTTCTCTTATTAACTGAAAACATATAATTTACTACGTATATGTTGCATTACGATAAAAATAATTCATCATAATATGTATTTGAAATAAATCTAAAGAAATAATTTTATGATTTAAGGTCGTCTAAGCCAGACGATTGTGGTGATTAAATTTCATGCTTTATGCATATATTTATCGTATATAAACGTATAAGAATAACATGGCATTTGATTAAACATGTAACAACAAATATAATTTGCACCTTAAAACAATTTTTTTTTATATGTTGGCTGCTGGTGGTATTTATTCGTTAAATAACTACGAACCAATATTGTGTACGTGATTACTAGACATTTCCACAAGGACTATAATAATTTGCTGACTAAATTTATCTTTCACAAGTGTCCATTATAAAGCAGTTAGCAGTTAGTTCACAGAGTTCTAATAGGGTCATTTCACAAAATTTATTTTAAAAAAAAACACATCACAATCGAAAGTCCAATATGAAACATAATTTTTCATAACAAAAAAAGCAACAAAAGTTTTATAGTTCATTTTTAATTAATAATTGAAAATCAGTTTACATTTTCAAATCATTTTAAAAACGATGACGTACTTTTAGAACAAAAGAGCTATAGTATGACGCCTTACAACCTGATTGGCTGACAATATTTAGCAAATACAAGCTAAAAAATTCAGAACGTTTTTTATATATTTTAACTAATAATATACATTAAAAAATATACAAGTTCTAATATAATACTTTTTTATATATTTATAAAGTTAATTCTAAGTATAATTAAATTAACAGAATAAATCTTGAAGCAATTTTGAAAAAGTTTATTTTCGTAGAAAATTATGAATCTTGCAAAACAAACGCACCTAGTTAGGTGGCTACTGTCACTTGAATTTAAAATTATTTGTCATATGTCAAACAACCTGTTGATCGTTCTTATAAAGTTTCTATTTATATATTTTACAAATGAGTTTAAAAAAGCACTGCATAGTTTTGTCATGCGATAGGTACCAGTCAAATGATAGTAGCAAATTATTTATTACTGTACCACTTAATTATGATAGAAGAAAATTTTGGTTAGAAGTAGGGTGACCAACCGTACTCTTTTAAGAGTACATGTACTCTTTTTGAGCAAGGAAAATTATGTACTCTTACTTTTTCAAAAAATACTATAAATGTACTCTTTTAAAAAAAAAATACACTGATGCCACAATACTGAAAAAAATGTAAACAAGTTGTAAATATCCATACTTTCAAGGCTCAAACGCTCTTAGTTTGATCGTATTTTTGTTAATATTGTTTATTTTGATTTTCTATTTACAAGTATTTCGTATTCTACGAACTTTTCGTTTGTAAGTTACGTTGTGTTTGTCGTATAATATGTGGTAAAAAGTACTTTGTATATTTTTGTTTAAATTGTTCATTTTGATATTAAAATACATGTATCTCATATCTTAGCAATTTTTTATTTATTAAATCTATAAATGATTATTGATGAAAATGATAACACGAGATATATATATATATATATATATATATATGTATATATATATATATATATATATATATATATATATATATATATATATACATATATGTGTGTATGTGTACGATTTTTGTTTAAGAAATGTACTCTTTTCGGCCTGGGCCGAGTTGGTAACCCTAGTTAGAAGCAGTAGGACGCAATATTTCAGATTATAGTCTTTCAAGTACTATATTTGTTTGCGAAGGTCATTTTAATGTAAATATATCTGTACTAAAAGCAATATTTTCTAGTAGCATCTAAAGAAAAAAGTACCGTTATGACAATACCATGCATAGGACGTGTTTTAACGGTGACGTTGCAATGACGACAAACATCTCTATTGTTCTTAGAAAACGTCATAACATGGCCGACGTCGATTTTTGATAACCCGTTTGGCGGGCAAATCTTTTTGTTAATTACGGCTATAATAATGCGAAAAAAAATTGTTGTTGCTGTTTATGTCTATAAATACATAAAATCTTTCGATTGAAATAATAAAAAAAAAATGTGAAATGACCCTATTGCTATATTCAGACACGTAACGCAAATACAAAAATATGTTGAATTTCATATTGAATTTGTTCGTTTAATACAACTTATTTATTGTAACTGACTGTTCTGAAAATTACATAATAAATGTTGAATTAATAATTTAATAATTAATTTAATATTATTAATTGATTTATATAAAATAAAAAATAGTATATTTTTTAATTGGCTCTAGTTTCTATAAAAACAATTTTAAAGGTACCGAAAAAATACCTGAGATATTATATCCTATGTAGAATGTAGAGAAAAAAATTTTTTTCCAAAAAAAAAACACAGTTATCAGCTCTTTTTGGTCAAACTATAAAAACAAAAATTTTTAAAATTTTATGTATGCCTTATAATGATATTATACTATTATTAAGATTGATTTTTCTAGTTAATTATCGTTTTAACAGATTTTTATAATTTTAGGATTTTATAATTTTTTCATACGCAAAATTTGCAGGCAGATGCTGTCACATACGGCAAATTTGCAAACTAAATGTCAAAACCAGTATTACACAGTATTATGATATTATCATAAATAGATTAATTTTATTTTATTTTATTATATATGATAAAGATAATATTAACAATTTAATAAGAAATTAAGAAAAAATAGTAAGTTTTTAATATTATAAAAAAATAATAATACATTTCGAAGCTTATTGTGGGTGGAATGAGATTATATATGATTTACGTCAAGTTATGTTATTTTATAATTTTGTATCTCGCGAAAAACCCATGTGTTTACTCTGTGATCATTATTATTGACATTTCAGGAAATGATAAAAATTATAATTTTATTTCAGAATTTAATATATTTCTATTAATTTATCAATTTTTATCAATACAAAGAATAATTTTTTTTACTATATTTGTAATATTAATTTAATATTTAATGTTTATTTTGTTTGTACATCATACATACAAAATATTACCTTATAGCTAAAATTATGTAATATATATATATATATATATATATATATATATATTAGATACGTTGTTTTGATAAGTAAAACACCGCCTTTGTAGATTTAAGCACAATAGCTTTATTGAATATAAGTTATTAAAGTTATTATAATGATAAGTATTTAAAATATATAAATGAAAAATATGAAATAATATGTATTGTAAGACAGTTCTTCGCGCCAGGACGTCCCTCGCCCCGCACATCGTCTTGCTCATAAGTTCGGTATATATATACATATATATATATATATATATATATGGACTGCAACGACTACTGTTCGAGTTGTTGCTGGATCTGGGCCAGTCTGGGCACAGTATAAAGAAAATACAGTAGCGACACTCCCAAAATTCGGGTCGGAAATTTCTACTCGCATGCGTAAGAAATCACCTCGGAGAACGTGGCTGCAGCAGTGCAGTGGCGTAGCTAGGGTGGGTTTTAAAGCTAAAATTACATATTATTGCTATCAGATAGTAAATATAAACTATACAAAAAAAATATGTTTCTGATTTTGAGAGTAAAAATTCAAATTAAATGTGTTTAAATCACAAATTCACTAAAATAATTTAGTTGGTGAAATGTGTCATTCCGAGAATGGTATCACCTCTCGCCCACTCTAGCTACGCCACTGGCTGCTGACACTGTCTGTAACATAGTTCACAGTGACATTTTGAAAGGTGCCGTGTTTGAAATTTTTGTTTTATCAAATTTTTGCTTCGTATTTGAATTCTTTGAGTTTATTACTATTTTACTTTACATATTTGACATTTGATTTTGTCTATTTTATTTTTATTTGTATTACAAATTTAAGTCAGATTTGCCGCGTTCATCTCTCACAATATGGCCGCCCATTTAAAAATCGGAACACCAACATCAAAGGTGCCGACGGAGGTGTCGCTACTGTATTTCCTTATACTGTGGTCTGGGCTAGCTAAGTCGCGCTAGCTACCCCCCACCTCTACCACATTGTCTGTTGTTGTCCTGGGAGTGTTCTTGGGTGGTCTCATATATATATATATATATATATATATATATATATATATATATATATATATATATATACAGGATGTTCGTTCGCTTGGTTGATATAGGGCAATAACATGGGATTTCGATAATATGCAGAATACTACTTTCTGAAGTAAAATTCGGAGAAATACTTAGAATACTTTTCGATAGGGCATAAAAAGTTCTATAATTTGGTTTTAGTTTTAATTTGCTAGCATGTGCCGTTTGGGCGCTAGAATTTTTTTTAAAATGTTTTTGAGAATTTTCAAAAATTTTTCCTGCTAAATCAGTATGAATTAGAGAAAAAAGTTACTTAGCTATTATGTAGCTAATTTTTTTCTCTATTTTACTGATATTTTTCAGATTTTTTTGAGCAAATTTTGAAAAAAGTTATATTTCAAATTTTTTTTAAATATAACTTTTTTCAAAATTTACTCAAAAAAATCTGAAAAAATTCAGTAAAATAGAGAAAAAAATTAGCTACATAATAGTTAAGTAACTTTTTTCTCTAATTCCTACTGATTTAGCAGGAAAATTTTTTGAAAATTCTCAAAAACATTTTTAAAAAAATTCTAGCGCCCAAACGGCACATGCTAGCAAATTAAAACTAAAACCAAATCATAGAACTTTTTATGCCCTATCGAAAAGTATTCTAAGTATTTCTCCGAATTTTACTTCAGAAAGTAGTATTCTGCATATTATCGAAATCCCATGTTATTGCCCTATATCAACCAAGCGAACGAACACCCTGTATATATATATATATATATATATATATATATATATATATATATATATATATATATATGATTAATAAAGTGCATATGAGAAGAAATTTTGAATTATTATAGCCTAATATTGATATTTTGATAAAATAGAATTTTTTGGGTTGGTATGCCGTGGTCGATCTATTCTCGTCGTAGACGTTTCGCCCATATATCGTAGATGGCACCTTCAGTGCTTGGTGACTAAGTACTGACGATGTTATCTACGATGTATAGCAAAACGTCTGGACGAGAATAAATCGACCACGGCAAACCAATCCAAAAAATTCTATTTCATTCTATTCGTTATACTTTTGTGCGCAAATAATAATAATTATTATAAGTTTACATTAGCTTTGTTTGCGGTAGCAATTCCGAATTAATTTGGAACCTGATCGGAATGTCTTTAGGATCAATCCAATGCGCATGTCCGATTCTGAATTTATTCAGAATTTTATATTTCCTCGAACGTTAAATGAACATTACTTTTAATTAAATTGTTCGATCATAGAGTGCGCTTTGCCAATCCCGGTATTTGACAAATTTCATTTTAGATATCAGCTGTTCTTGCTTATTCCGTGCATAATAGTAAATAACTTGTCCTTTTAAAACACAAATCTAACATAAAACGTTCGAAATTGACGTGGAAACTATTGCTGGCAAACTTTTACGATCATACGATGTCAGTGCGCATGTGCGGATCAGAAATTCTTGATAAAATCCTGGAATGTGTCGAATACGTTCGTAACTAATTCCGAATGAAATAATTGTTATCCGCGAACGCAAAACTTTTTGTTCAGAACCAAGGGCGGATCCAGCAACAAATGTTAGGGGGGGTAATAAAAAATTTCACAAATATTTTATATTCATTTATTTATTATAATAAACTTGTAAAAATATAAACAATTTAATTTTATATTGTTGTCTTTGGACGAAATAGAAATCGACTATAATATAACAAATTAATAATTTAAAAGATAGAGATATGCATATTATAAAACAAAATATAACGCATAACACATGCTCAAATACTCTGCTGCTTCGAGTATAATTAATTGAAAAATATATAAAAAAACAATAAAAGTAAATATACCTTTTTATAATATATTAATAAACTTATTCTAAAAACTCTTGTTACAAAACTAGCAAAATAATCAAAATTTATAACAATAAATCTAATTTTCGATTTTTATCTTTGGCAAAAGAATCAATTATCGTCTCAATATTTATATTTGCATCTCTATGCACATGTAGAAGAGCCAATCCTTGCAAACGCTCCTGGCCCATTGTCGTCCTTAACCATGTTTTTAATCGTTTTAATGCCGAAAAACTTCGTTCATCGGAAGCGACACTTACAGGTAGAGTACACAGTATTTGCAAAATGATTTTTATAGTTGGATACACTTCTTTATCGCATTCATTATGGGCTTGAAGAGCACTATCGGGTATATTTTTTCCATTTTCACTGGCTTTTTTCCATTTTAAGAGCCAAAAAACCGATTTCGGATGTCAGAATCATTTTTTGAACATTAATGTCGAAATCTGATTCTATATCAATACCCTTAATATATGCCATGATATTAATAATGGCGGATTTAATTTCTTCTTTCGTCTTTTTCAATAAATTAATAGGAACCGCTATATTTAGGTCAAAAATAAGTGATGGATCTCTAAAATCTATCACCTTTTTATAGAAAAAAATTATTACTCCAGCAAGATAATCTAATTGGTCAATTTTCCACAGAGAGGTGGGTGGAGTGACCAGACTTAAAGAGTATCAAAGAACAAGCGAAAATAAATAAACATTTCCCAAAGCAATAAAACTTTAGGCTGTTGTGACAAAATGCATATTTTTGAATACTTATAATTGAATCTGAAGCAGTCTCCTGTTTGCGACTACTAGTTAAATAATATAATTTTTCTGAAGATTCCCAGCAATAGTTAACTATACTCAATAGAGAAATACATAATTGCGCAAAACAGAGGAAATTGTTTCCAGATGTGTTACTTTTATTGGTGACACAATAGCAGATACCTAGCTGACAAACAAGCTAGCAAAAAAGGTCTGGCGTCTGGCAAATTTATGGCAGGGTTCTAGGGTTCTACAGCCGAATGAATGTCGGCAAAGAAATAACAAAATAATGTTAAATTTTACGATATTTTTACATAACGATTCAAAATAATTCTATTATGACAATTTGACAATACGTGAAGCATTATTATAAAATTCAAAAAAAAAAACATTATAGATACATTTAGATTTCAAAACATATTTATATATTTTTTAATTTAATTAGCTTTTTATATACATATTTTAATAATCTTAGAATTCTTAGGGGGGGTAGTTACACCCTTTACCCCCCCTATAGATCCGCCAGTGTTCAGAACATGTAATTTTCTTACCGCGAACGATCAAATTTACATTGCGCATGCGTACTTGTTCGGAACTAGTTCGGGATGTGTTCCGCGAACAAAGCTAATATTTGAATAATATTTATTTGGTGGAAGCCAGAACGGTCAACAATTTTTTTAGGGGGCATATATTTGAAATATAGTTATTAGTATTTTGTTACTTTTATGTTTTGTTTTTGTCATATGGAATGTGAAAAGAGTTTCAATAATTTACATTTTACAACTGTGCAAAGAAAGGTGATATAGTGATCGGTACGATGTCCGTAACGTTTTCAAAAATTAAAGAAACTATATAGAAATATGAGGGTTTATGTGTATGTAGAATTAAATTATATCAAACAATAAAATTATAAAATAAAATGTATTATTATATAATGGGGGTCGGTGCGCTCATTTTTTTTATTTTTTTAATGGAAAATATATATTTAGACAATTACATATATATATATATATATATATATATATATATATATATATATATAGATATTAATGTTAAATTATTTGTATTTAATAAGATAAATATTGTTGAAAATTTTGTAATTTGTCACGTCAAACTTTCTACAGTTCCACCTTGTGGCTAAATCAAGAACAAGTCGATTCTATTTAGCAATGTCAAAAACATATACGTAGGCCTCCGATACCAATAATAATAATATATATAATAATAATAAAATATATGATTATAATAATAACAATAAAATATATAATAATAATAAAATATATGTAATGTGCACTATTATGTTATTCATATCAAGTGCACTTTTATATATTACTCAAAAGCAATACTCTACCAGTAGCTGTTATTTGACATTTCTATAAATTGTGTGCGATAGATAGAGATAAATCACTGATCTGAAATAGTATAGAATATAAGAATATGATAATTCATATCAGTGAGATAAATACAGATATCTGACAATAGGTTGTTCTTGTCTAATCTGAAAAAGTTTGCCGTCATAAGCGTTGTGGAGGTTCTGTGGCGCGTAAAAAACGCTACTTTTCCTAATTTTTTAAAAAAATACTGTAATCGTTTTTGAATTAGAAAAAATTGTTTTGGCCTTGTTTTTATATAATCTTTTAATATTTATTATTGAAAATAGTAAATTTGATTGAGCGCAACGATCCCATTATATTATAATAAATATTTAATATATACTAGGGATTTTATTTTTTTTATATTTGGTCATTATGAATTCATTTAAAAAAAAAACGGATGTTATGATTGTTTTTTGTCATTTTTCTTGGTTACCAAGTAAAATTTTGTTTATGTTTATTAAAATATTTTATAAACAAAACCCGTAAAATAATAAGCTAGTTTGTAGCCAGTGTAGCAGAAGACTTGACTTCGAAATTGATTATAATTAGATTTTGCTAAAAGCTTACTGTGATAGTGGTTTTGGTTATAATAAAATAATTACATCAAAGTGGTTCTGGTACAATTTTCTATTAGAAATAATGAGTAATCAAGAGAACATATTTTTGAAAGTATATCGGACAAATACAGATGGAATCTGTAATTCAGCAGTTCAATTCGAAATTGATTCATTTGATGAAATTGTTGCGGATTCCGTATTAAATGCAGCAGAAATACAATGTGATACATTATCGGATGATACAATCAACTTAAATTATCATCGTTTCCGTGAAGAAAAGAATCCTATTATTAATGTAATCAAAACTGACATAACAGACAAATTTAATCCAATAAATTATATAACACAAGTCAGTTATACCGTCAACGTTACGAATAAATCGAACTATGTTTTTACTGAAACGGAAAATCAGTGGCCGGTGAAATGTTTAAATCTACCCGATACGAATTTGATATGCTGTCAGAATTGTGAGACGATTTTCGAGACAAAATACCGATATCAGCGGCATCAGTGCAAGTTTAATGTTGAGAAAGTGGTGCTGAAGCCAGAAATTGCCGGTAAGGATGTCGATAAGGCGTCACGATTGCGTTTCGAATGCGAGATTTGTAAGAAATTATTTGTCAGCATTAATAATCTGGAACGGCATAAGAATTGCCATAAAAATATCCAGGAGTACGTGTGCGAGCATTGCAATAAGGCATTTGTAAGCGAGAATCGTTTGAAGATTCACAAAGAGAATCATTGCAAGAAAGCAGGTGAGCAAGTATTGAGAATTATTTAGATAAAAAATATTCGCTAACTTTTAGTACTTTACGGTTACGCAGTGGCGCAACCAAGGGGGGGGGGGGGGCGACGGGCCTCGGCCCCCCCCAAGGCTAGCAGAATTAGCACAATTTTTATTCGTTTAGTCATATATTCAGCAGTCACTTCTAACGCTACAATTATTTAACCCAAAATATTGAGCCAACATTCATTATTTTAAACTATTAGTTATTCGATTAATTGTAAGATAAAGTGAAAATCTGGTTAGTATTTGCTTTTTTTTGCTTCTCCAAGATAAAATCCTTGGGCCCCCCCCCAAGACAAAATCCTGGCTGCGCTACTGCGGTTACGTAATTATTTACACATTTTATGAATATAAATCGTAAAATTTTAGTGCGGAAATGATATTTACAATGTTAAAACTTATTTTGAATATTCGTTTTTAACATATAGGTTATTATACGTAAGATGCAAGTAAAATTAAAGCAACGTGAAGAATTTTTAATTGTTTTTAACGTAAAAAATTAAAAAAAAAAAAAACAGTATCTGTTAATAGTTATGTAAACATGGATAAATATGATAGCAGGTTTTTAACATTTAATATATTGGAAACGAATTTTCCAAATCAGTTTCCAAATATAATAAATATCATTTTCGCACTAAAATTTTGTAATTAACATTCATACATAAAATGTGTAAAATTAATGGTATGTGTAGTTCGAAGAAAATCAATTACGTAACCGTAAAGTAAACTTTTGCTCAAATTATTTAATGCACATTTTTGACGATCGTAATTTGTGAACAATTTTGTTTACAATTGGGTATCAAATATTTTTTAACCATATATTTCTCCCACGTAACTACGGTTAAATAAATAATGATCAAAGATGGATTTAAACACAAGTATTTGATATGAATTGTGAACAAAATTATTGACAAATTATGACCTTCTTAAAGGGGCATAAAATAATTATCTAGTTAACTTTTAATTTACTATTATTCAATCTGAAACTCGACTTTGTCTCGCGCAGACAAAAAACATTTTTTAGCTTTTATAAAACGACGTACTATTAATTTATTCTTGTTACAACTCATTGCAGGTGAGACAATGAAGTTTTATCGCAGCGATGTGGTGGTATGGCGTTGCGATCAATGCATGCAAGTATTCGCGACAAATGAAAGTGGCGCGAATCATATACAGACATGTACCTCAGCTTTAGACTTCGGGGTGAAGAAAGCAGACGATATTAAAGAAATAGGGCTGATGAAAGTCATCACCGAAATGCTGTATCAATGCGAGTTCTGTAATCGTACCTACGCGGCTAAAACATCAGTCGTACAGCATCAACAAACACATACCACCGAAATGAATTACGAATGCATTTTTTGCGGTCAGTGTTTTGATAGTTTCACACTGGCCACCGTGCATTGGCAGAATAAATGCAATAACGAATCGAATTTATTCTATTTGCCGAAATTGATCTATTGCGAGCATTGTGATCGTGGATTCAAAACCCATGAGATACTCTACAATCACAAGAACAAGAAGAAACATTTCACACCGAAGAAACATCCCCCCCTAACAGCAAACGAATCGGCGGCGGATGGTGTTGTCAATGACAACGAGAAAGCGATTGTTAAATTGATTGAGAATATGATGAATAAAATGGATCAAGATTCGAATAAAGAGAATAGCGAGATAAAGCAAGATCCGGCTGAAGCGGAAGTTGGTAAAAAGAAACGCGGTCGAAAACGTAAGTTACCGAAACTGGATGTGCGGCGGTATAAGAAGAATGCTGCTGACGATGGCTGTCGGTTTCAGTGTGAACGATGCGCAACTGTTTACGATGATATTGCAGCGATGGATGCACATAAGGAGGTGGCTCATACGAGCATCTTTAATTGTGAACAATGCGGACAGGTAAGGATTTGCTACCGGTGTGAAAACAGCAACTTGGCCATTACTGTTAAAACAGTAAAATTGCAATAACTCATACAAAGTTAGTTTTAGGTTCCCAATTTTTTGCATACACACACACACACACACTCACAGAAATATATTATAAAGAATTTGCAATTATCAAAAATATGTGACAGATTTTGTGCGAGGCGGCAATAAGTCATAAACATATAAATTACTTGTAAAATTCGCTGATTGATTTACTAAAATACGTTTAAACACTAGTAAACCAAGTTGTGTCATCCTGAATTTTTGTACACATATAAACAAATATATTATAAACAAACTGTTATAACTAAGAAATGGGTACAAACTTCAGAGGGGCGGCAATTTATAAGTTTATGGCTTATTACCGCCCTCACAAATTCTGTTACTTATTTTTGATAATTGCAAATTGTTTATAATATGTTTCTGTGTGTGTATGCGAAAAATTGTTAACTTACAACTAAATTTGTAGGAGTTATTGCAATTTTATTGTTTTAACAGTAATGGTCATGCTGCTGTCTCAGTATTGCCGTTTTCACGCCGATGGATTTGCTTGATTTTATTATTCGCTGTGCTCAAATGAAATTGCTTATTGGCATTTTATTCTACTATCTAGGTAGTGCATAGTTCAAAAGCCCTAATGATCCACTGCCGTGCCCATCAGAGCCTGAAACCGTACGTTTGTGATCAGTGTGGTCGCAGCTATTCCCAAACATCCCACTTATGGCAGCATATGCGTTTCCATCAAGGTTCCATTTTTACATCCTTACTTTATTTTAATATTCCTATTTTAGAGTTGTGAACCAATTCATTCACATGTCCTACCAGAATTTTATTTTTTTTACTACTTCCAAGAAATTTTTTTTTTCTTTACTTATAGGACAATAATAAATTTTTCTCTTCAATTTATAAATGATAAAAAAAAATTTTAAACTTGATTCGAAATTTCACTTATCTGTCAGCTTGAAGCAGCATTTTTATTATTTAATAATATTAATTACTACATGTTATTAATAAAAGTATAAAATAAATAGCTTTACGTTTAAGTGGATGATGCATATTTAGTGTGTTGTAACGTCAAATTTTACGGACACCTGAGTAGACTGACAAAGCATCTATTTAACTACTTCGATAGAACCTCCTTGATTCAAAGGAGGTCAAGTCTTGCTTGGAGGAAATGGGGGATAACAAGGGAGGGTTTAGAGAATAGAGAGAGATATTCAGAACAACAGAGTGAAAGGATGAAAGATTACTGGAGGGTGAGAACGAGGAAGAAGAGGATATCATAAAGAGATATTTTACATGGTCCCTAGTTGGCCAAATGCGAAAGAAGAACAAAGAAAACAAAACTTAAACATAAAGCTTTTTATTTTAATATAATAAGTTCTAAAAGATTTTTTACTAATACAGATTTGCTTTTAATATTAAAAAAAAATAGAATTCGTAATGATATTAATAATAAAGTATAATGTAATAAATACAAATACGATCGTACTGTGGCGAAAAGTTAATAAAATATAATAAAATCATTTCCTTTAAACCACAAAATAATTAAAAAAAAAAAAAAACAAAATACGTATTTCAAATAGAAAGAAGAAATACGTATTAAGCTTTTTTAAATTATTTTTTGACGTTTCAGGGAAATTATTTTATTTTATTAACTTTTCGCCACAGTGAAATCATATTTTTATTATTTAATGTTGGAATGGTTTTATACTAATTATTTTTTGGATATAAATTAAAATCAATTATGTAATAATTATGCATTAATAAAAAAAACAAATATTTTTTACAATATTAAAAAAAAAAAACAATTATTTTAGATTTATTGTCAACAATTACACAATTGATTAGGTAATTTATATTATAATTGAAGTATAGTGTTAATAATAATTATTGTAATTTTACTGTCTCTTTCTAAATGCATGTTATTGTTTGAATTGAAAAGGTATCAAGCCGTTTGCCTGCCCTCATGAGGGATGCGAAGCGCGTTATACGATTCGTCCCGACCTGAAGGATCACATTCGTAAGGTGCATACACGTGAACGGCCCTTTCAGTGCACGGTGTGCGGTAAATGCTTCCTCACCGGCTCGGTTTACTATCAGCATCGGCTGATACACAGCAATGATCGTCGCTACGGCTGTGAAGTGTGTCAGAAGCGTTTCTTTCGCGCCGACGCACTCAACAATCATCGACGCATTCATACCGATGAACGACCGTATCCCTGTCCCGTCTGCGGTAGAGAATTTCGACAGAAGGGCGATCGTAATAAACATCTACGCACCCAGCATACCTTGTAAATCACAGTTCAATTTATTGATATCATTCATTTGTCTTATGTTAAATGTAATCACGTTTTAGAATGTTATTGTTTTGGTTATGAAATCATTTATTTAATAAACGTTTTTGTAGGATTTGGGATATTTTGAAATAAATTAAGAAATATGAGTGTAGAAACTTGTTTCGATATGGCTATATACCTTTCTCGACCTAAATAAATCGACTAATTTTATGAATTTTTTTCTGCGAAACTATAAAAGATATCAAACCGCGGTTTCCTGGGGGCTGAAAGAATAGACTTTGAACTTCTTTTAAGAATTTTTATTTTTACTTTTGTTGGAAATCGTCATTTCTTCGGAAGCTCTAAAACCGGACAGCTGTACGGTAATAACGATAACTCCTTCCCTATTCATCTAAAACAAAAATCTATTTTTTCCACAAATATTTATTGTTGACAAAATGAGTCAAAAACCAGAGTTATCATTGTTATCGCATAGCCGTCCGTTTTGCAGAGCTTTCGAAGAAAGGGTTGGAACTCGGACGATTTCTAAACAAAAGTAAAAATAAAAACTCTTGACAGAAGCTCAAAGTTTATTCTTTCAGCCCCCAAGAAAACCGCGGTTTGATATCTGTTATAGTTTATTGTTACAGTTCACAGATAACTCACTTTTGCTTGCCCATACATTATATAATCTTTACGCAGTCTACGACATATTTAGTTATTTTATAATATTTAGTTTAATTTAATCTCTCTAATTGTCAAATGTTTGTATGTATGTGTGTATGTATATATGTTTCTCCAGCATCTCCTCCTAAACCCCTGAACCGATTTTGATGGGAGTGGTGTCATTTTAATTGGTTCATTCCCTATTTGAGAATAGGCAAGTTTGTTGAAAAATTATGTTTATAATGAATATGTCAAATAACAGCTGTGTGAAGTTATGTATACTGCTGATAAAAGTGTTGCTTTTGAGTAATATATAATAGTGCAATTGATATTTTATTATTATTATTATTTGTTTATTTATTTATTTAATATTTATATGTTTAATTACTATTTTCGACTTCAAACATGACCCTTTAAGGGTCACGGGTTTCCTAGTTTATATTTATTCACAATATTACCATATTGCCTATGTAAAAAGAGGTTATTATTTTACTCGTACAATAATGACATTATTGTACAGCTCTTTAGTTACAACATCAAATGCATTTAATCTGATATCTTCCACACGGCCATATTGAAACACTATTACGTTAATTTAAGCTAAGTTGATTGGCCTATGCATTGTTTATTTGCGCTTGTATTTTACTAATGAAAATGTGTGAAGAAGTGCAATGTGCACCGTCGTCAAATTTGTCAGAAACTGTTTATTCGACCATTAAAAATTATTAAGTCAAGTTAAGCTAATTGACAATTATTGCATTGGTTGTTTTCGCTTGAATTTGAATTGAATAGTTATAAAAAATGTGTGAAGTGCAACAAATTTGTCCGAAATTTTCTATTCGACCAAAACATTAATTCTCAGAAATCACGTAACAATACTTATACATAATACATACTATTCTACAACTGTTAGTAACTGGTTAATGTAATTTGGCATTTATTTTTAGTTTAGTTTCTCGTTTAGAATAACGTTCAAAGAAAAAATCGTATATGTCTGACTCGGTGATTAGAAAGCTCTTTTTCTACTTCGCCCAGATTTCTTGCATAAATATCTGGGAACACCGCAATAATCATAGCTTTCTACTCATATTATTTGTTTGTCGTTCAATCTTATAATCCAATTATGACCCACTTTGGGATTCAGTAATGACAAAAACCAAATTAATCATTTTTTTTTTTAAAATGGCTACTGATTTTGATAAAATAAGGTAAATGAGGTACATTTTTGGGTGGGAGAAAGTGATTCAACTGAATCTCGATTTTGGGAAAACTTATTTAAAACAAAAGAAAAACTTACTTTCATATTCGTTTTCGACAGTATGAACATTTTGGCACACTGCTGTCATATAATCATCATAGAAACATGACCAAATTTATTTTAATGGACAATATGGCAAAATTAAAAAAGGACCATCACCAGAGGTGTCAATGTCGTACTTGCTGCCAATGCTATGTATGTATATTGTTTTATAATTTTATTTTCAAATCGTATTATTTAACTATATATTATGTATTTTTTTATTGTATACAGGTTCCTATAATAATATTATATTTTAAAAAACAACAAAATGTTTTATATTATTAATATACATGGTAAAACAATTTGAGAACCACCAAGCTGTGTCGTTTCAACCAGTCACATATTGTAAACAACAGTTTACGCGCGTTTGTTAATTGTCTCCACTAACTTATATCTTCGTTCTTCATTTAATCGTCTTCATCATCATCATCGCTAGCCATGTCACTTAAACGTGTGATTGTATCTTTGCCCGGTTTTAAATCCATACCATCGTCATCATCTTCATCTTCCTGCCAAAAACAAATTCATTCGTTAACAAATTAATTAATTTTTAGAATCGGAAAGATAGTTTTTAGTACACTCTATAAAAAATTATGTAATTTTACCTACAAACCATGAGACACTATGATGCCCAGTATTTCTAGGTAGCATTACTCAACGGCTGTAATTTTAATATAATTGTTTCAAAATACATAATATCTAGAACTATTACAAACATTATGTAATATAATATATTACCAACGGAATGGAAAAGTACATATAAAGCGCTAATTTATCATGTAAAATGATTACCTTTTTGCAACATAGATTCCATTATTCTTTCGTAATTTACGTGCAAACTACCTCTACACCTTGATTAGTGTACTTAACAAAAATTACAATCTATAATTTTAGTCACATGACAATATTTACATAAAGTTTTATATTAAAATAATGTAGTAATTAGCTATAGTTCAGACGTATGTATTAGGCGATAGCGCCTGCTTGATATGCAACCAAAGTTACATTGACGCTAATCAAATTGTATATTTATATTTTGCCAAATCAAGAAAGATTTCTTTCATATTCGATATGTATACATTTGCGCAATAAAATTTTGTAGATTTCAATTTGTTTTTTATTTTACTATATGTATGTAATATTACAATTTTCTTTTAATAAATTTACAGAACTTCAGTAAATTTGCTGTCAGGAATTTTCCATAAATAGGTAAAATTTGTTTGTTGGTATAATTACATACATTTCTAAAAAAAAATTCTAAAATTTTTAAAAATCCATTGTTCCTTTAATGCCTACATTAATTATTAAATTTTAATAAAATACAGCATTGCCAACTTTTCGAGAAAAAATTATTATTATTAAAATTTTTAAAAATTCATTATGGCCATGTAGACAATTTTTAATAAAAATTGCAACATACTTTACATAGTAGTAATTGTGTTTTATTATTTTATCTTAATTATGAACTAATTTTTAAGAAAGATTGTGATATACTTTACAAAATTGTAATTGTGTTTTATTATTTATCTTAAATATGAAATTTTCCAAATCAAGGTTAAATTTGATCTGTTTCGATATATATATATATTTTTTGTATGAAATAAGTAGAAATGGGAGAAGGAAAGGATTGGAATATACCTTATTCGAGGTGGTAGATTGTCTATGGGTGATTGTTGATGGAGCTGTAGGATGGGTTAAAGCTCGCATATAACCTGTAGCAATTGCTGGAGACAGAGATAGGCAGACGAATTGAGAGACAATTTAAGGAATATACTTAACAAATGTTCATATCAAAGTCAAATTAATCAGTTGATTCTTTCTAGCTCAAAATAACAACACGATTCATATCGCTTTAGGCTAAAGTTCTCTATTAATATTTATTTAAAATCGACGTATTTAACGTACGTCTGCATCAAGAAAATTGAAACAAGTTACTAGATAACAAAATAAATAACTAGATTTAATTACTTATTTTGTTATCTAGCAACTTGTTTCTATGTTCTGTTTACTTACTTTAAATATCATTTGTATCAGTTTTCCTGATTTTGAATAAATATTAATACAGTACTTAAAGATAATGTAGTTTTATTTTATTTAAAAATTATTTACTTATCTAATACAATCGTAATTGAGCAGTAAAATGACTTACTAATATTTAGGAAATATATACCGAGTGTTCGTTCGTTAAGTTCGTATGGGCGTTTAACATGCAATTTCGATAATTTGCGATATACTACTTTCTCGAGTTAAATTCGGAGAAATACTTAGAATAATTTTTGATAGACAATAAAAAGTTCTATAATTTGGTTTTAGTTTTAATTTGCTAGCGTGTGCCGTTTGGACGCTAGAATTTTTTTTTTTGAATTTTTGGTTTTTATTTTTTTCTCAAAAACTATGAGGTGGAGGAAAATAAGCATGATATGGAAAAATACGGAATCATGAGTACTATAATATAGTGAATAAACCATTATTCTAGGATGCATCGTTTAATAGAAAAAAATTAAAAACTGAATTTTTGAAAATCTCTCAAGGGAGAGGTAGGTTGCAATTTCTTCAAAATAAGACTTTTTTCTAAATTTGCTGAAAAATTCTGACAAAATTCAATAAAATAGAGAAAAAAATAAGCTACATAATAGCTAAAAAACTTTTTTCTCTACCTCATTCTGGTTTGGCAGGAAAAATTATTGAAAATTCTAAAATGTTTTTTAGAATTTTTAATAATTTTTCCTGCCAAACCAGCATGAGTTTAAGAAAAAAGTTACTCAGCTATTATGTAGCTAATTTTTTTCTCTATTTTACTGAATGTTTACAGATTTTTTTCAGCAAATTTTTAAAAAAGTCTTATTTTGAGATTTTTAAAAATTCAGTTTTTAATTTTTGCATCCTAGATTATAGTACTCATTATTCCGCATTTTTCCATATCATGCTTATTTTCCTACACCTCATTGTTTTTGAGAAAAAAAATAAAAACCAAAAAATCAAAAAAAAATTCTAGCGCCCAAACGACACATGCTAGCAAATTAAAACTAAAACGAAATTATAGAACTTTTTATGCCCTATCGAAAAGTATTCTAAGTATTTCTTCAAATTTAACTCGAGAAAGTAGTATATCGCAAATTATCGAAATTACATGTTAAACGCCCATACGAACTTGACGAACGAACAACCGGTATATTTTAAATTTTTTTTACTACCGTAATAATATATATGAGTTAAGGATAACGGATATGCGGTATATATTGAATAATAAATCTTTTACATTTATTCAATTTATTGTAATTTCCAATATTTCGCCTCCAAAATAGTTGGCTTCATCAGGGAGAACACTAAATAATAATATTAAGCATGTAAACATTTGAATAATAAATACAAAATAAGAAAAAAAAGTTGATGAGAACTTACATGTATGAATAAATGACTTAAGTTAAGCATAAAATTGAAATTGAGAGAACATATACACTCTGCTTAAAATTCATCGATGACAGACAAAACACTTTGTAATAAATAAATAAAATAATAAATAATAAACAAACAGACTAATACTATAGCGCAGAGGTTCCCAATCTTTTTCGGTTTGCGGCTCTCTAAATAATCGGATTTTTTTCCGCGGCGCCCTTAATACATCAGATTTTTTTCTAAATTTTTGACTTTCTTGAAAAATTGGAAAACTTTCCTTTTTAAAAGCGATTTCCCATTTAACAGCGAAAAATTAAAAAAAAAGATACTTACTATTTTCCTTGCGATAATATAAAATATATAATTTCAACTGTTTCGGTAATATCCATATTGAGACTGGACAACCGCCATGTTGTTAGGTTAGTTGAAAAATAAATTAAACACGAATTTTAAATTCACAAACAATTTATTGAACGTCCATTGATGATTAATATTATTAAAATTATTAATGGGATGGATGGGCTTGATGTTCACTACACAACTTCTCAAATCTCGGAATAAAATTGGATATGGCGACCCTCATTTCTTGTTCAACGTTAATTTTCGAGCGAAAACAATGAAAGACTTTTGTCAGCATACACGATTGTTGGCGCAAAAATTCGAGAATTGGAAATTCCAAGAAAATTGCCGAATTGTTTAATTGAATATTTCGAGGCGCCCTTATGACGGCACCGCGGCGCCCCAGGGAGCCGCGGCGCACTCTTTGGGAATCACTGCTATAGCGCAATTTCGACGAATAAGTTTTTTATTTAAAATTTTTTTTTAATAAAGTAAAATAATGAGCCAAATAAGTTGTCAATGAATTTAAATTTTTTTTTTAAAGAATCGTCAATCATTAAACATGTAATCTAAATATGCAATTATTTTGTCAAAGATAAAATAATAAATATTGATGAAAATTAAAATATGTTAATGAACACAATAAGAAGTAAAATATTTAAAAAACGATATTCGTAACTGAAACTTATTTCTCGAAATTTGCGAAACAGAACACGAACAAAAAAATTTTTATTTTTGAGATTGTAATCAATCCTACAATAAATTGAATAAATGTAAAAGATTTATTATTCAATATATACTGCATATCCGTCCGTTATCCTTAACTCATATATATATATATATATATCAGTGGCGCAGCAAAGGGAGGGGGCATGCCCCCCCCCCAGGCTAGCAGAATTAGCACAATTTTTATTCGTTTAGTCATATATTCAGCAGTCACTTTTAACCCTATAATTATTTACTCCGAAATATTGAGCCAACATTCATTATTTTAAACTATTAATTATTCGATTTATGTAAGATAAAGTGGAAATCTGGCTAGTATTGCTTGAAGGTGAGGACCGTTTTGCTTTTTTTTGCTTCTCTGTTGTTTTAAGATTTTATTAAATTGTAATTATGTGAATTTTCATATCTAATTTCTGCAATTCTAAAGCGAGCCGGACCTTACACGGTCATCAGGAAGCCCCTGACCTTATATTGACTTTGACACATGTTTTGACCTTACACCTTCAATCAGAATGGTCAATCTTCGGTCTGAATATCATTCCGAATTGAAACATTAAAACATGCGCAAATGAATCATATTTATTGCGTTTTAAATGCAGAATTTTCTGCTCTACAATTGATAAATTTGACCCTTGAATGGTCTGTGATGAAAGTGATAAAAGAAAAATCCACTTACATCGAAACCGAAACAATTGCTCATATCATCGTGCTCGCTGTCTTTCTTGCTATTATTATCGTCGCTATTTTCTTTCTCCGCTTTCGTCGCTTTTATTATATCGTCATCATTCAAATCTGGAAAGGAAAATTAATCGCTCAGATTAAGCAATAAAAACTAGAAAATTACTTAAATAAAAAGTAATAATTTTAATATACAACGTGTTTTTAGCACGAACTAAAAAGTAGAAAATAATTTCTCCTTACCCTAAATACAGATTGTCCTGGAAATTTGTGATTGTAAATTTTTAATAACTATGGCAATATTTAAGTAAGATTTAAAACGAAAAACGTAGAGCGCATGCAATACATAATAGTAAGTAGTGTAGGGAGTAGCTGTCGTTGCGTCCCACGTGTTTCGTTTTAAATCTTATTTAAGTATTGTCATAGCTATTAAAAATTCACAATCACAAATTTTCAGGACAAGCTGTATTTAGAGTCAGGAGAAATTATTTTATACTTTTTAGTTCGTTTTAAAAACGTGGTATATTAAATTCTTTTTATTTAAATAATTTTTATACACACATGGCGTATTATAGGTATATTAGGTTCTAGTATTTTGTTTTTACTTAAATCGTCATTTAATTTATTATAATGAACTAATCAAATCATTAGTTAATTAATTAATGATCAATTAATTCATCAAAATAAATTAATGGCTTAAGCAAAAACGAAATAATATTATTATTTTCTGTTTTTTTTTGTCTTTTTTTATGTGTTCTGTATTTTTTTTCTGTATTTTGTGTACTTAAAAAAAAAAACTATTAAAAAATTAATATTTCTAATATTGTAGCTAGTTTAAATTTGTACCACACAGAGACAAAATCTTACCACCAGAAATGATATGTTTATTGGTAACATAATCTCCATCATCTCCACTAACAACAGCAACTGTCTCTCCAGCACCTTCCTCATCAGCAAGCTGTATCACTTCCTGCACAACATACTGCTGCCCGTCAGCACCATCATCGTCTTCATCATCCGACTGTCCACCGGGGGGCATCACCTCAATCTGTTGCCCATCGATAATCTGTATTTGCTTCTCCTGAACACTGGAATCGGGGTCATGTACCGTCGTCATATGTCTGATTAAATAACCCCGGTGTCGGAATGCTCGGTCACATTCCGGGCATTCGTGCGTTTTTTCCCGTGGCGGTGGTGGACCATAATTCGGCTTATGATAGACATTTTGATGGCGTTTTAGTGATCGTTTTTGGCGAAAGGACTGATCGCATTGGTCGCATTGGTAGGATGTATGATCGGTGTGGATGGTCATGTGTGATTCTAAAAGCCACGCTGAGATTGAAGCGTAAGGGCAGAGATTGCATTTGAAGCATTTCTCACCCACGTGGGTTTTGTTATGTATCTGAAACGAGCGGATTGTTTATTTTGAAACATCATTGCTAGTTTTAAGGCGTGCTTGGCTAGAATGCGCACAATTTTTTATAGTTCTCGCCATGAAAATCTGTCTTTTCGGAAAACAAAGTGTATGATTTTGTTAGACATACGTAGCGATTATCTTCTTCTTTTCACTCCTGATATGACAGAATAATTTTTTATTATGATGTAGGTAGATCTTGGCTTAGTTCGGAAAATTTGTATCGCGTATACATAATAATTTTATCGAAAAGACAGATTTTCATGGCGAGAACTATATACAAATACATGCTCTATGTTATAAATATACTCGTTATAGCAATATCACTATAAAAAAACAAAACAAAAAACTATTCATTAGTTTGGTTTCCCAACCTTATTCTTTCAACAAAACCCCACCTAATCATCTCGACTTACATTATAACTATATCTATCCGGAAAAGACTTCTCACATCGCTTACATTTCAATGGCTTATCATTCGTATGCAATTTTTGCACATGTTTTCGCAAGTCCCTCTTACGTCCGCACGTCGTCGGACACAGTTTGCATTGAAAAATCGGCTTATTATCCAAGTTATGCGTCAGTTTGTGCGCTTTCAACGAATTGGACTGGGTAAATCGAGCGTGACAAATGTCGCATTCGTAGGGCTTCTCCCCCGTGTGAATCCGAAGATGACGGTTCAATTTAAATGTATCGGTACTCGCGTAGGTGCAGTGAGGACATTGATAGGGTCGTTCGTCCGTATGACAACGGATATGACGTTTTAGTTTCGAGAGTTCCACGCTTGCGTAGTCGCATTCGTGACATTTGTGAGGTTTCTCGTGAGTGTGACGGTATCTAGAGAATTTTGGGAGAAATATAAAAAAAAACAAACATATTAGTTACTCGAATATCTAACGAATTAGGAGATTACTGTAGCATCATTATTATATACACTCTTAACGTAAAAATTATGTAATTTTATCTACAAGCCGTGAGACACTATGATGCCAGTATTTCTAGGTATAATTACTCAACTGCTGTAATTTTATTCGTAATTGTTTAAAAATACATAGGTACTGGAGAGAAATGTATTGCTAGAACTGTATTGCTAAAAAAGAATTATTTACCCTAGCAAAAATATATCTACCATAATTATATCATATTCATAATAATCATATATGGTATTGTTGTAATACATATACAGTTTTAGTTAGGGCAGTATAAATTTGTGATAAATAATGAAATTGCTACAGTTATTAGTTATATTTTTGTCATGAGTACCAAGCCACTACTCTCGTATCTCGATACTCAGGTTTAGCTCAGTTCCCCATTTAGTTGCGTTGTGTACTCGTTGAGGTTGTGCTAATGTTTAGTGATTTAATGCGATGCGATGGCAGACGATTTCGTAAGGAATATATTAGTAGAATGGGATTTTAAAGAGTTAATTCCTATATTTGCAGTTATGTACATGCTTTATATATGTTATTAAATTTGTGATTACGTTTAAAACGTATAATTTTTTGCTATTGTATCATAATTTTTAATGCGTAGTACATTATTATTAATGATTAAATGCTTCAGTATTCATTGTTCGTATACTGTTTATTTATGTACACATATGTATGTATTTTTTAAAAATTTTATTTAGATGAGAAGTTACACATAACTGCATTCTATTTATTAAATCATACAGAAATTTCAAAATTAATAAAAGAAACAGGGCCCAGACTGATATTTTCCGAAATGTATAAAAACTATATTAAAGAATTAAACTACAATGAAAATTAAAATAAATCGCACTCAGGTAAATTTAAAAAAAAATTTTTTTTTCAAATATATATGTATATATTAAATATTTATATTTCTAGAAAATACAACAAATGATAACAAACCGTCAAGTTCACGAAAACGAAAAAGTTTATTTCCAAATGTAAGGAAGAAAATTGGTTATTGTTCTTTTTATTAAAAATATATTATTTTAGGGCTTAGAATCGTTTCTAAATACTAGAAGGGAAGGATGTTTTCATAACCACTATTGCGGTTATGAAGTTGCAGATACTAATAAATATCATACAATATTATTAGAAAATACAGAAAACATTTCGCAAGTATTAATGACAGTATATTTTATGGGAATAATACTTATTTGTTAATAAAAATTGGTCAAAATATTGATAATAATGTCAGTATTTAAAATGTATAAGTAGGTATATGTTATTGCATAAAATTATAGTTTTGAATTTTAATAAATTTTAATATAATAAAATTTTTTTTATTGTGTTGTATCTTGTATTGTATCACTTTATATACTTTATATATGCTTTTATACATTTTCTCAAGATATATATTATTATATATATTATTATATATATGGCATTTTTATTTTTCAATATATATATATATATATATATATATATATATATATATACACTTACCTAACATGCCGTACTAATTCTGCACTCGTCGTAAAGGCCGAATTGCAAAACTTACAATGATGCCGCTTGGTTCCGGTATGTGTATTAACATGATTCTGTAATGAGCGAAGTGTCTTAAAACCTCTTTCGCATACGCTACACTTATGTGGTCTCTCTTCGCTTTGCGATTTCACATGTCGCGAGAGGAGATAACGTTTCGGACTCGTATAATTACACATATGCGCCTGTGTTACCGTTTGACTTTTACGCGGTAATAGTTTTACGTTTTTCGATTTATCTTGTTCATTCTCGTCTTGTTGCACGATTAGCACGTTAGAGACTTCGCCTAAAATACAAATCAAAATATAATTAAGCTACCTCCATTTTTTCCTAATCAACTTTAAACCAACAATAATTATTTAAATAAAAATTTTAATAATATATTTTACCACGTTCTTAAAACGGACTAAACAATATAAAATAATTTTTCCTATCCCACCATACAGATTGTCCTGAAAATTTGTGATTGTAATTTTTTTTTAATAGCTATGACAATACTTGTAAGATTTAAAACAAAAAATGTGGGGCGCATGAAATAGATAATTAAATTGTGTAGGGAATAGTTGTCCTTGCGCCCCACCTTTTTCGTTTTAAACTTACACAAGTATTGTCATAGCTATTAAAAATTCACAATCACAAATTTTCAGGACAATCTGTGTGGGGGGGGGGGAGCTAGAAGAAATTATTTTTAACCTTTTAATCCGTTTTAAAAACTGAGTTTCAATTTTTTTAAAAAAGTTTGCTAAATACACCAATGTATAGAATTCGTGAATATGACACAAAATAAAAATTAATATTTCTAATATTAACTAATTAGTTAATATTGCCGTGTCATTCAGTTCTAAACCTATGTTTCAAGTCTCTAGCTCATCGGGGCAGTTAAGTTTAAAATCGATTGCGAAATTTGTACCAAACAAACAGACAAGAAGAAAGCGAGTTAATAGTTATTTACCTCGGCTAGCATCGCTCGGTACAATCGTACAATCGGAATGAATCAACACTTGATTCGTACTATCATCGCCTGCTCTAATCGTCGTATCATCACCCTCGGCTTCACCATCATCATCGCCGTCAGCATTCACCACAAATTCCTCTTCTTCATTGGCGCCATCAGCAGCCGACACAATGATCATAACCGGTTGCTGATCGGCGTTGGCCTGATAGTAATAATGACCCGATTGATCGATGAAATAAGCACCTTCTTCCGTATCATCTTCTTCTAGTTCTTCGGTATCGGGATCGGTGACTGTTACGCCATCTAAACGGGGGGGGGGAGATTAATGTGTTTCCAATAACCTAATGAGACTAAAATTTCGTGCATTTGTATAGTTAAGTAATTTTTAGGTTTATGGGTTTACTTGTCTTCAAATAAAGTAGCGACTCTTTCAATTCTCTCTCATATTTGAATTCTATAATCTAAACCAGTGTTTCTCAACAGATAGTCCGCGGACCACCGGTGGTCCGCAGGAAAATTTTAATGGTCCGCGCTATATAATGAAACTCTTTAATAATTATTATACTTTTGCTAACAAAAATTATTTATATATTGTGTATTTTTCGTGATTTATTGGAAATGCAGAAGTTTTGAGTAATTTTAAAATTATTACCACGCTTATATTAGCTCACACTGTTGTTGTCACGGTCATGCTGTTGTCACGGTCAGTCATATCTTGTAACCAATTTTTAGACCACTTCCTATCATCTGGTTTCACTGGAATTTTGCATGTAGTTTTATTCCAGGAGACAACACAATATTATTAAAAAAAACCGATTACAAGATATGACAAGACGACAAAGACTAAAAAGCAGAAAATAAAATATATAAAAAACTTTTTAAAAACACGCTTATATTTAAATACAGTAAAAAGAGGAAAATAAATTTTTTCCTGGTTATCCAAAAATTTTAGAAACAAATAAAAGCGTGGAGCGCTTAATCATCATTGCGAAATATATAGTTTCCTGGCGCTCCACGCTTTTATTTCTTTCTAAAAATTTTGGATAACCACGAAAAAAATTATTTTCCTCTTTTTAGTGCATTTAAATATAAGCGTAGTTTTTAAAAAGTTTTTTTTATATATTTTATTTTTGTGTTGCATTTTATTATTTAAATATTATTATGTGTTTTTTGCAGTTTCTATTGTTATTTTTTTATGCGCATTTTTTGTGGTAATATATTGTTTATTTTCTGTGAACTTTCTGTGATTTTCTACAACTGAAATAAATGTATTTAGTAGTACATTAAATATATTTGTTTTCTTGAAAATAAATCAATCAACAATTATTATTAGTGGTCTGCATAAGAAAATTAGATATTTTACCTATGTTTCAAGTCTCTAGCTCATCGGGGCAGTTAAGTTTAAAATCGATTGCAAAATTTGTACCAAACAAACAAACAGACAAGAAAACAGCGAGTTAATAGTTATTTACCTTGGCTAGCATCGCTCGGTACAATCGTACAATCGGAATGAAACAACACTTGATTCGTACTATCATCGCCCGCTCTAATCGTCGTATCATCACCCTCGGCTTGACCGTCATCATCCCCTTCAGCATTCACCACAAATTCCTCTTCTTTATCGGCGCCATCAGCACCCGACACAACGATCATAACCGGTTGCTGATCGGCGCTGGCCTGATGGTAATAATTACCCGATTGATCGATGAAATAAGTACCATCTTCTTCCGATTCCTCGGTATCGGGATCGGTGACTGCTGCGCCATCTAAACGGGGGAAAAGAATTAGTTTAGTGTTTCATTTTTATATCTCAAATTAATTTCATGTCTTATCTAAATGAAACCAATAACTTAATAAGATTAAAATTTCGTGCATTTGTATGGTTAAGTAATTTTTATGTTTAGGGCTTTAGTTGTCTTCAAATAAAGTAGTGACCCTTTCAAATCTGTCCTTGTTAAATTACTCAAAATTTAAGCGACAAATCTTTTAGAGTGATTGATCCGAACACGAAACTAATCATATTTGAATTATATAATCTAAACGGAAGCGATACTTTACTTGAATTCACAAATAAATAATAATAAAAATATATTTCGATAGCAAAAAAATTAATATAATTAGTTTCTACTTGTTTTAATGTTTATATGTATATTTTACAAATATTTTCACACAATTTTCTATTTCAATCAGATACACTGTGTATAAAATAATATAATTTGTTTAAATTAAATATACTGGATTAGATATTAAAGTGAGCTAAGATTTGTTTGAAAAGTGATTACGTCATAGTAATTCATGATATGACATAATAACTATGTCAATAAATAACAGATATAAAATATAATTGCAATTAGATAAGTGTCTTCTAATTAAAATGATTCAAATAAAAGCAATTACAAATCTATTTAGATATGGAAATGTAAGTTAGTGATAACAAAAAATTAAATTTACATATGTATAATATTTAAATTTTTATACATATGATAACAATAAAAAAATTATGATGTACATATATATTTTTTAATTTTCAATTGTAAATAAAACAATGTAAAATAATTATTTTATTAATTAAAAACATGTAAATTATTTGCACATTTCTTGAAGAGCGCTACAATAAAAGCCAAAAATTTGAAGAATATTTTCATAGATCTTATCGACCGTAAGCATTTATTTAACAAAAATTACAAAAAAGTCAAAAAATGATACGTAAACAACAATTGTATTTAATATACTTTATTTAATTATATTAGTTAATTTACATCTATTATTATTATTATTGTTTTTCATTTGCATGAATACGAATATGCTGTTTCAGATTGAAAGATTGGGCAAGAGCCTGATTACACGTTTCGCATTTAAATAGTTTTTCATTCGTATCAATACGAATATGTTGTTTCAGACCAAAAGATCTATCAAAAGCCCTATCAGACGTTTCGAATTTAAATTGTTTTTCATTTCTTATAAATACGAATATGTTTCTTCAGATCGGAAGATTGAAAAAAGTCTTATTACACGTTTCAAATTTAAATGGTTTTTTCATTCGTATGAACACACATATGCGTTTTTAACCTTGATTTGGAAAGAGTAGCTCTGCCACATATCGCACATTGGTACGGTTTATCCAGTTTTCTACCTGAGCGAGTACGCTTATGTCTCGTTAAATTTGATCTATGAATACGAGGTTCATTATATATTTTGCATTTGTAGGGTGCTTGAATATTAATATTTACATTCGAAGAATTCTGCCCTATTTCATTTCTTTCTAATACTTTATCAACATTTTTCGTATGTTCTTTACTGATTACATAGTCGTTCTAGTTTCAAATAATATTTCACTTTGTAACGGTGTGTTACATTACATTCAGCAAAATCAGCCAGGAAAATTTCTTGAATTTTTAGGTAAACCTACCACAATATCATTTTCAAATTCATCTATATATATAGTGAGTTAAATTGTCAACTTTTTGTAATATATGTTAAGATCAAATTTATGACATTCAAAATGTATTTTGAATATAATTTGTGAATGGCTCAATGAGAAAAATACAGTACAGGTAACCCTCCTATAACACGGTAGATAGGTTCCAAGAAAACGGCGTATTATGTGAAACCGTGTTATATAAGACCGAGAGCCAATAGAAAAAAGGGAAATAGCGAAATAGGTTTCAAAAATTAAAATGTACATATATTTTTTAAGATACATAGAAATAAATTCAATTACCTGAGAGGTAAACAGTTATTTTTGTTATTTTTATAGTAGACGTGAAAAACGAAAAGTTAACCAACATTACTATAAGAAGCTATTTTTAAGAAAATAATCGTACAGATTAAAATTGAGACAGTTACAGACACATTATGTTAGCACATTATGAACTTACTACTGTTTGCCTCTTATGTAAAAGACAGGTAAAACGAAAAGTCGTAGTTAACAAAAACTTCTTTAATAACAAACTTTTTTTTTAAATAGCTGGTGCGCTTATTAAATGTATATATTTTATATACATAAACGTTACTACAAGTAAAAACCTGAAAACTGCGTTGTAAGCAGAAACGTGTTAGAACAAAACCGTGTTGTTGGATACCGTGTTGTAGAAGGGTTACCTATATTACAAACTTATCAAATTGATTTAAAATACTCAGCAACTATTTTTTCAAATTTTTTTAAGAATATTTTTGTGTATATGTACATGGAGTAATAACATCTCGTAAAAGTCACTTTACTATACAAATACTTATTCTATTATTTAACAATATTGCAAATAGCGTATTTTCACATATATATATATATATATATATATATATATATATATATATATATTTCTTAATTTTTTATCAGTTTGTATATAAACTTTTTTCCCTGAAATAATTTCAAAGAAATCTATAAAATTCAATAATCTTGATTAAAAAAACTGCAAACTTATATCTATTTTATACACAATTTAAGAGATGTCATTATATGGAGGTCACTTGAAAAACATAGTTGAAAGTCAAAATAGAGTTATGTTTCATCATTTTTGCGATGGTACTGTTCATATTCATAGCCAATTTATTATCTTATAGATTACACAAATTCGTCAAGAAATAGCATCAGCAAATATGCTCTGTAAACCAAATGAACTAACAATACTCCGTATTATTCTATGGACATGCGTCACATCTATTTGAACAACTGACTCTTGTTCGACTTGACCTGGACTTAAATAAGAAATCTTTGACAAAAATGTTTCATGAAATATTTTAAAGTATACTGACTTATTATTTTCATCAAATTAATATTTCTTTGGTAATATATTATTAATAAAAAGTAGCAGTATAGTATATTACTTTTATCAAAATTTTTAAATTTTTAATTAAGTTTAAGACAAATCCAAATTCAAAAAATTATAACTTTACATATTTAATTTATTTATTTTTTTGACAACATATTAATTATAGATAATTATCTAGCAAATTATATTATATAAGAAATATTTCTAAAAAAATATTTATAGTATAATACAGAGGTTACAAATATTTGATATTGAAGTTAGCAAAATGCGTCCTTTTAGGAGTTATTTTTTTAATGGAGAAATGTTTACTATTTTATAAAATAACCAAAAATAATGTTTCGTTTAGAATGGTACCAATAAAACAAAAAATTTATCAAGTAAATAAGAGATACTTTTTTAATGCATCTACCAGAATGCTGTTCCAAATAAATCGGACTCGCAAAATATAAATTACAACTTTTACATTTAAATACATAATCTAAAACAAAATAAAAATGTATAAAATACTTATTAGCAACTAATCTAAGTAATAAAACATACAATGTAGTGGTTTAATGAGAGAAGAATTAAAATTTTTCGTGTCGATACCCAATTTTTTTAGCGAACTCATGACCGTAGTAAACCAATAGGTCTGTATTTGGTTCGATATCTCGTACTGTTCGATAATACATCTTGCCGCAATATTGAAATGCAACCAAATTGTGCTATTCTCTGGTGGCGAGCTACATCAAATTGGATGCGGTATGTTAATTGTGCTTCTTCTTTTATAGAGCACAATTGACATAACGCATCCAATTGCATATAGCTGGATCAGATCCGTCGATGATACCATTTCCTCTCCTATTCTTTTTTAACTATTCACCAAAAAGAAAATTAACATATTACGAACAAGATAAGCTAAACGATTTATTAACGGAGTTGTCTTAATATTTTTTAAATATTACTTTTATTATAAAACTGTTTTATTCTCGTTTTAATTGATATAACAGATCTAATTAAATAAAATTATATTAGGTACGTTTTCTATAATGTCAACAATTATTTAGATCTACAGAATCTTATAATTTCAGTATTATATTTATACCTCCCTATTATATTTCTCGTCAACCGTAATATTCAATTTCGTTTCGCCTTCATACGGTCCGAACCTAATTCGACATTCCAATTTTTTTAATGAACATACACCTTCACCACTATTAGGTATTTTCGATGTGGATACTTTTAACAAATCTTTAGGAACAGTTTGACGTGCTCTATCTACATTTTCCGGATCAATAGGAACAGGATTATCTGGAAAGATAATGAACTCGTGGAGGTAACAAACGTCAATATAATCCTTCAAACATTCGTTACAATCTTTAATTCAAAAAAAAAAAACAAACAATAGTTTGCTTTAAAATTAAGTTTAAAAGATATGAGAAAATATTCTTACATATGTACCGGTCATCAGGAATATCTTCGTCTTCGGCATAATTTCTTTTGGAAACCGAACGTTTAGGATATCTGGGTTTTGATGCTAAGTAATGGAATAATATATAGAATTACATATACAAAAATGTTCACTAATTTTCACACATAACCCTAGAATGTCATACTAGTATTCTAAAGGTCAATGCAACAAGCTGATCTAAGCTGATTCGTTAATTTTATTTCTGTTTAGTTTTGTATGTAAAAATATGTTTAATAATGTTAATTTATGTTTGACATTGAATACGAAATTACTTAAAAATAATTTATAATTTACCAAAATATTGAAAACATTTAAGTTTATTACTTAAAAATACGTATGAAAATCTAGGATTAATATTCAAGATGATTCTAATAAAAATGATGTAAAATGCATTATTTCAAATTGATTAGAAAAATAACAAATTAAAAAATAAATTAACGAGGTGGTATCTAAAAAGTGCAACAGATCTCGAACACAAAGTATAAGATCGGAGAGAGAGACAAACAATTACAAAAGAGAAAATGCATTTCTTAAGAAAAATATACAAACAAATTGATTATTTATAAATAAAACTTACATTTCGGCTGTTTAGGTGGCTTATTTTTCTCTGAATCCTGTAAAAAAAAAACAATTGCTTGTAATATTTAATATTTTACATTATTATTATTCCAAATCATCCCTACCTCAGCACATTGTTTTTGAATTGTTTGCTTCATGATTGACGTATCATCATTTTGATTGTTTTCATTTTTCTTATTTGCATAAGCTTTCTCTTTCTCTTCGGTCATAAAATATGGTTTTGGAAAATCAATACCTAGTTTCGAAATGCACAATAAGTATTTTGCACATATAATAAATTATTTATATAAACAGTGTTCCACAAAATTACCTGCTTGTACTTGTTCTACATAATTATCAAAAGTAGTTTGTAATCGTAATTTTTCGTATGTACTTTTCTTATCCCATTCTTTAGAATCGAAATATTCATAGACATTCTCCAGGTATTCCGGTTTGTCCGACATTTTCTATAACAACATATCAAATGTAGGTACCAAAATATAAAATAGTTTCAACTTTGTTTTACTATTTAATAACAACTACTTATATGTACTTAGAATTACATACATCATAAAACTAGTATTTATTGTACATTAAAAGTACTTACAATATTGAAAAATCTTCTAATATTTATAAAATTCCAACACACAACCGACCAGAAACCAGACAATGGGTGACACTTGTTAACGTTATGAAATTGGTAACGAATGTGGAATCGCTCTGATATTAGCGTATCTGTTGATAAATTGGGATATTATATAAAATATTAAATATAAAAAATTTATAATTTTAATTCTCATGTTTTTAAATATGGTATGTTTATTTTGAATCGTTTATTGTAAATATGTAAAAATTATGTATACAGTGTGTAAAGTGATGAGGTTTCCTATAGGAATAAAAAATTTAATATGAGTTTTAGGAAAAAAACTTATTCTTTATAAAAAAATTTACTTGTATCGAAAGCCCTTATAGTCAAAGAAAAATCTTGATATTATGTCGAGTTGTTGATTTTAAATATGACTAAGTCCGAATGTTACATCCAGAATCGTGTTACCCATGAAAAAAAATATAAATATATATTTTTTTTTAAATTATATTTTGACAAATTAATAATAATAATAATAATAATAATAATAATAATAATAATTAAAAAGTAAGTTTCTTGTATGACAAATATTTTTAACATTTTTCACACGATACTGACGTAACATTCGGACAGTCGTATTTAAAATCAACAACTCGACATAATATCAAGTTTTTGATCTTATCTTAAGTGATTACTGGATTTTTCTTTGACTATAAGGGGTTTTGATAGAAGCAAAATTTTTTATAAAGAATAAGTTTTTGTCCTAAAACTCATATTAAATTTTTTTTTTCTATAGGAAACCTCGTCACTTTACACACTGTATATTACAAACATTCTATTTCTGAGTAAAACACTTAAACACAGAAAACATTACTAGTAAAAACTACTTTTGTATTAAAATGTATATGTCTGTTTGCCACCACTTTACCAGTAATATGAGGCTTTTTACAACTAATTAATACAGTTTGAAATTAGTTTAAATCATTTCAAGCATGCATAATGTAAATTTGGCTAATATTTATTTTTTTATTCTACATAATAATCAAAATATAAAAACATTATTTTAAAATAGTACTTGCAATCTTTGCAATTCAACTCACAATCAGTTATGCCATCTATTAGTAAATTTCAACATTATTTTTGTGATTTTGGTGGACGCGAATTCAACAATAAAAAAACAGAAAACGTCAAAAATAATCAAGAGAAACTTGTTGACATATATAAAAACAAACACTGGTGATCACGTAAAAAAAATCAAATGCATGGGTCGATCCGGTCGATCCAAAATGACTTAAATAAAATACATATTCTTATCGACCTGGCACAGGTCTCTGCAATTCTGCTGGAAATAAAAAATATTTAATACATTTCTTTGTTTTTCCTACCGCACATAGATGTCGCCACTAATTTATATGGTAAAAAACTGTGTAATTTTTACGCACGGCATTGCAGAAGTTATAAAGGCAGAATTTATTTTAAAAAAATTCCAAATGTGCCGTCCACTATAGTGGACGTTATGACTGAAAGGGCTAATTGGCGAATTCCTTGTCTGAAAATGTCGAATTCAATTTAAGCATTGCCATTTATTATATTTTTATTTGTTACAAAATCTCATTATATTACTATTTCCTAATATAATAGTAAATTTATTGTAAGATATATTATTTGATATATTCAAAAAACGAAACATGTAATATCAACCATATTATTTATTACTATTATATTTTAGCTGTGTTTTAGTTTTGTTTAACCCCTTTTTTATTGAAATGAATTTCATCCCTTTTTTTCCCTAATGCCCGATTTCTTCACACTCGGTTAAACCACGACTAAAGTTAAACCTAGTTTAAACCTTGAAATCGGTTTTCTTCACACTCACGAAACTCCGGCTAGATGTTATTCGTCGATTATAGTTAGCCGACGAATATTGGGGGTTTAAACGTGGTTTATCTACACCAGCGCCAAATTTAGCAGTGAGGGCTGATGGAACTATAACTATTCATATCTTTCATAACCTTACGCGAATTTTGACATTTCGTGTTTTGCATTTATTTTAAATAAGATATTTAAATATGAATGCGTTGATGGACGTTAACGTCTTCTCCGATGATGAAAGTGACGACGAATTCGAAGAAAATATATATATTCCGAGACCGTATGTGCTACGAGTTCGTACAAATCACTTTGAAGCGTGGAATGATTTGGAATTTTTTGTTCGATTTCGCTTAACAAAGCCAACATTTTTAACATTGTTCGCCCGAATCGAGGAACAATTGTTGATAAACTATAATCAGTACGTATATGATACTTTATTTATTTATTATTATCAATAAAGTCAAACCTGCAGCAAATTTTGAACAATTTTTGTAATTTTTAGGTCAAGAGCATTGACAGCAATGAATCAGCTGTTGTTGACGCTGCGATTTTATGCCACGGGAAATTTTTTGCGAGCGAGTGGAGATTTTTCTGGTGTTTGTATAAGTACAGCATGTCGTGTTGTTAAAAAGTTTCAACAATTATTGCTTCGCTCGGACAAAGAACCATAAAGATGCCGCATACTTTAGATGAAATTCGCCTTGCTCAACAACAATTCTATACTATGTATCAATTCCCGCGTGTTATTGGTTGTATCGATTGTACTCATATTAAAATTCAATCTCCAGGTATGCTACAAATATCTTTTATATATCATTTTCCTTTAAACCACAATTTTCTTATGTTCGCAAGCTAATATTTTCCTTTTAAAATTTTACAGGAGGAAATATGGCCGAAGTGTTTCGTAACAGAAAAGGATATTTTTCTTTGAATGTTCAAGTTGTTTGTGATGCAAAAATGAAAGCAATTAATATTGTTGCAAGGTGGCCGGGATCTGCTCATGATTCAACAATATTATCGCACAGTAATTTGCATACTAGACTACAGATGAACGAATATCATAACGGGCTGTTACTCGGCGATGGAGGTTACCCTAATAATCGTTTTCTTCTTACTCCATTACTAAACCCAGTTAGCCCAGGAGAAATTCGATACAATGAGGCACACATCAGAACCAGAAATATTATAGAACGGTTTTATGGAGTTTGGAAGCGTCGTTTTCCAGTTTTAAGTATCGGGATGAGACTGAAATTGGAAACTGTGCAAGCAATCATCGTTGCAACAGCTTATTTACATAATATAGTGAGAGATGCAGGAGAAGATGAACCACCAGTTCTAGAAGAAATACTTCCGGATGAAGATGTACAAGAGGGATATCATGTCGTTAATAGAGTGGTGAGAGACAATGCAGTTAGATAGGCTCTCATCGATGACTACTTTACAAGGTATATTTGAATATAATATGTGTGTGGATAAAGATTATTGGTGATTACGAATTTTTGAAAAAAAAAATTGAATAACCTTGAAATTCTTCATTCATTTTACAAAATACTCCTATGTTACCGAATTCTTACCATCATTTTGTTTTCTAGATTACACTGAGCGTTCCGATGGCAGCATAAATTATTAACCATTTGTAATATACATATTTTCAACATTATTTATCAACAGTATCAATAAAATGGGAAGAAAAAGAACAAATCGTACTTCTAATTGTTTTGTGTTTGATTTGGACATTAAAAAATGTGAATAAAAAAACTAATCCAAGTAAACATGTTATTATGTATTATAAAAGCTATAAAATTGAGTTTGAAAAACATTATAAATATTAGATAATGCAAAATTGATTATACCAAACAATCAAGATTAATATTAAATTCCAAGTTTTATTAGTTTTAAAAATAAAATTGATTAATTTATTTACCATAGAAAATAGTTAAAAAAAATTGTATGATGATCCTTTTGTGTATAGTTTGATGAATTAATTGGCAATGTGGATTTAACGAGATTAGAATAAAAAATGTGGTTAAATTTTAATCATCTACATATCTACAAATGTTAATTTACTGATTCAATCTAATAATGTAATTTCATTGACATAATATATTATATTTTCACAATTCGTCGACACGATGTACAATAATTTAAATATTTAACTAAACATGTGACTTTGACTTTCAAAATTTTATAACATGCTGAAGATGACTAGGATTTCTAGCCGAAACGTTCAATAAAAAGAATGTAAACATTTACTGTTCAAATTATTTCATCCGATCCATATTGCCAATTAATTCATCAAACTATAGCAAATAGTATTAGATAATTATAATGATAAAACTTATACTTCAATTTTTGTTTTTATTTAAAAGACATTACTATAGTATAAAACAGAAAATTTATTAAATCTATGTAAAATAATATAATTTTTATTGCAAATTTTTTAATTTTGCTTTTTTTATTTCTTGCTCTAACAACAAATTTTCAATGGTTAAAGCTGCTATTTTGGCTTTGTCATCCATTTCTTTTTGAACTGACTCTATTTGCAGTTTTAATAATTTTTTTTTTAAATCGATTACTTCTCCAGTAACCTCACTTCTGTCATTACGTCGTTCAGAAGTCTTTCTTTTTTTATTCTCCTTAAACGGGTACTTCTGAAATGATGATGATGCTAAAAATATAACAAATTTCAAATATAAGTATACAAAATACCATTCATTCAATTCAAACCTTGTCTTTTTCTGGAGTTAGTACTTGGCGTGCTATAACTCGCGTTTTCAACAATTAATTCGGAAGACGCTTCTTCGTTATATAATTGGACTGCAAAGTAAAATTATCAGATATTCAATATTACACACATGTAATTTATATATATATATATATATATATATATATATATATATATATATACATATATAGGTACCATACCTGGTAATTTTGGCTCACTGCAACTTGGATATCCATCGTTTATAGATTCATGCGCTTCGTTGACGGAATGTAAATAGATCGCACACTCTGAAACATGAGGATATTAAAAAAATATTTATGACTATAAATAAGTGTTGAATACCTTCTCTGTCAGCATCTAAAAATTCTATTGAATTGTTTGGTCTAGTAGTCAGTGATTCTAAAAAATTACAATATATATATATATTTTGTCATATCACTTTCATATCTTAATATCATATTTTTTTTTTCATATGTTCAAATCTTATAGTGTAATTATTTTCAAACAAAAAGTGAAACATACCTTCAGATTGAGCTCCATCGTCATCAAATTTGGAACTCAAACCAACCATACTGATTTGACATGCTGCCAAAATTTTCTCTTCATATGAAGAGAAATCCTTATGGTCCGAAAGACCTCCACCCGTTTTCAATTGCTCTAATCTCAGATTAGAACATTTCTTTCTTAGGTCTTTTTTTATTGCATCGTATTTATTGCGTATTGTTTTAGAAGTCCGAGAAAAATTTCCGCTAGCTCCATTAAACTCTGAAGCTATTAAATCCCAAGCTTTATTTTTATCTTGCGAAGTCGTACCATCCGTTCTTTTATTTTCAATGATATCCTTGTACTTCAATGCAATATCGACGAGTGTATTGATTTCACTTTTAGTGAAATTTGCTCCTCTTTTTTCCATTTTACTGCAAACAAACATATGAAATGTTATATACACATTATATTTAATTATGCATTATGGTTTATTTGTGCTCGAAATATTATTTTAAAATAATAATATCTAATTTAATAGTCACAATTTAAAATTTCTTAAAATACAAACAACAAATATATTTCCAGATTATATTACTTTGAACATGTGACATAAACTCACAAAATCACAGCCAAAAAAACAGAATGTTTTGTAGCTTATTGCATAATTTATTTACTGTTTATTCAGTCAATGAACATTGTGTTTTTTTATATTATTATCTTTTTGAATTAAAATCTTCATAACCAAAATTTTGTTGTGGAAAAATATAATTTCTAATTTAATTTATTTCAAAATGAATACGAGCCAAGATCATATGAAATAATAAAGAAATTAATAGAAACACCTTCAAAATATAATATTGCACTAACAAGGAATAACAAGGAATAAAAACAGTAAAGAATAATAATAACAAGGAATAACAATAACAAGGAATAATAACAACAAAGAATAACAACAACAAGGAATAATAACAACAAGGAATACTAACAACAAAGAATAATATTATGAAATAACAAAAAGGCAAAAATAAGGTAAAATTGTCCTTAAAAGGACAGTTTTGTTTATAAAAATCAAAGATTAATATAATTAGGAAAAGAACAAACTAAAGACAGGAATTTTTGAAGAAAAACAGGAAAATAATGAAAAATGTAAAAACACAAGACAAAGGAAAAACTATCACTCAGCGAAAACTGACGTAAACAGAATGACACTACAATCCGTATGACGCTAGCTGCAATTTTATTTGCGACGTTGCCAAATGTATTTTTTGGAGTTTCGAATCGTAGATTAGTTAACCCTGCATGTGAGTGAAGAAATCCGACAAATGGTTATTGTCCGGCTAACTTTAATCGGAGTTTAGAAAATCGAGGTCTAAATAAATAGTGAAGAAATCGGGCATAAGAGATGACACAGATGTCTGGGTCTGATGTAAAATCTAAAACACATTAAATAATCATATTTTTTTTTATATAACTTTTTTAATATTACTTTTCAAAATACTCAGTCATAATGTGATTATTGGTCATGAAATATTTGTAGACATCCATAATTTTGCAATTATTGTCTGTGAAAAAAATAAAATTGTAATACGTATTTATATTTTAATAATTTTATTACATTACTTTTTAATTTAAAAATTTCCCTATTAAATCGTTTCAATTTCAGTATATGCAAGGGATAGTTTCGATATCTTGGAATTGGCGGTATTGTCAACCAATATATATTTTTGTTATTCAAAACTTTTCTTAGTTGTCTTAAACATATCTTAAATCTACTAAGAGGGACTAACTGCAATATAAAATAGAAATTAATATTGCTAAATAATTCATTTACATCATCTATATTACATTTTCACGTCATTTGTGCCGATTAAAACAATAATTTTATGTTGCTAGTTCTTTTTTTCCTGTGTACCCTTCTAGTTAATTGGCGAATTCCTTGCCCAGAAACACACAATCCAACTTGAGCACTGCCATTTTTTATAATTTTATACATATATGTTATATAAAATATATTTTACCATTTTTACTCATTCGTAATATATTCGTACAAAATCTCACCATACTACTGTCTCCTAAGATCGTATATTCATTATATTTCTGTAAAGAAACAAGAAATAAAACAATAATATAATTTCTATAACAGTTTATTATTTTTTTCTTACTTGAATATCCATTTTTACACGGTTAGGAGCGGCAACCATTTTTGCACGTGTTATGACACAGGAATTAACAAAAGGAATAAAAGGTAAAAAAATAACAAGTAAAAGAAAAGACTGTTTGTGTAACAGAATACAATGAAACTGTACTAGGAAAGATATGGAAGAAACCAAAAGGAAAAACAAAGAAAAAGCAAAAAAATAGGAAAAGATGATGGAAAATAACAAGGAAAACACAAGCACAAGATACAACGTTTGAACTCAAAAGTAAAAACAATAAACACCTGCTGCATAAAAAAATAATTATTGTCAAAAAACTTATCTTAGTAGTTCAGATAGCACCACCAAAGCTCAATGCTAATGTAATATTCAAATTGAAATACCTATTATCTCCCCCCCCTGGCTTCACCTTGCCTTGGCATGCAACTGAATAGATACATGCACTTGGAGTAGTACAAGTTGTTGCAATAATTTGAACTAATGCACTTTTCTTAATTTTCCTTATTCCAAGTTAATACTACTAAAGGCCATCTTGCAATAAACAGTACTATCTTTAGAAAAGTTTGATACTTTAGGTATGTTCAATGAAGCCAGCAAACCAGAAGTAAATTTTTGTTGTAGGGTTTGCTGTCTCAGCATTTGCTGAGTAGCAGAGAAAGCGATTTTTATTTCGCTGTCTTTGTACAAAAAGCAGTAATTTAAAAATTTCCTAATTCAACAAAATATATAATAAATACGAATTAATGATTTTGGTTGTTAAATGTAAACCAGAACTTTATTCTTAATATAATAATTATTATAATATAAAATGTTTATGTATGATATCAGTAATAAGTACCTAAGTTAAAACTAAAAAGTAAATCTATTAAAATTGTAATTATAAATTGACGTTATATATTGTAATGATTCAATCATTAATCGTAACTTAATATTTCGTTTAAATTTGAACATGTGAATTTACTGTGTATGACTATGAATTTCATTATTGATATTTAAATTTGTAACAATTTTAGTTTTGAATATCAATGCCAACCTCAAAGATTTTACCGTCAAAGTGGTCTATATATGGGTTTACCCATATACTTCTAATCTTGTTTTATTTAAATAATTATTTTCTGCTTTTTAGTTTTGTTTAACTTTAATTTTAACCTAATGAATTATAATTTAATAGTAATAATTAAGTTAATTAATTAACTTGAATATAATATAAATATAATATTATTAACTAATTAGTTAATTAATTGATTAGTTAATATTGTATTGTCATATCCACTTAGCTGAGCTATGCTTATAGTTTCAAGTCTCTAGCTCATCGGGAAGTTAGTTTAAAATCGATTGCAATCGATTTGTACCGAATAGACAAATAAACAAACAGAGAGGAAAAAAGGGAGTTAATAAAAACGTGTTAAAAATACGGACGACGCGACGCGACGCAGTGGTGTCATCGAGCCGGAATGGTTCAAAACGTCGCGTCGATCCGGTATTTTTTTTTAAATAAAAATTGCAAATTCTTTTGTTTGTATAATAGATATAAAATTGTAAAAAATATTGTATTTGAAATATCTGATGAGTCAGTGTTGTTGCTAGAATTTCGTATTTATAGTCGTAGTAAAAATATGGTGTAAAACTCGTACAGAATGTACATTTCCCACTCGTTTGAATTACAGCATTCTCGCCAAGGCTCGCCCTGCAAATTTTCATACTATTACTATTATAACATAATATGATGTTATAGCATTATATGCATAATTTGATACGTTTGAAAAAAAAATATTTTTTTATTATAGATAAAAGTTAATATGATACGCCACTGCTAGAATTAGTTCAGAAGTTTTTGTATAGAGTGCGGAAATGTGGTTGATTGTAGATGACGAAGGAGCCTTTCTTTAAAAATTTTCCTCTTAGGAAATTAGTGTCATTCTGTGCTCATTGTACAATTACTATTGCAGGTATCTTATTATAATAAGTAGAGAAATATTTCTTAGAATATATATATAAAACACTTATTCTATGCAGACAATAAGGAGATAAAATTGAAAAATGCATATGGCATAGTATGATACCTAATAATATTAATTGGGAAAATATGTTAATTTTTTTTAAATCTTTAAAATATACATAAATATTGTTGAGTTTTGTTTGCAAAGTAAAGAAGTAAATTGTCATTTCTAATGTAAAATAAATTTCAATTTTTGTTTTTTCTTATAGTTATATAATTCTGTATTGTTTTGAAGCTAATATAACGAACCGTAATTTTCTGTATGTGTTATTAGAGAAAATGGCGGCGAAAAGTGTATTTCAAGCACCCAAAAAGAAAACTGTTAAAACTTTGAATTCAAATAAATCAACAAAATCTTTGTCAAATTCGCAATATGAAGACATTTTTGAAACTGTGATAGACGAATCACCCGTTGTATCATCAACAACGGATGTTATTAAATCGGAAGAAGAGAAAAATAATAAAAGATCTAGTAAACAAAGATCTAATGATGATTCCGTTTCGACTGCATGCACAGACGATTTCTCTAATCTCTTATTTAGTTCTACACCAAAAGAACCTGCAGTGGAGGATGTTTCAAAGCAGACGTCTGCGTCAAAACGTGAACCTATGGTTAGTGATGTTTTGAAAATATTGGAAGTATCTTTCAACCAAACACAATTGAGGCAACCTCTCAAAACTCTTTCAGGGTCGACGGGGGCATGTAGGACTATATGTGCAGTGTGACGATTGCGATAAATGGCGTTATTTAAAAGACACAGATGATCCAGCCGATTTACCAGATAAATGGTACTGCCACATGAATCCAGGTAATATTTAACAATGTTTTATATTTGAGTGAGCAAATTTCGTCAGACTAGGATTTCTTTATTTATTGCAAACACACACAATAATATAATTGATAAACTAATCAACCAGCTCGACATACGTTTAGCATTGTTATTTTAATCTATTCATTCAAAATTAACATATTTTTAATATTTGGAAAATTATTTTAATGATATAAACATCAAGACGACAATTGCTATAAAAATAGTTGATTTTTTTATATTTACTACAATAAAAACGAATTTAAACTTGATTTATGTGAAAAAATATGATGTAAAATTAATTATTTTTGATATTTTCATAACATCACTTGTAATTATTACTAAAGGTGTTAAATTTTTTTTAATTTGTTGTAATTTTCAAACAGATGTATTGTAACATACTGTTTTTAATTGAAAATATATTTAGAAAGATCAATTCTGAACGAATTGATTCGGTTCAAAATGGATCTAATCAGACGGAATTAAAATCTGTTTGAAACAGTTCTAGTGTTGTTTGTAGTACTATTAGATGCTTTGTTTAATTCACACTGTTGCGTTTAACTGTCAAACACTTTGTAAAATAACGTAGCGAGTTAATACTGCTATCTTGGATGTAATGAAATTATTACTAAGTGTATTTGATTCAACAATTACTATGACGAAACTATTAACTTATAGCTGCTGTGGATTTTTTTGTCGCTGCGGTATTACTGTAAAAATTTGCCATAATACAATAATATCTTTAGTTTATTTTTTAAAGAATGTTGTGTAAAGAACACAGACAAAAGAACACGCTTGACTTTATTCTCTGATTGATTAAAAAAGAAATTCTTTTCATCTCTCTCGCTTGTTAACAAGCTTTGCAACAAAATTTATAATATTTTAAATAAAATGTAAATATATTTAATTTATTCAGCAAGTACTACACTTGTACGCATGAGAGGCTGTAATTTTCGAATTATTATGTGAAATTACTATATTTGACACTGACTTTTCCTAACTACGAAATGAATGAAACAAAAAAACTGACGCAAACAAACTTATTGTTTATCATTATATCTAATATTGTGAAATGTTTTTTTTTTATTTGTATAGATAAAGAAGTTAATAAATGTGAAATCAGTGAAGTAGCTCTGTCAAAATGTATCGAGCATGATTTAATCTACAATAAGTATACAGCTGGATCAATTGTATGGGCAAAATTAAATGGCTATCCTTGGTGGCCAGCAATGGTGGATCACGATCCCGACACGGAACAATATTATTGCCTCGAAGAGTTCAGTGACTATCCTGTAAGCCTTATTTATACTAGTTCTGGTACTTATTAGGTTCACATGTAAATTCGGAACGTTTTTAATTTCCTGCACAACGATAAAAACGAATTAATCTAATATTTTATTACATGTATTTATATCTCTTTTTAGAGTACGTTTAGAAAATATTCACATCTTATATTTTTTACGCGCTCGACGTGTTATCTTTATTGTTACAAGGGTTGCGTTTTATATTTCGAAATTAGAGAACAAAAACAAATATTTATCATCAAAAATGGCTTTATTGTTTTTCAAAATATTTTCCATGAAGATCAATATACATTTTTTGCATGCGTTAGAACCAATGTTCGAAGCAGTTTTTCTACTCCGATTGAGGTACCTCTAAAACATGCATTTTCGAACGCATCAACCGCTTCGTCAGCTGTCGAAAACCGTTGACCTCGCAATTTATTTTTGATGGGCGGGGGAATAAAAAAAAGTCATTAGGTGAAAAATCAAGACTGCATGGCGGATGAGCCATCAAAACGACGGTTTGAGTGCTCGCATTGTCGTGATTTAGAATGATCCGGCTTCGGCAGTTGATTTTTCTTATTTCTCCGAAGACTTCTGGCAAACAAATTGACCGTTCCAATGGCACGGTTGCGACTTTTGTTTGATTTGACTCATCTTGAAAAACACACACAATCGACTGTTGTTTAGTTTTGGGCTCATAAGCGTAGATCCACGATTTGTTACCTGACATCGTAGATATATTTTGAAGCACAGCGATCATATTTTTTGAGCATTTATTTTGACCAATTGACACGAGCATTTTTTGAGCGATTGTTAAATTATATGGAATCCAACGCGAACAAATCTTTTTGACGGCCAAATATTCATGCAATATTGTATGTATACTGGTTTTCACTAATGCCCAAGGATGTCTCGATCTCACGATAAGTCACATGACGATCTTGCAGTATCAGATCACGCACAGCATCAATGTTCTCCGGAACAACAACCGATTTTTGACGACCTCCACGAAATTCGTCGTTGACCGAACTACTGCCACGATTGAATTCGGTAAACCAGCGAGAAACACTGATTCTTGATGTTGCTTTATCGCCGAAAGTCGAATTAAGTTCATCGATGTCCTGCTGTTGAGTTAATTCACGTCGAAAATTGTAAAAATAATCGCACGAAAATGGTCACGATTTAATTCCATTATTTGATCGAGATGAATTTTTCAAGTTATTGTAAACAAAACAAATAGCGCTTGTAGGTCAAAACGTTCTGAGTACGTATACCGTCGTCAAAAATGTCAAACTTTACGATAGAGTTACCCAATCGCGACATATAAAATGCAACCCTCGTATGTAATAGTAAAAACTATCTATTTGTTGTCACTACTTATTTTATAGTTTTTCGAATAATTTGAATTTAGCATTAACTTATTTCTTCCTTTTTTGTTCTAAAAATAAATAATAGTTTCAAGATTATATTTGATAAGATTAATTTTTATGTTATAAATTATTAAGATTATTTTTAAAATTTCATCTGAATACATAAAATATATTAATAAAACATTTTTGTTTTATCTAGAAATCTTACCACGTAGTATTTTTCTACGGCGATCAAATATCACGAGCATGGATTCCAAATCGATTTTTAAAATCGTTTAAGCATAATCTTCGTTACGATGCAAAACAGAAAATTGCCAAAAAATATGTTAAAGGAATGACAGCAGCAATGAAACAAGCTCAAGATGCAATAACATTAAATGTAAGAGGTAGACTGAAGAAATACAGTTTCCTGACACGTTGGACTGGTGCAATTATTACACCACCTTCATATGATTGTGAAGAACTTCTCGAAAATCCAATTCAGAAAAAGAAGAAATACGCAAATCAGGTCAAGAAAACACAGAAGATTCAAATGAAGAAGAGAGTGGTGGTAAGACTGATTTAGAAAACAATAAAACAAAAAGCGACCAATGTAATCTAATGATGAATTTCCGATTCCAGTTTCCGGTAGTGAAAAAGAAAGGAAGTTTAAGAAAAATAATAAAAAATCTAAAAAACGTATTAAAAACATTAATGAAAAAAGTGCTGATGAAATGGAAATGAATAATAAGAGAAAATTTACTACTAAGAATGACAACATTAAAAACCTTTGCCAAAGAAATTCTATCGATAACTGTGATAAATAATTTATTAAAGCAAATGAACTACCAGTAAAATTTAAATTAAATTTTACTGGTAATAATAATAATAATAATAATTTGTTTTTCGTTTTAACTTTTTGAAGGGTACTTCAATAATTATTTATATGTCCCCTAATTTTTTAGTATGTTGCTTATTAAGTAAGTTGTTTATTTTTTCTTTAGTTAAATATTTGTTATAGGAATAAAATATTCTTTCAAAATCTTTTGATTCCTTATTATCGATTATTTTTCTTAAAATAAATTTGAAGCAGAATTTACACTTAACATAAACTCTCAATTTGTAATTATTATTGCTGCTTTTTTTTAATTAAGTTTGAAACGAATATATATGTATATTGTGTTAAGAGGTTGTAAAAATAAATATAATAAAATGTAATAAGTTACATTTTTTTTAAAATTTGAAAACATTAAAATGTATTATATAAGAAATAATATAATTATTATATACAACACATAATTAATTAGAGCAAACGCTTTTTTTGTAATAAAATAAGTTCTATAAGTTTTGTTAAATAAAAGAGATGCCAATTTTATTTATTTCAACGGAGAAAAGCGTTTATTTAATGAATCGAAACCTGTAAATACTGTAATTTATTTGAAATAAATAAAATATGACATTGTTTTTATATAATCTTTCAATATTTCGTTCTTAAAATAGTACCTAAATTTTATTTAGTGCAAAAAACGACATTGCTGACAGATAAAATTAGACAGTTTTAGTCAAAGAAAAATTAAAAAGATAAAGAAAGATATTAGTACTTCTACAAAAAAGAACTGTAAAAAATATATCTGCAAGGCCTTTAATAGCAATGACGGAATTCCATATACTGGAAACTAAGGTAAAATATTAAATCTAGTATTATAGTATTAAATCACGGGAAGTGGAGGGGAAACCGGAAATTAGATTGGTGGTCGCAGTTGCAATGAATCTTAAAGTATCCGATTGCAGGCACTTTAGCTAATTTTTTGATTGAAACAATTCGCTAGGAAATTTTCTCCTCTACAAGAATGCACCATTTAGGCGCTAACTCAAAACCTGGTGCATTGAGCAAATTTTCTCTAGTATACATTTCGATTAGAAAATTAATTATCTATAATTCTTGCCCTCTAGTCTCTCTAGCGTGTACCGTTATGTATTAAATTACATAGAAAATAAATATTCCTACTAAATAAATTTTCTAATAATTACAAATATATATGCTGCATAAATATTGCCTATGTCAGTTATTTAACGACGAGTATAAACAGATTCTATCGTAAAAATGTGTGATAAATTAATTCCTTATTTTGTATTCTTCCAAAGAAAGCATAAAAATTTCTCGTATTGCGAAGCGAAATGGTTGTAAATTAAATTACAACATTTTTTTGAAAGTCAATGTAGAAGTGGATATTATTTATAATAAAAGTATTAAAAGTATTACTTACCCTGATGTATTTCAAAATGAAACCGTAGTTTGTGGAAATAGGATAATGGTTTATTTGTTTCTAACGAGTATCATGTTATGGAGAAAAGAAATATTTATTATAAAAAGAGTATTCTGATCATGCTTATTTTTTCTTCAAGCGTTTCAAAAACTAGAATAACATAATTAAGAAGAGTATGGGTAAATCCATATATTGATATTATCACATAAATACTAAGAAATAGGAATAAAATTCTTATATTTTTTTACCCGAAGTTGCCAGCGTTTTCCGAAAATTAAATTTTCTAATTATTATGCATAAAAACGAATCTATCTTGAAAATTTGTTTTAAATCGTAAAAACAGTATGCTTAAAATAAATTTTGAATAGTTTTTAAATTGTTTAATTCTTTCAAGCATACATATTTATTTAAATCTGAACACATATGCTTTTTTTCAAAAAAAAAGTAACTATTTTATGTATTGTATAAACTTTCATTGAAATTCGAAGCAAATTTTGAAATGAAATTAATACAGGAATTTGGATAATTTTGATATTATACTAATCAAAACATGGCATCCAATTTTTAATAACATATTGATGATAATATTTTATCTACACAGGAACTAATAACATATTTATCAACAAAAAATAATATTGCATCATTTTATTTTGATATTATAATCTAACAAAGTAATAAATTAATCGACACGTTTTTGTCTAAATGAAAATAAAAGATAAATTTTGTTTCGATCATGTCGACAATGTTAAAATTACTGACTAATAATTTGAAAAACTGAACGTAACAAAAATATACCTAATCATAATCATATTGAAAATTTTAAAACAAATAGTCATATATTAGAAAATCCCAAAAATAATATAAAAATTCAATATTGAATTTTTAAAAAAACTGAACAAAAATGTGTACACGAATTGAAAAAATCAATTGGTAATAGTTAATTAATGTAATAATAGTAAATTAACATTATAATTCGTTTTGTTATTAAAAATTCCAACATTACCATCGTTGTATATATTGCAATGTTTGATGTACGTAAAAGAAAATTTCGATAGTCTCATAAAAAATGAAAATATTCACGATTATAATACTAGAGAAAAACATAACATTAGATTGGACTTATGTAGATTGAATGTTGCAAAAAATTTACCTTATAATGTTGGATGAGGCTATTTATACATATGGTATGTATACGCAATTGGCTATTTATACATACTAAAAAAAAAAAAACCTAAACCAACCTACTAACCTAACCTACTCTACAGTGGCGTAGCGAGCATAACTTGCGCCCGGGGCACGATACCTTTTTCGCGCCCCCCCCCCACCCCCGAATAACATATAGTAATATAATATTTAGAATATCATCGTCTAAAAAGCAACATGACAACTTATTTTTGCAAAACTTTTCAGCAGGAAGAAAAAACTATTTTATTTTAATTTCGTTAACGCTTTCAACAGGATTTCAGTACATATTATGCATTTTATTTTTAAACAATGAAAAAAGTTAATGTATATTATATATAAGTAGATGTATTTATTATTAATAATAATAATATAATATAATACAATTAATTATTAGGTATACATTTTTCTTGCCTTCGATGCAGCAAATTTATCAATTACTTCATCAAAGTCAATCATTTCAAATTTTTCTCTTTCCACACTTAAAAATGCTAGGTCACTTAAGCGATCTTGTCCCATAGTCGATCGTAGATATGTCAAAATTAATTTTAATTTGCTGAACGAACGTTCACAGCTAGCAATTGACACTGAAATAGTCAGGAGTATTTGAAGTGCGACTCTTAAGTTTGGAAAAACATCTTCTCCATACGAGATTATAAAAGTAAGAAACTCTAACGGAGTTTTAGGTTTAGTTTCTTTTCTACTGCGGAGTAACATCTTGCAGTCACATATTTCGATATAGAGTTCTGATCCATTAAAATCTGTATTGTAAAATTCACCCAGATTTTTACAATTCTTTTCAAGATCGTTATCAACATTATTGTTGTTTAACAAATTTTCAACGTCTAGTAAAAATCCAAATTTGGAATTAAGATCACTCAGTCGTGAAAATCTTGTACTTATTTCTTGCTGCAGACGATCAAGAACGCTTTTCATAATGCGAGAAATTTCACTTTCTGCGGAAAGGCCAACATCTCTAGCCAATTCTCCGGGCATTTTTCGGCGTTTTCTAATACGGATTGTTTTATCAATACCCCATTTGTCACAAAAAGACTTAGCATTTTCTATTGCTCCTTCACAGATTTTGTCTCGAATTTCTGCAAGTTCAGTCGCTAATGATTGAAGATCATGGAACGTTTCTCTAAAATTCATTTTAGGATCTTGTAATCTGAGCTGCACACGATCAATTCTCCTCAAGATTTCATGCCAGAAATGAATTAAAGTTATAAAATTAAAATTCAATATATTTTGCAACAAAATTGTAGCTTCACTTCTGGTGTCACTTGTGGTAGTACTGTCCTCTGCTAATTTTTCTAACAGTTCTACTAATTCATCCAGCCCATCGACAATAACGCTAACCGCTTGTGCTCTGGCGCTCCATCGTGTTTCAGATTCACGTTTAACAGTTCTTTTTAAAGCATTTTTTAATAATTCCCATCGCAATGTTGACCGTGAGAAAAAGAGATATATGTTTTCAACTATGCCAAAACATGTTACAACGACTGGATCTTGCTTAGCTACAGTAACTCCTACTAAATTTAATGAATGGTTATCACAATTTACAAATAATGCTTTATTATTTTTTGTCATAATTCTTTGTTGAACGCCAGATATGTGACCTGACATCACGGCAGCATTATCATAACATTGTGATCTACAGTTTGTTAATAAAATCTGATCGGAATTTAATTTTTTTAAAATTGTACTTTCAATTGAGGCTGCATCTTTAGCATGCATTTCTATAAATCCCAAAAAAGATTCATTGATAGAAACTTTTCTGTTTTTAAAATCAATATCTACATACCTAAAAACTTGTGACATTTGTTCTCGATGAGCGATATCAGGAGTCGAATCAAATAAAAGTCCATAATATTTATTTATTTTGATATCATTTATTAGTTGATTTCGAACTGTGGAAGCTAGAAGATGAATAAATTCATTTTGAATTTGTGGTGACAGGTATGAGACAGTTCTTGGCGTTTCTATTGCATTTTTAAGATGATTTGCTAGTAGAGGATCAAACTGAGCTACAAGTTTAAGTAAAGATAATAGGTTTCCGATATTTGTACTATCTTGAAGCGCTAGATTTTCAACATGACCACGTAGAGGAAGATTTTGTATAATCAGATACTTCATACAAGCTAATATTCGTTGCAATATATTTCGCCACCGTTCTTTTTCGGACTGTATATTTGCTTCTAATGATGCATCGATTCCCGTTTTATTAATTAATCTTCTTTCTGTTTCTTTCCACGTTGTAAACGATTTCCGATGTTTTGGACTTTTTTCATGGCTAATCAATTTATCTTTTTTCTTCCATTTATTAAAACCAGATGCTGTTACGAAAGATGATTGTGTATCGGAATCTGATGTAATAAACAGTAAGCAACAAAAGCAGTACGCTGCATTATTTTTTGGTGAATATAATAACCAAGATCGGGTAATTTCTATTCCTTCTTCTTCATTACCGACCCGTCGAGAAAACCAAGATTTTGGCATTAGACGATTAGCTGATGTTGCTACTGCATTTAGACTGGATTTGTTCTGAAATATGCGGAATCCACGAATAATCATTTCTGTGCGAAGTTGGTTCGATATTATTGGATGATTATTACTAAATTTTAAATAAGCAACATCTTTGAACTCCAAAACGTCCGGAATTACAGTGAGGGTTTCTGTTGCATTTTCTGTACTTTTTAATAGATGTGGACATGGATTTAGAACTTCTGCTGTACTTGGACCCTCATCTTCATCATCTTCATTTTCTTGTATTTGTTTTGATGTGTTATAGCATAAAAGTTTAGCAGCAGTAGGAGTACAACCTGAATATGATTCTGACTTTGATTTTACTTCTTCATCCTTCTTATCTTCTGGTTTTTCCATTTTCGATTTTTTTACTAAATATGATTCCATTATTGTTCTGGATTTCTGAGCTTCTTTTTCTTGCTCTAGTTTTCTTTTCCGATTCTGAGAACCGCTAAGTTTTTTTCCTGGCATTGACATAGTCTAAATAAAAAAAAAATTTTATTGTATTAATTAAGATATTACTTTTGAACAACACAACAACTGTAAATAAAATCAGGGTGACCACTTTTTGGAAAACTCAGGGTAACAGAAAAAATACAGGGAACTTGAATCGTAGAAAATATTTAGTCAAAACACAGAGAAAAAAATTTTCACGTTAAAATTTTTTTTGTAGTATTGGAGCTATCGATTATTCTGAATTGGCGGCATTAATTTATGTATGCACACAGTGCTAACTTGGAATAAATTCAGTAAATCACAAATCTATTTTTATTTTAAAAAATGCTCGGACACGTTGATTAGTATTTTAAGTTGAGGGCATTGTTCATAAAAAAAAAGTAGTATTCAATGTGTCCCAAATTTGATATACAACGTGATCACTAATTTGTTTAAATGTAGCCTTGTTTTTTATTGCGTATTTTTAAAGTACATATCAAGTTATTCGTAACTGCCAAATTTAAAATTTTTATTTCTTGTCATTTACAAAATATTAAACAAAAAATTAATTTTAATTGGAAAATAATAAGAAACATCTATCACATTAATAGTTTACATATTTCAATAAATGGTCAAAATGCTGTCCATTCACTATCTGACAGTTCCCTAAACGGGATTGAAACTCGTTTTGAACATTTCTAATTATTTCGGGGGAAATTAAACCTACACTCATTGATTCTTATACAAAAATAAAAATAAAAATTTGAAATTTGGCAGTTACGAATAATTTGATATGCTTTTTAAAAATACGCAGTAAAATATTTAAATAAAAAAAAATATTTTTAATATAGCACATTTTTAAAACGGGCTAAAAAGTAACAAAAATAATCGAAGTGCCCAAGCATTTTTCGAAATAAAAATATATCTATGGTTTACCGAATTTATTCAAAGTTACAGACTAGCAATGTATACAACATTTATTAATTATAAGAATCATCTTTAAATAACTATTTTTAATTAAGTTAATTACAAATTCTACGTCAGAAAATACAATGGATATATTCAATAGATGAATATAACTAAGGTTTACCGCTTAAAATAATTTTTCAAAGCAAATTTTTCATAATAATAATAAAAAGTAATTTATAATTTTACATGTATTTTATATATAAAATTTTTTTTAAAATATTTAAGTTTAATTTTATATGAAATAGGAAAAAGGTTTATTTGTATCTACGATTATCATATTACAAAGAAAAGAAAAAAATGTTTACTATAAAAACAGTATTCTGCTCCGAGTGACATGCTATTTTTTCTTCAAGCATTTCAAAAATTAGAATAACATGACTAGGAAGCATATGGGTAAACCCATACATTGACATTATTACAAAAATACTAAGAAATGAGAATAAACAATTTATACTGTTTCATCAAGAGAGCCAGCATTTTGCAAAGTTTAAATTTTGTAATTATTTTGCATAAAAAGAATCTATTTTAAAAATTTGTTTTAAATCTTACAAATAGTATGCTTAAAATAAATTTTGAATAGTTTTTACGGAAAATTGGCAACATTGCATAATAATTAAATTGTTTAATTCTTTCAAGCATACATATTTATTTAAATCTGATCACATACGTTTTTTTTTTTTTTACAAAATAACTCTTTTATATGTATTGTATAAACTTTTATTGAAATTCTAAGTAAACTTCAAAATAAGATTAATACATTAATTTGGATAATTTTAATATTATATTAATTAAAAAATATTCAATTTTTAATAACACATTGATAATAATATCTTATAAACACAGGAACTGATTCAAGTATTTATCAACAAAAAATAATTTTATATTAATTTATTCAGACGTTCTGACAAAAACTGATGGAAAAATAACTCAAAACCTATACCTAATAAAATCATTAATGAACTGTGATTATTTACAAATGTGATCAACAAAAAATGTAGTTTATCTTATTTAGATTTTATAATATATATTTCAATAAAAAATATTAACATATAACGAGCCATTTAGTTGAAATTATTATGAAAATAAAAATAAATATTACCAATGCAAGAGTATAAGTCATAATAAAATTCTAAATTTAAAACAGGAAAAAGTGATAATAACACAGGAAAAATACGAGAAAAATAGATTTTGGTAACCAGTGGTAACCCTGAAAATATAAAAAAAAGAACTTACTTTATTGCAAATTGCAAACAATATACTAATAAAATTTGAATATTGTCTATTTCTTCAATTATTTTATTGAACAATGTTTATAATTTCACTCATACACAGTTTACTGAATAATAGAATTGTCTAGTAGATGTTTTGTGCCAACATCCCTATCGCACTGATTGACTTGATTCACCTGCTTTTGAACTTGTCGGCTGCTAAATAAAACTAAATCACTCACAATTAAATAAAAACTTAAAACTTGCAAACGAGGGTTACTAAGAAAATTAGTTTCAACTCAACTTGGCGAACAAGAGGATGACTGATAAGTGATGAATTTCTAAAATCTATCATCTTTGGATAGAAAAAAATTATTACTACAGCAAGATAATCTAATTGGTCAGTTTTCCATAGAGGGTGGGTGGGGTGCCCAGACTTAAAGAGTACTAGAGAACAAGCGGAAATAAATAAACATTTCCCAAAGCAATAAAACTTTGGACTAAAAAATTTTAAAGAAACTATATTTTATGTTGTCGCAAATGTTGAATATCTGCTATATTGTATAATCAGTACGTGACAAAACGCATATTTTTGAATATTTATAATTGAATCTGACGCAGTCTTCTGTTTGCAATTGCAACTACTATTTAAAACAGAATTTTTATAAAGATCCCTAAAAGTAGATAACTATAGTTGTTAAAGATATACATAAAATTCGCAAAACAGAGGAAATTGTTTCCAGATGTTACTTTTATTGGCGACGTACAATAGCAGATACCTAGCTAGCCGGCCGAGAGCCGACCGCTAGTAAATAGGGTCTGGCGTCTGGCCTCCTTGCAGCGGGGTTGTGGAACCGAATGAATGACGACAAAGATAAAAAATTGCCTTTGCATTTTTAAGTTTGCTCGAAGAATAACAAAATAATGTTAAATTTTACGATATTTTTACATAACGATTCAAAATAATTTTATTATGACAAGAAAAATATTTTTTTTTAAATTTTAATTTTCCGGAAAATCCTCTTTGTCTTGGGGACCATTTGGCGCCCCTCTGCGAGTGGCGCCCGGGGCATGATAGACCCCCTTGCCCCCCCCTCGCTACGCCACTGCTACTCTAAATAGCCAAGTACGTAAAAATACTGTATGTATAAATGGCCAATTGCGTATACATACCGTATGTATAAGTAGCCACTTTCTATAATGTTGGCTCACCTTTGTACAACAAATTGCTTACAATAATAAAACATCTTCTAATTAAAAAATTTAAAAATGTTATTAAAAACTTTTTGCTACTGAATGCATTTTATAGTATAAATGAATTTCAAATAATTATTTGTAATATTACTATATAACATTTAAAATAATAGTATATATGTGTATATCTTTTTTTGTATGACATGAGTTAATGTGCTTTTGTATCTGTATACTCTAATAAATATCTATTCTATTCTATCTATTCTATTCTAAATCTTACAGGTGAACTTATTATGATTTTAATAGCCGGATTTTTATTTATAAATTATTTACTGTACTCATATATTCAACATAATAATTAAATTTGAAGTGTGATTTGAGTGTTGATCAGTTTATTATTCAATAGTATATGACGATAATTCTTTATTAAATGGTCAATTTCTTCAAAGTACGCTTAAAATGTAAGTAAAGATTGTATAATTTACATCAATTGTAACTCAATGAATATATACAGAATTTTAATTCCTTGAGACAGAAGATCTATTAAAATTTTGTGTGTGTTAAATTAACATAGAAAATTAAAAATTTCATGTTAATACACAAAACTCAAGAGTATACACTTTAAATTTCATGTATTTCGTTTATTTTCAAATATTTTTAATATATACAGATAAAAAAAATATTCATTTAACTTAACAAACTGGTATCTTTTGTTTCTGTGGTTATATCATACCACTGACTGGCCGAGTTCAACTATGTATTTCTTAATACTAAAAACACTGTCGTTACTCGTATGGTTGATTCGTTTTTGTTTCAAGCATTATCTATTGCTCTGGGGCAGTGGTGTAATTTGTTTCGGAAAACTGAACGGTCCGACTTTGCTTTTAACATCTACAGCTCGTACGGCGAAATAATATCGATTATCATCGGTAAATCCTGTTAAGACGCAAGCTATCGGTAACTTCAATGCTTTCACATCGCCCACTTTCTTCCACATTTCGGTCGAGGGCGAAGCGCTCGTCGTTTCCTGACACTCGTACAACTGATAGCTGGCGATATCTTCATACACTGATATAATATCTTGATTTAATATCTTCCAACTGACTTGCATGAGAACATCGCTGATCTGGATGATTTCCTGTGTAGGTATTGGTGGAATTGTCTTCCAGTACGGTTGACTGCGTTGCATGGCTGGCTGTGCGAGTAGTGGCGCGGGATGACCAAATTCTCGCTGTTGATTTTGTGCGGTTAGGGATACTTGATCTACAAGTCAAAAAATGATTTTTACTTCATTTATTTTTATTGACATGTTTTTATTAACGCGCCTTCTTTCCTGTCTGTTTGTCTGTTCGGTACAAATTTTGCAATCGATTTTAAACTAGGTATAACTTCCCAATGAGCTAGAGACTTAAAACTTAAAAACATATAGCTCAGAACTGGATGACAATGCAATATTAATTAATTAACTAATTAAATTAGAAATTTTAAATTAAAGTTATACATCTACCAGAATGCTGTTCCAAATAAATCGGACTCGCAAAATAAAAATTACAACTTTTACATTTAAATACATAATCTAAAACAAAATAAAAAATTATAAAATACTTATTAGCAACTAATCTAAGTAATAAAACATACAATGTAGTGGTTTAATGGGAGAAGAATTAAAAATTTTCGTGTCGATACCCAATTTTTTTAGCGACCTCATGACCGTAGTAAACCAATAGGTCTGTATTTGGTTCGATATCTCGTACTGTTCGATAATACATCTTGCCGCAATATTGAAATGCAACCAAATTTTGCTCTTCTCTGGTGGCGAGCTACATCAAATTGGATGTGGTATGTTAATTGTGCTTCTTCTTTTATAGAGCACAATTGACATAACGCATCCAATTGCATATGGCTGGATCAGATCCGTCGATGATACCATTTCCTCTCCTATTCTTTTTTAACTATTCACCAAAAAGAAAACTAACATATTACGAATAAGATAAGCTAAACGATTTATTAACGGAGTTGTCTTAATATTTTTTAAATATTACTTTTAATATAAAACTGTTTTATTTTTATTTTAATCGATATAACAGATCTAACTAAATAAAATTATATTAGGTACGTTTTCCATTATGTCAACAATTATTTAGCTCTACAGAATCTTATAATTTCAGAATTATATTTATACCTCCCAATTATATTTCTCGTCAGCCGTAATACTCAATTTCGTTTCGCCTTCATACGGTCCGAACCTAATTCGACATTTCAATTTTTTTAATGCCCATACAACTTCACCACTATTAGGTATTTTCGATGTGGATACTTTTAACAAATCTTTAAGAACAGTTTGACGTTTGACGTAATCCTGTTCCTAATAATCCGGAAAATGTATAGGTACTGATATACACATTTTCCGGATCAATAGGAACAGAATTATCTGGAAAGATAATGAACTCGTGGAGGTGACAATCGTCAATATAATCCTTCATACATTCGTCACAATCTTTAATTCGAAAAAAAAAAACAAACAATAATTTGCTTTAAAATTAAGTTTAAAAGATATGTGAGAAAATATTCTTACATATGTGCCGGTCATCAGGAATATCTTCGTCTTCGGCATAATTTCTTTTGGAAACCGAACGTTTAGGATATCTGGGTTTTGATACTAAGTAATGGAATAATATATAGGATTACATATACAAAAATGTTTACCAATTTTTACACATAACTGTAAAATATACTAGTATTCTCTAAAGGTCAATGCAACAAGTTATTACAAAATCTAGGCTAATTCGTTGATTTTATTTCTGTTTAGTTTTGTATGTAAAAATATGTTTAATTATGTTAATTTATGTTTAACATTGAATACAAAATTACTTTAAAAATAATTTATTATTTACCAAAATATTGAAAACATTTAAATTATAAGATTTTAAGATTTATTACTTAGAAATAAGTATGAAAATCCAGGATTAATATTCATGATGGTTCTAATAAAAATGATTTAAAATGCATTATTTCAAATTGATTAGAAAAATAACAAATTAAAACATAAATTAACGAGGTGGTATCTAAAAAGTGCGACAGATCTCGAACACAAAGTATAAGATCGGAGAGAGAGAGAGACAAGCAATTACAAAAGAGAAAATGCATTTCTTAAGAAAAATATACAAACAAATTGATTATTTAAAAATAAAACATACATTTCGGCTTTTTAGGTGGCTTATTTTTCTCTAAATCCTGTAAAAAAAAAACAATTGCATTGTAATATTTAATATTTTACATTATTATTCCAAATCATCCCTACCTCAGCACATTGTTTTTTTTATTGTTTTCTTCATGTTTGACGTATCATCATTTTGATTGTTTTTCTTTTTCTTATTTGCATAAGCTTCGGTCATAAAATATGGTTTTGGAATATCAATACCTAGTTTCGAAATGCACAATAAGTATTTTGCACATATAATAAATTATTTATATAAACAGTGTTCCACAAAATTACCTGCTCGTACTTGTTCTACATAATTATCGAAAGTAGTTTGTAATAGAAATATTTCGTATTTCGTATGTACTTTTCTCATCCCATTCTTTAGAAAATGTCGGACAAACCTAAATACCTGGAGAATCGAAGTATTCATAAATATTCTCCAGGTATTTAGGTTTGTCCGACATTTTCTATAACAACATATCAAATGTAGGTATAAAAATATAAAATAGTTTCAACTTTGCTTTCTATTTAATAACAACTACTTATATGTACTTAGAATTACATACATCATAAAGCTAGTATTTATTGTACATTAAAATTACTTACAATATTGAAAAATCTTCTAATATTTATAAATATAAAATTCTAACACACAAGCCCAACAATAACGAATATTCTTTCCGGAATCAGACAGTGGTGACATTTGTTAACGTTATGAAATTGGTAACGAATGTGTAACCGCTCTGATATTAGCGTATCTGTTGATAAATTGGAAAATTATATAAAATATTAAATATAAAAAATTTATAATTTTAATTATCATATTTTGAAATATGGTATGCTTATTTTGAATCGCTTATTGTGAATATGTAAAAATTATGTATACAGTGTGTAAAGTGATGAGGTTTCCTATAGGGAAAAAAAAATTTAATATGAGATTTAGAAAAAAAACATAATAAAAAAATTTGCTTGTATCAAAATCCCTTATAGTCAAAGAAAAATCCAGTAATCACTAAAGATAAGATCAAAAACTTTGATATTATGTCGAGTTGTTGATTTTAAATATGACCAAGTCCAAATGTTACATCAGTATCGTGTGAAAAATGTTAAAAATATTTGTCATTCAAGAGACTTAGGTACTTTTGTATTGGATTTTTCTTTAACTATAAGGTGTTTTGATAGAAGCAAAATTTTTATAAAGAATAAGTTTTTCTCCTAAAACCTAAATTAAATTTTTTTTCTCTATAGGAAACCTCATCACTTTACACACTGTATATTACAAACATTCTATTTCTGAGTAAAACACTATTTAGTTCAACGTTAGTTCACAAGGTTCTAATCATAGAATAAGTAATATACAGGGTCCTGCACCTCACCTCCCGTCTTTTGTAGCTCAGTTATTAATTAAGTTAGGATTTTGATATTTTGCAGGCGTTCTCTGTACCTCCGAGTCTATTTCAGGAAAATATTTTTGATTATACAGTGTGTTCCAATAAAATGTTACGCCATAATGATATATCTGTTTAAATTACATGCTATACTTTTTACTACTTTGACTGCAAGGAAAAGTAGTAAAGCGTTTGGTACGGTGTCTGTAACATTTTCAAAAAAAAAAAAAATTGTATAGAAATCCTTCATATAGCCAGTAGATGACGAATCTGAACTTAGTTTATGTGGGTGTATGTGTGTGCGTCGTCAGCTCGCTCGCTCGCTCGCTCGGTCGTAAGTCAAAATTTTGTGGCCGCAACTCCTCCTAGACGGTTCAACCGATTTTAATGAAATTTTCAGGATAAATTTGTCTAGTACCCAAGATGGTCATGTGATTTTATTTTTTTCCAGTGATGCCAACTTTCCGAGAAAAAAATTACTAAAGTTTTTAAAAATTCATATTGGCTACGTTATTTATCCGATTTTGATCAAATTTTCAGAAAAGATTTCCCTATTGCTCCCATTAATTACATAATTTTATTAATTTTCAGTGTTGCCAACTTTCCGAGAAAAAAATTACTAAAGTTTTAAAAATTTTATTATGGCCATGTTATTCAACCGATTTTACTCAAATTTTCACAAAAGATTCTCCTAGTATTCATATAATTTATGTAATTTTAACAAAATACAGTGTTGCCAACTTTCCGAGAAAAAAATTAGTAAAATTTTTAAAAATTTATTTTGACCATTTTATTTAACCGATTTTAATCAAATATTTATAAAAGTTTTTCCTAGTGCCTAAATAAATTATGCAATTTTAACAAAATACAGTGTTGCCAACTTATCGAGAAAAAAAATCACAAAATTTTTAAAAAATTCATTGTGGCTACATTATTTATTCGATTTTGATCAAATTTTCAGAAAAGTATCTCCTATTGCTCACATAAATTATAATATTATTAAAATACAGTGTTGCCAACTTTCCGAGAAATGTCAAAGTAGTCTATATATGGGTTTACCCATATACTTCTAATCTTGTTTTTACTTATTTGGGTGTCTTTTATGGTTGCCTACATATTCCTAAAATTCTATTGAAATCGGTTTTTTGAAATCAGCGAAAAAAAATAAAAACCAAAAAAAGTCGGTTTTGCACCACTGACTTTAAAAATTAATAAAAAAACGCAAATAGTATCTGGTTAATAAAATTTTTGGACATAGTCATTAAGTAAAGTCTAGTAGTCTCGTTAACCAAGTTTTTATTGATCCAGATTATACAGGGTGATCAAAATCTAGTGTCAAACTTCGCAAACTTTAAAGCACTTTATCTTTCTTATTTCAAATGGAAACCCCTATATATTTTTATATCATTCGACGCGGAATTGAAAAACAAACATTTTTTCTGATTACAACCCTATATCAATTCTTAACATTTTACAAGTTATTCACCAAAAACTTATTTTATCAACTATTCCAATAGCAATTTTAATTGATAAAAATCGAAGGTGCTTTGATAAACAATTTATTAACATAACATGTTTTGTAATGATAATTACCTCAAGAAGTCTTAAGGTAACCTACTATAATTGATGTTCGATATGTCTTCCATTCCCTTCAAGACACAAACGAAGACGAGTACGAAATGATCTTGCTACTCTTTTTAATAGGTCGGGTGCAATGCTTTGAAATGCATTCAGGATTCTTTGCTGCATATTTTCTGGTGTGGTGGGAAGTTCTTGGTAAACGATTTCTTTAACGTAGCCCCACAAAAAGAAATCTAATTTAGTCAAGTCGGGTGATCGAGGAGGCCAAGCAATTGACCCTCCTCTTCCTATCCACCGATTTGGGAAGATTATGTTGAGATGGTGTATGGCTTGTAATGAATAGTGTGCTGGGGCTCCATCGTGTTGCAGCCACATTCCATCTCTCACAGCTATTGGTAAATTTTGAATTAAATTTGGCAATTGATTTTGCAAAAAATCCAGATACATTGGTCCATTTAAATGTTCGTTAAAAAAGTAAGGACCAATAATATGTTCACCAATAATTCCCCCCCACACATTAATTGTCCATCTGTGTTGTCAATCAACCTGACGAAAAACCCTTGGATTGTGGTCTGAGTAATAATAGAAGTTATGGCGATTCACAAATCCATTTTTATGAAAGGTGGCCTCATCAGAAAACAAAACCATATCGAAAAAGTCAAATTTTACCTTGCGCCCAATTGCAGAATCCAACACGTTGCTCAAAATCTCCTTCAATGAGTTCTTGATGAAACTGAATATGATAGGCATGGAAACGGTTGTCCTTTAAAATTCGTTGAACGGTTCTTTCGCTTATACTCACGGCCTCACCGACTGCTTGTTGACTAACGGAAGGATTTTCCGTAACAGATAATATTACAGCCAATTCATTTTCTTCAGTTCGAACGGGCCTATTTCTATCTGGTTTTTTATAGTTAACATTTCCTGTCTGTATAAATCTCTCTAATAAGTTTTGCAGACTCCTTTTATCTGGATGTCGTCGTTCTGGATATCGCTGTGCGTAAATTCGACTTGCCAAAAAACAGTTTTTCTCGCATTCTCCTAATATGAAAATCATATCTACGAGCTCTTCTCGGTTGTATTCCATATCAAAAAATAACACTTGGATGTAAACAGTTTAAACAAAAATTAGTAATACGAAGAATTCACTTGATTGAAGTCAAGATAGATATTCTATTGTAACTTTAAAAAACTCTAATGTTAATAAATTGTTTATCAAAGGCACCTTCGATTTTTATCAATTAAAATTGCTATTGGAATAGTTGATAAAATAAGTTTTTGGTGAATAACTTGTAAAATGTTAGGAATTGCTATAAGGTTGTAATTAGAAAAAATGTTTGTTTTTCAATTCCGCATCGAATGATATAAAAATATATAGGGGTTCCCATTTGAAATAAGAAAGATAAAGTGCTTTAAAGTTTGCAAAGTTTGACACTAGATTTTGATCACCCTGTATAATCTGGATCAATAAAAACTTAGTTAACGAGACTACTAGACTTTACTTAATGACTATGTCCTAAAATTTTATTAACCAGATACTATTTGCGTTTTTTATTAATTTTTAAAGCCAGTGGTGCAAAATTGACTTTTTTTGGTTTTTATTTTCTTTCGCTGACTTTAACGAACCGATTTCAATAGAATTTTAGGAATATGTAGGCAACCATAAAAGACACCCAAATAAGTAAAAAAAAGTATAGCATGTAATTTAAAAAGATATATCATCATGGCGTAACACTTTATTGGGACATCCTGTATAATCAAAAATATTTTCCTGAAATAGACTCGGAGGTACAGTGAACGGTTGCAAAATATCAAAATCCTAACTTAATTAATAAATGAGCTACAGAAGACGGGAGGTGAGGTGCAGGACTATGTATATATACATATTTATAATATAATATACCTATATGGTAATATATATATATATATATATATATATATATATATATATATATATATGGTAATATAATATATATGGTAATATATATATATATATATATATATATATATATATATATATATATATATATATATATATATATATATATGGTTCTAATTGCTATCTTCAGACACGTACCTATCGCAAATACAAAAATATGTTGAATTTCATATTGAATTTATTCGTAGTATTTCACGTGCATAATTACCATCAACAGATGGCACTACATCCTTTTATATCTGTGAATTAGACCTAATTTAAAATTGTCGTTCATTTTCTGTAACTTATTTTTGTACTTATAGCAAATTAATTTTCAATTGTAAGTAACACAATGTAACATTATTATTTATTTAATTAGCAAAAAATATTTTAATAAGTCTGATTGCTTGAACAACTGACGCTATTAATATATTTAACGAAAATTCCCAAAAAGTAACAGAATAATACGTAAACAACAATAATTGTATTTAATATACTTGTATTTAATTATATTACACAGGAATATTTTTTAGTGTAAATTACCAGTAATATAAATTATTTATTACACATATTTTTCATGAATTCCTTTGATCTCATTACGAGATATACCACTTTTTTCTAGGTTGATGACTATACTTTTTCATGGATGGCGGTGAAAAAAAATTATCTAATTTTAAAATATATATTTATATCAATTAAAAAAAATCACCTTCCAATACTTCTTGCAAAAACTTTCTGTCTTCTATGAATTTTTTCTCCTCAAAAATTTGAATCATTCATTATCATATACTATATTATTATAATTTATTATATTATTTAATTCATAAAGTTAGAGCACTAACTATTTCAAAAATTACTGACGTTTAGGGTGGTTTTTTGCCAGAAAGAGGATGTGTGGATCAATTGTTTGCTCTTCGTATGATTGTCGAAAAGTGTTCTGTTGCTTTCTCGATTTAAGGAAAGCTTATGACAGTGTACTTCGGGAAATCTTGTGGAATGTGCTTCGCGAGTATGGTGTTAATGGTAATCTTTTAGGAGCAATTCAAGCTCTGTATGATGGCAGTGAAGCTGCTGTACGAGTTGATGGTTGTTTAAGTGATTGGTTTCGTATAGATGTTGGCGTGAAACAGGACTGTGTAATGTCTCCTTGGCTATTTAATTTATATATGGATGTTCTTCTTCGGAAAGCTTTCCGTGATAATGATGGTATACAAATAGGTGATTGTGTTGTACCTGCTTTAGCGTATGCTGATGACGTGGTTGTTTTGGCTGAACCTGAAGAGCAACTGAGAAGGATGATTGATAGAATTAATGTTGTTGGTAAAGTTATGAATCTTGCGTTAAATGTTGATAAGTGCAAAGTTTTAGTTTTTGAGAAGGGTGACTTGACAACTGAATGTAATGCATGTATTGATGGTGCACGTTTAGAGCAGGTAGATGAATTTGAGTATTTGTGTAGTTTGTTGTCTAGAGATGGCCGTTTTGAACGAGAAATTGAAAGGAGAGTAATGCTGGTTGTAAGGTTTTGGGTGCTTTGAAAACTTTTGCTAGAAATGTAAATGTTTCCAAAGAAGCCCGTTTGAGTATATACAATGCAGTTTTGGTGCCTACGTTGATGTATGGTAGTGAATGTTGGGTTTGGTTGCAAAAGCATAAACAAAAAATGACTGCTGTGGAAATGAGATTTTTACGTGAGATATGTGGTGTAAATAGGAGAGATCAGGTACAAAATAGATTTGTGTATGATAAGTGTGAAATTGAAAAAAATGTTGTAGCAAAAGTTGGTGTTAGTCAGTTAAGATGGTTCGGACATGTTGAGCGAATGTCTAATGAATGTTTGGTTAAAAAGATTTATTTGAATAATTTTGATGGTATACGTTTGCGTGGACGTCCGATGAGTAGTTGGAGTGGTATGAATAAGAGTATTTTGCGTGAGCGAAAGTTTCCAAGTAGTAGAAATAAAAGAGCATGTATGAGAGGAATTATGAATGTCAATAAAGCGAAAGTTACTTGTTTGAATAGAAATGTTTGGAGGCGATTGATTTCGGGATGATGAAAAGAGTTTGTGCCACACCCTTTTGGGTACATGGCGTGATTACGTATGTATGTATGTATTTACCTTAAAGATTCTGCCATTTTGGTAAATTTATTAACAAAAATAAAGCCGTTAATATACAAGCTCATAGAAATTGCAAATATACAAACTATTATATATATATATTGTGACATTTAGATGAAGAGAAATATTAGATGTTAAATTTTAAATTTTATCAAAGTGTTCAAATTTTGAAATATTTTATTCATCTGATTTTTATCCTACCTGTCACCCATAATGGGCACGGCGTCAGTTGTTTGGAGGAGAGCGGGGTCGTAGGTGGGGTTGGTAGGAACTTTATTTTGTGATGTTGGTAAATTAGGTGGGCGCCAGTCAAAGCGGAATGTTGACGCAAAATTGAGAAGCTTTGACAAATCTCAAAAAGGAACTTAACGGGATAGGGATTTATTTCATTTTTCGAGAATTTGTTTCGGAAATGCGATAAATAATTAAATAGAAAAATTACTTACAATTTTGTAATACGAGATGTTATATTGCATGATATTCCAAATACAGAGTACGTACGTCGTTTGTTTGATGTCTGCTGGTTAGCGGGTGGTCTAGCTAAAGAAGATCTTCTTCTGCGTTTTCGTCAGCGCCGAGGAGATGTCAGAATGCACAGCGCAACAAAGCGGCGTGATCATGGAAGGAGACATCATGAAAATGATCGCCCTCGAAATCGGAATACGCCCTGCGGGCTTTAGTACGTCATAAACATCATCATCCAGTCAATAATTCCTGCTCGATTTGGAGTATGGTCGATATCTTTCATTTGTTGATCCAAATTCGGTTTCCACAATTAACTGGTGCTACTATACATCTGAATCTCGCTCGGACACCGTTGAAAACGACAGCCTGTTCATCTAAACATGAGGGGGCACAGCAGATTTATCCAACATACAAACATGATAAAATCAAACAAATCGAACTTGAAATAAAAGTCGATACAATCGAAATTACAACGATAGGCAATAGTTTCATACAATATCATCAATATAACAAATAAATGCAAAATCAAAATACTTTACAATTTACAATTTAAAGTATACAGCTCATAAGTTAGCTCAAGTGACGTTAATGAATTTAGCAAACAAAATAAATATCAGATTACAAAATTTAAGCGATAATAACATGATTCAATTAGCAAATAAAATAGATATCATAGTACAGAATTTAAGCGATAATTACATAGTTCACTTAGCAAACAAAATAGATAACAACAGGATAATCGCACGATACAAAAGCTAAGTGAAAATAGTATAGTTCAAAAAATGATACAAGCAAAATTAAAATATTCAACTAGAAACAAAAATACGTAACTCAAAGAAAATTCAACAATACTACAATAAAATGACTCAACAATATTTTCTAGCTAAATAAGTTAAAGTTACTTGCTCACGACAAAATCTTCAATACAAAAATAATACAAATAAAGTGATGATTTGCTACTTACGATTTACTACACGTCATTCATACAACAAAGAAAAGGGATCACGAAGAGGGAACATAGAACATGGAACAGAGGGGGGGGTCGCGTGCGCAGGAGAGACAAAACACGAAAGTACTTTAGCCGATCTAGACCGAATGTCTTTCCCGTAATTTGTAAATCCGGAAGCCAATGAACGCATTCTGATCTTATAGGAGTAGCCCACGAAAACATAGGGTATTTCACCGAGAATTACGACGTGGCCACAAAAAATATACTAAAACAAAATATCATCACAGCCGATATAGCTTCTTCAGCCCAAAATTTAAGCGCTGTGATAATAGCAAAATAATACGATACGATAAATCAAAAAATCATCGCAATACGAACAATGGCGCGTGGCCTCAAAATAACTCGTATTGCAACAATCCCGAACTCTACAAAAGTTCAAACAATAAAACGCCGATCGTTTTAATACGCGAATAAGATTATCAAATCCGTGCTCGCAGCACGGCACAAAAAATCTGAAGATCATAACGCGCTCTAGCAAGGGCTCGAAATTTACGAATACAGACAATGATACGCACTAAAGAACTTTCACAAACGGAAAGCGGGAAGGAAAATCTACTAGTATTTACAAAAGAAAGAAATGAGGATTGGAACGGGAATCTGTGCTGCTTCAAGGTTAATTTGTCAAATTAAAATTACTAATCATCAAATTAACTATAACGATACAAACTCTAATAAATTGAACTCTAGAAATTATCATTCAAAACAAAATAACTTACAAAATTATTCAAGAAAGAAATTGGCTTTACAAAAAAATACAAAACGAAATCAAATGTAAGTTGACCATCATTGTATTCACGAGAGCGAAAATATACGATACTAAAATAATCCAAACATCAAAAAATCTCATGAATAACAATTCAAACATAATACAAAATAAATAAATTGTCAACTTACATCGTTTCAAATCCAAACGAACCAATTCCATATTGAATACAAAAACTTATCAGGCCGCATGGTAAATTAACCTTCAACTCATCACAGATATAACGAAGACAAAACCAGTAGAAGTCTGCTCAGCTCGGTAAGTCACGCAAGAGAGAGAGAATTCACCCGTACAAGCATATTTATGTGCGTGCTAATTTTACACATTTTAATCAATATTGCCAATTCACTAAAAAATAAATATTCTATAAAAATATCTTTTTTATACAAAATTTGACTCGTGACAAAAAGTGTTTTTGTCACAATATACAGGATGATTCAGAAACAAACGGCATCCTGTATATGACGTGCTTCTCTCACCAAAATGAGAAGAAAAGTTCTTATAAACAGGGGTCCTTAAACCTTAATATACTTTTTATTTGTTACTACAATACCACATTCTAAAATAAAATAGTTAGGAAAATTCAATTTTTCAACAGCCTGTATCTCGGTAACGCTGCATTTAAGGACCCCTGTTTATAGGAACGCCTTATACAGGATGCCGTATGTTTCTATACCAAAGTCACCCCAACCATCTGGGTGGCTGCCCCGGCCGGTCAATTGTACCCAGCAAAATTTGCTGAGGTGGTGAGATTTAAAAAGCGGAATAATAATAATAATTCAAATAAGCCTATCAGTGGAAATATCAACCATACGAATACTAAATTCACGAAGAGTACTACCAACCATATAATCAAGGTACTATACTATAATATAGATACAATCATGTGACCCTTAAAGGGTCACGTTTGAAGTCGAAAATAGTAATTAAACATAATAAACATAATAAAAATAAATAAATAAACAAATAATAATAATAATAATATAATAATAATAAAATGTCAATGGGGTCGTTGCGCTCAATCAAATTTACTATTTTCAATAATAAATATTCAAAGATTATATAAAAACAAGGCCAAAACACATTTTTTTAATTCAAAAACGATTACAGTATTTTTAAAAAAAATTAGTAAAAATAGCGTTTTTTACGCGCCACAGAATCTCCACAACGCTTATGACGTCAACCTTTTTCAGATTAGACAAGGACAACCTATTGTCAGATATCTGTATTTATCTCTTTCTATCGCACACAACTTATTAGAAATGTCAAATGACAGCTACTGGTATAGTGTTGCTTTTGTTAAAAGTGCACTTGATATTAATAATGTAATAGTGGACATTATATATATATATTATTATTATTATTATATATTTTATTATAATTACATATTTATTTATTATTATATATATTATTATTATAGGTAGCGGAGGCGTTAGCCGACGTATATGTTTTTGATATTGCTAATAGAATCGACTAGTTTTTGATTTAGCCACAAGATGGTACTCTAGAATGGTTGACGTCACAAATTTCAAAATTTGAATTTGACCTTCGACTTCAATAATTTTTTTCTAATTAAATACAAATAATTTAACATTAATATCTATATATATGTAATTGTCTAAATATATATTTTTCATTAAAAAAATAAAAAAAATGAGCGCAACGACCCCATTGCACTATTGTAAATTACTCAAAAGCAACACTTCTATCAGTAGTGTACACACAGCTTTGACATTTGCATTATAAACATAATTTTTCAAATTTTTGAGAACCAAGATAAAATCGTAGAAAGATAAAACTTGCTTATTCTCAAATAGGGAATAAATCAATTAAAATCAAAATCGGTTCAGGGGTTTTGGAGAAGATGCTGGAGAAACATATATACATACATACATACAAACATTTGACAATTAGAGAGATTAAATAACATATTTTAAAATTTTTTTGTTTTATTTTAATATTTATTTTATAAATAAATAAATATAAATTATTCAAATAATAATAATATATATTTAAATTTTAATTTAGTAAATAAATTTGATGGCATGTTACAACTGTCATACGCATAATATTGTATTTTATGGTCAAATTTATTTAGTACAATTATTTACTAAATTGTAATAATAATAATAATGCAGTATTTATTATTTACAAAACAATTTACAATATTATTCAAATAGCAAAGATAGTCTCAATTATGCGCAGTACGAATTGTTGGTACATAATATACTTATTAATTTTATATGTAGTCAGTTTTATAACATTTAGAAAATCAAACTTAAATAATCTTTTATTATATCAAATTAATAAAAAATATAATAAATAATGAAATATTATTTTACATTATAACTCATTTTTTTGCACAAGCAGTTTCAATTAGAAGTGCTGATAGCTTCATATTAATGTGTTTAGAATATTATGTATTTATAAAAATGGTGGTCATTGCAATATGGTGACCCTTATGTTTCGTCGGTTAAACTTGATATTCTTGATATAAAACAAACAGTGTCTTATTGTGTTATTACATATTGTATTCTAAACAGAAAATAATAAATGCTATTGTTATATTAATAAGCAGGAAAAGCGTATAATATTGGTCGGGGTAAGTGCACAAAGCAGTTATCCACCAATTATCGTCAAGGCGAACATATGGATGTAGAATAGTAAAATTTAATGGAAAGCGTTGAATTTGCCGAACATATCAGAAGTTTAGTATTATACTTACTTAATAAAAAGGTAAGAACTAGTTTTAAAAACGTTGGTTGGTAAAATTTTACGTTACGGTTTATTAAATGTATTTACATCAAACTTTAGACGGTTAGGTTAGCACCGACTTAGTACATGACATGAATATAAATTACGAAATTATAGTACGGAAATGATATTTACAATAATAAAACTGATTTTGAAAATTCGTTTTTAACATGCTGAATATCGAAAAACTACTGCCAAATTTTTTCATGTTTACATAACTACAAGTAGATACTGTTATTTTTATTTTTTTACTTTAAAAACAACTAATCTAACCTAAGCCAACTTATTTCCGCACTTATATTTTGTAATTTATATTCATTTATTATTTATCTATAACTATAATTGCAAATGTAGGTAATTAAGAAAAGGTACGTGAAGCTGGAACAACCATTTTAGCACAATCAACCGAAACCTATCAGAAAATTTAGTACTCATTTATTACTAATTTATTACGCAAAAGGCAAATTTATTACTTTTGTTTTTTAAAAAATACAAGGGGTTGTGCTAGTTTAACCGTGAAGCTAGCACAACCATAAGCACAACCACGAAAAAAAAAATAAACTTATGAGAAAATTTAGTACTCATTTATTACTAATTTATTACGCAAAAGACAAATTTATTACTTTTGTTTTTTAAAAAATACAAGGGGTTGTGCTAGCTTAACCGTGAAGCTAGCACAACCATAAGCACAACCACGAAAAAAAAATATAAACCTATCAGAAAATTTAGTATTCATTTATTACTAATTTATTACGTAAAAAAAATTATTACCCTTGTTTTTTAAAAAATTCAAGGGGTTGTGCTAGCTTAACCGTGAAGCTAGCACAACCACAAAAAAAATATATAAACTCCTCACATACCATACTACTAATTAATTACTAATTAATTACTAGTGTATGATGAGTGTGAAATTGAAAAAAATGTTGTAGCAAAAGTTGGTGTTAGTCAGTTAAGATGGTTCGGACATGTTGAGCGAATGTCTAATAAACGTTTGGTTAAAAAGATTTATTTGAATGATTTTGATGGTATACGTTTGAGAGTGTTTTGCGTGAGCGAAAGTTTCCAAGTAGTAGAAATAAAAGAGCATGTATGAGAGGAATTATGAATGTAGATGAAGCGAAAGTTGCTTGTTTGGATAGGAATGTTTGGAGGCGACTGATTTCGGGATGATAAAAAGAGTGTGTGCCACACTCTTTTGGGTACATGGCGTGATTGTGTATGTACGTACGTATGTATGTACTAATTAATTACAAATTAATTATTAATTAATTTCAATATATGTTCAATATATGTGTGTGTGAGTTTGACACGTTAATGTGTCAATGTGTAATATATGAAATCCGATTGAGCAAAGAAAAAACTACATTATAATGTGAGACTAGTTTTAGATCATCAATGAGTTACAATGTTGATTTTTTCTAACTACCCGTAATGTGTCAGAATCATACCTTTAATATGTCAACTATATTAAATCGGTTGAATCGGAAAAAACTGCGCTATAAATAATAAGAAATTACTAATTAGAATTATTAACTAATTAGAAAATATATTTAATTACTGCGCCGATTTTTTGTAACTCTAATGATGTTGTTAAATAGCAAAGAAAGGGATGCATTACGCAAATATTTACACACATACAGGAAGTTTGATTGTTTTGTTAGTTTTGTTAACATCTAGTGCAAAACTACTGTATTTTGAAGTGCAGTAGTCGATAATTCGGTGGGAAAAGTTGACTTTTTAGTTTATTATTCCAGCACAACCCCTCGAAATGCACTTTGAAGGGTAGGAGTCGATCATTTGGTAACCAAAATAATAATTGAGTTCCGAATTGATTACTTCAGCACAATCACTGATTTTGCACGGTCGATTTCATTAAGCGTTCAAACAATACTGAAAACTTTGAATGTATTTGTCTATTATTATTATGATTACTAATTTAAAATTTTGTTAAACGCTGTAATCAAATTTAAAAATGCTACAGAGTTATTTTTCACTAAATAATAAATAATTAATGGGTAATTATCTAGAAATTAATTAATAATTAATTAGTTTATACATATATACTTATACATACACAATCACGCCATGTACCCAAAAGGGTGTCGCACAAACTCTTTTCATCATCCCGAAATCAGTCGCCTCCAAACATTCTTATCCAAACAAGCAACTTTCGCTTCATCCACATTCATAATTCCTCTTATTTCTTCTACTTGGAAACTTTCGCTCACGCAAAACACTCTCAAACGTATACCATCAAAATCATTCAAATAAATCTTTTTAACCAAACGTTCATTAGACATTCGCTCAACATGTCCGAACCATCTTAACTGACTAACACCAACTTTTGCTACAACATTTTTTTCAATTTCACACTCATCATACACTGGTAATTAATTAGTAATTAATTAGTAGTATGGTATGTGAGGAGTTTATATATTTTTTTTGTGGTTGTGCTAGCTTTACGGTACAGCTAGCACAACCCCTTGTATTTTTTAAAAAACAAGAGTAATAAATTTGCCTTTTGCGTAATAAATTAGTAATAAATGAGTACTAAATTTTCTGATAAGTTTATATTTTTTTTTTCGTGGTTGTGCTTATGGTTTTGCTAGCTTCACGGTTAAGCTAGCACAACCCCTTGTATTTTTTAAAAAACAAGGGTAATAATTTTTTTTTTTTGCGTAATAAATTAGTAATAAATGAGTACTAAATTTTCTGATAAGTTTCGGTTGATTGTGCTAAAATGGTTGTTCCAGCTTCACGTACCTATTAAGAAAAGCATTTCTAGCGACATCAAAATATACAACATATCTGGATCTCAATTTTATAACTCAATTTCTACAAGATTTTAAATTCTGCAAGAAATCAGTTCCCCCATTTATTTCAAAGTAGAATTTGTGACCTCGAATTTCTATCTCTGTCACTTGTATATGTTTTCGTGTAGCGCAAAAAAAGTGTGGTTAGAGTAATTTGTAATACTCGTAATGTTTTGACAAACAGAAATAATTGATTTGTATTTTAATATTAGCAAAATGAACATAAAATTGATAGATTTCAAATTTATAGTACTTGCTGTATTTACATATTTATATTTACATTATTTATTAGGATTAAATTATTATGAGATATGACTTATATTTTATTGTAATATTTAAATAATTACCATAATTGAAGAAAATATTAAAGATCATATTGATTTCCGAAAGGAGATAAGACTTGTTTGTGATTCATTGAATTTGTTTTCGCGGAAAAATTTCAAATTTCCAGTAAAATTTACAAAATTGTTTAATGATAGGTTCAGCTATTTCACTCGAATCACTCTTTTTATTCTGAAATGGTCTGTAACCGCGCGTTCGTGTATTGCTTTTGGAGTGCACAGAGTGAAATTTCTTTCGTTCGATTACTTCAGCGTGGTGTAAAAAGTGTTAACTTTATTTACCTTTTTCTCATAGAGCGTGGATTTAGGACTGTAAATGCGCAGTAGTATTAAAAATGTTTAAATTATAACTTTAAGTAAAGAATGGAAAATATCGGGGGCTACATTCGAAAGTTGTTTGAATTGGTGATTTATTATATTTGAAAACATAAATTCTGCATTCGTTATTAACCTTTACTAAAGCAATTTTAAACTTTTTCGTCCTCGTCGTCATCATTAAATAAAAATTCTTTTACATTTATTAATAATTACTTTTTGTTGGAACATTATTTTTACATATGACAGATTACGTTCAACGTTCGCCATGACTTAACTCCGTTAAGTCTGACAATATTATTTCAACTCCGCTCTAACACTCTAACTCCGAATTAATAGCCGAACCCATTATAATTGAACAAAATTCGACATTGTGTCCAAAGAAATGGAAGGGGAAAACTGAATTCTTGTAGACATTAAAATTATAAAATCTAGGTCCTAAACTACTTTACGGTCAATTATATTCATATGCATTATAAGTGTAGTTTTGTTTTCATATGACAAAAAAAATCATAGATAAAGTGTTAGGTGAAATCCCGTCTCTGCGTTTTCTCGATAATGTGTACTTTATATGTACAATGTACATTTATTATAGTAAATTAGAAATACAGTAGAACCTCGATTATCCGGGCCAGCCGGGACCGAGCCTTTGCCGGATAATCGAAAACACGGATAATCCAAAGACCTCATTTTTATTTTTTTTAATAATTTATTCAGACAAATACATGTGTCAAACGAATGTCTGTTTACGTTTAACTAACGAGTCGGTCGGCAGTTGGCTAAAATAATAAGTAAACACATAAACGGAGAATTTCTCGAGCCGAACTCGGGTATTTCCCGAGGCGAGCGCCTGCACGGTGCATTCAGCGTTCATGCGCCAACCTCTGCCCCTCAGCCACGGATAATCCGCGCACGGATGACATTTTAAAAATGCCGCACGAAGAATCCGCCGCCCGGATAATGCGCGCACGGATAATCGGGGTTCTACTGTACATAGAAAAAAAATAAGGAAAAGTAATGAATATTTGATATAAATCATGGATTTTTTTAATAGTCGTTTCTAGTAAACGATATGTAAATAAGTAGTTGTTTTTTTATTATTTTAATAAATAAAAAAAATAATAAAACTGCTTTAGATTTAAATTTAGTATTAATATTTATTAATAAATCGACGTTTCGAAAAACTCAACATCCATGTTCATCATGGAAAAGGATGCAAATGACATACGTAGATACAAGTCACTAGGTAATAAATAATAAGTAACTAGATCATAATGTTTTTTATAAATTCTTAATTAATGGAAGCCAAATTTTATTTAAATCAATGCCTTGACAGTGATTGAAGTTATCTTTTTCTTTATAAATTTCTATTGCTTCTGTTATCAATCTGCTGTTAATATTGATTGGTCTTGCAATTATTACAGTATCTTCGAATTGTGTCTAGTAATTTATTCCTATGTTCTGTTATTTACTGTAAATGTTAACTGTATCATGTTTCCTGATGAAAAGGATGTTGAGTAGGTACAGAACTTAAACTTAAAGCCGTTTTATTTTATATAATAAGTTCTGAATGATTTTTTATTACGTTAAAAAAATATTTTTATTTATTTTTTGAATATATAACATATTCTTTTAGAAATGTTTTTATAAAAGTTAATAAATTATTTAATATTAAATAATTTATTCGTGTGAAACATTTTTATATTTAATTATTGTCATTTTTGCAGAATCAGAGAATTCTGAACATGCAGAGTAATTTGAAAATACTGAAAAGATTTGTGTGAATGATACGTACGAACCTTCTAAAATAGATGAATCAATATTTTCTTCCTGTTTAAAGACTGATTTACAAATGGATGTTAATAATATAAATGCGGAGAAAAATTCTCAATCGACAGAATCAAAGTTAGACGATGTTTCTAAATTAAATTCACTAGAAAGTGAAACAATTGGAATTATAGAAAAAGAAAGTCAAAATGTAGAATCACTTTCAAAATCAAATAAACCAGAAATCAGATTTGCTCAGAATTCTACAGAAACAAAAATGGATGTAAATGATTCTGTACCGGCTACGATAGAGTTTATATTACAAGATAAAGAAGTAGCCAACGAAGAGGCCAAACGAAAAGAAAATATATTAAATGAACCTGCAGTGACAACAACTGCATCAACGCAATCAGAAAAAAATGACTTAACGATAGTACCTGTAGAAGGGGAAAATAATGATCCATCGGCAGATTTAATGGGATCTCGAGAAACACAATCATCATCGACAAATGATATATTATCGGAAAATTATGACCAATCAATGGATCAAACTGATCAAGACATTCATCAAGAAAATCCAGTATTGGACAATGAAATACAAGAAGGACAAATTTCGAATTCTAAAGGAAATATGCAAAAGGAGACAGGTGATGAAGATTTGGAGGTAATTTTTGTTATTGACGAAGACCCACTCGAAAATTTTCATGCTGGAGAAGGAGAAAAAAATGAACAAATTTATTTCACCGTAGACACTAACGAAAAATATCAATTGAAAATAATTGACTTTAATGCTGTTGAAACAATAACCAGTGATAAAAGTAGTATTGATAAAAGGCTCTGTAATATTCCTGATACGGAGAACTTCATTTTACAAGAAGAAAACGATGCCGCGGCTGCTGCTAAAGCACCTCGCGCCAATGACGTTCTTTCAGCACTGGAAATTTCTGTTGTTTCTGCGACACAGTTAAATACAGATGCATCAATTGGGACTGAAGAGTTAAATAATATTGCTACCGATAAAATTCAGCGTGAAGCAACTGAAGGTACATCTAAAATCTCAGTTGTAAATCATGCTCAAATGAAAAGTACAACTTCTTTTATAAATGAGTTCCAAATTACAGAAATTACTAGTGATAATATTACAGAAAAATTTTGTCATCAGTGTTGTGTGGTAAATTGTATTAGTTAAGAAATGTTCTAAACAAAATTAAAAAATAATTGTTATTATTAGGTAAGAAAATGTTCGCATAAAGTTGATATTGACGGAAAAACTGAATATTTCTGTGGTTTTGCGTGTGCAACATCATTCAAAACTCGAAATAAACAGCAGAATGTGCAAAATAAAAGTAATCAATTGAAACTTAAAGACATTGTAAAAAAAATGCCCAATTCTATGTCGGACGACATTCCAATGTTTATGCGTAAATGTGCTGACTGTTTACAGATTATTATTAGCATTAAAGATAAAACTTTATCTTGGCAAGCAATGGATTTCTGTAATGAAAATTGTTTAGGTAAGTTTTATTTTCTTTCTTAGTTGAAATAGAGGAAAAATTTATATATTTAAATTTAATATTATAGCTAAATATCAAAATAAAATTTGTTCCCATTGCGCAAATTGTAAGAAGATCGTAGAAATGAGAAATTTGGGAAAATATTGTGTGCGATTTGTTCACGGTATTCGTCAATTTTGTTATAGAGGATGCTTAGAAAAATTTAAGAAAGTCTTACTACAAGTTTGTGGTTACTGTCAAAAAGATATTTCAATTGGATCTGGAAATTTTTCATCACTAGTTGGCGACAAAGGACAATATAAAGTAAATAGTTATTGACAAATAATATTATTAAATAGAAGATTACATAAGAATTTTTTTAAGTTTTTTTGTACTCAATTTTGCATGGAAAAATTTCAACAAATTGGCAATAAAAACACAAATGATAAAATATCAACAACTGTAGATATATCACATTGTTTCATTTGCAACAATGAGAAACAAATTCTAATTAAATTTGAGCAAATGGATAAAAAATATAAATTTTGCAGTGAATCATGCTTTTATGTCTTTAAATTTGTAAATAATACAAATCCACGTAAGTTTGTTTTTATTTAAATAATTTTTTAATTAATAAATATTTTATATAATTTTTAGCTCAATGCGATATGTGTAAGGACTATTATGACAACGAACAAAGTGTGGAATTTTTAAATTATTACAATAATGGGATGATGCATTTTTGTAGCAAAACTTGTCAGAATATTTATATTATTGAAAATCGCCGAATGGTATCTTGTATTTGGTGTAAAATTAAAAAATATAACTTTGATATGATTAAAAAATTTTGTAACAATGGACAAGCTTTAATGATGTGCTCTTTGTACTGCTTAAATTTATTTCAAGTTTCCTTGAAAAAGTAAGAAATTTTATTTATATGTAATAGATCAGAAATTATCAAATTTTATTCTAGAATAAAATGCGATTATTGTTCAAAATCGTTGCAAGCTCAATATCATCTTATAATGTCAGATGCTACAATTAAAAATTTCTGTACAAATAATTGTGTTCTGTTATTCAAAAATCAATTTTCAAACTTATCAATTACTTTGAATACTGGTGAAAAACCTGTAGTTCCAAATGTTGTATCCGCTGGCGGATCGAAATCGTATCAGAATCGCCTTACTCATTCAATTGGAAACAATACAGGTTTGTTATTCTCATATTCTCTGTTGTTTTTGAATTCTAAATTTAATAAAAATTTGTAGTAAATGAAGTAAGAACGCCAGTGATGTCTAACGTACAGTCGCTGGCAAATGCAGCAACGAACACGATAACACAATCTAGTGCTGCGCATGTAAATATTCAACAAAGCTCCCCTCAGCCGTCTATGTCACCGAAACTGCAAATTCTGCAGCAAATTATTGTACAAGCTCCTCCTCTGCCGCCCATGAAGAATGCTGCTACGATGTGTAAACCATATCTGCATGATAAAGCTGTTTCTTGTAGGCCTTATTTATATTCAAAGGAAACTCAAACTGGTAAATTCCACCATTTTATTTTATTTAATTTTTTTTCTTTTGCATTATATACGATCTTCCCTGTATCCTTTTAATAGGCGATAGTACGCCTCAAAAGGAGTCGATAAACCTTAAAACGCTTTAGTAAAAGTCTTTTTATAATCAAGGTAATTGTTCTTTAATTTTTACATCAATTGATTAATTTGTTTTAAACTCTAGTAATCTACCACATAATTAATCAGTATTGTTCAATTGTTATTACGTTTGTTATTTGACAGGTAAAGTAGTTATCAGTATCACCTTTGTTTGATTAAATTTTTTTCTTATTTTTACCTTGTTCTTGAAAAATTGCGATGGGCCATTGATATTCTAATATCGAATTAGTTGATATGATGCTGATTTATGGGAAAATGCATCATAATATGGCTGCTGCTAGTCGGTTTTACGCTGAACGATTTCCTGGTAGACCAATACCTAGCTCTCAACAATGCACACAACTAATTATACGTGCTTGAGAGACTGGTAATTTACAAACTCATTAAGGGCATGATGGGGAACCTGGTTGACATCAACGAATTTTAGTGGGGTCGTGGGTACGCCAAACGAGACTTTGTATACAACAATATGGTGATAACTTCGAATATCTTTTGTAGTGGACAATGTTGATTAAATAGTAGCTGACTAAGAATTTAATACAAATTAATCGTTTAATGTCAAATCTAAAAGAATTATTAGCTTTGTTCGCGGAACACATCCCGAACTAGTTCCGAACAAGTACGCATGCGCAATGTAAATTTGATCGTTCGCGGTAAGAAAATTACATGTTCTGAACAAAAAGTTCTGCGTTCGTGGAACACAATTATTTCATTCGGAATTAGTTACGAACGTATTCGACACATCCCAGGATTTTATCAAGAATTTCTGATCCGCACATGCGCACTGACATTGTATGATCGTAAAAGTTTACCAGCAATAGTTTACACGTCAATTTCGAACGTTTTATGTTAAATTTGTGTTTTAAAAGGATAAGTTATTTACTATTATGCACGGAATAAACAAGATCAGCTGATATCTAAAATGAAATATAAAATCCTGAATAAATTCAGAATCGGACATGCGCATTGGATTGATCCTAAAGACGTTCCGAACAGGTTCCGAATTAATTCTGAATTGCTACCGCGAACAAAGCTATTATCTCGCTTATGAGACGAATTTGACTAAGGCGTTCTAAGATTGTTTATCGACTCATTTTTGAGGGTACTATCGTTCTCTAAAAGAATACAGAGAAGACCGTAAACACCTGTATGTTTATAATTATATAATTTTGTTACAGATGAAATAAAAGAGAGAAGAATATTTGTCCCCGTACCAGTACCATTTTACGTGCCATCTCCAATGCATATGTACAGCGCTCCTGTTCCAGTCCCGATACCATTTTTATTGCCAATTCCAGTGCCAGTATTTATACCAATTACTCGACACTCTGCTATCGGAATCACGAAAGAAATGAAAAAAATTCAAGATAAAACACCATCCGATTCATTCGAGAACGAGCCACACATGCTGGCTGATATGATTACTGGTGAAAAGAACGTTGATAATGTAAATTCGGAAATTGAAGAAGACGATATGGTAAATACAGTTGGATTTAAGGGATTTAATCGAGGACAACGTAGGAGTACACCTGTGGAATTTTCTCTATATTCACCTCTGCAACCGGCATCGGCATCTCCACCAAAACCAATTGAACAATCAAATGCCAATATGTGTCTTGAGGTATAGTAAAAAATATTTGAAATTATTAGATTTATGTTTTGTAAAAACTTTGCTGTAATTGTTACCACCACAAAGTACTTAAACAACCAAGAAATTTTTAATAACTGGAAACATATTTGACAAAAAAGATACTTAAAAATATATATAATAATATAAAGAAAGAAGTGTTATAAAAGTATTTATTAAGTCGTATCAAATAATGCATTAAATAAAAATTTATTAGTTATAACTTGCGTAGCAATTTTTCTTAAATATTTTTTTCCAATTTCTTTGTTGCCAAATATTTGCAAAATAAAAAAACGTAAATAATAGTATATTCCGAAATAAAATCACGGTTAAATTGCGGTAATAAAAAATTAGTTTGGTTTACCAAGGTATATTTTGGGACGCGTTGACCTTGAAAATGTCATAATTATGATTAAATATAGATGTCCTATGACGAGCTTACGCTAGCTGTATTCTAACAACTAGGTTGACATTAATTTCCTTATTTTAATTGTTTTATTTTACTTTTGAATTTAGAATTAAATTTTACATATGATGGGTAAAAAATATTTTACTTCGGTTCAATTGTTTTGGACATATTTAAAACTAAATTTGTTTAATTTACAAACAACATCTTATTGAGATAGCTTTGGGCTACTTTTCATATAAAAAAATTAAAACTATTTTAAAATATGTCTAGAAAATTGTTGTAAACTTACTTTATTTTACTTTAAAAGAATAGAGTCAGTTTATGTAACATATCCTATGTTGAAAGTTGATAAATTTTTAGTAAAATAGAAAAAATATGTAATTGAGATACGTTGTTATTATAGTCATGAAAAATAAAAATGCTAGTTCATAAATAAGTTTTATATTATGTTTATTTTAAATATAAATTTACATACTCAAGTACATACATATTTTGCCGATTTATTGTCAAACGCAATATGTATTTCAAATACATTAGACAAAAAAAAAAAACGCGCTACTTACAAAAACAGAAAAAATTGCCGATTTTCAAATAGCATTAACTCGACCAATTTTGAACGAAATTGAATGAAATTTTTTGTCCGAAAAAATTTGAAGTCTCGTATTTAAGCTGATGCAAGATATGTATCATTTGAATTATTCCGCTCCCAACCACACCCCGAGGAAAAATAAATAAAAAATTTGAAACTTTGACAACATGCATAGTAATAAAATTTTTTTTTGACTCAATTTACCAAACGAGCGTAAAAATTCAAACATTTCTACGCAAAATCCGCTTAATTTTAAGGATTTGCGATGCTTTGGCGCGATGTTATGATATTTTGAAATTTACCCTCCATTTTGCGAATCATAACTTCGCACCAAAGCATCGGAAGTTTTTCAAATTAAGCGAAATTTACATAGAAATGTTTGAATTTTTACGCCCGTTTGGTAAATTGAGTCGAAATTTTTTTGTTTGTATATACCACACATGTTGTCATGTCAAAGTGTGACAATTTTTTAAGTCAAAAACATTTTTTTCTGCGGGGTGTGGTGAGGAGTGTTATGGCTTAAACGTTGTATTATTTTTCACGACCTTAGAGAGGACGCTTCATTTTTTTTTTTTTTAAACTCATCTATTTTTATCCAAAATTAACCAAGTTATGCTCCAAAAACTCGCAAAATGCAGGGTAAATTTCAAGAAATCAAAACTTCGCGCCAAAGTATTGCAAGTCTTTGAAATTAAGCGGAATGTACGTAGAAATATTTGAATTTTTACGCCCGTTTGGTAAATTAAGTCGAAAATTTTTTTTGAATACTATACATGTCAAAGTTTGACAATTTTTTAAGTCAAAACATGTTTTTTCTGCAGGGTGTGGTGGGGAGCGGAGTAGCTCAAATGGTACATATCTTGCATTTTGCACCTTAAAGACGAGACTTTAAATTTTTTCGGACAAAAAATTTCATTCAATCAAATAATGTACTGATAGTTTTATTTTTTTATAGCTAACTTATATCTTCAACATGTGACCAAAATTTAATAATTTAAACTACATTTATACTGCGGTTTTAGTAGTAGCATTGTAGTAATCTAGTAATATAATGATCATTAAATTTTGGGGTATATATATATATATGTGTATATATAAATGAACATTAAAATATGTAAATCAACGCCAGAATAATAGAAATTGCAATTTAGTAGGCTATTTACACATCGGGTTATGCAAATTAATATGGTTATTCTTTTTCAAATAAAATAAATTAAGGTCATTTTTCCGGTTAAACCGGATGCGTTATCTTACTGAAAATATTTTGCTTCAAATGATCATATCAAAATATCCCTAGATGATACCAAATTTCGTAGCAAAATATTGAATAGTTTTTAAAATACAGATAGTATAAGCTTGCTGTGCGACGCGATACCCTATCTATACGAAAGTTTAATAGTGAGCTATTTGATTTATTCCAAGTTTCGTGCCAGTACACATTTTTCTGTAATTAATACAACGAACGAAAATGTGATGTCAGTTAGAACCAGGGGTGTGGAATCGGAATCGGAATCGATTTTTTTGTTCCGACTCCGATCTTGTTTTTTTTTTGTTAACGCCAAAACTTAACAAATTATTATTATATAAAAAAGAGAAATTCATATCTATTTATTATTAAATTTGTTATTTTAACTTAGTAAAAAAATGTCAGAACTTATTAAATTAAAATAAAACTGCTGTAGGTTCTAGTTCTGTATTAATATTTATTTATAATCTAATGCGGTAAGGTTTATGTTCGACAGACAGATAGAACTGTTTCTACTAGATTGACACAACATAACAGGTTAATACGTCTAAATCATCTTGATAAATCTGCTATTGTTCAACATGCGTTAGAATATCTTCTGATGTAAAATTCGAAGATACTATAATAATTGCAAGTCCTTTCAATATTACCAGCAGATTGATAAGAGAAGTAATAGAAATTTATTAAGAAAGGCGGCACTGAGTTAAATAAAATTTGGCTTCTATTAATTAAAAAATCAAAGAAATTTTATAATCTAATTACTTATTTTGTTACCTAGTAACTTCTTTCTATGTTCTGTTAATTTAATGTAAATGATATTTGTATCATTTTTTCCTGATGCAGACGAACGTTGAGTTCGTCATAACGTTGATTATAAATAAATATTAATACAGAACTTTAACCTAAAGCAGTTTTATTTTGTTGTTCTAAATTGAAAAACTGAATATTAAGAGGATTGCTGGTGACTGAGAATTTTCAAATTTCACATTCGTGTGACATTAGTGCGGACAGTGGTTTCAAGTGTTTTCTCTACTTTTAAGAAATTTCAACAAATTTCTATCACTACCGCTTTGACAATATCTGTAATATTTTTAAAAATTGAAAAAAATTATATAGAAATTTTTCATATAACCAATAAATACCACCAGCGCTATCTGTACAATAATGCATTAAGCGTTTATAATAATAATAACGTTGAAACGATTATTAAAAAATATCACAAGTTTATTCAATCATTGAATCGGCTTGTTAAGCTATGCATCAATAACTGACCAGTTAATCATGTAACTTATGAAATTTTTTGGAAAAATCTCAACATAAGAATATTATTATATTAATTTCACAGATACACTTAAGAACTTTTGTTCAACATTATTATTATTATCAAAATTAATATGACTACAATATTGCCCTCGCTATATGTAATGATTGGTATAAAATTTGAAAACATTTTTTTTAATGTAGTATAGATTTGGAGTAAACGCTTGGAAGCAATGGGTCAATGCTAAGAATGCTGAGTTAGAAAGGTGTAAATTTTTTAAGATTGAAATTTTACAATTAACGGCTGATGAATTAAATTATTCGCTATGTTTATTTCTACAAGAAGTTCGAAAACCAAATAAAACTGAATATGATCCTGATACAATTTATTATGTGTGTTTGGGTATGTATAATTACATTTTATTAACTTTCAATAAAATTATTAAAAAAAGTTTATCTTAAATTGCAGGTATACAACAGTATCTATTTGAAAACGGTAGAATAGATAATATTTTTACTGATGCCAGCTATGAGAAATTTACTGATTGTTTAGATAAAATAGTTGAAAAATTTTTCGTATTATATAACGATTCTCGTAAGTACCTATTATAAATTTTAGAAATTCAATTTGAACTAACCCTGGTTTATTTTCGAACAGTTTATATTGCAACTTGTGTTGAAGAAGAACATTTATGGGAAAGCAAACAACTTGGTGCACATTCACCGCATGTACTTTTAAGCACTTTAATGTTCTTTAATACCAAACATTTTAATTTAACAGTACGTCCTTTTTAATAATAATAATCTATATAAACTAAATGTATAATATATTGAAAATTATAAAATAAAAACGGCTTTCGGTTTAAGTTCTATATTATTATACTTATTAATACAGAATTTAAACCGAAAGCCGTTTTATTTTATATAATGAGTTCTGACAGATTTTTGACTATGTATTTAAGACAGTGGATGAACATATGCAATTATCCTTCTACCATATAATAAAACATTGGAATGAAGATAGTGCTGCAAAAGCATTAGGAACTAGAAATGAGTCATTGCGATTTTATCCACCGCAAACTACCTTAGGTTTGTTATATTAATATCCATTGTTTTTATATTACATTTCAATTTATTATTAATAAAATATTTATTATTTCTCAGATGCTAATTCTCGTAAAAAGAAAGTTTATGAACAACAGGTCAATAATGAAAATCCGTTGAGATGCCCTGTTAATTTCTATGAATTTTATCTTTCGAAATGGTAAGTTTCTTTACTGTGTTATGTAAATAAAATATTACTAACAAAGCTACTAGATAATAGCTATTAAATAATTTTTGTATCATACTTTTTATTATACAATATAAAATTGAAAAAAGATTTTAAATTTTAAGTTTCGTTGTTGAGACAGTGACGTCACAATCGATCGTATGAGAAATCACAAATTTGTTTGATTTGTAAATAGAAAAAGATAAAAACAAATAATATATCCATTTCTTTTCTAATAATTAATATTTTAAATTGTTGCTTGGAACATTAGAAAGAAAATTTAAGAAATATAATACACAAATAGCTGTTTTCATTTTCATTTAAGAATGTCCAAGCATAAACTAACAAAATTTTAACTCCGCTTAATTGATTGTATGGAAAGGGAGTTGATTCAAGGGTGGGAGGGCATTGTGGTTAAACATTTTTATAACGCGAGAGGTGTGGCTAAGGTAAGTAATGAGCGTTATTTACCCCCCGAAAATTTGACTCAATTCATACAGTCTTGTTTGTGATGTCAGTCTCAATCGCGATGCTAAGATAACTAACTGCTTAAAATCACAGTAATAACGTGACACATTTTATTTTTTGTAAACTTAGTTAATCCTGAGTTTTAAACATAATCTAGGAAAATACAGTAGCATTATTTATTCTTTAAATACTCTACATATGTTTAATACTAACAGTTACTAAATTTATGTTTTAATATAGTAAACAAATCTTTCAGAACTCATTATATTAAAATAAAACAGCTTTATGTTATAATTCTGTATTAATATTTATTAGCAACCAGAAGCCGTTTTGATTTTAAATTTATGTTTGTTTATTTTCAGTCCGGATATCGTGAAAACGCGAAATGATGTATTCTACTTAGTGCCAGAAGATTCCTGCGTACCAGATAGTTCACTATGGTATTCAATTAGGCCGTTAGGTAGAAAAGCACTAGAGAAAATGTTGAACAGGATGAAAATTGTTAAGGAAATAAATGTCGCATTATTAAATAGTTAGGTCTCGAAATATACGACGTATACATACCGGGTGTTCGTTCGTTAAGTTCGTACGGGCGTTTTACATGCAATTTCGATAATTTGCGATATACTTTTTTCTCGAGTTAAATTCGGAGAAATACTTAGAATACTTTTCGATAGGGCATAAAAAGTTATATAATTTGGTTTTAGTTTTAATTTGCTAGCATGTGCCGTTTGGGCGCTAGATTTTTTTTTCGATTTTTTTGTTTTTATTTTTTTTTTTCTCGAAAATTATGAGGTGTTGGTTAGTATAAAAAAAATAAAAATTGAATTTTTGAAAATCTCTCAAGGTGTTACCACCCTTGGGATTTTTTTTAAAAATTTTCTCAAATAATCAGCAATAGAGAAAACAATTAGCTACATAATAGCTAAGTAACTCTCTTTTCTAGCTTATGCTGGTTTGGCAGGAAAAATTATTGAAAATTCTGAAATGTTTTTTAGAATTTTCAATAATTTTTCCTGCTAAATCAGTATGAGTTAGGGAAAAAAGTTACTTATTTATTATGTAGCTAGCTTTTTTCTATTTTGCTGATTTTATTCAGATTTTTTTGAGCAAATTTTGAAAAAAGTCTTATTTTGAAAAAAATCTACTAAACGATGCATCCTAGAATAATAGTTTCTTCACTCCATTATAGTACTCATTATTCCGGATTTTTCCGTACAATGCTTATTTTCCTACACCTCATAATTTTCGAGAAAAAAATAAAAACAAAAAAATCGAAAAAAAATTCTAGCGCCCAAACGGCACATGCTAGCAAATTAAATCTAAAACCAAATTATAGAATTTTTTACTGTCTATCGAAAAGTATTCTAAGTATTTCTCCGATTTTAACTAGAGAAAGAAGTATATCGCAAATTATCGAAATTGCATGTTAAACGCTCATACAAACTCAACGAACGAACACCCGGTATATACTACTACAATGTAAAAAATTTATGTTATTTTACATGTTTTGTAAATGTAATTTTTTATAAAAAAATTTAATATTACTTAAATTATCACAGTAAAACTAAAAAATGTGTTGTTTTTGACTGTTAAAACCTATGTAAAATTACATAAATTCAAGATATATTTTTACAGTGTACCCAAATTTATAAGTTCTGTCATTTTGTATTTTATTAATATCTTTATATTTATGAAACTAGTGAAGAGACGAGGAAAGTTAAGATAAATGGTAAAACAGTGTGTGGGTTTGAACAAGGATTTGATCAAAATATAATTGCCCGTATTCTCACCTCATTTATAAAAGTGATTTTTGCCAAAAATAATTTGGACGTTTACTTAAAATTATTCATTAAGCACTTTATAATAGTTTACTTAAATTTTATAATACCGAATATAGTAAAAATGATCAAAAATAGAAAAATTATTATTGTACATTTGATGAGAAACTTTTTCACGAAAAAGTAAGGTGAGAATACAGGCCAGTATTATTATAAATTTAAGATGTAACTTGCGAAATTAAGCCGAACACACTGGTACTAGGTTATTTTATTTAGAAATCTAATAATTTTACGTAAATTTAATTCTCAAAGAGAAAGAATAATTTTTTTTTTTCATTTAAAAATGTATATCTAATATTGATTAGATAGACATATTTTTTCTTATTTATTTTATAACGATTTTTAACAATTGCTGGAAAATTGCAATAATTTCTTGATAAGAATCTTTCTGATAATTTATTCAAGACACAGGTAAGGATTATATACTTAATAAAAAAAAATTATTTTATTTTTATTTAAATAAATTTTACGTATCGTTTTGTTATATTATACAGTATAAAGTAGTTATACATAGTTAGTATCGTTCTATCTACCTTGTAATGTATATGACACACAATGCTGTAATATTCTTTATTTTACTTAATAAAAATACTTTAATTGTTGCTTAAATACTGCGATATTCTTAGAAGTTTTTTCTTGGATTGATTTATTAAACATACATACATACATACACAATCACGCCATGTACCCAAAAGGGTGTGGCACAAACTCTTTTCATCATCCCGAAATCAGTCGCCTCCAAACATTCCTATCCAAACAAGCAACTTTCGCTTCATCCACATTCATAATTCCTCTTATACATGCTCTTTTATTCTTATTACTTGGAAACTTTCGCTCACACAAAACACTCTCAATCATACCCCTCCAACTACTCACCGGACGTCCACGCAAACGTATACCATCAAAATCATTCAAATAAATATTTTTAACCAAACGTTCATTAGACATTCGCTCAACATGTCCGAACCATCTTAACCGACTAACACCAACTTTTGCTACAACATTTTTTTCAATTTCACACTCATCATACACTAATCTATTTTGTACCCGATCTCGCCTATTTACACCACATACCCCACGTAAAAATCTCATTTCCACAGCAGTCATTTTCCGTTTATGCTTTTGCAACCAAACCCAACATTCACTACCATACATCAACGTAGGCACCAAAACTACATTGTATATACTCAAACTGGCTTCTTTGGAAACATTTACATTCCTAGCAAAAGTTCCCAAAGCACCCAAAACCTTACAACCAGCATTTACTCTCCTTTCAATTTCACGATCAAAACGGCCATAAACATGGTTATGCTTTTATAAGAATAACATTTTGGCAAAATAAAGTGTGTGTATATATATTATTTGCATATAGCAACTTAATTTTCAATTGTAAGTAACACAATGTGCAATTATTATTTATTTAGTTAATTAAAAACATTTAAATTATTTGTAGAATTGCACATTTTCTGATTATAATAAAAGTAGAAAATTTAAAGAATATTTTTATATATCGAATTGACTCAAGCACTGACTATTAATTTATTAATAAAAATACCAAGAGGGTTAAACAATAATACTTAAACCACAATTGTATTTAATATGCTTTATTTAATTATATTATTTACTATACACATATTATTATTATTTCATTTGAATGAATACGAATATGTTGTTTCAGATAGGAAGATTGATTAAAAGTTTTATTACACGTGCCACATTTAACACGTTCGCTGCGACACATAATGAATTGTGCATTCCCAGAAGCGGCCACTTTTTTTGTAGTTATCTAGCAACATGTCTGTGACTGGCGCATTGCGCAGAAAACCACTGCGTCACACACATGGTGACGGTCGCAGCGAACGTGGTAAATGGTTTTTCAGTCGTATAAATACATATGTCGTTTCAGACGGGAAGATGATACACACGCTTATTACACGTTTCGCATTTAAGTGGTTTTTCACTCGTATGAATACGAATACATTCTTTCAGATGCGCAGATTGAGTAAAAGCTAATTACACGTGTCACATTTAAATGGTTTTTCATTCGTATGAATCACTGAAATATAGTAATAACTGGAACGCGCACTGGCCGCTCAAATGCGAGCCGAGAGAGATAGGAGATACGTGGTATTCGCGTCTTTGTTTTTCTAATGGCGTAGCATTGCTACTACATGATAACTTAGATAGCTATGAAAAAAAAGAATCTAACTGTCAAATGTCAAATTAATATATCAAAAATGATAAAAATACCTTTTATAGAGGAATTCTCCAATAAAATCTCATTACGTATCGTTTAGCCGATGCATTTAGCTACAATTTAATATGCAACAACATAAGATTGTCGCATTTTTACCGCAAGAAATCGCATTTGAATTTGAAATGCCCAGAAGTGTAAGACAGTGATAGAGATACCACGTATCTCCTATCTTTCTCGGCTCGCATTGGCGCTACTAGAACACATAGGCAGTGCACATTCCAGTTATTACTATATTTCAGTGGTATGAATACAAATATGTTGTTCAGAGTGGAAGGATCATTAAATGCTTTATTAAATTTTCCATATTTAAATGATTTTTCATTCGTATGAATACGAATTATGTTCTTTCAGATGCGCAGATTGAGTAAAGGCACAAACTCTTTCCATGATCCCGAAATCAGTTTACTCCAGACATCTCTATTCAGACAAAGCAAATTTAGCTTCATCTACATTTATAACTCCTCTCATACATAATTTCCTATTCCTACTGCTTGGAAACTTCTGCTCACGCAAAACACTTTCAACCTAATACGGCATTTTGACATATTTAAATTTTTTTTATATAATATTGAAGCAAACAGAATAATTATAATCATTATATAAATTAACTTTTGTCCTAGTATTTCTCACGATCAGTAATTTAAAATAATAATATTATATTTAATAGATTGATAGATTTTTCTGTATTCTCTCCCACATGCTATGTATTTTGTTACGGTATAATAATTTTAGTATATTTGTAAACACCTGGGACAAGATTAACTCAATTTTATATTTGAATATGTATTATACTTTTAATTTAACATTAACATAAGAAAATATTGACCAAAACATTATGATGAAGCAGTCATGAAACAGTTTACTATAGAAAAATGCAGGGGCATTTGTTAATCTTAATTTCTATTTAATTTAATTCATTTAAAGTTAGCTCCTAAGTCCACTTCTATTTTATTTTAGTTAACAATATTTTCTTCTAAATATCAACAGAAGAAGTTCAAAAACAAAATACAAATTGGTGCGTTAGTTTTGTACAGAAGAAGTTCATATATTTTTTAGTAAAACCAAAATATTTTTACTTATTGTTTTTGTTGCTTCCTTATTGCAAATATTAAAGCGACTCACTGACCAACGCGAATTTTCCGCTGACACTGCGAATATTTCACGGCGATAATATTCGCACGCAGCGCGGCAGCGAAAATTTTTTGTTCATTCACAACGGAGAGTCAGCGCAATAGTGATAACATTGTTATTTTTTTAAAATGTATACTTCATCAGACGAGGAAGAGGCTATTTTATTACTTATCTTGGAGGCAGAAGAAAATGCCAAGTTAGCATTTTTTTTTACCACAACTTACAATTATTCTAGTGTTTTATGTGGATAAATGTATCCCCAATTTTTTTTTGAAAGTGGCTATTTATACATACGGTATGTATACGCAATTGGCTATTTATACGTAGAGTATTTTTACGCAATTGGGTATTTAGGGTAGGTTAGATTAGTAGGTTGGTTTAGGTTTTTTTTTAGTATGTATAAATAGCCAATTGCGTATACATACCGTATGCATAAATAGCTTCATCCTTTTTTTTTTCAGGAAAAAAAGAAAGTGGATGGTCCATGATATTAATTTAGTACGACGAACAGTTTATGTATTGTTTTAATTCTTAAAAATACGTAAATATATTAATATATACCTACTCGTATAAAATGCTATTATTACTATACTTTTTTATAAATTTGAAATTTAAAAAAATTATAATAAAAAGGTTAATAATTAATACTTATAGCTTTCATTACAACCTTTTCCTATTTTCCTCTATATTTTATTTTTTGCTCTTATATTTTTGTACTCTGAATTACCCTGATCGTATAAAATGAGATAATTTTGCACAATTGAAATCAATTTTTCAGTACTTCCCATCGTTCGAGTGTGCGAAATTAATTACGGAACGAAATAAAACGCTGTCAGCAGCGAATTGAATTCGCCACGAATAAAAACGCTGCATACTCGCAGACGCGACGCGAAATATTTGCAACGTCAGCGGATAATTCGCGTTTGACTGTGGGTCCCTTAAAAGTTTTATTTCGTAATTAAACTGATTTTGCTGTAAGTCGACTATTTATATAAAACATAAAATAATCGAAATTCATATGTGAAATTTTTTCGTCCGATGCTTAATCGAGATATTTCGAAGTCTTCACTTGCAGCGACCAGGCGACATAATCAATATAAGTAACTGATCATTTAATTATGAACAGAATTAAAATTCATAAATATTTAAGAATTTCTTATGAAAAACAAATAAAAAAATATGAATACTTTTTTTCTATCATTTAATATTAACGAGTTATAAGTAGTCTAACTTACTTATGAGTACGTTCGAATGTCTACATAAGGGGTAGGTGACCCCTTAAAACAATAAATAATTAAAAAAAATCAAAAACACGTCAATTTTATTTTTAATTGGGCTATCTTAATATAAAATAAAATTAAAAAAAAAATTACATAACAATTAAATATGGAGTAAAATATATGTTAGGGGTGCAAAATGGTAACTAAAAATCGTATAGACAAAAACTAATACAATCGGTGGATAGCCCTTAAAAAAAGAAGGTATTCGTACATTTACCCTTTTGTTCTAGGATCCATAGTTTCCGAGAAAAAAAATAAACACTAATTTTACTCTAAATTTTGGGGGTGATTTTCATCCCCTAAACCTTGACTAGGGCAGATAAAAAAAATTCGTGTAGTTTAGTTTTTAGTGTTCTACTTGGTACCTGAAGATCATTTAAATCGGCGTGTAACACCGCGATATGTTTGCTTGTTAGTATAAATTTGCTCCTAGAACAAAATAGTATATTGTAGATAATTATTGTGTTCAATGAATTCTGATCCTAATAAATACATAAAATGGTTTTTATAACGTTAAAATGAATAATAAATTATGTTTTAATTTAAAATTTATGTAATTTGTTGACCCTTTCGACAATACTTTTCACAATACAAGTATACATTTAATTTATCTGTTTATAAATTCATATAGTATGGATATTATGGTACCTAATTTATTTTTAGAGTCCTAAGAGCTCCAGGACAAAACACTCTAATGGTATAATTCGGTCGGTTATTTTTGGTCTTAGCGGTACAAAATTAAAAATAGTAGATTAGAAATTGACAGCTAGTGATCAACATGTAATGAAAATTATAATCAGTGGCGCCACTAGCTGGCGGACCAGCAGGTCATTCCTCATATATTCTAATAACAGACTGTTTTCCTGGAAAATTAAAAAAAATATTATGAATTAAATTTTAATTGGTGTACAATCTTTCAAAATTCTTATTTCAATTTTTATTATTAATTTGTGTAAATTTGACTTGTATAATATGTTAAAAATTTGCGGTACTATACCATCATCAAAAACAAATTGAAAATTAAAAAGAAATTGTGAAAAAGTAGGTTCTGTGATATCTATTAGTATTTTAAATATATAAAAAGCAGACATGACTAAATTAATAGATCGCAATAAAATAATGGATAAATTTAACACTTTAAATAAAAATAGAAGGATTGAATTATCTACTATTTGGTATGATACGTATAATGTTACGTATAAATAAGGTAAAATTTGTTTTGATGTTATCTAATAGAAAACTTTATTCTAAATTTATTTGTTTATCGATAGTGATTATCGATATTGATTATCGATAGCGATGTTACTAGTCCGTTTGAAATATATATGAAAAACTTTACGTAATATGAAAATAGATCCAGTTTTGGTAAAGTTTGTAGTGTAACGCGCGGGAATGGTTGTAAAAATATTTAAGATTAAGATTAACTGATTTGAATAATTAAATAAAATCTAACAAAATAAATTTAACTAAATAAAAATATAATTAAATAAATATGGCATTGTCATCGTCTAGTCTAGTGGTAGGATTACGTTGTGTGATAATTGAGTAATAACTGAGATTCATAATATGGAGTCATGGAACCTTAAAGAGCCGCCGAGGGGTGAGGTGAGACAGACAAACATAAAACAGGAAATAATACACAGATATCAAACCACAGCCACAGAGGCCCATTTATTGACAAATAAATATGTTTGTATAGCAAAATCTATTGATGGATATTCAGTGCCTCGTCGGTTGCATATACACAAATATGTGTGAGTAATTTAGAATATGAATACTTGACCATGGCATCATCCTACAATACATGCGTCGTATGTTGTGTGGGGCCCTTAACGTATAAGGGGGACGATGACAGTACTTATACTGCACCTATGTCTCTGCGTGGAGAGAACTACCTTGTGTGACGTACAACCCCGTTGAGAACTAAGCTAAAATTATGTGTTTCATACTGCAAAAAAAACAGCACAGCCAAAATATTCATTAGCCAAAAGAATTTATACAAATTGAAAGGAATGCTCCGTCGTGCCTACCGACGATAAATGATATCCCTTGTCCTACATTAGTGCAGGTTACAGGCTTTTATTTTATTGTGATGAGGAACGAGTAAAAGTATTCCAATCATAAAATTATAACATCAAATATTATAATATTGAAATGAAAATTATCCGACGGTTTACTTTATGAAACATCTTACAATAAATAAATAATAAATAAATTGAGAGTTACGTGTAGAATGTAAGTGTAAGTGTACGGGCATGTGGAAATATATAAGTACGTCATCTCGGAATGGGCCCTGGACTGACCGTTTTACAATAGTCTTGGACACGTTGATAGGACATCAAATAGCCACCGATATCAGAGCGATCGACAATAGTTTAACCAGTAGTAATTGGGCAGCGGCTTGACCTTAAGGTAGCCGGGACTATGATAAGTTTGTACCGGGCTGCGTGGCGTTGCGTTCGGGCGAAGCATCAGCGATCGGCAAGCAATGACAACGGGCCGCATCACCGGACTGGGCAAGCAATGGACATCGGATATTTATCGAACAGCATGGCGGACGGTAGATGGACGTGGATACGACTTCAGGCGGACAGCATCTCGACTTAGACTGGCGGTAGCTTGGTTCGCAATTGGGCAGAGTTTCGCCTTGGTAGTTGAAGAGAAGGCTTGAGGTACTCGGTAGCTAAACGATACTAGAGTCCAAAAGGCTTCTGGAAATCCTGACCCGGAGGCCAGAATCTGAGTTCTCTACTGAAGTGTTGGCCCTAATATGGAGAAACTCCCACCAGGATGGACAGTAAAACTCCCACCAGCAGAACCCTTTGCAACAGAAATAGAAATACATCTTTATTTTAGCAAGACAAAAATATAATATATGATAGTGGTGGAACAATACTTGCCTTCCAATTAAATCAAAGTTCTTTGTTCTAATTAACAAATAATATTCGCGAAAAATGACATCACTCCGATTAGTTTCAATTCAAATGTTCGCACAGGCAGGATAATGGTAGGGATTGAAGAATGTTCATAAGAACAATAAGTAGGACAGAGATTGACCCATATATGTCTATGTTTTTTTATATACAACTCTCAAAGAAAGGTGCATCATTAGCAATGGCAGTATTTGTTTATATGTTTACGTTACGTCTAGCCGCGCGTTTCACATCTTACTTATCGAAACAATAATACTATACTATGCGTCACAAATAGTTAAAGAATTTTTGTATGTACTGTCTAAACCAAAATTATTTTCTGTATAAAAATTAAAATTAAATAGCATAAAATGCTGCCTATTATAGTAGTTTCAACCAATGCAGCATTGTTATTACTGAACAAATGACTGAAATTAAGGGGGGAGTACACTTTGACTTTTCAAAAAAATGCATTTTTTTTTTTTTTGTTTAAAATGTTCCTTGGGATGTATACTTTAATTTAGAAAAGACTCCAAGTCCGCCAGAATATTCCTTACCGCTTTACGAAGCGATTTCCTAAAAAATGTATGGAGCCGGCATCGCCGACTGAAGGTAAATACTTTTCCACGAGAAAAATGAACCCCGTTTATCTCGAAACGGGGTTTTTCAAACTGGCGTGGGAAATAACTCTAACCAGTTATCATCAAATTTGGATATTGCCTAGGTTTTCTTGTTCAAAATTAAATTCTGCTTAGAAATACGTATCCACATTTTCGATTTTGTCAAAAATGGATTTTTAATCCACGATTTTGTAAGCATTTTTAGGGTGAAAAAATGGACTTTTTTTCCCTAAGGCCACAACTTTTGAAAAAATCAATTTAAAAAAAATCGGAATACGTATTTCTAACCCAAATTTCATTACTAATCAAGATTTTGTTCGATTTATGTACCAAGATCACATGGGAAGGAGTATTTTCCCACGCCGTTTTCCGACTTCCGCGCGACCTGGTGCACCGGCCACGGGGGGCCGCCGATCGAGTTTAAAAAAATACAAATTGTAGTTCGAAGGATGAGTAATAAATGGGTTATAATATATTTGCCCTCCCTTAGTGTTTTATTGCTTAAAAAAATTAACGAAAATGCCTTACTTTTTGGACGTTCAAAGTGTACTACCCCCTTAAGTCAAAATCTAAATTACAATGTATTCATTTTTAATTGTTTTTTTTTTGTAAATTAAACAGCCGAATAAAAAATGTAGTTTGTAGTTTTTTCAAAATACATATGCAAATTTTGAGATAATCATTGTTTTTCCTTACCAAACATATATAGATATATAATGTATTAAGCACTATTCTGTATTCTACGTACAACTTTATTTTATTATTTACAATTTTAAATGTTGAAACGTTATATCCCATAATTGTTAAATAAGTCGTCAAAACAAAAACCATTTCCGAAAAAGTATCTCGACCTTAAATTTCTAATCGGAAGTATTCTTTCAAGTACCAAAAATATCTGCCCATTTTTGTTTGCATTGTTATTGCGACTGAGGAAAATTGTAAATATTCTAGAATTCATTATTGTATAACATAAATATGCAAATACAAATAATCTGAAGTTTAATCTCACAAAGAACTTAAATACCTATATATCAATATTGTCATTGTTTAGTTCACATAGAAAAATCATGTATTAAATTATGTAAACAGAAAATATCATAAAAGTTTCAAAATATCATTACAGATCCGAACAATATAATAGAAAATAAAGATAAACATAAGAAAATTCATGCTACAACAAAAAAATGCCGCTAAAAATAAATAGTAATTTATTATTGATATAGTAATTCTATAAGCTTTTATTAAATTTATGTAATTTTCAGTCACTACAAAATGTGAAGTACAACGATTTTTAAATCTCACACACATATATGAACCATATATATTATCTCATAAAATTTAATGTTAAATTTCATTATTATTTTTCCGCTAAAATAATAATATTTCATTGAATTAGTGGCAAAGCATGGTATTTTAATAAATTTGCTACTAATTTTAACAAGAAATTTTAATGAAACTTTACCAATTACCAATAAGTTGATTGCTGTAAAACAAAGCTAATATTCGGGCTCAGCTATTTTCTAATAAAACATGCAACCAATATTTGAATTCTCAAATAATAATAAATATTTATGTATACATAAAAAATCTTAAAAATAGAAAAAATAATATTAATTCAATTCCTCAAAATAAATTTAATTTAATCCTCATTCTGAAAATAACTCATATCCAATTCCGAACACATTAATAGATACATTGTAATTCATATATATGCGGTATATATTGAATAATAAATCTGTTACATTTATTCAATTTATTGTAAATTCCAATATTTCGCCTCCAAAATTGTTGGCTTCATCAGGGAGAACACTAAATAATAAAATTAAGCATGCAAACTGTAAACGTTTAAATAATAAGTACAAAAACACTAGTGTTCTTCCGTATCATTGATGAATTTTAAGCAGAGTGTGTATGTTCTTTCAAATTTATGCTTAATTTAAGTCATTTATTCATACATGTAAGTTTTCATTAACTTCTTTTTCTCATCTTGTACTTATTATTTAAATATTTACATGCTTAATCTTATTATTTAGTGTTCTCCCTGATGAAGCCAACAATTTTGGAGGCAAAATATTGGAATTTACAATAAATTGAATAAATGTAACAGATTTATTATTCAATATATACCGCATATCCGTTATCCTTAACTCATATATATATATATATATATATATATATATATATTTGGAATCAATTCAGAACTTGCACAGTTCCAAACTAGTTCAGAATGTAGTTTGGAACAAATCAGGAAAAATACAGGAACATAGTTTTCACAACAAAGTGATTTAATAAATGATTCACTCATCACACCATCAAAAGATTCACACGTCATTATTTTAGATAAAAAAATTCACTAATTATTACACAGTTTGAACCATTTAATAATGATAATTTATCTAATAATTTATTCTAGAATTATTTTTTAAGCAGATAGTTAAAAAATCTTTCAGAACTCATTATATTAAAATAAAACGGCTTTAGGTTTAAGTTCAGAATTAATATTTATTAATAATCGTACGTCTTCATCAGGAAAACTGATACAAATTATATTTACAGTAACAGAACATAGAAAGAAACAAGTTACTAGGTAACAAAATAAGTAACTAGATCATAAAAATAAATAAATAAAGCTAATATTACTCAACTTGTTTCAGAGTACATACATAATGTGAAATTCGAAGATACTGTAATTATTGCAAGACTAATCAATATTAACAGCAGATTGATAAGAAAAGTAATAAAATTTTATAAAAATGTCAATTTCTTCAATCACTTTGAAGATGCACTGATTTAAATCAAATTAATTTTTACCATTAATTAAAAATCTACTTACTTGTATTTTGTTAAGTCTAGTAACTTGTTCCTATGTTTTGTTTATTTACTGTAAATGTCATTTGTATCAGTTTTCCTGATAAAGGCGGACGTCGATTATTAATAAATATTAATACAAAACTTAAACCTAAAACCGTTTTATTTTATAGATATTCTAGTAATTGTTTTTGATGACGTGTTCATCGATTTTTTAATTGGTGATGATTAAACCCTATACGTATTATTACTAAATTGACCTTGGTTTACATAACCACTTAATTATTATCACAGAATTATGAAAGTTTTTATAAAGTTAAGAGAAAAATGAATTCGGTTAAATTAAGCAATACGTTGACTAGTAAATTGAAAACTACTATTATTGTGAAAACTGATAATATATCGATTTGTCGTTTCAAAAAATTGTCTACGTAATTTCTTCTTTCGACAATAAACCACAGATAACCAACCTGTTAATGGTATTGAAAAAAATACGAGCGGTATCAGAAAGACAAAATAAGGTGATGTCGTTGTTTCGGCAAAATCTTTCTTTAATGTTAAAACTTCGACAAAAACATCTCTGCTACTATAACCAAATAAATTCACCGCTACACAAGTATAAATTCCCGTATCATTTTCATTCGATTTTTCTATAATTAATTTACTAATATACATATTGCTATCAAGTTCTTTTTGACTACTTTTTAAACTTAGATAGGTTTTATTTTTGTACGGTATGGATAGATTTACTAAGTTAGAATTAGGGGTAATTAAATGTTTCACCCATAAAATACTGGGCGGAATTTTTAAGCTTTGTACGATGCATTGAACCACAATTTGCTCATTTTCCAATTTCGTTGTATTAATTGGTTGAATATCGACTATATTTGGTTTTATTTCATCGGTAATTCGTAGACGATCTGAAAAAATAAATATACATATACATTTTCTGAAGATATACTTATTACTAATTTCAGAATCTAACAATAGCTGTGTTTTTTTTTTACCGAAACTCAGCTCAGATCAGCAAATATCAGTAACTTTGAAATAATAGCTGTTTTATTTATCGTCTCGTAACTGAGTTCGAAGTGAGTGAATTGCTTCCCCCCTTACCGATACTGAGTTTGATATTTAGCTAGTGCTTAGCTGAGCTGAGGAAGTAAGCGCACATGCGCAATTGAAATTTTCCTAGTTTCAGATTTGATAACGTGTTTGATACTGGTTGACATTTATATTTGAATATTTTATTTTGAAATCAAACAATAGATATCCAAATACATCTAATATTTTAGGTTATATCATATGTGGAACTTAGATTTTAAACGTCACTTTCAAATAAACTGTTTTATTTATCAATACGACTCACTCAGCAAAACTCAGCTCAGCTCATTTACTTTCTTGTATTTCTATATTTTGTTTGTTTATTATTTATGCATTTGTTTAGTATATCGAAACGTCGTCGAACTTAAATCGGGGTTTCAAACCGTTATATTTTTCGTTCCGATTCAATTAAATATATATATATATATATATATCGGTTAGTTCAGGTTTTCGTTCCGGAAATTTTTTTTTTTCGGTTTTCGGTTCAGTTTCGACTGATTAATTTTATCAATGTTATTATTTTCTACTATAATTTAGAACATTTTATTCCTACTTTTATAATGAGCATACTACATAAATTGATACAATAATATTATAATTATTAATTAATTAAAGGTATAATAATTAGCAGTATATAATATATTATTCGAATTAATTATTCGAAACTTAAATAATTTGCATTTATGTTTTAATTATATAATAATAAGATAACATATGTTAACGTCACAAATTCTTGTATACAAATTTTTTATTTATTTATAATTAAAAAAAATGAAAATTATCTTTAATTATTGAAACATTTTCCAATGTATTTTCATTTAAACTATTTAAAAATTATTAAAAGCAAAGTTATTATGAAAAAATACACCTTCCTTATTTACATTACATTTTCAATTTAATTAATGAGTATTCATCCACAAAAAATAAAAAAATGTTTCAACATGTATTGAATCGAAATAAACCGAAATTTGTTTTTCGAACCGAGGTTCAAAGCCCTGATTTAAATTAAAAATAATACGAAACTATGCTTTTTTTTTCTTTATTTTATTCAAAATCTATTTTGTGAAACGTATATAAATTAAATTTTATCCAGGGTTAGATAATTTTGAATGATAAGAAAATAAAAATAAATGTAAGCAACCATTTAGACTAACGATATATGAGGGTTGCCTAAATATATTTATTTTATTATTTAAAATGTTTAAAATTGACCTTGTGTGGTTTTAATCATTCTATCAATTATAATCAATTAATTAATTCAAATTGTTTATGTATTGTTTAAGTAAATCATAAATGGCTTGGGTAAAAGCCTCATTTCGATTTAGTTTTACGCACAAGCACAAGAGATTTGTGTATGCTTGTGAAGGGTGTCTAGCAAATTTTCCAAAAAAAAAAAACCCGTGAATTTCCCGTAAAGTTCTGTATGTGTTCCGCAACATTTTACTAATTATACACTAGTCAAAAAAAAAAACGCGTCACTTAAAAAATCAGAAAAATTACCGATTTTCAAATAGGTACAACTTGGCCAATTTTGACCGAAATTGAATGAAATTTTGCTTCCGAAAATATTTGAAGTTTCGTCTTTAAGGCGATGCAAGAAATGTACCATTTGAATCATTCCGCTCCCCACCACAACCAGCAGAAAAAAAACATGTTTTGACTATAAAAATTGTCAAACTTTAATATGTATAGTATACAAAAAAAAATTGAATCAATTTACTAAGCGGGCGTTAAAACTCAAATATTTCTTCGTAAATTCCGCTTAATTTCAAGGACTTGCGATGCTTTGGTACGAAGTTATAATTTTTTTTAAAATTTACCTTATTTTTTAGATGGCGACGCATGATTTAAATAGTGAAGTGTAAATATGAACATGCAGATTCCATTTTTTTATCAATAAAAGTTTAATTAAATTCGCCATTTAAAAAATTCACGCCGAACAAAAAAATTCCCGCTTCTCACACCCGCTTGACACCCTGTTGTGCGTAATATACTAAAACGATAGTTTAAAATTAATCTTACCTACCTATTACTTGAATTTGTTCCACTTTTACAATTCGTTTTTCATCAGTTTCGGTAAAATATTGATAACATCGATACACACCGCTATTATTAGCAGTAGAATTTTCTACAATAAGGACAGACAAACATTTTTTATAGTTAATTTTACTTGATAGTTGTATCCATTCATTTATTTCATTATTATGGCATCGTGGTGTATTGGAAAAAACATCTGGAGCACATGCCTATAGAAAGAAAATCAAATAAATAAACTTTCATTAAAATATACAAACTTTTTTTCTAGTTGGCTGACAAATTTACGACTATAAATTTAATTTTATATTTATTTTTTCATTGTCATAGTTGATAACTGTTTATAATAATAATTTACCAAACCTAAAATACAATTCCATTGTAAAGGATTCGGCAAGAGTTACGCAGCACTGCTGCCCCTTAAAAAACCATAAAAAAAGATAGATATTATTTAAGGCAAGATAGACATTCTCTTAAAATTTAAAAACGTGACAACCACTTTGCCCGAGATTAACACCAAGGGGCCAATTCAAGTGGTTTGACAACCACTTTGCCCGATATTAACACCGATAAAAATCAATCAAATCTTTTGGAATTTTTTCAAAATATACTCATAACTCACGTTTTTAAATTTTAAGAGAATGTCTATCTTGCCTTAAATAATGTCAATCATATTGTTGGTTTTTTTAAAGGGGAGCAGTGCTGCGTAACTTTTGCCGAATCCTTTACAATGGAATTGTATTTTAGGTTTGATATCAGTTATTTTTGTTTTAAATTTAAAATTAATATATATATATATATATATATATATATATATATATATATATATATATATATATATTGTGACAATTTAGATGAATTTAAAATTTATGTTGTTGATTAAATTTTATCAAAGTGTTCAAATTTTGAAGTATGTTTCATTCATCTGATTTTTATCCTACCTGTCACCCATAAAGGGCACGGCGTCAGTTGTTTGGAGGAGAGCGGGGTCGTAGGTGGGGTTGGTAGGAACTTTATTTTGTGATGTTGGTAAATTAGGTGGGCGCCAGTCAAAGCGGAATGTTGACGCAAAATTGAGAAGCTTTGACAAATCTCAAAAAGGAACTTATCGGGATAGGTACTGTTTTCGTCTTTTCGAGAATTTGTTTCGGAAATGAAATATCTTAATTAAATAAAAATATACCTGATGTTGGTTGAAAACTTAATTTGGTTATATTGATGATTTTATTCGCTACAGAGTTCCGTGTTCTTTTTCAATACAAAGAAATTTATGTCATTCGTAATAGTGTATCTAGACAGATTGTTTGACGTCTGCTGCTTAGCGGGTGGTCTAGCTACAGTAGATCTTCTTCTGAGCTTTCGTAGACGCTGAGGGGACGACAGTACGCATTACGCAGTAGCGGTTTGGTAGTTGATGAAGACTGCCAGAAAATGGTCGTTCTCGAGATCTGATTATGCCCAGTTGGCGTTCGTACGTTCAGCATAAATCGTTCAGTCACTACTTCGTGCTCGATTTGTATAATGGTATATCTCATTCAGCGGCTGATTCAAAATTCGGCTTCCAAGATAGACTGATGCTGCTAATACGACTGAATCCCACTCAGACGTCTTTGAAAGGCACAGACTGGTCCCTAAACATAAGAGGGCAGAGCAGAATAATCCGTACTAACAAATGTACTATAATCAAACAAATCGAACTTGAAACAGAAGTTGATACACTTGAAATAACAGAGGTATTAAATACAAACATACAATCATCAATATAACAGAATGGTACAAAATTAGAGATCGTTACACGACTCAAATAAAGGACTTAAGTGAACCTAACGTATTCTATCAGGAATGTGATAGCGCAATGCAATGAAAATTCAACAGTATGCAACTAAATATACTACACACGATTCCAAACAAAATAAGTTAACTTTACCGAGTTACATGTCCTGATTCATCATAAATTAACAATTCGGTATAAAATTATTATTACAAAATAACATATTGGCTTTACAAAAAAAACAGTTGGCTTTGCTTTGCTGATGGCATGTGCGGCGAAAGTCTTTCGTTGCTATGGTCTAGACTACAAGTCGAAACTACGCGAGCAATGTCTCCGAAAGAAAGCTGTGGTACGTTCCAAACTCAAAACTAATAAAACAGGCTCCGTGCCTCAAACATAATCGAACGTTATCCACAATATCACAAAAAAATTATCTTTACGAAGACGGCCGGCTATCAAAATGGACTTTAATCCAAGCCGAATTACGCACGCAGAATAATGACGCTATGCTTCAATCAACTCACGCACACAGGTTCACCAAATCATCAACAGCAGCCCAATGACGTCACAATTACAACATGCAAGCTACAATGATAGGATTGCACTTGGAATATTTGACAACATAACACATAAACTATAATACAGGATCGGGACAGTCGTGAAATTGTTCTCAAAACAATTGACTATAAATCAAAATCTTAGAAAATTTTCTCATAAAAAACGAATTTAAAATCTTAATCGATTATAAATCAAAGCATTAGAAAATTTCTTCTATAAAAATAATTCGAACTACAAATTATTTTCTCATCAAATATCTATCAAAAGAATTCAAAATAATTGTTCATTAATCCATCGACTAATGACACAATAACTAGACAGATTTGAACAACATGACTGAATAAATCGTAAGTCATTGATCAAGGTCACGTGAATTTAAAAATGAATCAAAAGAAAAACAATTTGATCTAGATTTAGATTCAAATTTTCACAAATATCGCTTACCTACGTTTATTCAGCTATGCCAAGTTCCAATCATCACCAACCATGTGGACGTTATTACAACGCAATTACTAGCGTTCAAATAAAATATGCTCTCCAACCGATAAAATAGAAATATTCCCACCGGAATCATAAATTTTCTAACGTTATAATTACTAAAACTTGAATATTCTAAATATTCACACAATAAAATTTCACGTTCGCATTGAAAACAATTTCAGTACCGGTAACATGAACAGAAATGTCGGTTCAGGAGAGTACGCTCTCAACGAGAGAGAGTCTGTCGACGAAGGTTGAACGTCAGAGCTGGAAGAGGAAGAGGCCGCTACCAAGCTAGGCGCATATATTTATGGTATCTCCCCACCATACAGGTTTGAGGCGGACGTGACGAATTCTAACAAATTTTATTTCGCTTATTTCGATGCTACTAATAATATTGTTCGTTGATATAATAATTAAATATTCTAAAACAATTACTGAATTTAGAAAACACAATTTAATTCGCTGACGTAAAATATTCAACAATATGTCAGTAACGCCATCTCTTGTGGTTCACAGGAATCTCAATGACAGTTGTCAAAATATTTATAAGTTCTAAATTAATGACATTGAAATCATAAATCTGCTCGATTCAACTATTAAAGACACCGAAATAATATAAAAATAATACGGATATAATAATCGCGATATCCATCAGTTCCATATTGAGGTTAGGCCGATGTAATCGTTTGTAAGCGGAATTATTTTAATTTTCAAACCAGTGACAATGTCAAATTGTCACACAGCCCCCCTTGCAAAAGAATTTTTTATCTCATAAAAAATTATACTCATACTTTAACATGAACCGTAACATTCAATAAATAATTTACTAATAAAAATGAATAACAATAAAAATTTTAAAAATTACTAACTAACTGCTTTATAACAAATTTACTCCGTTTTTACAGAATCGTCAGATGTTATGCTTTCGTTTTCATCCTCAGAACTTTCAGGAGCTGGTTTTAGGTCTTTGACGTGCCAAATACCCTGATCTTCATTCAGGAGGTTAGCAAGGCGATAAGTAATTGGGGATAATTTGTTCACGACGCGACATTCTATAAAGCGTGGCGCTAATTTCGACGCAAAATGCCGAATACCCGACGACAGAACATAGTTTCGTTTCCATACAGTATCTCCAACAGAAAATTCTAAGTGGCGACGATTTGCATTGTAATATTTCGCGTTCCGATTGTACGCGGCATGAATACGATCTTGCACTGTATTGAATACGGTTGCCAAGGATTCCAATCTATTGGCATACGCAATACGACTATCAGTACACACATTCTTGGGAGCGTTACCATAAAATTTTCCGGATGTGGGTACATGTCGACCGAAAGTTAGAAACGACGGCGAGAAGCCAGTGACTTGATGCACTGATGTACGAATAGCTTGAGCGACAGACGTGAGATTTTTGTCCCACTCGCGATGGTTATCATCCAAATATGACCGAATAGCTTGTTTCACAACGCGGTTCGAGCGTTCTACAAAATTTACCTGCGGATGAAATTTCGCATTGTACCATAACTTGGGAATTTCATACTTTTTAATCAAGTTTTCGAAATTTTTACTCGTAAATTGTGTGCCATTATCACACATAACAATCTGTGGAATTCCAAATAATAAAAATACTTCCGATTCGAGAATCTCACAAATTTTCGGAGCATTAGCTTGACGTAACGGAAACAATAACAGAAATTTTGAAAACCAGTCCGATACGGCGAGAATATATTGATATCGATTCGGATGTGAGGTGGCAGGTAATGGACCCATCAAATCGATGGATATTGCTTGCCATGGCGATGAAATATTTTTTTCTTTGCCCATACGTCCGATAGGCGGACGTTGTTCAACTTTCTGAGCTAAACACGTTTTACACCGTTGTACAAAATGAGCGACAGATGAGTGTAAATGCGGCCAATAATATCGTTCAGCGATACGCGCAGCTGTTTTAAAAATACCGAGATGTGCGGCGGTTGGCACATTATGACATTGCTCAATAATCGCTTTACGCTCGCAACGGGGAACTACAATTTTCCACGGTGACAGATTAGCCGGTAATTCATATGAATGGTTTCGTAATTTGAAAATGATATTATTTTCAACACGCCAATCAGGAAAAGAAATAGGTTGTTCGGTAATACGTTGCCGTAACGAAATATACCATTTGTCCGTGGTATCAGCATAACTTTCAATTACAGCGACTTCTAAGGCCGCACGAGATAACGCGTCTGGTAGTTCATTTGTCTTACCAGGACGATGAATAAGCTCAAAATCAAATTGTTGTAACTTTACTGCCCAACGAGCAAGTTTACCTGTTGGTTCTGACATTCGCATTAACCATAATAACGAATAATGGTCCGTAATGACTGTAAAATGTAAACCTTCCACGTAAGGTCGGAATTTATCTATAGCGAAAACTACAGCGAGACATTCGCGTTCCGTAACAGAATAATTACGTTCCGCTTTATTAAGCGTGCGACTAATATAAGAAATGGCATGTTCAGAGCCGTCTGCGTCTTCCTGCGTTAATACAGCGCCTAGACCAAAATTAGATGCATCGGTATACATCCGAAATTTGCGGATAGGAACAGAATAATCCGGACTAACGAGTACTGGTGACGATACGAGCGCTTCTTTAAGCTTACAGAACGCGGTTTCGGCCGAGCTGTTCCATACAACAGCCATTTTCTTTTTCTTACCCTTCGTAAGATCAGAAATAGGAGCAGAAAGGGATGCGAAACTCGGAACGAAACGTCTGTACCACGAGGCTAAGCCGAGAAATCGCTTGATTTCGGTTACATTCGTCGGACGCGGAAACTGTTCAATCGCGGATACTTTTTCCGGATTTGTACGTAAGCCAAATTTATCAACTACAAAACCTAAGTAGTTCAGCGAGGGTCTACAAAATTTACATTTTTCAAAATTTACAGTGAAACCAGCTTTTTGAAAGCGATGTGAAACTTCTTTTAACGTAATTAAATGTTCTTCGAATGAATTTGTCGCAATAATACAATCGTCCAAATAAACGAAAACTTTTGGTTCAAGCTCGGGACCAATGATTCTGTCCATCAGACGTTGTAGTGTCTGACCAGCGTTACATAAACCAAACGGCATGCGTTGAAATTCAAATAAACCACGACCGGGTACTGAAAAAGCAGTCTTTTCACAAGATGAAGCGGAAAGTGGAATTTGCCAAAAAGCACTTTTTAAATCGAGCGAAGTTAAATATTTCGCACCGCGAAGTTGATTAAGAATGTAGTCTACACGCGGTAGAGGATAAGCATCTTTTTTCGTAACAGAATTTACCTTTCGACCATCAAAACAAAAACGATATCTTCCGTCAGATTTCTTAACCATCAGAACGGGTGAACTCCACGCGGATGATGAGGGACGGATTACACCGAGTTCTAACATTTCATCTAACTCTTTATTCAAATGTCCACGCACGATTTCAGACAGGGGATATTGTCGTTGCTTAATCGGAAGCGCATCAGCAGTATCGATAATATGTTCGACTAAATGAGTTTTTCCGAGTCCTACTTTACCTAACTTTTCAAAATCCGCGATTAAACTATCGAGTGATTTTCTTTGAACATCCGATAATTCATCCGAACTAGCAATGCCAATACAAGACGCAACTTCAGGCGCAGCTGTCCACGAATTCGTTGCAAAATTAACAGAAATTCCAAATGATTTACAAAAATTTACTCCGAGAATCATCGTATGACGGATTGACGGGACGATAACGAAAGTGATCGTTCGCGTTTGCGACTGAGCAGTAATCGGTAAATGAACGGTGCCAAGTGAAGCTTGGGCTTTGCCGTCTGCTGTAACAATAGCAGCATGTTCTACTGGTAACAAGCTGATTTTTAAATCACGTAATAAGGAGAGGCCGCGATATCCAATAATAGAAACATTCGCGCCAGAATCTAACAATGCCGTAATAGACTTATTATACGCATTAACAGTAATAAAAGGGCGATCATCTGAACCGGGATTTATTAATACAGGTGCAATTTCAGGGGTTTGTACAAAACGATGGATCGTATTTAACCAAGCGGTCCATTCTTTTCTATCAGCACTTAATCTGCCGAGTTTTCGGGAGCTGACGAAACCGAAACGGCGTGTACGTTTTTTGTCTGCCTTTCACAGCAGCGTTTGCATTTGCCAGCAGTTTGATTTTTCATTCCGCATTTGTAGCAGAAGATTTTACGTGGTTTAGTACAAGAATTAAAAGAATGCCCGTTTTCGTCGCAGTTCCAACATTTCATTCTAAACGAAGTGTTGTGCGGAGTAATTTCAGCAACATGAACGCGCGGCGGACGTCGATAAGCCATATCAGGTTCTAATAACGAATGGTTAGGGGACGGAGGATTCTTAAACGATGCTACGTTAAATTCAGTATCTTCAATACGTTTACACGTTCGAATCAAATCGCTAATAGTATCAAATGACTGTAGTGAGCAGAGACGTTGAAACCGTGGCTGTAGATTTTTTATTATTAATGAAACACGCGAAGATTCGTCTGGTCGAAGTGACAAGCGAGAAAATAAATTCTCCATAATAGCAATGTAAATTTCTACACGTTCCGTTGGACCTTGTGTCCTTTGACGTATTTCATCCATTAAAGCTAGTTCGAAATTTGACGGCAGGAAGGTTTCCTTTAGTCGGCCAACTAATTCAGACCAAGTTTTGACACTTGGGCGCACCATACGGAGCCAGATCAAAGCATCTTTCGTGAATAACGAAGAAGCTTGTCTAAATAAAGTTTCATCCGATACACCGTAAGCATACGCAGCTTCGCTAATTCGCTCAATAAATTGATTAACACCCGATAAACCGTCGAATACAATATTCCAACGACTAACTTGCGTTCTCGAATCAAAATGGTTACTCGGAATCGGAATAAAATTTTGCGTTGACGTAGTAGGATACGAATTATTTAGTAATGGTACACGAGCGTCAGGAACAGGATTATCGCGTTGATTACGTGCAGTTAAATTATCATTCTCGCGATTTATAGTTGACGAATCGAATTGTATACGATTTAACAGAGTCGAAAATCCAGGATCTAGATAGGAAGGAGTGATCGAAGTATTTCGCAAGACAGAGGTTTCGTTCGATGAGCCAGCTGGTGGTGCGTCAGCTTCTGAGTTCAAATTAATCAGATTCGCAGACGGATTGCCACGAATTGACTCACGAATTTGCGTGTGCATATTTTTTGTGACCGAAAGCAACTTGATGAGTTCTTGTTGATGATTTAATGATAATAAGCAAATGCGATCTTGCAAGTAAAAAATTCTTGAATTCAACAGTTCATCATGTAGCTTACGTTCAGCGGGATTAAGAAATGGCAAAATTTTTAGCATACCCAATACTTCATGCAATTTTAACTGACATACTCTGGATTCGTTCACAGGAACAGGACTGCATTCAGGCCTTATCATTGACTGAACTCGTTCTTTCTCTAACTGTAGAAGTCCTTCTAGTACGATTCGCTTGCTGTTTAGTGATCCGGATTCGGAGACATTGCGTATTGATAACTCATGTTCAATTTCGTCCTCATACAGGTGCTCGATTCGATACGGAAGGTTCGCCATGTTACAAAGTATAATTAGTAAGCAAAATAACACAATATAATTCAAAATAATAAATAACACAAGATAATTCAAAATATTCAATAAATAAATGAATAGCAAACAAATAATATTAAAATAGCCAATATCAACAATAATATAATTCAAAACAATAAATTAAATAACTGATAGCAAACAAATAATATCAAAATAGCCAATATGAACGATAATAACTTATAATAACTATAAATATTTTCGAACTCAAATTCTCGGAAAATTGAAAGGAAGGAATGGATTTATTCGAAGACAAAAAATTTTTTTTTTTTTTTTTTTTTTTGTGCAAAGCAAATCACAATATGAACAAAGGCCCCACACGTTGGATGCGCCACTTATTATTTGCGGATACAAATCAATCAAGGCCCCACGTTGGCGTGACACTTATTATGTGTGACAATTTAGATGAATTTAAAATTTATGTTGTTGATTAAATTTTATCAAAGTGTTCAAATTTTGAAGTATGTTTCATTCATCTGATTTTTATCCTACCTGTCACCCATAAAGGGCACGGCGTCAGTTGTTTGGAGGAGAGCGGGGTCGTAGGTGGGGTTGGTAGGAACTTTATTTTGTGATGTTGGTAAATTAGGTGGGCGCCAGTCAAAGCGGAATGTTGACGCAAAATTGAGAAGCTTTGACAAATCTCAAAAAGGAACTTATCGGGATAGGTACTGTTTTCGTCTTTTCGAGAATTTGTTTCGGAAATGAAATATCTTAATTAAATAAAAATATACCTGATGTTGGTTGAAAACTTAATTTGGTTATATTGATGATTTTATTCGCTACAGAGTTCCGTGTTCTTTTTCAATACAAAGAAATTTATGTCATTCGTAATAGTGTATCTAGACAGATTGTTTGACGTCTGCTGCTTAGCGGGTGGTCTAGCTACAGTAGATCTTCTTCTGAGCTTTCGTAGACGCTGAGGGGACGACAGTACGCATTACGCAGTAGCGGTTTGGTAGTTGATGAAGACTGCCAGAAAATGGTCGTTCTCGAGATCTGATTATGCCCAGTTGGCGTTCGTACGTTCAGCATAAATCGTTCAGTCACTACTTCGTGCTCGATTTGTATAATGGTATATCTCATTCAGCGGCTGATTCAAAATTCGGCTTCCAAGATAGACTGATGCTGCTAATACGACTGAATCCCACTCAGACGTCTTTGAAAGGCACAGACTGGTCCCTAAACATAAGAGGGCAGAGCAGAATAATCCGTACTAACAAATGTACTATAATCAAACAAATCGAACTTGAAACAGAAGTTGATACACTTGAAATAACAGAGGTATTAAATACAAACATACAATCATCAATATAACAGAATGGTACAAAATTAGAGATCGTTACACGACTCAAATAAAGGACTTAAGTGAACCTAACGTATTCTATCAGGAATGTGATAGCGCAATGCAATGAAAATTCAACAGTATGCAACTAAATATACTACACACGATTCCAAACAAAATAAGTTAACTTTACCGAGTTACATGTCCTGATTCATCATAAATTAACAATTCGGTATAAAATTATTATTACAAAATAACATATTGGCTTTACAAAAAAAACAGTTGGCTTTGCTTTGCTGATGGCATGTGCGGCGAAAGTCTTTCGTTGCTATGGTCTAGACTACAAGTCGAAACTACGCGAGCAATGTCTCCGAAAGAAAGCTGTGGTACGTTCCAAACTCAAAACTAATAAAACAGGCTCCGTGCCTCAAACATAATCGAACGTTATCCACAATATCACAAAAAAATTATCTTTACGAAGACGGCCGGCTATCAAAATGGACTTTAATCCAAGCCGAATTACGCACGCAGAATAATGACGCTATGCTTCAATCAACTCACGCACACAGGTTCACCAAATCATCAACAGCAGCCCAATGACGTCACAATTACAACATGCAAGCTACAATGATAGGATTGCACTTGGAATATTTGACAACATAACACATAAACTATAATACAGGATCGGGACAGTCGTGAAATTGTTCTCAAAACAATTGACTATAAATCAAAATCTTAGAAAATTTTCTCATAAAAAACGAATTTAAAATCTTAATCGATTATAAATCAAAGCATTAGAAAATTTCTTCTATAAAAATAATTCGAACTACAAATTATTTTCTCATCAAATATCTATCAAAAGAATTCAAAATAATTGTTCATTAATCCATCGACTAATGACACAATAACTAGACAGATTTGAACAACATGACTGAATAAATCGTAAGTCATTGATCAAGGTCACGTGAATTTAAAAATGAATCAAAAGAAAAACAATTTGATCTAGATTTAGATTCAAATTTTCACAAATATCGCTTACCTACGTTTATTCAGCTATGCCAAGTTCCAATCATCACCAACCATGTGGACGTTATTACAACGCAATTACTAGCGTTCAAATAAAATATGCTCTCCAACCGATAAAATAGAAATATTCCCACCGGAATCATAAATTTTCTAACGTTATAATTACTAAAACTTGAATATTCTAAATATTCACACAATAAAATTTCACGTTCGCATTGAAAACAATTTCAGTACCGGTAACATGAACAGAAATGTCGGTTCAGGAGAGTACGCTCTCAACGAGAGAGAGTCTGTCGACGAAGGTTGAACGTCAGAGCTGGAAGAGGAAGAGGCCGCTACCAAGCTAGGCGCATATATTTATGGTATCTCCCCACCATACAGGTTTGAGGCGGACGTGACGAATTCTAACAAATTTTATTTCGCTTATTTCGATGCTACTAATAATATTGTTCGTTGATATAATAATTAAATATTCTAAAACAATTACTGAATTTAGAAAACACAATTTAATTCGCTGACGTAAAATATTCAACAATATGTCAGTAACGCCATCTCTTGTGGTTCACAGGAATCTCAATGACAGTTGTCAAAATATTTATAAGTTCTAAATTAATGACATTGAAATCATAAATCTGCTCGATTCAACTATTAAAGACACCGAAATAATATAAAAATAATACGGATATAATAATCGCGATATCCATCAGTTCCATATTGAGGTTAGGCCGATGTAATCGTTTGTAAGCGGAATTATTTTAATTTTCAAACCAGTGACAATGTCAAATTGTCACAATATATATGCATATATATATATATATATATATATATATATATATATATATATATATATATATATATGCATATATATATATATATATATATATATATATATATATATATATATGCATATATATATATATATATATATATATATATATATATATATATATGATTTGATTTTATTTATATTTATTTGATATATTTATATTTGATTTTATTAATTTTAAAATGATTATATATTTATATATAGGTTTATCCATATGCATCTGATTTTATTAAATTTAAAATCTTTGGTGCGTTTGTTATATGCAATGTAAATATGAAACGGCTAAACCAATTGTCTAGATATTTTTAGAGGGTGTTACTATCGTAAAGACGATGGTTAGGTTAGGTTAGGTTATATTTATATATTTATTCGTGATGATACACGTGTACTGTATCAAAACGTTGAATTTTAATATAAAATAAAACAAAACTTTTTTCTAAAGCTTTTTTATTTTAAGGAGTCTTGAAAGATTATTTACTATGTTAAAATAAACAAATTTTTATTACGGTTTACAACAACAAAAAAATATGGTTTCGTTACGGTTATTTTAAGTCGTATTTCGAAAAATAAAACATTAGTTACGGTTTTCTGTTCAACCAAACCAAAGCTAATAACGTTAAAATTTCCGGTTATGGTTCAATTAAAGTCCTGATTAGAACATATTTATGATTAATGACTGAATGTAATGTATATATTGATGGTGCACGTTTAGAGCAGGTAGATGAATTTGTGTATTTGGGTAGTTTATTGTCTAGAGATGGCCGTTTTAATTGTGAAATTGAAAGGAGAGTAAATGCTGGTTGTATGGTTTTGTGAACTTTTGCTAGAAATGTAAATTTTTCCAAAGAAGCCTGTTTGAGTATATACAATGCAGTTTTGGTGCCTACGTTGATGTATGGTAGTGAATGTTGGGTTTGGTTGCAAAAGCGTAAACGGAAAATGACTGCTGTGGAAATGAGATTTTTACGTGGGGTATGTGCAGGGTGACCAGGTCTCAGAGTTTTACCCGGAGTCTCAGGGTTTCAATATCTGTTCTCAGGGTTCCGGATTTTGTTATAAAATCTCCGGTATAAGTTAATTTTATATAAAATTAATCTAAATGGTTTATAGCAATAAAAATAATACTGTTACGTTATAAATAATCATCGCAAATCTCGCGCGCAGTGAATTCGTATATCTATCGACAGCAGTTGTCGACTGCTTGACTGAAATCTGGTCACCCTGGGTATGTGGTGTAAATAGGAGAGTTCGGGTACGAAATAGATTAGTGCATGATGAGTGTGAAATTGAAAAAAATGTTGTAGTAATAGTTGGTGTAAGTCAGTTAAAATGGTTCGGATATGTTGATCGATTTCGGGTTAATGAAAAGGGTTTGAGCCACACTCTTTTGGGTACATGGCGTATGTATGTATGCTATTTTTATATACAATATTTTTTTGTACATTTTCAAAATAACATATACATCATATCAAAATTTATTTTATTCCATATATTATTAACATAAAATAAAAAAAAGCTTCAGGTTGAAATTCTGTTTCAGTTTTATATTCGATATATTTTAATTCGACGATATACTAAACGTATATCATCACCAGGAAAAACTATATACAAATAATATAAATAATTAATCTTGAATCTAAAGCTTTTTATTTTAATATAATGAGATTCTGAAATATTTTTTTATTATTATTAATATATTTTTAATTCAATTTCAAACAGAAATAAAACAAAACAAAAAATAACAATACCTTAAATTCCCATTTAAGATCATTCGATATATTGTTACAAGTCTTCGTGGAACATTTGAGTTTAACGTACGCACCGGCTCGAAACTGCTTTTCTGCTTCCTGTATTAAAGTTTCTCGATAATCTGTGTTGACAAAGAACATAGATAACATTCATACAAGTGTGGCGATAAAAATCATTCATTTCTCTCTCTATAATTATATAAAGACAACTTCACAAAAATTTAATGCAATCAATTTTGAATCTCATTATTTTAAATATAAACTGCGACAATAAATGTTGTAAATTGAAATCAACAAAATTAATACACCTTTGTGAAGTTGGCAGTGTTGGCACCCCCACGTTAGAATTTCAAAAAAAAAAGATTATTGCATAATTTTGCCCAAGTTATGCCCAGTTTTGCCCAACATTAATTTTATTTTGCCCAACTACCCTTAATTAATGAGTCACAGGTCGGCGTTTTACGTGGTCGCACCCCCACAAGCGAATTCGATAAAATTAAATATGTTGAAATAGTGTTAATTTATAATATAAAAATATTTTTATTATATTCGAAATTTATATCCATTATAATTCCTAAATATGTACCTTTATTAACTATTTCAATTTTTTTATTGTCTATTTTAATTTCCAATTTAATATAATTAAATTAGTCACATGTGTGACTGCTGATACATACATACATACATACACAATCACGCCATGTACCCAAAAGGGTGTGGCACAAACTCTTTCCATCATCCCGAAATCAGTCGCCTCCAAACATTCCTATCCAAACAAGCAACTTTTGCTTCATCCACATTCATAATTCCCCTCATACATGCTCTTTTATTTCTACTACTTGGAAACTTTCGCTCACGCAAAACACTCTCAATCATACCACTCCAACTACTCATCGGACGTCCACGCAAACGTATACCATCAAAATCATTCAAATAAATCTTTTTAACAAAAGGTTCAATAGACATTCGCTCAACATGTCCGAACCATCTTAACTGACTAACACCAACTTTTGCTACAACATTTTTTTCAATTTCACACTCATCATACACTAATCTATTTCGTACCCGATCTCTCTCCTATTTACACCACATACCCCACGTAAAAATCTCATTTCCACAGCAGTTATTTTCCGTATATGCTTTTACAACCAAGCCCAACATTCACTACCATACATCAACGTAGGCACCAAAACTTCATTGTATATACTCAAATATATATATATATATATATATATATATATATATATATAAGTAATAAATAATTCGACTTACCGTAAAGCATGTGTGATTGAACACTATTAAAATAAAAAATACAAAGTAAAAAAACATGCACAGTAATAATTATTACACTTTTACGAGCCGTTATAAATCGAAAACGCCACTGGCACAAGCGGTACATTTTATATGAAACCACAAAAGCACTAAAGTTTTTTAAACGAGGAATAAAAGTGCCTCCACTCTTTCTATTGTTTGAATGTTTGGCTTAGATCAAATCGTATTAATAATTTAAATTACACTAATGCCAAAACATTTGTACTATAGGAAACACACACACACACAAGTCAATCAGTTAAATTGTTAAATAATCCCGTAAACAAAATAGATTTTTAGGTTAAAATTGAGAACCGCGCTGACACTTTGAAATAACCAACCATCCACTACTTGATGTATATTTTGAATATCTACTTTGTAACAATATTGTTATAAGCACGAGAACTGTTTATTTATAGTGAAGTTTTCCTACATTTGTCAACCCAAACATGTTTTTATCAAAAATTAACTCATTTCAGTTGTAAGTGAAGTGAGGTGAAACGAAATGAAGTGAGTTGAGATGCTTTATAAAAGAACAAAATATTCAAACTGTAGCAAAGAGAACACGAATAAGTGACAAACATTGAAATACTTTGACACCTTTTTTGACGTTTGTTTTTCTAATCAACCATAAAGTGAATCAAGAAATACATCTTTGATAAATTTTTACATTAAGGGCCGGTTTCATAAAACAATTTAATAGCCAAGTAAAATTTAATTGTCAACTAAATTTACTTGACTGGAGAAATTATGCTGTCGAAAAACTTTTTAATACAAAGACACAAGAATAAACAATAAAATTGATTTTCACGAACATTTTGATAATGAATTAGAACCAAATATCGAAATTTAGGCGAGAGAAATTATCGACGATTTTTTTAAAAAATAAATGGTTTGAAATCACAATCGAGTTGTTGACTCTTACAAATATATAAATCGAATTACCATTTATAATACTTCCCAAATATAATTTAAAAGCACTCAAAAATATTGATAACTACCGCACATGGTATATCAGTTGAAAATTTTAGTTTAATTTTATCTTTTTCAAAATTATTTAAAAAAACCCGAAATTATGTTAGTGTCATTAATTCGATTTCACAATCAATCTGTTATTTTTTTTGGTTCGATAATTTAAATACTTTGAAAACATGTATTGATGTAATTGGCAACATAATTATTACTTCTACCCGTGAAATAAAAACTCGCTATCACAAAATTGTATAAATTGTACAAAATAAACTTAAATTTCGCCAAATTTTGAAAAAGTATCTGATATTTATGTAGAAAACATTTAAAATCCATTTATACCCAAAATACATTCCGAATATTTAGGCATATTCTTTATAAAATATTGAAATAAATAATATATATTTTAAAACATAAAATTTTAATGAAGATTTAGATTTTTCTGAAATTTGCATAGATTATATGAAAAAAATACTGACATGAATATAAAGTTAGTACTATAGAAACCGATCCTCAAGATTTTTTAAATACATGAAAAATTTTAATGAACGTTTCAATCCGATAACGACGAATCTAAAGCAATAATTGTAGAGCCTGACGAGCAGGGCCGTTCCTGGCGGGGGTGCAAAAGGTGCACCCGCACTAGGGCGGCCAGCCGAAAGGGCGGCCGTGGTCCACTTTTAGCCTCAAGTAGCCGCTTTTGGATTTTGCTTGTAAATAATCGCTTTTGTGTTTAAAATTGTTTAATCAGCATACGTGCTTTCTGAGGTTACGATGTATATAATTTTTCATACAGCGCCAGCAGAGTGGTTTGCTGAGTTTGTACTGTACTCGGGGATTTTCAAAAAATGTTTGTGACCAGAGCGCACCGGTTCACACTTGCGCCCTACACTAAATACAGTCGCACAATTAGACGTTTTTTGTTCAGCTTACGACGTGGTCGTTAAAAAAATTGAGTTTTTTCTCAGCAAATTTAAGAAACATCGAATTTATGAAAAATCGTGATTCTGTGATTGTGATTTTACTGATTAGACAAAATAAAACTGAGTTAATAATCATCGACATTTGTATAAAATCATGAATTTGAGATTGTGATTTTAATGATAAATTAATTTAAAGTATATCATATTATTACTTGAGGTAAGTTAATTTATAATCTACTCAAGAATATTGCGGAAATGGAGTTTGGGTACATATTGGTTCCCTTTTAGGGTTAGGGTTTTTTTATTTTTTTTTTACTCTTATTTTTTAATTAAAAAATAAATAAACTCGAAGAGAAGAAAGTTAAAGATGTCATTTTATGAAATAAAATAATCAAAAACAAAAAATATAGAATGTTTTTGAATTTTAATAAGCCTTAATAACATTATGGAGATCAATCCCAACGTGTTCTATGTAGAATACAAAATAATAAATATTATTTAATTTTAGTTTAGTTACGAATCAAATGATGAACCCCAACAAGATTTCAAAATTAATTTTTATTTTCCTGTTATAGACAGAGCAGTAGAGGACAGAGCTGTAGAGGAAAGATTTATATCATTAGGTCAATGTAACAATACATTTAATTTTTTGTATTCATTTCATGATGCAGATGCTAATGTTTTAATTACTCTTTTATTTTTACAAAAAATTTATTTATATAATATTTATAATAATAATTAATTGTGTGTGTGTGTGTGTGTGTGTGTGTGTGTGTGTGTGTGTGTAATATCGCATTCAAAAATTTAATATATGTATGTTGAATAAACATAGATAGCTATGAAAAAAATGAATATCTCTGCTATATTGAAAAAATATGTCAAATTGTCAAATTAATATATCGAAATTGATAAAAATACCTTATTTACAACAATTCCACAATAGAATCTCATCGCGCATCGTACAGACGGTAAGTTTAGCTACAATTTAATATGCGACAACTTAAGGTTGGCGCATTTTTACCGCCCGAAATCGTATTTTCATTGTATGCGCGCATAGCTCCATTATTTATAAATGGAATTGAATTGTTCCATGAAATATCAAGTTTTAAAGAAATATCTCCTATAACAACAAAGCCATTAACTATGTTAGAGTACATAATAGACAACGAATTACTATCTTCTTTCCCTAATTTTTCTGTGGCATTGCGAATTTTTTTAACTCTTCCGGTAACTGTAGCATCGGGGGAAAGGAGTTTTTCCAAATTGAAATTAATCAAAAATTACCTGAGATCATCCATGTCACAGGAAAGGCTAACGAATCTAGCGTTATTGTCAATAGAAAGAGATATCTGCGAGAAATTAGATTTATCCGTGATAATTGATGAATTTGCGTCTAAAAAAGCAAGAAGAATAAATTTATGACTTATTCTTAGAAACTATGTTTATACATATTTACGAAATTACACTTTTTTTATGAATGTTTATGTAGTCTTTCGTTTCTTTATCTTAAAAATTATGATTGAAATGAATATATCTTAAATAAAATCTTTATTGTTTTATTATTTAAAAATGTAATCCAAACTCGGCCTTAAATACTCCTAATAAATCCAAAACTTCCATAAATAGTAAAACATTCCAAAAAGATCCAGAAAAAAACCCATAATTTAATAAAAGAAATAAAATTAATAGTAAAATAAATCATGTCAATTTTTAAGGGCGGCTATTTCTTTTTTGCACCTGGGCGGCTTTCATTCCAGGAACGGCCCTGCTGACGAGAATCAAAACTCCGATACTATCGATACCATTGAATCGAATTCAAAAGATATTACAATAGGTATGTATTCCTATTTGCTATTCTCTTTTAAACATCGAAAAAATCGAACATAACCTACCTAATCTAAAATGACAAAAATACACACAGATAAAATGAGAATTAGGCTTCAGTCTTCATAAAACAATTTATAAAATAGTGTTATAACTTTATAACAGATAATTTAATACCGAAAGTAAAATATTATTTATATTTTAATAAACCCGTTTAAGAAAAATTTGTCAATATAATACAAACGCATTTTAAATATTTTGAAACCATCCTCATCAAGTGTTAGTAAAAACTTTTAATTGTTAAATTAAAGATGTCATAATACAAGTAATAAAAAACTATCACAAAGGTAAGACAAACCACCGCGGCATACAAGAAACACTTAATCAAATTTGGAAAATCTGTTTTGGCCTAAACAACTTCATACAAATTCTGATTATATAAACGAATGAGAAATTTGTTTAAAAATCTAAGTTTGTACGTACTTTTCTAAAATTAAAATACAATATTACAGGGTGCGGCGTCAAAATCCGGACAAAATTCAACTTGAATTTCCCGCCGTTCTATACCATTTCGATAGGTCGCGATTGGCGTCTAAATAGCTTGACGCATATACAAAAAATTCATAACTTCGAAACAGTCGCAATGTTGAAGCCAAGTGCGGAATATAATCCAGGGACGATATAATCGAACAGCCGCTAGTATCGAAAGTGTTCACGCTGAGCGCTTAGTGACAGAAATCGTTTGATTCTTCGGGTACCTAAAATCGATTGTGTATGATGTTGTCGCGAAGTATAACGATTCGCAGAAGTTCAACAAAGAGATTGCAACACGGGCAAGTTGAAGGACGCCCGACACCATTCAACGGGTTCAAGAGCTGATTTTTGAGGATCCAGGGCAGTCGGTTGCCCGTGCAATGAAAAAACTATGCGTCGAATCGTCGAGGAGGATTTCCGCGACAAGTCTTATATAATTAAAATGAGACAGATGTTTTCCGAAGCTGCCAGGACAAAGCGAGTTGAACGCTGTAACCTGCTTTTGTGTCCTATACGAAACAATGCTGCACCAGATTTAAATCATTTGGACTTCTATATATGCAGCGTGGTTGAAAGGGTCACTAACAAGTTCAGACATCCAAAAGTTGCATCATTGAGAGCCGTTATTGAAGCGGTATTCGCCGATATGGACCGTGAGTCATTTAAACGGGCCTGCGAACGCTTCAGACCGAGAATAGAGGCGGTCATTCAAGCAGAAGGGAGTTATATTGAGTAAATGTGTTCTTTATGTCCTAACAAACAATTTACAAAAAAAAAATAATTATAAACTTCTCCATTTTTGCAATAAAAATTATGTTTCAAAACAATGTTTAATTTGTCCGGATTTTGGCGACGCATCTGTATACCAACTCGAACAAACCTTTTGACACTTTACATTGACAGTTTAAGTCTTGAAAATTCAAAATTTTTAATAGTAATAAATGCTTTCTCTAAATAAGCACAAGCATACAAAGTCGAATCAACAAATGCTATTAAAATGTGTAATAAATAACTAAGTTCTTATCTCACCACGGAATACCCAAATTAATAATATAAGATGATGGCTTAGAATTAAAAAATAATCTTTTATATATATTTAAATATAGTAGAAATTTAATATAATATGCGTTTCAAAGCTAATACATTTATACAAGAATAGTAAAATAAAAAATTAATATTAATTAGAAAAAATAAAAATTTATTTAACCAGAATCTTATGTTATAATTTTAAATCTAAATCATAGTAACTTATACTTATGTAATTCTTGTAGAACTGAAAAAAATATTCCTATGTTTTATTTCCAAATTAATTATGTAATTCTTGCAGAACTGAAAAAAATATTCCTATGTTGTATTTCCAAATTAATTACAATATAAAATAGCGTTTTCGACTGAATGACCTAGGGCATTTATTGCTCTACCTTGCTGGCTAGATATATATTTAAGTTTCATTTTGAACGGAAAATTTAGCAACTATAATAAATTTACTTAATTCATCATCTAGTAGTACTGAAAAAGAGATATATTTTTAAAATATTTAAAAAAAAAACCACTTATTAAAAATAATTTACATCTTGTAGTTATTTATACGGAAAACAGTCCTTTTGTAACATTCTAATCGTTATCTACAATCATATTTTTTAAAATAATTAGATTTTCTGTAGACTTTAAATCATCTCTTTCACCGTAATGCTTGTCTCTTAAATGAATCGAGCATCGAGCACTCGCATTGAGCATGACGTCACATGCTCTAAAAGAACGAATCACCTAAGTGCACACCAATCGAAAACGCTATTACGAAACAAAATGACAAAAAAATATTAAGAACAAAAAATTAGTGGATCAGAAACAGAGGTACCTATTCCACCAAAAAAAAAGTGGCCAAGTTTTTTAACAAATGTTTCTTTCTCTGTTAGTGCCAAATATGTCTAAACCTCTATTTCACTAGAACTTTATAATATATTTTAGCGAGATAGAGGTTTAGGCGCATATTTGGCACTAATAGAAAAACATTTGTTAAAGAACTTGACCAAGCAATACTGTTTTTCTTTTTTTTTTGTGGAATAGGCACCTCTGCCTCTGACCTACTCAAATTTAGAATAATCATAGCAAAATAAGAATAATTAGAAAGAATAATTAATTAACAACAATTAAAATGGATAAATTTCTAATAATGAGCTTATTGTAGGTATTAGAGTTTCAATATCTTCGAAACTATCATCAATACTTTCTTCACATCCAGTGGATTCGTCCACCTCCGGACCGAAACTATTGAATAAATATGGATCAATATTCTTCTACTTTTTTCGAATTCGAATTCTGAACGATAGGTGTAGTGCTTTTCTTTGGCACATAATGTCTCATGTCGATGGTTGTGTTGTAGATTTTTTTGCAACGTTTGTTTGTTTGATTTGAACACCGGAAGAAGTTGATGGTACTACAATGTTAGTCAAATCGTAAATGATTTTTTTTCGGCGGTGGTTCGTCTTTTGTTTGGGAAGCCGGTCGCTTCAGTGACAATAACTTCGTTCGATATTCACCGTCTGCTTGCAGAATCAGTAAATTTTTATGAAGCTCCGCGTTCAATTTCTGCGCATCAGGCAAAAAATCATATTCGAATTTAAAATTTCGATGTTCCTTATAGTGATGAGTCTTTAATATTCTAGGATACGATGCGGATAAAAAACAACGTTTACATTTATAAGGTTTGTTATGACTTCGTAAATGTTCTCGCATCGCTTTGTAACTATTACTCGTATGTCCGCATTGGGGACATTTGAATTTTTTCTTTTCACAATCGAATGAGCTGTTATTTGAGCTAGAGGCATTTAACTTAAGACGCGAGTGCAGTAACTGATGATGATTCAGAAGTTGATAAATATACTCAAATGTGTCCGGACAATATTCGCAATAAATTAATTTTGATTCTTCTGATTGCGTTATAAGTTTTTCTTCGATTATTTCGATAGTATCTATACAAGTATCGCCATTATTTAACATTGTTTGATAAGTCAAATTCTCGCTTGGATGACTTGCATTAAAATGTTTCCGAAATGGATTCAGTTTAAAGAAGATTTCTTGACAAAGTGTGCATCTGTATTTGACGTTTTTTTCAATTACCCATTGTTTGTCCGGATGATTTTTCATATGATGTTCTAAACCATCGGGATGGCCCAGCCAATCGCAATATTTACAAGGGAATTTTTGGTTTTTATCTAAAGTTAATTTTTTATACTTAAATAGTCCTTCATGAATCCTTTCATGATTTTCGATAAAATGATAACGAATAATATTTAGATCGTCACTGCGTCTTGGGCAAAAGAAACAGATATAATTAATAGCTAAATCTATTTTTTCGCTTTCCACTTTATCAGCAGCAATGTTAGGTTCCGTAATCATTTGACTTACATTATCGATTTGCGGCTCCAAAACGGGAGAAGAAGTGAGTTTTGTATTAATATTATGATGTATCAATTGCAATTTAGATGGACTTGTCTCATCGGTTAATTCGCTACTTTGTCTTTTCCGTTTTAATGGACGGAAAGTTGGCTGTTTCGGTGCTAGTATTAAATTATATTCGACCGTTTGTCCTTGATGTTTTGCTGTAAAATGATGGTACATTTTACTATGTCCGAAACAATTAAATTTGCAAATTTTACATTTCAAATGGTTTCTATTTTTTGGGGGTGCGCGTGTGAGTGGGGTTTTTGTTTTTGATTCTGTTGTTAATGTGTTTACTTTCATGTAGCTTTCAGGTTCTGAATTTTGATCTTGACTCACTAAAGAAATATTTACTGGTTCTTGTTTATTGAAATTATTTTCTGTTGCAGTAAGATTCAAAGAATTTTCGTTCACTGATCCCCCCAAATCTGATACTATAGTTTCAGTAGATGAATTTATTCCGTTATTATTCGTATTTTCAGATTCTTCATATTTCTTCATTCCTATTAATTGTTGTTGAATGCATTTTTCGATCCAGTGTTCAATTTTACCATTGACTGGTAGGGGCTTTATTTTCTCTTTTTGACCTTCTTCTGCATGAATTTGTATCCAATGATCTTTTGCTTCCTGAATGTCTACTGATTTAAAATCGCAAAGTTCGCATGCACAACTGTAAAAAAGAAAATTTATTACAAGATGATTTTTATTAGAATTCTATTATATTTTAATGGCACACGACAAAATTTAATGATCATTAAACTAGCTACATCCTAACTGCGGTTTTAGCAGTAGCAGTAGAGTGGAAGGATGAGTAGTTTACTGCTACTGTTAAGCTAAATAATGACCATTATATATTGTCGTGTGTCGAAGGTATAAAATATTTTTAATTTAATAAAAATGATGAAATTTAATAGATTTTCTTACGTAATACACATTTATAATATATGTGAATATGTACATTTGCATGAATGTTCTATGAATAGATGGAGTGGTATGATTAAGAGTGTTTTGCGTGCGCGTATGTTTCCAAGTGATAGGAATAGAAGAGTATGTATGAGACAGGTTATATGAATGTGGATGAAGTAAAAATTGTTTGTATGGATCGAAATATTTGGCGGAAACTAACTCGGCGGGATTTGTGTGTGTATGTATGTATGTATGTATCTATAAAGTATACAAATTTTAAATTAATTATAACTCTTATCTAGGAATATTTACCGATAGTATTTCATTTCACTATGTAAATGAGAAATAAATTCTTTGACGCTTTTAGTTTTGTGTTTTTCACAAAACGGACAAACATAAATTTTTTTCTCTGGTATACCATATATCATGGGAAATTTTATCTTAATTGTTGGCTCTGTATTTTCAATTTTATCATCATCAGTTAATTTGGTAATATCTGAAGTAGTATTATTTGGTTTGATTTCAGGTAATTTTTCAATAATTTTCGGCGCAGATTTTTTCGGTCCACGTGCTTCTTCAAGTAAAATACCATGTATATGTCTTACTCCTGTCGTATTAAATACTTCCGGTTCGCTATCAACTTCAAGAACGACATTTTTAAGTGGTGAAGAACTTTCTTCTACTACTTTATAATAAACTGAAATAATATCAATTTTAGAATTCGGATGTTTGGATTTAAAATGCGAATTGTAATTATTTCGAGCTGAGGATCGAAAATGACACAGTCCGCATTTGTACTGCGATTTAATGTCATGTATACGAACTGCGTGATTCTGAATATCAGAACGATTGACTGATCTATAAGGGCAGAAACCGCAATGCCATGGTTTTGCCTCTTGAATATCCTTTGTTGATTCGGCCGTTGTTTTAGATGAAGGTGGTGGTCTGTTATCCTCTAAATTAGCAGAACTATCTAATTCTCGAATTGTTTGAATTGTTAGCGGACAATCGGGGTGTGATTCGGAGACATGCCTTTCAGTTTTGTGTCGTTGGTAGTGATAGAAGTCGCAGTAGTTGCATGTGTACAGATGTAAATCGTGCATTTTCAAATGGAAAAGAATATTGTCAATTGAAACGCCTTCCAGCTCAGTACTAAGCTCGATTTGACAATGAGGACATTTATAGGTGATTTCGTCGAAATGTAAAACGGTGAAATGATGACGGAACATTCCATCTTCGTGTGTTAGGTAAATACAACCTTGTGAGCCGCAAACGTAACGTTTATTGGCCGGAATAAATACTGTAAATAGATAGATATATTTTACTCATCAAACAAAAAAAAGTTTTCACTTTATATTTCAATTATAATGGGGAAGTTTAGCGTGATTGAAGTTGCGTGTAAAATTATTTTTTGATTTCACAAAAAATTGTCTGGATTAGTTTTGTTTTTTTCTCTTATTTTGATTATTCTATTTGAATTCTTTGAAATTTGTTTGAACGAGATAATACACTGTTATTGCTATATCATGTTATAGCGCATTTGTTTTTCTGTAACGGTCCTTGAAAAAATTACACAGCAATAATTACTTTCCGTATTTTTTGGTATTTATAGTGACAATAGCTTCTTTAAAAAGAATTTATATATATATATATATATATATATATATATATATATATATATATATATATAAATTCTTTTTATATTTTCTTTATATAATTCTTTATAATTCTTTATATATATATATATATATATATATATATATATATATATTTACTTATTAATACATGTATTTTACATTTATTTTTATATGTTTTGACAAAAATACTCATAATATTAAGTAAGTACATTTGATTTAAATTAATTTTACATAATATGTTATATTTGTAATAAATTCTTGTTTATTTTTAATTATGAGAATTGTATTTATATTTATTTGAAATTTTTCTAATAAATGCTTTCTTCATTGTCTTTTTAGCGACTTGATAAAGACTCGAACGTTGGTCGAAAGCTCGTCAAACATAAAACAATGAGTATTTAATTAATTTAAATAAACAACCTTGGCTGCTTTTCCCATCAAGTTTTTCCACATAATATTTCCAGCCACGAAACAAAATTGATATACTTACATATATAAAATAATAACAGAAACTGTCATTAAAATTTTCGATAATTGTTTCATTTATTTGTTATTAACAATTTTTGAAAGAATATTACTGACGTCACAAGCCTATTGTGCGCAAGCGCAGAACAGTTGGTGAGATATAATTTTGAAAACGTATGTCATTGTAAATGTTGATTTTTGTTAATTCGGTTACGCCCAGCCAATAGCTTGTATCGGTAACCATGGCAATACATGTGCGTCTGATTCTGATGTCGACATAAGTTTTGCGATGACATTACTGACGTCATCACGACATGTTTTTGCATTTTTTAGGAAATCTGGGCATCTTCGAGAATAATGATAAATTAAACACCATTTTTTAAGCCAGATCCAACCAAATGAAAAAATAAAAAAAATACGCTAAACTTCCCCATTGAATTATCGAAATAATTTCATCAATATTCAACAGAAAAGAAAGTCATCAAAAAGTAATTTTTAATGAGACTTAAATACAATAATAAATAATAAAATGAAAATTTTTCATATAGAGATTATACAATATTTTTGTAATTATATTAAAAAGTAATAAAATAAAATATGCAAGTATTTTGATATGTGGAAGACTGATCAAGATAAAATTAAACATACTCTATCGAGTGAGTACGCGGTAAGTAGTGCTATTTTGTATTAATTATATTTCATAGTAATTTATTATATTTAAGGACAAAAATATATCTGTAATTTGATTCATGGATTATTATTCATAGAATGAAACGATTTTTTTTTCGATAATTCAATTTATAGCCGATTATTATAAACGCTGACTGGTTAACTAAATTTTGTGGAGTAAAATTTACTTTAGGAATAAATGAATTTATTCTATAGATTTTCGAAATATATTTAATGATTTTTTTTTACTTCGGTGATTTATATCTCTGAAGCAATATTTGTTTTAGAAATTATTCATTTACGAAGTAAATTTACTTGAGAAATAGCTAACTGACGTTTATACATGAGCATTCGAAAATTCAATCTTTCGTAATTTTTATCTATTGTTGTTTTCAGTAATATATTAATTACATAAATAGTTAATAAAAATTTAAATAATCTAACCTGGATAAGTCCTTTCTTCTAACTTGGCCAATTCTTTATCGCTCTTATCAACGTGTTTTCCTCCCATTCTTCCGGTAGTATGCGAACTCGCTGCCAAATTCGTCATTTTATCGAACATTTTCTCATTTTTTTCTAGGAGTGATACTGGATTAACTGGAACGGTTTCAGGTACAGTTTCCTCGTCCATATGCCCTTGTAAATGTCGCTGCATATTAGATCGTACCTTAGTGTTGTATGAACACAATTTACATCGTATTTCTTGCGCATAGACAGGCGGTCGCGTTAGTAAATCTATATCTTCGGGACCAAAAATAGTTGTTTCTTGAGTCCTCAAACAATTGGAACTAGATGATTCCGATTCCAAATCATTTGTTGTAGCGGCGAACTGTTGGTCTTTCAATGGCATTGCGATGAAAAGATCCAGATTCATATCGGATTTTTGTGGATCAATCGGAACAATTTTAATGTTAAAAATTTTATGCTTATTTTTCATGTGTTTAGCGATTATATGGTTTAGCGGTGCTTTACAATTGCACAGTGAGCATCTAAAACGTTTTGGTCCGTGTATTTGAATATGATCAACTAATTCACCAACGAATTTAAATCGTTTATCGCAATGAATACAAATATACCATCCGCCATAGGTTTTCAATATGTTACAGAAATACATGTGATTTTCGAAATCTTTAATATTAGACGCTTTAAAGAAGCAATCAGGTGAGCCACATTTATAAAGATCGTATCCATTTAGTCCATTATCAGTACTAGAATAAACCACCGTATTCGAATTATCCACCAAATTTTCATCAAGTTTCTTGTCATCGTTTTCCGGTTGATCAAAATTTAAATTTGGTTCATCGATTTCAAATGGCATTTCATGATCTAAATTCAAAGGATCAACAGCGTTCGCAAATGCTTCTCTCGATTCAACTGTACGATGTTCTATAGTTACTTCAGGTTTCTCTAGATCTTTGCTAACTGGTAGAATTTCACTTGCTCTTGCTTCGGTGGTAACATCTTTCGTCAAATCAATCACTTGAATCACCGGATTTGTTTGTGGTACTTTGCCTGAATCGAATGGTAGCGGTGGTTTGGAGATATCCGCTGCATCTGGAACAGTGTCTTTTGATAATTTTGTCAAAATTGAATTATTTACTAAATATTGACAATTAGGAAATTTGGATTTCTCGTCGACTTTTGCCTCTAAATCTATAGTTTCTATTGCTGCTAAACGATCCTTTACAAATATTGAAACCTAGAAAAAAATTATTTTTAGTAACTCATGGATGGCATTTTACATAAAATGATTGATTGAAATAAAATCATGAAAATTTTTTTTATTATTGATTTAACAATATTTTGCATGCTCTGGAACTTGTGTTCATTTTGAACAATTCTATGTATTACTTGAAAAAAGTTTTTTTTTTTAATATTTGATGAAAATCAAGAATAAATTTTCCATAGAATCAATAACAAACCAGTTTCTTATATTACATTTCAAACAATCACATCGTATAAAATATAATAAAGTTAAAATATAAACCTTGGAATTTGTTTTAAATTGTCTAATGTAAGCGATTGGGCGAACGTAATAATGTACTAAGGCGTAATGTTTATACATTTCTTCAGGTTCTTGTGCACCAAAAAGACAAAATCTGCATTGATATAATCCGATGTTATGATATGCTAAATGAGTTCTTGTTGCGAGTGTACTAATATCACACATGGAACATTTGAATATTTTGTGAATTTCACGTACGTGTTGTATAAAATCATCGATTGTCAAATACATGTGTTTACAGTTCTCTGAAACATAAAAATAAGAGGTTGCATATTAATAAAAATATTAACCAAAGCAGAGTAAATGTATTTATTCCATTTTAATTTATCTTCAAACTTTAAGGAAAACAATTTATCAAATAAATTATCAACAAAAGATAAAAAAAAACACATAAATATAAAAGTAATTACCAAAAATAAAAATTATTTCATAATGTTTATTTATTGTGTAGTAGTTTGATTTAGTAGGTAACAAAAAATTTATTTTTAATAATTTGAAATAAATTAGATTATATTTCATTAATAAAGGAGAAAATAATGTTTGTTATTTAACATAAAATATTTGTTAGTGAAATTGTTACTAACCTTGTTTACATTCAATTGGCAGAATTGTATAATTCCTCGATAGTGGTTCGACAGCATGTGGTTTATTTTTATAAATAATTGACGGCGAAATATGCATTTGCAATTTTAAAGGTTTATGAAGAAGATTTTGATGAGTAATAATATAAGTGGGTAAAATAGCTCGAAAGAAACAATAACTACACTGGTACAAACAATGTGAGTGGTATCGGTATACATGATTAATTAAAGTTGCACTAGCAGCTTCAATTTTTGTGGTACAATAAACGCAATATTTTCCAACGGGAGTGAAATTATGAGAATGAAAATGTGCACTAAAACCAACTGCGTCACTAGTTGAAAATGCACAATTCGAATCTGGGCATTTATATAAGTCATTTAGTTTTGGATATTTCATCATATCGGTAATAATTTCCACATTTTTACCACTAAACAATGCTCTCATATTATTAATTATATTATCATTTTCAAATTTTCTACGAGTCGGTTCTTTTGGTCGATTACTGGTCCTGATACCGGTACTGGTTCTTGCACTGGTACTGATTCTAGTACTGGCAGTGGCACTGGCAGTTCCATTATCTTTCGAAACAATTTTAGAACTGTTACTCAATGAAGGAACTAGTATTAAAATTTGGTTCTCTGAAAGTGGAACTGTTATTTTCGATTGTGGATAAATTTTTACAGGTACTTTAGGAGGCAATACCGTCGCAGTTTTAGCATGTAAATCATTTTCTTTTTCTACTGTGAGAGTTCTGACGTCAACTACTTGTAAAAGATTTGATGGTTGTGATGATTCAACTAAGAGCTGTAAAGGGGGCGGTTCGATTTGAGGTTGTAAAATAGGTGGATCTTGATGCTGAATCAATTGTTCTTGTGGTGCGGAATTTTCTGGTTCAAGTATTGGTCTCGAATCTAAATTACTTGAATTTGATTTAGAGCGAAGTGATGATAAAACATCGCCACTCATTCGACGAAGTCTAATCATACCAGGTACGATTGTAGGTTGTTCTTCTTTAGACTGTTTATTGTGATTAGCTATATTTTTGTGTTTATCAAATAAATGTACAAATAACGATGCCAATGTAAATGGTTTTGTGATAATACCATCTTTAACGCAAATGTCACATGGAACTGTGGTTTTCTGATGTTGTTCCCAACAATGTTCTGTGAAACTAATTTTATACAAAGTAGTGTAATAACAGTCTGGTATCATGCACATATATTGGTGATCATTATTTGTGATGCACACTTTGATTGAACCTACGTTAATAATTTGTTCTTCATTAGTTTTATTATCATTATCTGTCGAAAATACTGATGACGATGATGATGATGTAGATAAATTAGATTCACTAAATTGAATATTTTGTGTAGTAGGATTTTGTAATTTTGCTGCTAATCTTTGAATTGTGTTTAATAAACTTTTTTGTTTCGAATCAGACGGCAACTGTAATGTAACATTCGATACATCAATATCTTCATGATCTTCTACGCTTTCCGTCTCTGAAAGTTGAACTGCTTCATCACTATCGCCAACAACATCTGTTTCGCTTTCATTTTGATTCTGATCATTATTAGATTCATAAAATGGTGTTGTTTGAGTATCAGCCAATGACCAAGTATTTGCAATAGAAAAAGAAGGTACTTTCAGTTCTTTATCTAAATTTTCATCAGACGATTTACTTTTTTCCTTTTCTTGAGCTGTATTTGAATCTATAGATTGAATTCCTAATTCTTCGTTACGAAATTCTTCATTCAATCCTGATTCCATAGCACTATCGAGTTTAGTTTTCAATTTTTCTATAAACTGTAATGTTGATCGTCTTGGAGAAATTATATTTATTACTTCTTCCATTTTTTTCAAACGTTCACTTTCAATTAATTTTTCCCTCATAGAAATATCATCTGATTCCATAAAAACTGTCATATCACGTTCTCTCTCTTTGGGAGGTTCAAGTTTAGCATTTGTTTCTCTCGGTTTTTCAGTAGTAATCTTTTCTTGGCTTTCATTTTCTTCAGCATTAAATTCTTCGAAATCAATTTCATGTGCAATTATTTCTATTGTTTTGGCATCCACCGCTTTGGCAACCATCGCTTCGGCATCCACCGCTTTGAAAATCACCGAATTGGTACTCACTGCTTCGACATCTACCGCTTCGGCATCCACCGTTTCTTGATCCTTTTTCTTTTCTTTTAGATCGTCTAATGGTACAGGTTTTGATGACATACTAACTTTAACAATTTTAACATCTTGATCTAGATGAGAAACTTTTATATGCTTTTGCACATTTATTTTTAATAATTGAGTGAAATTACATGCACAACATATATAACCAAATAACAATCGAAAATTAGGTGAACATGGATATATTGGACTAATAGTTATAGGTTTTTCCATTTCCGGATGCAATGTATGACAATGTGCGCTTAAAATTTTAGGAATACCAGTCCAAAAATTGCACTTTTCGCATTTATATCGATATTCGCCAGTATGTACACTAATATGATCAAAAAATATGGATGCGAATTCTTGTTTAAAATTTAAAGAACAAAATCTACAAGAAAAGTTTGTTCTACGTTTCTTGCCTCGAACTATTTCTTCATATGCATTAATTAATTCAAAATGATTAGTTTCAGATTCGAGTTTAGCCGCTTCAGCCGCATCCGGACTTAATCTAGATATCATATTTTCAGATTTTGGATGTTTACTTTTATAATGATGGACTATAAATTTACCTCGGTAATCACAAAGCTTACAATCGTATTTGTTCTTATTATTTAAGTAATAATTTATGTCTGGTATCAGATCGATTTTTAACAAAGAATTTTCTTCATTACCTGAAGAAGCAACAACAATCGTTCGACACTCATTTACAGCTGCTTGTTTTACATTCGAGTCATTAATTATTTCTGGAATAGATAGTTGATCGCTTAGTTCCGTTCCAGTAGCAGATGGTGAAGATACAGTTTTACCAAGAGCTTTTTGAGTTCTAGTAAGTTTTTTCTTTCGAATAACCCCCCTTGCCCAATTTTTACGTTTCGGTCTCTTTCTAACTACCACCTTTCTTGTATTTTTTAGCGATTTTTTAGATGTAACTATTTCCAATTCTTCAGATTTAACTGATTCATTGTCTGATACCACTGAGTCATTAACGTATTCTTTATCTGATTCCGGAGTTTTATCTCTTTTCTTATCAGCAATATCATTATTTTCATCTTTTCTAGGAAGAGCTTTCTTTATTGCAGCAGCTGCAGTTTTACACTCTATTTTCGTATTACATGCTTCGGAATTATGGCTTTGCCTCGTTCGTTGGGGTCTCTTTGTTTCTGGAGTTATTATCGTAGATTCAAGATCAATTTCACTTTCATCATCAGAAGAATGAGTGGTTTCTGGGATTTCCAATTTTTCTAGAAGAACTCTAGGTGAAGATCTAGTACGTTTCAAAGCTTTATTTATCGATATTTCATCAATACTATTTTTAGAATTTTTAATGAGGGATTTAAGTTTTGTTAATGGCATATCATCTTCATCGTCTGTGGTATTTAATTCCTTTTTGTTTACAGATGAAATTACCTCCGATTTCGTACTGCTTAACACAGATTCTTGATGTTCATTCATTAAACGACACATTCTTTTGCCAGTAGCTGTTAGTACGCCTTCACTTATAAACATTTCTCTAATATCATCTTGAAGCAATTCTAAAGCATTTTTTCTTCGAGGTCTTTTAGCTTTAATTTGTTCAGGCAATTTAGTAACAGCTAGTTTTTCTGGTGAAGAATCTGAAGAATATATTAGTGGTTTTCTTCTTCTATTATTTTTAATTCTTTTACCGACCGATTCAACCACATTTTCAACAGATTGTTCTTCAACTTGATCAGTTTCTTGTGTCAGTATTTTAGAAACATCTTCCGTTTCTGTTCTTTCTTCATTAGAAGATAGTTTCTTCTTATCACTTTCTTCGGTTTTCTTATTTTCACTATCACTTTCTTCGGAATCTGATTCAATTATACGACATATGCGTTTTGTTTTTGCTTGTGGCAGAGAACATTCAAATTTCTCGATAAATTCAAGAAATACGGTTCGATCACATGTTTCAAACATAGGTTTCATAAAATTATTAAACATGTCCCATTTTTGATCTAAAAATTAATAAAATACTATCAAGAATTACGTTATTTTTAAATGTAAAATAAATCAAGTAATTAAAAAAAAATATTTTTAATACAAAATTTATGATTTAATTGTTTTATAATAATCTAAATAATTTTTTCAATTTAAATATAGTCGAAATTGTGTAGACGCTCGTTTGTAAATGTTGGAGAAAATATTGTTGGAAAACAGAGCTCTTAAAATTGCATCTACCACTAATCTATTCTGTCTAATCGATATTAAACAGAATAGAAACAACCAAACTGTAAGACTGAAATTAATCGAAGATACTACTACTACTACTACTAGAGCTAACAGTGAAATTAAGCTCATCCCAATTTTGTCATACTGCGCGGTCGAACTTCACACACGCAATTATTTTTGTTGAGCAACGCTTACTTATGTAGACTATTTTTACAACGAGCCTCTATACAAGTTTTACTGTATCATGTTTAAAAAATAATGTAATGTACAAATAATCTTACCTGCTTCAGATTTATTCACAGATTTTATAAATGCTTCCTGTAACATTTTTTTCTCATTATTATATTCATCGTTTGCAGAAACTGTTGCTTCTAGTTTTTGAGTAACCTCTTCATTTTCATCATTCGTTGCATTTTCCTCATTTTTTGTTTTTTCATTTTCCGTTATTATATCGTCTTTCTTTGAAATTTCGTTCACTGTTTGTTCTTTATCTGTTATTTGAACTGCGCTATCTCTTATTGACACTTCTGCTTTATTAGTTTTGTTTTGTGATGTTTCTGTTGTTACTGATACCTCTTTCTTTTCATCTTCTTCACTATCTTTAACAGAATTTCTTTTAATTTTCGGAATTTTAAATTTTTGAATACCATAACCTTTCCCAACTTGTTTTTTCTTTTCTGATGCGTATAAACTATCTAATGGAGAACTAATTTCTTTTGCATCATTCTTTTCTATTTTTTCATCTACATATTTTCTAGTTTTTTCATATGATATTTTAGAGCTTGATTGTTTCTGGTCATCTTTTTTATCTTCAACAGAAAGTCTTGAATGTGTTTTTGAAAGATCAATTTGCGATTTAGGATTTATGTTATTAAGTTTCTTATTTTGAAATTTTTCCTTACTTGCAGATTTATGTTCCTTGTTTTCTGAATCATCTTTAGATGTTTTCGATTTTTCCTTGTGTTCTAAATTTTCCTCTTTAGAATCGTGCTTTGTCTTAGTAATTGATTCATGATCAATTTTTGAAGATGATTCTTTATGTTTGGAGTCTGACTTATTATTATGTTTACTATCATCTTTGTTTTTCGCATGATCTTTATGCTTAGACTGTTCTGAATTATTTTTCAATTTAGAGTCTTTATCTTTCTTATTATCGTCTTTGAAATAATAGCTTTTGACTTTTTCATTTAAACTCGATATATCTTTTACATTTAATAATTTACTTTGTCTATTATCTTTATCTTTGTTTCCCTTTTTCTCTTTATCTTTACAGTCACTTTTCTTTTCTTTTTTAAAACTGTCTTCTTTCTTCGAATTATGTTTTTTATCAGTTTTCTTTTCTTTTGTTTTTTCCATGATTTGTTCATCTATACTTAATACCAAATTTCCAAAAATATTTTCACTTTCCTTTACAACTCGTTCAACAACTCGAGGACTTTTGCGAGGTTCAGGTGTTGCAGATTTATTATCAATTTTGGTATCAGTCTTAGTTTTTTTAGTTTTCATTTTTTCCTTAGTTTCTTCACTTATATCTTCTAGTTCTTTATTAAGCTTTTCTCTTAATTTTTCTAATTGTTCTAAAGCCAGTGTTTCGTCTAAAGTTGTTGGTGACTGTTCTTCAGATGCAGGTGAATATAAAGATGAAAGTAAGTCTTGAAAGTCAGATCCAGATAATGGAGGTTTACTCAAATTTGTCTTTATATCATTTTCAGGTACTACAGGTTCAGTAATATTGATTTTAATAAGTTCATGATGAGCAGGATGTTTTATGTTAGATGATGACATTTTGGCAGAAATATCATTATTCTTCGTCGTTTCTATATGATTTGTTGGAAGAGACTTAAGTGGCGCTTTAACTGGAAAATAATCTGTTGCTTTCGAATGTGGAGAGCAGCTTATTTGTACATTCTTTTCGGTATTAAAGTTATCAAGAAACGGACCTGCATAATATACAAGTTCTCGATTATTTAGCGGTTGCAATTTATTTGTTTGTAAATGTGGATTTGACCAAACAGTATTCTGTGGTTTTTGCGGTTTAGATGACATTATAATATTACTTCTTCTTTGGTATAAAGGCCAATGTTTTACATGCGGTGAAGGAACAGCATGCCTAACTATTGTTACATTTTCCATTAATGGTCTACTAATTGTAGGCCCAACATTCATAGGAGGTCTAAACATTGGCATTGATGTATTTTTTAATGGCAGTCTATTTTCAAATATTGGCCTTTGCCAATTTTTTTCATAATTTGTCTGAGGTGAATCATTAAAATTATTACACAAAGAATCTTCACTAAACTGCATTTGGTTTTGATTTATTGTGGAAATATTACACCTAAAATTATTATTTTTAAAAATAATTGTATTTATAAGTTACAAAATATTATAAATATTTGTAAATAAACAAAATGTAAAACTTACACATCATTACGGGGATTAGAATGATCAGACTGATCATAATGTTGAATTTTTTCAGTTGGTATTATAACTGGTGCCTGGACATTTTGTTCGACATCCAGAGGAGGAGGACTTGGACTAGTTGGTGTTAATTCAACATGTTTGTTTAGTTTTTGTCTTGCCACAGATAACGTAAATTCCTTCATTTCAGATGGTGGCGTACGACATTTAAACTTATGGAATGTATCTCTTGACTTTTGCTAAAAAATATTTAAAATCATCTAACTTACTTTGTCGTTCACTATTTTATGGAATACTTTGTCTACCTTATCATAAAGTTTAAGCATTACTTCTTCACATCTCTTCAATGCTCCAAATGTTAGCCTAAAATGCAATTATATTTTAACTAATTTAATTTCAAGAACAATCAGTGAAATTCATTCATTTCAAAACAATATAATAAAAATTGACTTAATTTTATTCTATAAAATTTAAAAAGTTATAAAAATAACATCAAAATAGTACACAAATTTAACAAAAGTGAATACACAAAAAGCAAATCGTAAAACTTGCAAAAGCCTAATCTCATTAAAACACAACTAAAAATTACAAAATATAAATATTAACTAGTTAAAAAAAACGGATAAAGAAGTAAGTCTTACATTAAAAATAATTATGTTTTAATAAATATAATTTATTTTGCTGTATTTCTAATTCTAAAAATTTGTGCACTAATAATATTGTAATAAATTAAAAAATTAAGCTAGTATATAATATGAGACAACAATATTCCTATTTTATAAAACCGAACTTACTTTCTATTTGTATTAGTGAATATCGCGATCAAAGACTGTAATTTGGAAATTTGTGCTTCTCTAGATTTTCCAGTTGCCGCTTTTAATCGTCTAATGGTATTTTCCAAAAATGGAACATATTTTTGAAGTTCTTGAAATTTTTTTTGGTAATCATCAATTTTAACATCGTCTGCCATACCTAAAATTATAGCTTTTTACTACTTTGACTGCAAGGAAAAGTAGTTAAGCGTTTGGTACGGTGTCTGTAACATTTTCAAAAAAAAAAAAAAATTGTATAGAAATCCTTCATATAGCCTGTAGATGACGAATCTGAACTTAGTTTATGTGGGTGTATGGATGTGCGTCGTCAGCTCGCTCGCTCGCTCGCTCGCTCGCTCGGTCGTCAGACAAAATTTTGTGATCGCAACTCCTCCTAGACGGTTCAACCGATTATAATGAAATTTTCAGGATAAATTTGCCTAGTGCCCAAGATGGTCATGTGGTTTTGGTTTTTTCCAGTGATGCCAACTTTCCGAGAAAAAAATTACTAAAGTTTTTAAAAATTCATTGTGGCTACATTATTTATCCGATTTTGATCAAATTTTCAGAAAAGATTTCTCTAATGCTCCCATTAATTACATAATTTTATTAATTTTCAGTGTTGCCAACTTTCCGAGAAAAAAATTACTAAAGTTTTAAAAATTTTATTATGGCCATGTTATTCAACCGATTTTACTCAAATTTTCACAAAAGATTCTCCTAGTATTCATATAATTTATGTAATTTTAACAAAATACAGTGTTGCCAACTTTCCGAGAAAAAAATTAGTAAAATTTTTAAAAATTTATTTTGACCATTTTATTTAACCGATTTTAATCAAATATTTATAAAAGTTTTTCCTAGTGCCTAAATAAATTATGCAATTTTAACAAAATACAGTGTTGCCAACTTATCGAGAAAAAATCACAAAATTTTAAAAAAATTCATTGTGGCTACATTATTTATTCGATTTTGATCAAATTTTCAGAAAAGTATCTCCTATTGCCCACATAAATTATAATATTATTAAAATACAGTGTTGCCAACTTTCCGAGAAATGTCAAAGTAGTCTATATATGGGTTTACCCATATACTTCTAATCTTGTTAATTTCTGTTTTCATATTTCAAATTACATAGTAATGACTAAAAGCAGTTGCATAAAAAATATAAATTCCATTACATCCCATAAAAAATGTTCTATATTTCTTATATAAATATTTTTTTATGATTTAAAATTGCAAAATAATAGTAAATTATGTTACGAGGAGTAGAAAGCGATCTTCATTCTTTAGCCGAAATACTTGCGGTCGAAACAGAGCCGACGCCACGCAATCTGAGCGAAACACAAAAAGAGCGGTCTACTCTGAGCTACTAAAGCAAAAATAAAAAAAATGCAACTGTCAATTTATTATAACCTACTAGTTTTGGCCGCCGGTGCAAATATACAAAGTAACTGTTGACTACTAGTACGATAATGTTACATTATTATACTAGTAACACAATAACCTCTCTGTTCCTACATATGCAATATAGTAACATAATATGAATACTTTGATACGCTTAAAAAAAATAATTTTTTCTATGACTATTAAAAACTGTTCTTTATTTAATAAGAGTAATTAATTTATTAATTAATTATAAAAAAAAAAGTAAAAAGAATGAAAAAAGTGCCGTAATGAATCATTATTTCATTCTGACATTATATAAATACGTATTTTTGGCTTTTTCAAACTATCAAATGTTAAAATTATACTTCAATGTTTGCATAAGAAATTAATTCTTAAATATGTTTATTGCAGGCAGTCGCAAAAAAAATATTGTATGAAACTCATACATAAAGTATCTTTTTTCACTCATGGAATTCAAATTTCCCATTCGTGAAAAAAGTACTAATTCATGCACTTGTTACATAAATTACTATCAAAATTCTCATCGCCTCATAATTTAATATTATAAATTACTATTATTAAGTATCAATAATAGCGTTTTTAGAATGCAGAAAACTTTCAATCTGAGTCCACAATGCAAGGGTCCGATTTAAAGTGACCACCTTTTATTTGAGTTTAATCTGAACATATATTACCTTACCTAACTGAACCTGAAGATAGATGATTAAATAATGTTAAAATTTAACATAATTAAAACGTAAGAAATTCATAATACAAATAAGATTGCAAAAAATTATAATTTCAACTTTAAACGATATATTTTATATGGTAAAATATTAAAATCTACAAAAAATGACAATATTAAAATAATATTTCTACTATAATTAATGTCAATCAATTAGGATAATTTGGAGAAACTACAGCAAAATCTGGAAACAAATGAATGAAAACTACAAACTCCCAGTGACCGGATTCCACAGCATCTTCGAAATAATATTCATTCAAAAGTGACGTAATTTATGGCTGTACAACCAATCATATCAGACGTAATTGCTATAAATGATGTCATTTTCGAACAAACATCATTTCGAAAATACTAAGAAATTCAGCCACAGATGAAAAACGAAGAAGTGGTCAGTCTAGTCCGATTGTATAAAACGTTGTTAAACACGTTGTCAAATACTATAAAATTAGGAGTTTTTAAAATTATTAACAATATGATCGAGTATTTAATTACATAAACAAAGTAACGGCAAAAATTCACTAAGTATATACTTTATTAAGTATTACTGATTAAAACAGATTTCAGCGAAATAAATTTGGACCCGTATGTAAACATTAGCCAACACACATTAATTTAAAGTTGAGAAAATGAGAATTTGACTCTGTTACAAAATATTCATATAACCTAATATTTCAATAAATATTCTTCAGAATTAAACTTTAAAAACTGCTATTACAATAAAGATGGTTGTTATACATACTTCTAAAATTAATACAAATATGTGTTATATTTAAATGTTACATGTCAAATATTAATTGGATAATCATTCAGTAGCACTTTTTAATTATTACGTTACTGACTAAAACTACAAATATTCACCATTTTTTTCACAAGAACACCTTGTCTGTGGTTTCACTATAAAATGGCGATTCGAGTTCATTATAACGCGTAGAACGCATATTACCAACTTTGTAACACAAAAAGTAATATCCTTGAATATACGAAAAAGTTTGGTTAATGTTAAATTTTTACAGCAATTATATTTAAGAATTTGTTTTACAAAATAGAAAGAATTGAGTTGTAATAAAGAAATGAACAAATAAAATACTATATTTAACAACTTTAAAAAACGTTATTAGAAAAAAAAAACTTTGTACATATTCTTTTTGAATAAGTAATTCACGTACACGTACACATACACACTTAAATTAATTGACAGTCCTCATATATGCACAACTACAAAGGTGTATTTCAATACTATAAATGCTTAAACTTTACCACACAAAAAACATGTAAACGATTCAACGTCGCAACTTTATATCATATTGATTATAGGAAGTAAAGTTAAGAGATACATATAAGCCTACCTTACAAATGCACTTTTAACTTTCGCTGTCTTTAAACTAAGCACGTTTTGCAATGTAGGTATGTTTCAAAATGGCAGTTATGATCATGTTATGATGTAGCGAAGGGAGTCCATCACACATCTTTGTTCACAAATTTAACGAGCATGAAGCGTTTTGGTCTTAATCAGCCCCGTGCAACGATCCTATACCGCAAATGTATTTCTCGGGTAGGGTTGCCAACTCTTTCATAGTCTTGGGCCGGAGATTTTCGGACGGTAAAGCTGGTCTAAACATTATTAAACTTACGTCACGAGTGAGTGCTAACACGTAAAACAAAACAAACTATATCTTAATTATTTATTTTTCATAAAAATAAAATTGCAATAATATTTATACTTTACAAAACGATAGTATACTAGTATTGCCAACATTAGTATAAAAAAATTACTAGCATTTGTATTAAATGGGCTTTATTTATTGTTATAGATTCAAATTAATCATTTTAAAGATATTAAAGCTAATAACGAAAAGAAAACTGTCGTTTATAAAGCAATTAAACTCAGTTTCACGAGCTTGTAAACAGTGGCGCACAGCGGTTAGCTTATTGTATGAGTAACGTATCTGTTATTGACATTCTTACATCACATGGAGTCGACCGGAGAATCTGTAACTTGAGCCGGAGCACGAGAAATTTTTGTAAAGCCGGAGTTTCCGGCTCAAAAGTACACAGTTGGCAACCCTATTCTTGGGGGACGTTAAAATCTCGTCCGCCTGTAGGCGCTAGTAGTCACTCGTCCATCTCGTCCATAGTGACGTCACTTTAAATTTCATGTATTATTAAATTAATATTAGTAATATTAATAATACATATTATATTAACAGTTATTGTTAGTTATTATTATATTATATTACTATTAATATTGTTTTTTTCCGAACTGGCATCACTGCTTCGCAAGTGGCGCCAGTAGTCACTCGGCCATCTGTCAGCTTTTACCAAATTTGAAAAACTATTTTATTAATAAAAATTGTATAATTGAGCGAAAAACAGAAAAAAAGCAAAATAACACTTATTTTATTTTGACATTTATAAATTGTATAATTCTGACAGTTGTAGCTAATGTTTTTTCTTTTATATAAGTACTAATAACTAAATTCATTTTGCCAATTTAATTAGTTTTTAATATTTAAACTTTAAGATTATTTTTCTCAATTTTTTTCATTTGTAACATATTTAAAATTTTATATGGATGGAAACGGAATAAAAAGTACTACCAAAATCAATAATAAAAAATATAGGTTTCCATTTAAAAAAATTATCGCTTACGTCATAACTCAAAAATATGTCTCATTTAAGATAAAAATTGACGTGTTCAAGGATTTTTTTTCAAAAACGTTTAATTAAAGATTTATTGCGATATTTATTGCGATAGTTCCAGACTTTACACTCGCACTGTATATATATATATATATATATATATATATATATATATATATATATATATATATATAAGTTTACTCATATACTACTAATTTTGTTTAATTAATAGATAGGAACAACTGAAAACAGCTTATCTTGACAAAATATAAAGTTTAAAATTAGTATGCATGTGTATGTATTACAAAATTAGCGTGGTTATATGTAAATAAACTGACAAGTTGTGACGTTTTTATTTTTGTTGTTAAAACTATTTATGTAACGTGCGTATAACGACTGCTGTGAAGGTAAAAACACATATGTATGCATGGAACATAGTGATTGCACAATGTATATAAATATGCGAATTACCGTGTCGCCCAGCAATGACGTTATAGCGAGGTATCGTTAACGTAGGTAACGTTAAGCGAGGTATTACTGTATCTGAAACCGCTCGTACCTGTGCGGGCCCGGGTTCGAATCCCGCTTGAGGCATGGATGTTTGTGTCTGTCCTTGTTTCGTTTAAATACACTTTGAAAAGTGAAAATTAGTTATATGCTGATTAAAAGCTATCAAGCTATGGTCATAAAGAATTAATAATAAAAAAATATTTATAATAAAAATCTTGTTAGTGGTAATTATTACATTTGTATAACTAAATTTTATTTAGTTAATGTGTGTGAACCTCGGTGTGTACATAGTGTTAACAGATCTTAGAAAATGGCAATATGTTATGTCGCTGTTGATTTTTTATGAACTAACGTTTGATTTTAAAATTTATCCGAAAATACACATACTTGTTAAATCGTATAATGCTAGTGCTACACTAAATATTTACGAACTGTTAAAGATTTTACGAATTTTATCTATGATTTTAAGGATTTTACCATGATTTTTACTAGGATTTTAAGGATTTTACCATGATTTTACTATGATTTTACCATGATTTTACCATGATTTTACTAAGATTTTAAGGGATTTTAACAAATTTGTAAATGTAAATGAATTCATTTCATGTAAATTTATAGTTTGTTTTATTATTGCAATAATTAAGATAATACAACGAAAAACAATATAATTATAATAACATATAAATATTAAAGTAATGTTCCTTTAATATTCCCGAAATATTAGCTTTGTTCGCGGAACACATCCCGAACTAGTACGCACGCGCAATGTAAATTTGATCGTTCGCGGTAAGAAAATTACAATTATTTCATTCGGAATTAGTTACGAACGTATTCGATACATCCCAGGATTTTATCAAGAATTTCTGATCCGCACATGCGCACTGACATTGTATGATCGTAAAAGTTTACCAGCAATAGTTTACACGTCAATTTCGAACGTTTTATGTTAGATTTGTGTTTTAAAAGGACAAGTTATTTACTATTATGCACGGAATAAACAAGATCAGCTGATATTTAAAATGAAATTTGTCAAATAACGGGATTGACAAAGCGCACTCTATGATCGAACAATTTAATTAAAAGTAATGTTCATTTAACGTTCGCGGAAATATAAAATCTAGAATGAATTCAGAGTCGGACATGCGCATTGGATTGATCCTAAAGACATTCCGAACAGGTTCCGAATTAATTCGGAATTGCTACCGCGAACAAAGCTTTAGGTATATATGTAGGGTATATACGTATGTACATATAAGCGCTGACAGTTACCCAAGATGACAAATCTTATTTCGTTAATAACAACTATCTTTGATCTTACTTTTCATTCTTCGATAGCAGTCATTTTTTTTATGGGTTTAATTTTTCGTAGTTTCGTTACGATTTTATTTATTATTAACTAAGTAAATAGAATTTCAATAAAAAATTCTTGTATAATTTTTGCTTAGTTTTATCATATACCCGCTTTTATAAAATACTATTATAATATTATGCTTAAATAAAAATTATAATTACTTAGAAATAATGGCTCGCATTCTCACTTAATTTTTAAAAGTGATTTTTGTCAAAAGTACCTATTTACTTACTTATTAAGCAATTTTAATTAGTTTATTTGAATTTTATAATATTAGATACTTAAAAAAAAAAATATATCAAAAATAGAAATACTATACATATTTGATAAGAGGTAGTAGTAAAAATTTATTTTAAAGCAAAAAATAAAAGCACTTTTTCAGAAACAAAAGAGGTGGGAATACGGCCAAAAATTATTATGTCAATTTTATTTGTTTTTATCTTATTTTTTTAATTTATAGATTAATTCAGTGTTACGTATTCATAATGTATAATAGATTTATTTATTTATTTAATTACACCAAACACCAAACGATACAAACATAGATTATAAAATAATATACATAAATTATCTAAAAAGAAAACATTAACTGTGTACAATGCGTAAATGATTAATAAAAATATGAAGAGAACATGAAAAAATATCTATAGCTAATTCTAATTTATTAAATGAGTGACACATATGATAAATGGGAGACTTTGTTAGAAGATTAAAATAAGCAATAGGCAGATAAAAAGTATTTGTACTTCTTGTAGAGGAAGGAAGAAGAAATTGTAGTTAAGATAGTAATGCGGAGTCATCGATAAAGTTATTAATTAACTTAAAAAGGAACGTCAAAAACAAAATAATTCTGCGAGACTGTAGAGTTTGAAATTAAAATAAAGAAAGTAAGGACGAGTAAGAGTAAGTATAGGAAGGATACATACCAAACGATTTCCAGTATAATAATTTCCAAAAACGACGTTGAAATGTCCTTTATAGAGTTATTGTATGTTGGATTCCATATTAATGCACAGTATTCTAACTTAGATCTTACAAGTGAGTAAAAAAGTGTTTTAAGTGTATCAGGGGATTTGCACATACGCAGGCTTCTAGTAATAAATCTCAACATTTTATATGCAGAATATGTTATCCTGTTAATATGCAAATTGAATCTTAATTTAGGATCAAAAACAACTCCCACATCCTTCATATTATCTATGCATTCTAAATGTGTATTGGACAAAAAATATTGATATAATAACGTTAGATTTTCTAGAAAAAGACAAGACTTTACACTTATTGATATTGAGAAATAAATTGTTTTCGGCGCACTAAGAGTTGATGTTATTCAAATCATGCTGTAAAGCGATGCAATCATTAATTGAGTTTATAGATGCATAGAGTTTGAGATCGTCCGCAAAATGTAATTTTTTGTTAGAAATTTGAGATGTTATGTCGTTAATAAATAATAAAAATAATAACGGTCCCAAATTAGAACTTTGTGGCACACCAGATAGTGCTGGAAAAGAAAAAGATCTATTAATTAAGTAAGATTGAAGTAAATTTACGATAGCGTCAGAAAACCCAAAAAGATTGAGTTTATGTAATATGATAGTTTGTTCAGCTATCGGAATTTGAGTCGGTTAGATTGAATAAATGGTTGAATATATATATATATATATATATATATATATATATATATATATATATATATAATATATATATAATATATATATTAAATCAACTTGTATTCATGCTTGCGAATTGTGAGTGTTTACTTGGCTTGAATTTAAAATCATATGAATACGTTACATTGATTAAAAATTGTTGGCTTCTCGTCTTGACTCGTTAGCTCAGTTGGGAGAGCATTAGGCTAGCGACCTATATGTCCTGGGTTCGAGTCCCAGACGAGGCAGTTGACAATTTTTAATTTAATTTTCTAATTAATTTCGATGTACAATTATTCAATCTATTAAATCTATTAAATATAATATATATATATATATATAATATATAATATATATATATATATATATATAATATATATATATATATATATAATATATATATAATATATATATATATATATATATATATATATATATATATATATATAATATATATATATAATATATATATATATATATATATATATATATATATATATATATATATATATATATATATATAATATATATTGTTATCAAAGAGCTTAATTTTGGACGCCAGCTGTTTTACATTAATACATTCACATATTGATTAAAATACCAAATAAACACGAGATGCAATAACTGAAAATGTACTACGGAATTCTGTGATATATCATTCGATAAATAAAACTCGAGAGTAATTTTAAGAATGTGAGTATATTGCAATAATCAGGAATAATAATCAAACAATAAACGAAATAAATCCTAGCCTAATGCAGATGAATGAAATGAACTAAAAACTAATAACAAATAATACATTTGCCGCCAAAACGAATTTACATTGGGGCGACCTTGAATTAATACGCAGTGTCGTACGTGTATAATTTTTACTTTAGCTTTTCGTTCAAATTCAATAACATGTATCATATACACGTACAATAGTTTCACGCTTTCGATAAGTAACAATATTAGTCAACGTAAATAATTACAACAATTCAAATTATCGATATTCGTACTAAAGTTTCGTTACAGTAAAAACGGTATTGGTACGCCAATGGAAATCTTACGCAAAATGGAACGCAAATATGCGCAAGCGCAGTTAGTTGGTTGCGCGCGTTGATTGTGTACGTATGATACTACGTCACTACCGGAATACGAATTTAAAATGAAAGGCTAAATGATCAAATGAAATAAATGTTTATTGTACTCATCTGTCGATATTAGCACTAATAAAGATGTTGTAGATGATAATAATCCGATACTGGGCTGATTTCCTAATTGGTCGTGTACAGTTGATGATGACGATGACGACACTTGATTATGGGGTTTAAACAAGGGGTCACACTCACTATATGTGGCGACACACACACACACAACTAAATTGGACAAAATTCACGATACTACGCAATTTATACTGGATCCCCGCAAACCGGGTTACTTGTGAAAGAACCACGCCAAGATTAAACAGTTCGATAAAGGCTTTTCACAATCTTCGCGATACACGTGCTCTTACAAAATCCTCCGCACGGAGTAAAATCGGTCTGAGTGCACACAAAATTCATCAACGTTACTAATAAACGCAATAATTACACTCAATAACCACGAAAATTAACACGGTACCGCGAATTGCAATAGTATCTTAGAACATTTTAGAAAACGAGCAACTATGTCCGTCTCCGACAACGGACGACACCCAACCACCCTCTTTCTTTCTTTTAAAACTCGTAAAATTCAAGCGAAGAAGCTAAACTAAACTTGTAGTTACCAAAACTACGATTTACAACGGGAGTAATTTAGTTGTTTATTAAAATTTCGCGTCAAATACAGAAAAATATGTGACAATATATATATACCGTGTGTTGACTTGGACCGGCGTACATAGGGATTTAGCATGTAAAATCAGACATGTGCGATTTCCTGCTTCCCAAATTATTTTACAAAAAAAACCTAGGGATAAATGTTTTAGGAAACACTTTTTTACATGTAAATCAATCAACAAAATTTTTTTTGGAACCATCCCAACGTCAGGAATTAGCCCTACAGTTGTCAAGAAATTGACTGAAAATGGCCTTAGCCGTGAAATTGGAACAAAAATAAAACAAATGCTAAATGCTATTTCACGGCTACTGCCATTTTCCAGTCAATTTCTTAACAATTTTAGTAATTGATTTACATGCAGAAAGGAATGCCCTAAAACATTTATCATAAGGTTTTTTTTTGTAAAGTAATTTGGGAAGCAGGAAATCGCACATGTCTGATTTTACATGCAAAATCCCTATGTACGACGGTCCACGTCAACACACTATATATATATATATATATATATATATATATATATATATATATATATATATATATATATATACCGGGTGTCCCATTTTAATCCGCCACCTGCAATAACTTTAAAATCGTGCATCGGACAAAAAAATGTTGCGGATAAAAAGTAAATGGTTTCGAGGGGGACATCTGATGCAGAAACCCTTGCCCCCTCTGGACCCCCTGAGGGGCGGGAAAGGGGAGCAACTTTGAAATCTTAAATGGAACACCCTATTTTTTATTGTAGATTCTGATAGGCCATTAAAAAATATGTAAATTTTATTTGAAGACTTTTTTTTTATCTTTGATAGATGGCGCTGCAAACAGCATTTTTTTCTGTTTATCAATCTTCAATTTGAAAAAAAAAATGTAACTAAGTACGATATTCAAGATTTTTTCAGTTCTTTGGGAAGAGGGGGGGCAAGGGTCACTGCATCAAATATCTTCCTCGAAACCATTAACTTTAAGTTAATGGTTTCGAGGGGTATAACTTTAAGTTAATGGCTTCGATTGGATATCTGATTCAGTGACCCTTGCCCCACCCCTCTTTCCAAAGAACTGAAAAAAACTTGAATATCGTACTTAGTTACACCTTTTTTTTCAAATTGAAAACTGATAAACTGAGAAAAAAAATGCTGTTTGCAGCGCCATCTATCAAAGATAAACAAAAAGTTTTAAAATAAAATTTACATACTTTTTAATGGCCTATCAGAATCTACAATAAAAAATAGGGTGTTCCATTTAAGATTTCAAAGTTGCCCCCCTTTCCCGCTCCCCAGGGGATCCGGAGGGGGCAAGGGTCTCTGCATCAGATGTCCCCCTCGAAACCATTTACTTTTTATCCGTAACATTTTTTTGTCCGATGCACGATTTTAAAGTTATTGCAGGTGGCGGATTAAAATGGGACACCCAGTATATATATATATATATATATATATATATATATATATATATATATATATATATATATATTAGGTACAGATACTTGTGTTTTACCGGGACTGACACCAACATAATGCTGTAAAACTTACAATAATCGAACATATGTGTTATTAATTTGTACTAATACCTTCTTTAAATAACTAAGTATTCATCCCATATATGTATCTGTCTGACTTCGTGTTCCAGTATATTTCATTCGTGTTCAGCAAAAATCATTATTTTCATATTTAATTTCGGCTAAATTCACTCGCAGATTTTACAATTACGGATACGTGTAACAAAGCATTTAATCAAAAATTTCATTAGAACTTGATTAAATGCTTTGTCACATACTCCGCATTTGCATTGTTTTCTCTCATTGGCGCGCGTCATTTTTCTTTTCCTCCACTATGAAAACTGTAGAATTGATGCTGCCGCAGAAGTAAAAACGGAAAAATTGCTGTGGAAATGTGCAGGCTGCTGCGTGCGGTATGTGCTGTAATTAGAAGAGGTCGGGTGCGAAATAAATTAGTGTAGATATTCAATGAATATCCAAGTATGTTTCAGTAGAATAAATAACGAGATAGTCAAAAGAAAGAAACGTTACGTAAATAAGAAACAAACGAAGTGAGATTTATAATAAACTGAACAACTACAACTCGCAAAAATACTGAAAAATTATTCTCGTATATACAAACAGTTAAAAAAAGAGTTTTATATTTATTTAAAACAATCATTTAGATATGAAAATGTTTGATTAAAAAAACATTATGGTAACTACACATAAGTAAAGCAACATATTTTTTATAGTTATAGAGTTTTCTATTCAGAGTACAACAATATAAAATACAATAGGTACAAAAGATTACTCACACTTTAAAATTAAAATTCACCACAAACACAAAGCGATTTTAAGTACAATAGATGATTTTAAACATTCCAAAACATATACTTATAAATTTAATTATGTAGGAAAAATGACTTCGCACACAAGAATCATCTGCATTCGCCCGCTCTACCGGCAAAATGATGAATTAGTTTAGACAGTGGCGTACCAATATTAATTTAATTTATTCTATAAGCATTTTATTTTATCTATAAGCATTATTTCGACTATATTATTAAAATAATAATACAAATTATGAAAATAATTTAAAAATAATGCTGCCGAAACTAAATTTTAATTTAATATTTAAATTTGGGCAGAATCTGATAAACTTTGAATATTTAATGTGAATTATCATGTGTTTTTTTTTTCGTCTATATGATATTTTTTTAAATTCATATTTATTATTAAATTTCTCCGTAGATATCAGCATGGAACTTAATGAAACATTGTATTGTAACGCGCGGGAATGGTTGAAAAAATATTTAAGATTAAGATTAACTAATTCTGAATAATTAAATAAAATAGAACTAATAAATTTAACTAAATAAAATATAATTAAATAAATATGGTATCGTGATCGTCTAGTCTAGTGGTAGGATTACGTTGTGTGATAATTGAGTAATAACTGAGATTTGTAATATGGAGTCGTGGAACCTTAAAGAGCCGCTGAGGGGTGAGGTGAGACAAACAAACATAAAACAAGGAAATAATACACAGATATCAAACCACAGCACAGAAGCCCATTTATTGACAAATAAATATGTTTGTATAGCAAAATCTATTGATGGACACTCAGTACCCCGTCGGTTGTAAATACACAAATATGTGTGAGTAATTTAAAATATGAATACTTGACTATGGCATCATCTTACAATACATGCGTCGTATGTTGTGTGGGGCCCTTAACGTATAAGGGGGACGATGACAGTACTTATACTGCACCTATGTCTCTGCGTGGAGAGAACTACCTTGTGTGACGTACAACCCCGTTGAGAACTAAGCTAAAATTATGTGTTTCATACTGCAAAAAAAACAGCACAGCCAAAATATTCATTAGCCAAAAGAATTTATACAAATTGAAAGGAATGCTCCGTCGTGCCTACCGACGATAAATGATATCCCTTGGCCTACATTAGTGCAGGTTACAGGCTTTTATTTTATTATGATGAGGTACGAGTAAAAGTATTCCAATCATAAAATTGTAACATCAAATATTATAATATTGAAATGTAAATTATCCGACGGTTTACTTTATGAAACATCTTACAATAAATAAATAATAAATAAATATTGAGAGTTACGTGTAGAATGTACGTGTAAGTTTACGGGCATGTGGAAATATTAGAAGTACGACGTCATTTCGGAGTGGACCCTGGATGTAGCCGGGAGTATGATAAGTTTGTACCGGGCTGCGTGGCGTCGCGTTCGGGCGAAGCATCGATGTTCGGCGAGCAATAGCAATGGGCCGCATCAACGGACTGGGCAAGCAATTGACATCGGATATTTATCGAACAGCATGACGAACGGCAGATGGACGTGGCTTCGACTTCAGACGGACAGCATCTCAACTTAGACAAACGGCAGAGTTTCGCCTTGGTAGTTGAAGAGAAGTCTTGAGGTACTCGGTAGCTGAACGATACTAGAGTCCAAAAGGCTTCTGGAGATCCTGACCCGGAGGCCAGAATCTTAGTTTTCTACTGAAGAGTTGGCCCTAATACGGAGCAACTCCCACCTGGATGAACAGTAAAACTCCCACCACTAGAACCCTTTGCAACAGAAATAGAAATACATCTTTATTTTAGTAAGACATAAATATAATATATGGTAGTGGTGGAACAACAATTGCCTTCCAATTAAATCAAAGTTCTTTGTTCTAATTAACAAATAATATTCGCGAAAAATGACATCACTCCGATTAGGTTCAATTCAAATGTTTGCACGGGCTGGGTAACGGTAGGGATTGAAGAAATCTCATAAGAACAATTAATAGGACAGAGATTGACCCATATATCTCTATCTTTTTAAATATACAACTCTCAAAGAAAGGTGCATCGTTAGCAATATCAGTATTTGTTTATATGTTTACGTTACGTCTAGCCGCGCGTCTCACATCTTACTTATCGAAACAATAATACTCTACTATGCATCATAAATGGTTAAAAAATTTTTTGTATGTACTGTCTAAACCAAAATTATTTTCTGTATAAAAAATTAAAATTAAATAGCATAAAATGCTGCCTATTACAGTATAATTATGAAACAATCGAAATTTCCGCTTGGTTCATATAGTTGTTCAACTTTAAATTAATTACATAATACTGTTTTAAAAAATACCACATTGTAATATGTGTGTATATTATTACACAGTAATTAAAAAAAAATTAGCATTTGAAAGTTAGAAAGTTTGCTATTTAGTTTTTTGAAAAATTTTCATTTATAAATAAATGTAATATATTAGAAATTAAAATGTACATTGTTTTTTTTAATTAAAAAAAAAAACAGAAATTTGCTTATATTAATTTTTTAATGAAAATGAAAAATCATAAAAAATTATTTTGATTAATTTATTATAAGTTATTTAAGAATAATTACAAGTTTTTGTTTAATGTTCTGGATAGTATATTTTTAGCTGACATATAAATAAACAAGAAAAACACAAGTTACTATAAGATAAATAAGAAAAAACAAGATTATAAGTATATGGGTAAACCCATATATAAGTAAATCACTATGACATTATCACATGAGTACTAAGACATAAGAAATAGAATTACAAAATTTATATGTTTTCACCAAAAATTGACAACACTGTTTGTTTAAAAATTAAATTATGTAATTACTCTGCATATAAAAGAATCTATCCTGCATTTCTTTAAATGTCGTGTCGTATTTTGTAAATTCTATTAGAAATTTTAAATATTATGCGAGAAAAGGATTCAATGAATCACGAAAAAGTCTTCTCTTCTTTCGTAAATAAATAATATAATTTTTAATTCTTCTTCTATTACGGCAATTATTTAAATGTCAAAAATACATTATTTACCAAATTTTTTAGACACACTGTATATAATATGATTTGTCAGATTGTATAAAAAATTCTGTTGAGTATATTTATTTCTGAGACGCATTGCATATTCTAGTACAAAAAGCAAATTTTATATAAAATTCTTAAGATACATTGCATATGTTAAACATTGGCTGATATTACAATCTTCATTTTTGGGTGTTTTAGTTCATTTGTTTAGTTCAGCTCTTACGATAATTGCGTTATTTTAAAACCGATATATTAGTTAAAACCAATTTTGAAACAGAGCTCGCAATATGGATTATTGTATATAAATTTTTTTAGACACATTGTATATAGCTGAATACTTTGATTTCTGTGACACATTGCATATTCATACTTATATAAAATACATATTGTACACATATAAGACACATTGTGTATTGTTAAGTACAATTATTTCTGCGACACATTGTATTCATATGAAATTTACCAACAAAAAATTAACAGTACGCCACTGCATTTGGTAGTTGGTAATTTTGCCGCTACCAATACTAGGCGCACTAGACTATGTGTCACATTTTCTAAACTTATTTTGATATCTGTGCAAAATAGTATTTGTTGAAAAACATGTTAATGTCAATAAAATTGTGCCGCTTATGCAGAAGCTACGAGAATATCAACTCAACGTTAAATCATATTGATTCGGATAATTTATCATTATTCCAGAAATTAAATAAATTTGCACCGGGAATTGTAAGTATGATAAATAAGGTTATGTAGTTGTTAATTACGTAGATATATTTTAATTTGTTTATAACTCTTTCTTAGCTGGATTGCAATGCTAATTTACCAAATTGCATATGTATGAATTGCATCACCGAATTGAATATAGCTTATAAATTTATAAACAAATGTTCCGAATCTCAAGTAATATTTCGACGATATTTAGAACAATTACAAAATAGACAAGACGTACAACCGTCTAATAATCAAGAAATTCTAATCCAAGTAATAAAATTAGAAGAATCGAATTGCACTAATAGTGAAGTGAATTCGAATAATAGTATAACAGTGAAAGAAGAGAAAGAAATTGAATTTTCAAATGAAGAAACTAATGTTGCTGAGTTCGAATCTAATCAAGTATATTTCGAGGATGATATTAAAATAGAAGAAGAAGATGACATTATACATACTCTTGAAAATATCAAAAAGCAAAACAATGAAAATAATTATTCGCTTACACCTTGTGAAGAACTGCAGCATGTATATGATGAAAATTCTAGTGAATTTTCTTCAGTACAAGATCACAGTGATTTAATTAATATAAATAAGAAAGAAACTGATTTTTTAAATGAAGAAAGTAATTTTGTCGTTTCCGATTCTGATCAAATAACTTTTGAAGATTATACTAAAATAGAAGAAGATGATGAAATTAGAAATATTCTTGCACAACTCGAAACAGAAGACATTGATAATAATTATTATTATGAAAACGCTATTGAATTATCTTCAGTACGAGATTACGATCACAGTGATTCATTTAATATAAATAACGAATATGAATCTATCGAAGTAAATGACATTAAAACTGACGAAGATGGATTTGAAAATAATCCTGTTGATTTACTTACAAATGCAGGGCATTTCACAGGCTTTGATTTGGTTCAATGTAATGTAGCTAATAGTTACAAAGTGAAATATCATTTAGTACAAGAAATGCTAGCTGAAGAAATAAATAAAGAACATACGAAAAATGTTAATAAAGTATTAGAAAGAAGTGAAATTGGGCAGAATTCTTCGAATTTAAATATTAATATTCAAGCGCCTAACAAATGCAAGATATATAATAAGACTCGTAAACGTAGATCAAATGTATCGAAACATAAGCGTACTCGCACCGGTAGAAAGCTGGATAAACCGTATCAATGTGCGATATGTGGCAGAGCCACTATTTCCAAATCAAAATTAAAAGCGCATATGTACATTCATACAAATGAAAAACCATTTAAGTGTGAAACATGTAGTAAGGCTTTTAATGATTCTTCCAATCTAAAACAGCATATTCGTATTCATACGAATGAGAAACCATTTAAATGCGAAACGTGTAAGAAAACTTTTAATCAATCTTCCAATTTGATACGACATATTCGTATTCATACGAATGAGAAACCATTTAAATGCGAAACGTGTAAGAAAACTTTTAATCAATCTTCCAATTTGATACGACATATTCGTATTCATACGAATGAGAAACCATTTAAATGCGAAACGTGTAAGATAACTTTTAATCAATCTTCCCATCTGAAACGACATATTCGTATTCATTCAAAGGAAAAACAATAATAATAATTTATGTATGTGTATTAAATAATATAATTAAATAAAACTATATTAAATACAATTGTTGTTTACATATTATTCCTTTACTCTTTGGGTATTTTTATTAAATAAATTAATAGTCGATGCTTGAGCCAATTAGATTTATTAAAATATTTTTTTGCTAATTAAATAATAATTTAACATTGTGTTACTTACAATTAAAAATTAAGTTGATATACGTATAAAAAATAAGTTACAGAAAATACCATTACGCTTATATGAAAAACGTTTAACAATTGAAAATAATTTTGCTTTGTACAACTCCAAAAAGAAAAAAAAATAAAACTTTAATTTTAAATGTTCTTTAATTTCTTTTCGATTTGCGCGATCATCTAACGATAGTTATCAGTTATCATACATTTATAACTACTAATGTTATTACCATAATAATAATAACAATATTTCAAAAATGTAGTGCTTATATTTGAATGATATCATTATGGTTTTGATAAATATTGATTAATTAATTGAATGTTTTTGTTTCAACTGATAGGAATGGCATAAACTAGCAAAATAGCTGACACGTCTGTTGGTGTCAGAATTTGTAGTTACTGGTAATAGGAAAAATATGCCGGTTTTTATATTATAACCTAGTATTGCAATTGAATAAAATGTCGAGTAACTTAAAAAGATAATGTTCTATAGCTTAGTTGTATTAACTACGCTAGCACAGAAATATTACTGTATTTTTCTCAAAAAAATTTAGATTTGCAAAACAAGTGTGAAAGAAACTCTTTAAAAATAAGAAAAAATTAACATAATGTATAACCTTGGATTATCATCAAATTAACTATGTCCTAAATTTCTTAATTTTAAAATAATTATTCAATTATGTTTATAGTACTGTCAAAACTACTGTTAAAAAAAATTCTTAAATTTGGAACAATTCCAACCCAAAATCTTCCTGTGAGAGAGCTTGACGAGATTCATGACAATAGACGCAAAATTGAGAAATAGATTTTACTTCGACATTCTTAAGGCGATAAAATCCAACATTTTGGACACAAAAATATTCATTTTTATCAAAACTATTTACGTTTGTTGTTATATTATTTAATGCGATTTTTTCCCGCATTATATACAAGTAATGCGTGTTTTTTCTTCTCTCTAAATAAGTAAATAAGCCTACACTGTATTATTTCACCGAGATGTAGTGTACAAGGTAAGTATAAAAATTTATTTTCTAGTTATATATACAGGGTGTAACAGAATAACTATTCCTAATTTTAACTGGAGTATCTTGGGCTCAGAATATGAAGATTTAATGCAAATCACTGAGATAAAATGTGGCTCCTTACTGAGCTACAGGGTGTTTTATATAAAAATTTAAGAACGATTTTTGCCCAGTACTTTAAAACTATTTGACGTATCCTTATCATACTTGGCATAAAATGTAGGTACCGTACACCATACTAAATTATGTTAAATAAAAGTTTCTGGCTACTGCCAGTGGCGTACAACAGGGGCAAGTGAGAGGTTGATCTTTCCTAAATTCTACACCACTGACGGAATTGTCATTTTAACACAATTTTTCGATTCTCCAATACTTGCTGTGTAAAAAACATACTCTTCCTTTGTAACGATAAAGTCACTGATTTTCGAGATATTTAAAGTTAAACATAAGCTGCACCCTTGGGATTTTTTCAAAATTTGCTCAAAAAAATCTGAAAAAATTCAGTAAAATATAAAAAAAAATGAGCTACATAATAAATAAGTAACTTTTTTTTCTAACTCATTCTGATTTGGCTGTAAAAATTATTGAAAATAAAAAAAATAAAATGCAAAAAATATTAATTTTCAATAATTTTTCCAGCCAAACCAGAATGAGTTAGAGAAAAAGTTACTTAGATATTATGTAGCTAATTTTTTTCTCTATTTTACTGAATTTTTTCAGATTTTTTTGAGCAAATTTTGAAAAAATCCCAAGGGTGCAGCTTATGTTTAACTTTAAATATCTCGAAAAACAGTGACTTTATCGTTACAAAGGAAGAGTATGTTTTTTACACAGCAAGTATTGGAGAATCTAAAAATTGTGCTAAAATGACAATTCCGCCAGTGGCGTAGAATTTAGGAAGGGTCAACCTCTCACTTGCCCCTGTTGTACGCCACTGGCAGTAGCCATAAACTTTTATTTAACATAATTTAGTATGGTGTACGGTACCTACATTTCCTGCCAAGTATGATAAGGATACGTCAAATAGTTTTAAAGTACTGGGCAAAAATCGTTTTTAAATTTTTATATAAAACACCCTGTAGCTCAGTAAGGAGCCACATTTTATCTCAGTGATTTGCATTAAATTTTCATATTCTGAGCCCAGGATACTCCAGTTAAAATTAGGAATAGTTATTCTGTTACACTCTGTATATATATATATATATATATATATATATATATATATATATATATATATATATATATATATATATATATATATATATATATATATGCCATGTGTCTAACGAAATATTATTTCACCGAGATACGAGTATACGAGGCAAGGTAACGCTTGAAATTGAAATTATTATTATTAAGCATTTTGTGCAGTACAAAGTAGCAAACATTATATAGAAAACAAAGTAAATAGAAATCCTTCACATAGTCTCTAGATGACAAATTCGAACTTAGTTTGTGAGGGTGCATGTGTGAGCGTCGTCAGTTCGTTTGCTCACTCACACGGTCGTCAGTCAAAATTTTGTAATGACAACCCCTCCTAGACGATTCAACCGATTTTAGTGAAATTTTCAGAATAGGTTTACTTAGTACGCAAGAAGATTATGTGGTTTTATTTTGTTCCAGTGATGCCAATTTTCTGGGAGAAAAATTACTAAAGTTTAAAATTTTTTATTATGGCCATAAGGACTTTTTTATGATTGCATTGGATATCGCACATATTTTCGCCTAAGGACAATTGTCTTATTTCAATAACGATATGTTTTGCACTTTATAATAAAAAAATAAAAATTAATTTTATTGATAATAAACTTGTTGCTCCAATTTCAACAATAAAACAGATATATTTTAAAAAAATATTAAGTAAACTAAACTAGTGTTTTGTCAAACTTTAAATTAAAGTACATATTTTATAATTTTTACTTTCTAAACTTTTTTTTTTAATTATGATTTTTGTATTTATAATTAATTTTAAGTATATGGTAAATTTACAAATTTTATTATAGTTATTTATTACGATAATTACTGGAAACAATGTAATAGGGATTTTTAATATAATTATTACATCCAAATCTTATGCACTAACAATAATCATAAAAATGTATAATAATTATAATACACAATATAATTAATATTAATACTTTTTAGGTTAAAAAATCTCAAATATTACATACGTAATAAAAGATACGTAATATATAATTATTTAAAGTTATTATTTTTTAAAGAATTACAGTTAACAATCTAACGTTTCTAAACGATTTTAGTCATCACAATGCACTAATTTAAATTAGTTACAAATTGAAAAAATGTATTGAATTTACCGGGATTCGAACTCGGGTCCTTCGTCTATCGCGGAAGGTGCACTAACCAATCAGTTGGTCGTCACCGAGTGGTAAAAATCTTAACATAGTTTAAATTATTATTTTTTAATTAACTTTCTCAACAATGTTAAATTGTAAGAAGTATTACGTGAGTTATTATTAGTTTCACTTGAACTTAAGCAAGAACTTACCAAAAGTGTACTTTCAGAATGATTGAAATTGAAGTCAATATTATTTTTAGATGATTTTACCCCAGTTCCAATGACAGCATATCCAGCATTAATTAACTCATCATTTATGTGAATATCCTTAGCGGGATCGCTGGTGTCCGTCACTATTAGATTTAGTATTTCATGCTGAAAATAAAAACATTATTTTGGAAATACATACGTGCAAGTTATATTTTGTGTTTTTTTTTTTAATTAAAGTTGATTTTACAGTACGAAATATTTTATCGTTGAAAGCTGAAGTCTTATTAACAACAAAAATAAAATGAAGTTATATAATAATTATTGGAATCAGTAATTCAGCACTTTTCATGAGAATTCCTACTTTAATATTGATATAAATATCGCACAAACTTGTTTCATTCATTCAGAAATAAAATTCTTACTACTTGAAAACATTCTCTCCCGCTAAATAATTTCAATCATGTTAATATATATTTTATCATCAAAATTCATTATTTTTTCGTTCAAATTAATTAACATACTCTTACTTTTAAAGCAATATCCTACTAATGGGATACATGTATATATTAGATTTTATTATGGGTTTTTTTTTTATGAAAAATTGATTAACATTAGTTTTGTTTCTTTAAATTTTTCTCTGACGTAGACTATTAATAAAAAAATTGCAAAAACGATCCTTCAGTCACCAAGCACTAATGATGACATCTACGTTATATGGTAAAACGTTTACGACGGGGATAGATCGACCAGCCCAAAAAATTTTCTAAATTCAATGGATACCGGTCGTGAAAGCCTGAAGATTTACAGCTGTTTCGTGTATATTTTTCATCACATCTAGCATTCAACTGAACAACACGTTATTACAAATGATACAGTCTTATCCTCATACTTACTACTTGCAAACATTGCTCATGCAAAACATTTTCAATTATATCTTCCCATCGGACGTTTACGTTCACACAATTATATTCTTTTAATTAAACATTCATTAGCCCAAAGAAAACAAACATTTTTTTGCAAGTATATTTTATTTCCAATAATTAAAAAAAAAAAAATTAACATACATACATGTCAATAAAAGTGACTTTTTACTTGTATGTCAATATTTTATACAAAACCGACAACATTTTTGTCTATAACTAAACTGAACATGAATTTGGAAGCGTTTCTCAGCCACATTGTATTCTGTTCTTTTGGAATTATATTTGCTAGACCAACTCGAATTGCTTGTGCAGGTAATAGAGAAAAATCGTGATGTAGAAAACATGTACGATGCAATGGAACTTCAGCTACAGTTCCGTTATCTATATAGAATACCTAAAGAAAATATATTATCATTAGCATCAAACAAACAGTATATTTATTAAGTTACTAATGCCCGGTCCGGTGCTTTTATAAACACGAGTTAAAATTTAATTCAAGTTAATAAAACAAAATTAGAAATAGGTATATATCACTTTAATCCAAGCTGAAAGTTTAATTTCATTTCCATAAAAGTGTAATCGAACTTTTCATTTGAAACTAATTTTTAAATTTAATCTAGGATTAATCACATTAATTAAGAGTAGAAATAGATCTCTATTTGTGTTTTGTGAAAAAATTGAAGAATTTCAAAGATTTAACAGTTTTTGTCAGAACTTGACAATTCTATCAAAATTTAAGTTTTTGTCAAAATTTAATTAAGATTTTCTGAAAATTTCATAATATTATTATCGTTTTACCTTTATAGTTTGGTCGTCAAACACTTTGATAACAACTGCACGATGATATTTGTGCATAAATAATGCGGAAACATATAAACCAATTCGAACAGAATATTCATTTAACTGCAATTCAGCGGCATGCTGCAAATAATATATCCTACAAAAGATATTTACCATTTATTTCTATGCTCTTCGCAGACATATTACAATAATAAAATCAGTTTTTTATTATCACATGATATGAAATTGCTTTTTATACACTTCGAGAATTTACTAAAAGTTTTCGACAAATTTAAAATATAATATATTTCAATTAGTTTTATGTAATTTTCAAATCTGTTAAATTGAAAAAAAAAAAAGAAAAAACATTCTACATTATAAAGTAGAATCCATATTTCAAATATGGATAAGTTTATTTTAGAAAGCATTATACGTAAGTCGAATTTAGTTTAATTTTGAAATTCATTAATTGACCCGTTTATTTCGAAAGTGACATTTTTCAATTTTTTCCGATGACAGTAGAAAAGTTTATTATTTGATTCAAATTTTATATTGGTTTCTCAAAAATTTGAAAAATTGAAAAATGGACTTAGGTCACTTTCAAAATAAACGGCTCAATTGTACTTCATATAAGTGAATTTTATTTCATAAGGTACGAGCAACACTGTACTTCAGATTAATTAACTTGATTTCAGAAAAAAATAATTGTATTTCAGTGAGTGTCAACTGTAATTTAGAAAAAGTAAATTGTAGATAATTTTAAATGAAAAAAATATATAAACTTATATTACGTAGTTTTTGATAAAAAAAAAAAATGCTGCTGCTTTGACATTGTAATCTATACAACATTGCATTTGTGTAATTTTTCAATAAAATTTTTTTACGGTGACTACATATATATATATATATATATATATATATATATATATATATATATATATATAAAGAACCGAATTACAATTATTCCACTCTTTCTAAATTACAATTGTCACTTTTTAAACTGAATTACAGCTGATGAATTTTGAAATAAACTAAACTAATTCGAATTAAAGATAATGTTATCTGAAATAAACTTGTCTATTTTTAAAATACCCTAATACGGATTAGTAGTTTTGACAAATAGATACGTTTTCAGTAGCAAGTTTGCAATAAATAAAAAAAGAAACGTAACAACCATTTATTGGCGACATAAGTAGGAAATTTGTTTAATACTTCTTTTAGTGCGCATAATCAACTTACTGCATATCATCCATAAGACTCATTAATGCAGCATTTTCACTGTGCAACTGAATCCAAAACTTAGATGGATCATACACATCCGATACAAGAAACTCAATATAATCTTTCGCTCTAATATCTTCCAGTATCCATTGACGTCGTATATACCATATTCACCCGGGTTTATTACATTTTCGGGATAAGTATATTCTAACGGCAGCGGTTTGTCATTCTATAAATTAATTTTTTTTTTCATTAACATGTTTATTCTTTTGTTTATTAATAATTAGTTCTTCCGTGACCGTGCGAGGTATTTTCAGTTATTCCAAAGTAAATATTTTACAAGATTTATAAGTAAACTTTCGATAAATATTAACATATTTGTTTAATATACTGATTTGGTTTTAGAAATATAGTTTTTATTTTCATGTAATCAAATTACCCAAGTTTTGCAATAGAAACATGACTAAACATTTGCAGAAAAACAATCTGAAATACACATAAGGAAGAAAAAAATTCTTTCAAATTTGAAAAGTTACGTTTAATTATTAATTTTATTTTTATTGTCAGTAAATAAAATACTTATAATTTTTTATTGTACTTATTTTGACTTGTAATTATCTTGAAAATAAATATTAAACCAAAAGATAACTGAGTTACTTTGCAAAATTTGTGACTTGCACGGTCACGAATAGAAACAATAGTTACATCAGGTATGCTGGTTCAGTATTTTCCGTAGTATGAATCACAGGCATTGTTTCTGAAAACTTCCAGTACAATTTCATTGAATCCATATCTGGAAGGGGTTTTGTTTTACCAAATAGTTTCCAATCACTCCGATTTGAACGAACTGTATGAAAAATATTTGGTACATCGTCACATAATTGTATCATACTTGAATAACGAAAATCGCTCGATTCCAATTTTTCATCAAATCGTTCACTAAAAATAATTTAAAATAAATAAATAGCGCTAAACTAATATTTATTTAATAAATGTGTGTGTCTCTTTAATTAATTTTTAAATTATTACGTTAAAAATTGTTAGTTAACCTTCTTATTATTAAAATTTCACCTATAGATAATATTTACATTTAACCAAATATGATGGTGTCGTTTTTGTTGTTTGTTTTACATGAAGTTAAATTTATCGTAAGATTTGTTGTGAATTAGCGAAATTCAAACACGGGCCCATACGGGGAGCACACGATAATCAAGCACACGACTTAACACTTTTGACCACGCCGGTGCTATGTGCAACCAAAACATTTACTATTACTTCAATTCAATAAAAAGTATGTTTCCACTATGCATTATTATTATCTTTAAAACCTGTTGATGGCTGGGGGGAGGGGGCAGTTGCCAAGACTTCTACATCTATCAAGCAAATCAGTCCGAATATTTTTTGGAGTTTCCAATCAAGAATTTTTCTTTTCAATATTAAAAATTCAGAGCTGAAAGGGTTAAATCGCTCGGCCATGAATGTCTGCCCAAAAAAATTAATTATTATATAAAAATTACGCAACAAATATACGAGTAATTTTACTGTACAAGCTAAAAATAAGAACTTACTGATATAATTTAGAAAGTTTTAAGCACCAAATACCATCTGTATATTCGGTAATGAGTATTTTTAATTTCGCTTTCACAGCTCCGATTCCATTCCTGCTTCGAGTAAAATCCTGCTGCTTCACTGCTCCGAACTCCGATTCCAAAATCCCCTTATTATAAAAAAATAAGTATATAAAATGCTTAAAAATACCGCATTAATAAATAGTAGATAGGTTTGTTAAAATTTTGTTTCCTGTTAAAAACTCAAAATATGATTTTTAAGCCACATTCAGAATCTCTGAATTCACCTTTAGTCAAAATTTCACTCCGTAATTATAGATTTAAATCTGCTTATCACAAAAATGAATTACTCTAAAATATTTAAAAGTGTTTTATTCCAAAGGTAAATATAAATAAATTTGAATTACCTCCTAGAGAATGTGTCAACTGAAATCCTTGCATGCAATCGCATCCTTCAGCTTTTTTTCGGACAACATCTAGTACAGAATCAACCAATTTGGCACCTTCTGTATAATGACCTTTCGCCCAATTATTACCAGCACCGCTCTGACCAAAAACAAAATTGTCTAGACGAAAAATTTGACCAAATGGTCCCGATCGTACCGAATCCATTGTACCCGGTTCCAAATCGAACATAACGGCCCGTGGCACATATTTACCACCGGTAGCTTCATTATAATACACGTTAATTCGTTCCAATTGCAAATCGGAATCGCCGTGATAGGTTCCTGTCGGGTCTATGCCGTGTTCGGCTGATATTACCTCCCAGAACTGTTCAATCATTTACACGATTTTATTCATTACTTTTCCAATAATAATTAAAATAATCATCAATATTTCAAAAGAAATTCTGCTAGCAATTACTCAATTTTATATATATATATATATATATATATATATATATATATATATATATATATATATATAAATTTTTTCAGATTTTTTTTGAAAAAATCCCTTGTCAAATTTTCAAAAATTCAGTTTTTAATTTTTTCTGCTAAACGATGCATCGCAGAATAAAGGTTTCTTCACTCAATTATCGTACTACTCATTATTCCGCATTTTTCCATGTCATACTTATTTTCCTACATCTCATAGTTTTTGAGAAAAAAAATAAAAACCAAAAAATAAAAAAAAAATTCTAGCGCCCAAACGGCACATGCTAGCAAATTCAAACTAAAACCAAATAATAGAACCTTTTATGCCCTATCGAAAAGTATTCTTAGTATTTCTTCGAATTTTACTCGAGAAAGTAGTATATCGCAATTTATCGAAATTACATGGTAAACGCCCATATGAACTTGACGAACGAACACCCGGTATATATATACAGTGCGATATTTTTATCTCTAAACATATGAACTGAACTACATAGAAATTTCTTATGTTCAATTTTAAAAAAAACACATCAAACGCATGGAGACATCTCTGATAGTTATGCAACCAATCGTACATAATGTGACAGTTATTTGAAAAAAATTAATTACTTTCAACAAAATATGTAGAAAACATTAAAAATTATACTTTTCTCTATTAAATATAAAATGTTTTATTTTTATTTTTATAGTAACATTTATTAATTATTATTTATAAATTTAAGTGTTCAGCAATTTACAATAAATGACCATATTCTGTTAAATATTTCATTTTTTATTCAAATAAACATCATATTACGTAAGATTGTTTGCATAATTGTTAGGGATGTCTCCATGCGTTTGATGTTTTTTTTTTTTTAAATTGAACATAGAAAATTTGTATGTAGTTCAGTTCATATGTTCAGAGATAAAAATATCGCACTGTATATATATATATATATCTCATCGTTAATCAATTTAAAATATAATTTTGATGTTAAAGTACTATTTTAGTATTGTAAGTTACTGGCCGAATATTTGAAAAAAAAATATATTAATCGATGACTCTAGTAGAAATTTTAAAGAAAATACGTTAATTTATTAATAATTTAATATACAGGGCTATTCAAAAAGAAAGAACAGATTTCAAACATATAATGCTTCCAAACTACAAAAGATAGAAACATGATTCCAACGTTCATGGAGAGAGAAAAGTTTACAATTTTATGTTATGCTTCATGTGCAGACGATATTTGAGAATTTGCCATACCGTTGGTTGAGCAATGTTAAGTTCTATGCTTGCTCGTGATGTGGATTTCTTTGGGCTCCTTTCGTAAAGTGTACGAATACGCTCTATATTCTCGTTCGATGTGCGTGGACGTCCCGTGCTTTTCCTTTTGCAGATGCAACCATCTTCTACAAATTTTCGATGCCACTCGTAAATTTGTTTATGACGCGGCGGTTGTTTATTAAATTGACGGCGAAATGCCTGTTGAACTTCAACAATGGACTCTAGTTTTGCTAATTGCAGCACACAAAATGCGGCCGTGATTGAAACTTCTACCACCCCTCTATTTAAATTGTAAACTTTTCTCTTTCAATGAACGTAGGAATCATGTTTCTATCTTTTATAGTTTGGAAGAATTAAATGTTTGAAATCTGTTCGTTCATTTTGAATACCCCTGTATATCTCATCGCTAATCAATTTAAAATATAATTTTGATGTTAAAATATTAAAGTACTATTTTAGCATTGTAAGTTACTGGCAAACAATTGAAAAAAATATATTAATCGATGAATCTAGTAGAAATTTTTAAGAAAATACGTTAATTTGTTAATAATTTACCTTAGCTCCTATTTGGTTACCGTTACCACATTGTCCAGCTTGAATGTGTACAATTTCCTTATTATATATTTTTTTTGGGTTCTCGTTCTTGTGGTTTGGAAATTGTTGTTAAAACAAAATTGTTGCTATGTCGCCCAAACCTAGAGATACTATAGGGAGAGTTCGGCTGATAGCCTGAAAATAGTGTGGCAGCTTCTCATTGGTTCTCTAAAAACAAATGATTTTGAATTCGCGCGCTGGTTCGACTCATTACATCTTTTTGGAAATATTATATTGTCGCCACCTCGATCAGCTGATTTATCTTTAAACATTTTTTTCTTTGGGGTTACTTAAAATCTAAAATTTATAGTAACGTTGTTATAGAAAATACAGAAGAATTAAAACAACGAGTACTCAGAGCTTGTACTGAAATAAATTCAGATTTTTTAAAGAATAGTGTACAAGCGTTTAGAGATAGATTAGGTTATTGCTTAGACCAGAATGGAGGACATTTCGAACATCTTTTATAAATTAATAAATTTATTAATTAAAAATTATACTTTTCTCTATAAAATATAAAATGTCTTATTTTTATTTTCATAGTATTATTTATTAATTATTATTTATAAATTTAAGTGTTCAGCAATTTACAATAAATGACTATATTCTGTTAAATATTTCATTTTTTATTCAAATAAACATCATATAACGTAAGATTGGTTGCATCGCATGTATCCATCCGATTGATGTATAAGTATTGTTGTTAATTGTTGTTTGGTGTTGTTAATAATTGTTGATGTTTGATTGTTGTTATTATTGTTTGTATATATATATATATGTATATATAGGAAAATATGTATGTAATTTAACATAGAAAATAATTTGATAGTCACGTATGTATCACGTGCAAATAGACGCGGCTCAGTGATTTTGCTAAAGGTATCAATGACAAATTAAACAAGATTAGAAGTACAGTCGATTCCGCTTAATTGGGACACATCGGGACTAGAGCATTTTGTCCCAATTAAGCGGCTGTCCCAATTAACCGAATTTTACATAAAATTAAGCAATCCATATTTTTCTTTCAATAATTTTATTTTATAAATTCTTGGAAAAAACTATAAACTACATATAACCAAAAAAATATAAACTTTTAAGAAAAAATAATAATAAATTCCAAAATAAAATAATAAATAAATACATACATTTTTAATTCAATTCAAAAATGTGGCAAGTGTAGTCTGTCTTTTGTTTTTGAAACATTTCACTTCTACACTTATCCAGCAAAGCAATTTTACTAGAAACTGTCATATCACTTCTTGCATCTTGGCAAGAGTCATTTTTTTTTAAATAAAATCAAAATAATAATAATAATAAAAAACAAAATGTAAGTTTAACGGACCTTCCACGCGCGAGGTGTAGTGGTACCTGAATCATAACTGAATACGTAACGATTGAGACAGCAGGGCAGACATAGACATTGATACATATTTGCTAATTTTTTAAATATAATTTTCCATGTTGTGAATCAAAAAGATATGAAGCGTATCATATTAAATTTTTTGTAAATATTTTTTCTTGTGAATACATATTTGTAACATAATATATACTGTGATCTTAAATTTACTGTCCCAATTAAGCGGAATGTTGTCCCAATTAAACATGTAAATTTACTGTTGGTTCCTTAGTTTGGTTTCTGTTCTTTGAGATTTGTCCCGAATAAGCGGCTGTCCCAATTAAGCGGTGTCCCAATTAAGCGGAATCGACTGTATATGGGAAAACTCATATATAGACCACTTTGACATTTCTCGAAAAGTTGGTAACACAATATTTTTATTAAAATTATAATTTATGTTGGCACTAGGAGAAACTTTTCTGAAAAATTGATCAAAATCGAATAAATAATGTAGCCACAATGAATTTTTAAAAATATTTGTGATTTTTTTCTCGATAACTTGGCAACACTATTTTGTTAAAATTGCATAATTTATTTAGGCACTAGGAGAATCTTTTTTAAAATTTTGATTAAAATCGGTTAAATAAAGTGATCATAATGAACATAAATTTTATGAATACTAAGAGAATCTTTTGTGAAAATTTGAGTAAAATCGGTTAAGTAACATGGCTATAACATATTTTTAAAAATTTTAGTAATTTTTTTCTCGAAAAGTAGGCAACACTGGATATTAATAAAATTATATAATTAATGGGAGCATTAGGGAAATCTTTTCTGAAAATTTCATCAAAATCGGATAAATAATGTAGCCAATATGAATTTTTAAAAACTTTAGTAATTTTTCTCTCGGAAAGTTGGCATTACTGGAAAAAACCAAAACCACATGACCATCTTGGGCACTAGACAAATTTATTTTAAATTGGCATCACTGGAACAAAATAAAACCACATAATCATCTTGTGTACTAAAGTAAACCTATCCTGAAAATTTCACTAAAATCGGTTGAATCGTCTTGGATGAGTTGCGGCTACAAAATTTTGACTGACGACCGACCGAGCGAGCGAACTGACGACGCACCCCCATACACCCACATAAACTAAGTTCAGATTCATCATCTAGAAGCTATATAAAGGATATCTATACAATTTGTTTTTTAATGTTACAGACACCGTACCAAACTCTATACCACTTTTTCCTTGCAGTCAAAGTAGTAAGAAACAAAAACATATTCATATATTTTTATGATACACCAAATTTGTTTTGGACAAATTGCTTATATTTCTGTCACTTTGCGTAATGTATGGCATTTGTAATGTATGGCATTTAACCACTCACGTTTCATATAAGTATTGCAATAGTTGGGCGTTTTAGAAAAGTCTTATTAGTAAAAATCGAAAATTATTGGGAAGCTAAGAAAGAGGACGGCATCGGCACGGTTAATATATGCATTGACTTCGGTTAATCGCATTACCTACGTGGAGAACAGCTGGAGAACAAGAATTTACAATTGCAATTTAGGACGAAGTACTAGATCAAGAAAATCTTATCAATATATTAATGAATAAAACTATACGCAAAATCCGTAATTCAAATATTTTTTCATTATTAGATAATCACATGTTGAATCAATTACGACTGCATGATCGTTAAGTTCAACTAATTAATCTTATATTATATCATTATTTTAAATTACGAATACCTAATCTAACTCAATCCATAACTTTCCGAACAGAACGAAATCGACATCATTTTACAAAAATGTTACGTTTTAAAAATCAATAATTTAATAATTATATTTACCTATATTAGAATTAAGTATCAGTAGAATAATGTTTATGTTAATATTTTTGCAATATTAAGCATATTGTTAAGTTTATAAAATTCAAACAACATATTTCACTAATATTATTTAGATATTTTATATAATATAATATTATTGTCATCTTCTGTATGTATATTATATGTTCTTATATTAAATTAATATAATTAATTAATTTTTTTATTTGTTTTTCTGTAATATGTATAAAAACGTATGCTTTTCGTAAATTTTTTCAATCTAAATTACATAAACAATAAATTTTGTCTAACTATAAACGAACATTACTTATCTGGTCGATGCTGATTGAGGCAAGCGATTTTAAACCTTAACTACTACAGATCTTCGAACAATTTCTTTCAATGCTTAAAGGCGGGTTTTTAGTAATAATAATAAAATATATGAAAATATAAAATGGGTTTTTATTGGGGTTTTGTATTCATATTCGTGTTGAGAACATACATATTTACAAGAAATTAGAAAAAAAATTTGAAGCTATATTTTTTAAATAAATTATTACAAAATTATCAAGGCATGCAATAATTCATAAAGAAAAAAATACGGAAAAACTTTTAACTCGCTTGTTAGAGTTTTATTTTCTGAAAAAAATTATTTTCTTGAATATGTTGATTTTTAAAATTAAAAATCTAGTAACATTGAACAAATAAATGTTCATAAGTGTATTTGTAAAATTAATATATGTAAACGTTTCACAAGTTATTCAATCATTGCATCGGCTTGTTAATTAGGCTGTGCATTAATTCAATTTTGTTAATTATTCAAAAAAATAATTTCTTATTCTAAATTATTTTATATATTAAATTTAAGCTTTTTTTAAAGACTTAAATAAAAAATCAAGCAATGATTTTCAGAGAAACATTGATATTTTCTTATTTAAAAAAACAGCCAATGAAATAAATGTTTCTATTTGGAAAAAATCTAGTTGCGATAAAAACAAAACAAGTTAATATTTCAAATTGTTTTTAGTAAATAAATTATTATTGTTGTTCACTCAGTTGAACGTATTTTGTGTTCTGTAATTTCACTCACTATACGTTCTTGGGCTTTTTTCAAAATTTTTGTGATATGCTTTCCATTCCAAGCACTAAAATGGGGTAAGTCTTTGAATTTAGGATTTCTATTTGGTTTTTAAAACTTACAAATCATTTTTATCAATCATTTCGATTAGCTGATTGATTTTTTCTCACATTTATGATGAAATTTTTCTTGTTCGACAATAGTTGTTGCGGTGCCGCTCGTGCCCAGTTTGCATTGCACCGGAACCTGTATGCAATGTGCTCCATGCCTAGGTCCATGCCGATAGCGATCTTCTGCAATCTAGCGCACAAATTTAGGTAAGTCATTTTCTATGCGCATCAATTTGAAAACATTGTGTTTCATATATTTGGCAAATAATATTAAATAAATACAAAAAAGAATTGTGTAGTGATCAAATTCTAACTAAAAACATCAAAGACACCGACAGAGAGTTGGACTTTTATGTGTTATTTATTCCGTATTATGCGTAAAGACAGAAATATTAATATATATATATATATATATATATATATATATATATATTTTAATTATTCGCCCTTATTGACAATTATTGATTTTTAAGATTGCAAATAATATATTTCTATAATTTTAGCTGACGTACAAGTTGCTTTTGTTTATTAAAATACTATTTTATATTGAAATTGATAATTTTATTTAAAATATTCGTAAATTCTACAAACAACCGGTTTCTGTCAATTTTCTATAATAACAACTGTACCAACATGACAAGATAAAAAGTAATTACTACACCAAAAACATAAATAAACAAAAAGTAACTAGATAATATTTTAATAATTTCTTCAATAATTAAAGTTAATTTATGATTATATTTATATAATTAATTAATAATTTTTATTTGTTATTTTTAACTATTTAACTAGTTACTATTTTATTGAAAAAAATTATACGGCTCTGATATTTTTTGACAATATTACATACATACACAATCACGCCATGTATCCAAAAGGGTGAAGCACAAACTTCTTTTATTATCCCGAAATCAGTCGCCTCCAAACATTCCTATCCAAACAAGCAACTTCTGTTTCATCCACATTCATAATTCCTCTCATACATGCTCTTTTATTCCTACTACTGGAAACTTTTGCTCACGCAAGCCACTCTCTCAATCATACCACTCCAACTACTCATCGGACGTCCACGCAAACGTATACCATCAAAATCATTCAAATAAATCTTTTTAACCAAACGTTTATTAGACATTCGCTCAACATGTCCGATCCATCTTAACTGACACTAACACGGCAACTTTTGCTACAACATTTTTTTCAATTTCACACTCATCATACACTAATCTATTTCGTACCCGATCTCTCCTATTTACACCACATACAACACGTAAAAATCTCATTTCGCACAGCAGTCATTTTCCGTTTATGCTTTTGCAACCAAACCCAACATTCACTACCATACATCAACGTAGGCACCAAAACTGCATTGTATATACTCAAACGGGCTTCTTTGGAAACATTTACATACCTAGCAAATGTTCCCAAAGCACCCAAAGTACCTTACAACCAGCATTTACTCTTCTTTCAATTTCACGATCAAAACGGCCATCTCTAGACAGCAAACTACCTAATTACCAAAAATGATTTTCAAATTAATTATTACCTCGTTTTATAAAAATGATCTTAATTTCTTAGTTAAATGAAAATAATTGTAGTAATAAAATGTCAGATATAATATATTTTTTTGTTTTATAGCGATTTTAATATACAAGCATTATTAAAAAAATTTCAATTTAATGGGAACTATAATATGCATCATAGAAAACGCGGTGTAGCAGTAATTTTCAACCAATATTATATTAACGGCTACACATGCACCTTGCGAAGGTAGTGATTGCGATGTGAAATGCCTACGACACGTCTTTTCAAAATATCTAAAATTCGCTGTAAAATATTACGAAGATCTGACTTACAGCAGAATGAAACGTGTACTTCGCGAATGTAAGTATGATCATATATTTTCTATAAAATAAAATAATTAAAGTTATACATAGATGTTATATAATATAATTAAAAAAAAAAATCTTAAAAAAAAATTAATATTTATTGAAACAAAACTTGTACTTGTAGAAAATTTGAATATGTGTAAAATTTTTATTTTATTTCAATTTCATAAGCAAAGATGAGTTTTATAACATGAACTACTAAAAACATCTAGACAAATGTCATATAATTTAATTTACTAAAAGTTACATAGAAAATTTTATCTAGTTTCTTAAATTATACAAACAAGAAACAAATCTTTTTATGAAAGTATTTGAATATGTTAAGTTCTATGAACAAATTTAATTTACAAATTTAATTTACAATAACAGAAAATTCTTCTATAGATTCCATTGTATTATTTCAATTAATTTGTTTAAGAAAAATATCAACAAATAAACTCACGTTTTCTGGATAAATAGATTTTTACTACAGGCATGCTCTACGAGTGGTATTTTCATCATTTTCATTCATTTTGACATTTTTCAGAAGACGAAATTCAATATTTCGGCATACAAACATTATTCATTTTTTTAAAGCTATAGCTACTTTATATATATACAGGGTGTAACAGAATAACTATTCCTAATTTTCAGAAATGATAGAGGGCACATAAAGAAACATTTTTTATTAATAAACTAGTGTCCGGAAATTTTTTTTTTTTTTTTTCGGCAGTCGATTGTAAAAAACACAACTTTATGTTATAACCCGAAAATTAACGAAGATTTATAATATCCGTTAAGACCACTTCATTCTACTCAAAAAGTGCCTTAAGAATGTGAAAATTATTTTCATCTAATTTAAAAAACCATCGAGATATCGCCATTTATCAAAATACGGAAAAAGCGAACTTTTCGCCATAACTCGAAAACAAAAGACGATAGCTAATTTTTGTTTTCATAATTGAGTTTCTCTCAAAAAAAGCGATCGAGGATGTGCGGTCCATTTTTCCATATCTCTTATAGTTTCCGAGTTCCCCTATGAAAACGTCCAAATTTGCCCACCCTGTACATCGTTACAACTTGTGTATCGAAAATGGTGGTCGTAACTTCGAACAATTTTTATAAAGTTTAATGCACTATTATTTCTAATAAAATGTTCCTTAACTTAACTACTCTTTGACGTTGTAATAATTAAAATTGTTTTTAACGATATCTAGTGTATCTTGACACCGAGACATTTCCGGACACTAGTATACTAATAAAAAATGTTTCTCTAAGTGCACTCTATCATTTCTGAAAATTAGGAATAGTTATTCTGTTACACCCTGTATATATACATAATAATAATAATAATAATAATAACAGTAATTAATGAAAAAAAGTTGCATTTTTGTGTTTTTGCGATGTTATTTGTTGATATTTTTCGTAAACAAATTAATTAAAATAATGAAATAGAAATTGTTCTGATATTATTAACGAACTCATGTCATAAAACCCATCTTTTTATACTTCTTACGTGGGGTATGTGGTGTAACTAGTAGGGATCGGGTACGAAATAGATTAGTGTATGAATAGTGTGATATTGGAATAATATGAGCGAATGCCTAATGAACGGATGGCTAAAATAATTTACGTGAGTGATATTTACACGTCTGCGTGAACGTTCGATGAATAGATGAAGCGGTATGATTGAGAATGTTTTGCATGAGCAAATGTTTCCAAGTGGTAGGAATAGAAAAGCATATATGAAAAGTATCCTGAATGTGGATGAAGCAAAAGTTGCTTGATTGGATATAAATATTTGGCGGAAAGTAATTTCACGGCATAGTCGAAACAGCAACAAACTTTTGAGTATATGGCGTGATTGTGTATGTATAATTCAGTATAACAACGGTTTTAGAAACTATAATTATGTTATCGTTATTTAAAAAACTGGAAATTTCTGGAATTAACATAATTACAATTGAAAGTTATTTTATTTTATAAAAAATATTCCGAAAACATTTTATTTTGAATCATATGATAAAATAAAATTATCATAACTTATAACATGATTATTTTTGTATAGGGCGCAAGCGAGATTACAGCAATGACGATTGTTTTATGATGTTTATTATGACTCATGGTAAAAGTTATTATTTACACGTTAAAAATAAACGGTATCGTTTTGAAGAACTATGGAAAACATTTCTACCGAAAAAATGTGCAACGTTGAAAGGAAAACCGAAATTATTTTTTATTAATGCTTGTCGAGGTGCAAAACGAGATGCAGGCTACTGCTGCACTGTTAAACTACGAGAAAATGAAATGAATACAAATTTTGAAAATATTCAACCAGATTTCAAAATAGGCGAAAAAAGAAAATCAAATTTAACAACACTTTCTCCAAATGATTCTGATTTTTTGATTCTATACAGTACATTTAACGGTAATAAAATAGTAGGTATATTATGTTATGAGGAGTTGAAAGCGATCCCAAAAAAGCATTCTTTTCCAAGTATCATATTATTTTTCTTTTCTTCCAGTGTTCCGAAAGAAATTAAACTAAAAATATATCACTAAAATAAATATACCTACCATACCTAACCTAACGATCATATATGACAACGTGATATATGACAATAATTAATGTTTCATCGGTCAAATATGCATTTTCTGACAAATCGCACGGTGTGTACATTTTTTTTACACTTTTTCACACATTTTCAATAATTAAATTCGAATTCAAGGGAAAATAAACGAGTCAAACATCAAAATTTAAAATACTTATCTGAAATTTTTAGCAGTTGATTTTTACCTCTAGATTTAATTATGTCTTAATATGATGTACTTATCACCAAAGATGCGCTAGTTTTTCAATCTTTCAGCAGATATTAAAACTTACCTTGTCAGTTTAATTTTTTTTCTTTGTTTGGAAAAATATTCTTCTAAAATAATTCAATAAATTTCGCATCAATACAAATTAAAATTATAGCTTTATTTATGATTTGTAGGATATGTATCATTGCGTGACGTTAACTCTGGATCATGGTTTATTCAGGCTTTTTGTGAAGTATTCGAAGATCCAAGAAATAGAAAATTAATAACAACTCGAATACGATATTTATTCGTACATACAGTACATAAAGTTGTGCTGGCTTCATATCAAGCTGGTCGGACAACCGTATTTTTTTAAAAAAAAGCGGTTAAAAATTTAAAAATGTGGTGTTTATTTTATACAAAATAAATGATCATACTTACATTCGCGAAGTACACGGTTTATTCTGCTGTAAGTGAAATCTTCGTAATATTTTACATCGAATTTTAGATATTTGGATAAAACGTGTCGTAGGCATTTCATATTGCAATCACTACCTTTGCGAGGTGTGTAGCCGTTAATATATTAAGTTCTGTATATAATTTTTATTAAAAATTATTTATATAGAAATAAAAGGTTAAAGTTTTATAATATTTTGATTATAATTCGACAGTTTGATTCATTACACGTAAATCATCGTCAGGAAAATAAATACAAATGACAAATATAATAAACAAACATAACATAGATGCAAGTAATTTTAATTTAAAGCCCTTTATTTGTAAATTTGTATTTTTATTATCTTTAATGTATCTTTAATGTATTATCTTCCTGTAATTTTGTTTTGCCTTTGCGATCGAAGGGTTAAGCATCCCTGGCTGTAAGACATACTCCTAATAAATATGTTCATATGGACAGTTATGATAACTAGATATTAAACTTTTGCATTTACTGTTACACTAATAAAACTTTGATCTCTCGTAGTTTTTTCACCAAATAAAATAAAACGTACTTTTATATGAACAGGATTTTTAAATTAAAATGTCCCCTCTCCAATAAGAGATGTCAAAGTTTTTATTACATTGTAAATCAATCTAATGATAACTTATCAAAATTTTACTTAAGAAACAAGTAGGTATTTGATTTAAACATATCGTTAGTCGATTTCTTGTTTGTTCCATACACCATTTTTGGTCAATATTTTAACAATCGTGGATGTTATAATTTTAATAGTTTCGAAAATATAAATTGTAATTTGTTCTATATCAACAATTTAATTCAGAAACTTTAAACATCGTTTTCTGGAAAGTAAGGTTTTGTCATATGGATCAAACAAGAAATCGACTGACGATATGTGCAAAGTATCTAAGATACAGGGCCATTAGCATAAAACGTTGATAACTAAATTAATGAGTTAACCAAGCAACTAGATTATTAACTCTCTTTAAAATACTTCATTCATTGGTCAGTTGGTAAGTTAACGAAAGAGTTAACAATGTTTTATGCAACCGAATCACAGTACAATAATATAATAAGAAAAACTGAAACTGTTGCTTAACTGTTTATTCTGAGAAGAATGTAAAAAATAAATAAAAAAATCCATATTTTTTTATAATGTTTATTTCTTTTTATAAGATATTCATTAAAAAATCCCCGATTTTTTTTAACAGAATACGGGAAAGAGGAAAAGTTTTATAAACGATCTTGTTAAATAAATTTCCAAATATGGAATAGAGAAATTTATTCGAGTGTGAATGATGCTTTTACATTTGTGTACAACCCAAAAACAAAACGCGTTCTAGTGTTCAGGTGCTGGGAGTCCAAAGAAGCCACGACAACCAGCGCGGCGCCGGCGCGGCAACCAGTCCAATTACAATCATTATTAAGATGACAACAAAAGTTGACGGTTTGATTGTTCTTTAAAGAAAGATGGAAATTTGATAAAAGTTTTTACTGGATTTTCTCGTATAGAGTTACAAAGTGTTTTCTAGCTTAGCTTAGGTGGGATGCTGTTGTCAAATTAACTTTGTGTCATTAGTTATGTTAATTAATCAAAAATAATAAAAAAAATATTATTATTATATATCTTATTATTAGCAAATAATTTTGATAAAAGTGCTCTTTAACATTTATTTTCAATTACATTTTGCTGTTTTCTATTATTGATACGTATTTTTATAGATATACGTAGGTATATTTATTAGTTAAATTTACTAAAATACTATTCGTATGCAATTATGCATATTATCATTTTAGTAAAATTCAAGATAAATATATACAGATATGTTATTGAATAGTAGTAAAACATATTTACCTATTTAGTCTCTATAGCATCAACGAGCAATGTTTCTTTACGGCCAAATTGCAATTTGAATATTGAATATTTTTATTCCGATTCTTAAGCTCATGTAGTGACAAAAATAGATGACATATCTTACCGCTTACACTGTTCAAAATAGTAGGGTAAAAGAGTAAAAATTTTCGAGGCTAATTGAATTTGTAGCCTTATTAGAGCAAAAAATTTCCCTGCTTTTGCGTATTTTAAAATATTTGACTTTTTATTTTTATGGAAAGGCAATAAATACGAAAAATAAGGTTAGATAACTGCTCACTCATTTTGTTTTTGAGTAAAACATTAAAATTTACCCTTTTTTGAGTATTTTTTAAATTTTCTTGTTACTGCGCATGGTTCAACATGCGTGTGGTACACAAAAAAAATTAATTTAATTACCTTAAAAAGAGTATATATTTTTTACCCTTTTCTGAGATAATAAAGTGCTCTTTTTGAATTTACTTATTTAGGGTATTCATATATACCCTGTTTAGGGAACGGACTTATATAGGTACTAATAAGGATATTTTTTTTCGAACAGTGTATGTAATTCTGTAGTAACCATGGAGAGGTAGGCCTAGACTCTAGATTTTATTATTATTATTATTCTTATCTAAGCAAGACAGTAAATTTTTCTACAAAAAGGAGAAAGCAACATAAAAATATAGATGTGATGTTATGAGAAAGGAAAAAAAAAGTTAAACAAATTACCGCAACCAAATATGTATTAACAAAATCTCTATCCGAGTAAATTTGCATAAACAAGGTCTCATCCCCTTTTATACAATAAACTCATCCAAATTGAAAAACAATTAATAGTGAAATAACCTCGGTTTAAAGTCAAAGTCAAGTGAAGTCAGTCAGTGTGCTTTTCAGAGACGGATCTAGCTTTTTGGGGGTCTAGGGCTTAAAAATACCAAGGGGCCCTACACGTTTAAAAAAAAAAAATTGTTTTCTTTTTCTTTATTGCAATAAAAAATGGAAATTTCCATTTAAGATTTTAAAGTTACCCTCTGCTCTCCTTAAAAAAGGTGGGCAGTAGCTTTTCAATTTTAGTACGAATGAATGTTGCCCTCAAAAATATAAACTTTTCATCTGTGAAATTTTTGCGTCCGATGCTTATTTTTCGAGATATATCGAAGTCTTCACTTGAAGTGACCAGACGACATAATCGCTTATGAACAAAATTAAAATTCATAAATAATTTTTTTAAATATTTTATAGAATTTCTTATGTAAAACAAATAAAAAAATACTAACACTTTTTTCCTATCATTTAATTAACGAGTTATAAATAGTCAAACTTACTTATGACCCCTTATTATTATTATTATTATTCGAAAGGTTGGTGTCATAAAGTCCCAGAGCACTGCGGCCTAGTGGCCTATTGTACTGTCCCTTTGAACTATCTCATGTAAGAAGTCCTGTCTCTCTTATGAAATCCAGTATCTTGGTCCACGGTAATTTATGCACTGAGTCTCTCTCTATCTCATCTAGTCCAAACTTGTTGTATCTTTTTTGAGCTAGAGAGTCACAGTCGCAAATCAAGTGTAGAGGTGTTTCAAATGACTCTCCACATTTTCTGCATACTGGGCTATCGTTTAAGCCCAGTGTGTGTTGGTGCTTTGCCAGATGGCAGTGTTCACTCAAGATACCCATCATATCTCGGATATTTTTCCTACTAAGATTAATAATATCTATAGCGTTTGGATTAATTCTATCCGGGAGAAATGTTTTGGTGTGCCTTTGTTCGGCAGTTTCCATCCATTCTCCTGTATGTTTTTTATGCAGCCACTCCGTGACTGATTTCTTTGCGGTTTTATAGGGAATCCCGCACAATACGTAGGCATTATCTTGGTTAATCCTAGTACCGTCTTTTGCAAGAGTGTCAGCCATTTCGTTGCCTCCAATGCCCTGATGTCCCGGCACCCACACCAATGTCACTGTTGTAACAATGTCGTGTTCTGCCAGTTCTGTCAGTGCTTGTAAGCATTGATAGACTGTTCTTGACTTTGTTCTGTAAGCCTTAAGCGCATTAATAGCTGCTTGGCTATCTGTACAGATACAGATTTCTTTTTGATTTGTGCAATCCGAAAGGCTCTGTAGTATAACTTTGCAACATTTATATATTGCAAAAGTTTCTGCCTGGAATATGGAATTTTGAATTCCCAGAGCCAAGCTAATGCTATTCTCTGTTCGTTCATTATATACCCCCACTCCAGTGCCTTGTTCAGTTTTAGATCCATCCGTGAACCAGATGTCTCCTTTCAAACGTTTTTTTGTGCTTGACCAATCCATTCTCTATGAGATAACCACTTTGAACCCCTTAACCCCTTAAAACAATAAATAATTAAAAAAATCAAAAACACGTCAATTTTATTTTTAATTGGGCTATCTTAATATAAAATAGAATTGTAAAAAAAAAATACATAACAATTAAATATTGGGTAAAATATGTGTAAGGGGTGCAAAAGGGTAACTTACAAATCGTATGGAAAAAAACTAATACCACTGGTAGATAGCTCTTAAAAAGGGAAGGTATTCGTATATTTACACTTTTGTTCTAAAATGCATAGTTTCCGAGAAAAAAAATAAAAACCAATTTTACTCTAAATTTTGGGGGTGCTTATCACCCCCTCAACCTTGATTACAGCCGATCAAAAAAAATACGTGTCGCTTAGTTTTTAGTGTTCTACTTGATACCTGAAGCTTATTTAAATCGGCGTGTAACACCTCGATATGTTTGCTTGTTAGTCGGGAACCTGTATTTACAATACGGTCAATATTTGTTTCTGCAGCTGCGTCTTATCACTACCGGTTAATAAAAATGACCCTGATCGTTCCTTGAGGTGATTAAGTAATGAAAATTAATCACGCTTTAATGTTATATATTATTTTTTGTTGATATTTAATAAATATTAGTAAATTTGTGTTTTAAATTTTTTGTGTTTCGATCTTTTCTCTTATAAGCCGTGCTTGGTATAGAATATAATAGGTATATGTCCGAGAGGTTGGGGGCCCCTTGCGGATCTGGGGCCCAGGGCTATAGCCCTATTAGCCCATATGTAGATCCGTCCCTGGTGCTTTTACAGCATTATAGAGCTTAAAGCGGCGCGGCGCGGCGCGGCTCGGCACGGCACGGCATGACAATGGCACGCTTTACCCCGTTTTATGCCAGCATGCATTAAACATTCCCGTGGTTCAAGTATAACAAGATTAAAAGTATATGGGTAAACCCATATATAGACCAGTTTGACATTATCACAAAAATGATACGAAATAGGAATAAAAAAATTTTCACCGAAAGTTGGCAACATTGTATTTTGATAATGTAATTTAATAATATAGGCGCTAAAGGTATCTTCTGTAAAAATTTTATGAAAATCAGATAAATAATGCTGGCATAATAAATTTTTAGAAAACTATTAATTTTTTTTCGAAAAGTTTTAATAAAATTATAATTTATGTGAGCACTAGGAGAAACTTTTCTGAAAATTTGATCAAAATCGGATAAATAATGTAGCCACAATGAATTTTTTTAAATTTTAGTAATTTTTTTCTCAATAAGTTGGCAACACTGTATTTTGTTAAAATTGCATAATTTATGCGGGCACCAGGAGAATTTTTAGTGAAAATTTGATTAAAATCGATTAAATAACGTGGTCATAATAAATTTTTAAAAACTTTAGTAATTTTTTTCTTGTAAAGTTGGTAACACTGTATTATATTAAAATTACGTAATTTATGTGGGCACTAGAGAAACCTTTTCTGAAAATTTGATCAAGATCAACTTTAGTAATTTTTTTCTCGGAAAGTTGGCATCACTGGAAAAAACCAAAACCACATGACCATTTTGGGCACTAGGCAAATTTATCCTGAAAATTTCATTAAAATCGGTTGAACCATCTAGGAAGAGTTGCGATCACAAAATTTTGTCTGACGACCGAGCGAGCGAGCTAACGACGCACATCCATACACCCACATAAACTAAGTTCAGATTCGTCATCTAGAGGTTATATGAAGGATTTCTATATACAATTTTTTTTTTTGAAAATGTTACAGACACTGTACCATAATTTCATATTCTCTACAACTTTTGTCAAGAACATTATGCCGTATTATTGACAGAAAAGGCCGTTTACCTGAATATAAAATAGTTTTTTACATTTTTCATGGCCGCCTTGATTTTTAAAAAACTAAAAATATGCTTGAAATTGTTTTCAGACAAAGCAGGGCGGAATCCCAAAATATAAAAATGAAATTCTTAAATTTTTTGCCGATTACACCTATAGTGAACTCAATCCGGGGACACACTGTATATATATATATATACATTATATCAAACATACTAGTGTGTTGTTTTATTGTGCGAACTATAAGTGAATGTCCCAGCGACCAAGCCAAACAACGGCCTAGAGTGAGTAATTTCCTTTTTTTACATCCTGTATTTATCACTCGTCGGTACTGAAGTTGCCGTGTTACAGTGTCGTAGCCAGGTAAGACAAAATCGCCCCGTGTTACAAAATCTTACTTTCAAGAAAATGATGTTTAACGTTTCTGAACTGAGTTGTTTATAGTAAGAATATGGAATAAATTTGAACTTATATTTCCGAAACTATTAAAATTATAACATGATTGTTAAAATGATAAAAGCAAACAAATATGTATTGCCAAAATTTGCAATAAGTCAATTTGACCAAAAATGTTACTGTAAAAGAACAACCTCAGTTTTGGTCGATCGTCAACGTTAAGATTTGAATAAAATTTTGCTAATATTTCGGAAATATTAGAAAGCAGTTCTAGAAAGTTTATTCGTCAGGGATCAACAGAAATTATTATACGCACTGGATGCTTTTGAAGTTACCTGTAGCATAAATGGAAATAATTATATAAATAAAATAAAAATTAATATACCACGTTTTTAACACGGATTAAAAAGTGTAAAATAATTTATCCTAGCCCCTCACACAGATTTATAACTCCATACAGAAAAATATGGGGTAACAACAGCTACTCCATACACTCCTTACTTTTATCTATTGCATGCGCCCCAAGTTTTTCTCTATGGGAATTATAAATCTGTAAGGCCGCGTTCTCACCAAAAGCAACTGGCAACGCAACGCAATTACAATGCGACCGCAACTTCAATTGAATTGCTCTTGTGTTCTTACTGAAATCAACTGTTTTGAAGTCTCTTGTTCGGTAGTCGTGAACAAAATGTCGTCCTCGTCAGATGAAAATATAGCCGCTGCATACTTGCTAGTGAAAAAGCGTTAAAAGAAAACATACCTAAAATTTTGGGCCACAAAATTCAAAGATTTTGCTGTTTCGTCCGCCATGACACAGCAGTTCTTGGCAACTGTAGACCGCAACTGGCGACGGCGACGCGGTACGCAGCGCTGTTGGCAACCGATTAGCAACTGGTTGCGTTGCAGTTGAGTTGCCTTTTAGTAGGTGGAAACACGTGTATTTAAATATTAGCGCCGAGTTGCGTTGCTGATGCGTTGCAATTGCGTTGCGGTCGCCGGTTGCTTTTGGTGAGAACACGGCCTAAGAGAAACTATTTTATACTTTTTAGTCTGTTTTAAAAATTTCGTGTATTAATTTTTTTTAAAACTTTAACTTTAATATAATTAAGTAATTTAATTAATTATAATTTAATAATTATATAATTATAATTAATTAAGTTAATTAATTAAATTAAATATTTCTAATAAGTATTTTTAATACAGTCTGTGTCGTGACACCATAAGGTTAACATCGTCCAGTGTTTATCGAGTAGCGTTACATCATTGCGGCTAATACAATTAGTATAATTTAAATCAAGAATTTTTTTATTATAATTCTTTGTATTGAAAACATAAAGTATATTTAATTGTTGTTTCGTAAACGTTTTGCTAGCATGTCTGGCGGTGAATATGGTGAAGGTGGTCCACCACCTAATAATATAATTACAGCGGGTTTAATTAGTGACTCAATATGAGTCCTTGCAGAAGAAAACATATCAGAAAGTAATCTTTTAGACAATACATATTGTGTAGAAGAAATGCAATATACATGTCAATCCACCAAACGAAAAAATGAAAACTCATCTCTAAAAAATAAAAATAAAATTCCAAACTTAAATTCAAAAGACAATACAAATAACTCAGTCGAAAAGGAGAAAGAATTAACTTCAAGTGTCAAAAACAGTTTAAAGAACAGATATGATATTAAAGATAATGGACCATTTATAATTATCATAAAATATTGCAGATAAGCAAAAAAAAATCGGTAAATTTCATCAAATATCTTTAGAAAAAATGATATTCAATCAACACGCAAATGTTGCTAGTAATATTGTAAATATCACGTTAATCGGACGAAATAGAGTAAAAGTAGACACTAACTCAACAAAATCGGCCAACTTCCTAGTAGAATCAACTTATTTCAAATTAGTGGGACTAGAAGTTTATATTCCAAATTCAATAATATATCGAAAATGAGTTATAAAACAAGTCGATACGAATGTACCTGTCGAGGAAATATTATCCGTTATTAAATCTTCAGTTCAAGTTACTGATTGCAAAAGGATAACAAGAAAAAAAAATTAATCTAAATGGTAAACCTAAATTTGAAAATACCCCCACCATCGTAAACTCGTTCAAAGGATAAAGATGGAAATTCTCACATATGTGAAGTAGAAAATATACACAATTCATTAATGTATAAGAGTAGTCTAGGGGAAGGGCGACGATGTGCAATTCTTTGCATATACGTATATGCAGGGAATTGCACATCGTCGCCCTTCCCCTAGACTACTCTTATACATAAATGAATTGTGTATATTTTCTACTTCACATATGTGAGAATTTTCATCTTTTATTTGTCATTTATCGAAATTTTCGATTTTCTGAAACAAAAACAAAAAAAAACGTATTATTTCGTGCATATTTTTAATGCAAATATACCTAGCTAATTGCAAAACTATACAAATTTTAATTTATTTATATAAGGAGCGCCTTATCAATTATTTTTTTTTTAGTTACTCTCATATTTTTAGAAAACTTCTTCAATTGTACATTTAATTATAATAATCTAAAGGTTCGCTTTTCTTACAAATTAAACTGAAATCGTATACATTATTGGAATATTGAATAATCCGTTTTTCTTTTTTCAAAATTATTAATATTTTAAAAAAATTATAGTTTAAAAACAATTTTTCTTTTATAAACATACAAAATACAAACTAACCTTTTTACCTAACCTGTCCTATATTACGGAGGGGACACCATTCTGACAGTTTCAAAAAATCGAAGTTTTATTTTGCATTTTCTGAAAGCGTGTAGTGTGTAGAATAATGTGTTTTTAATATCATCATAAAATTATAAATAATAATTTATTTCAATTTTATTTTACTTATATTATACTTATAGCAATAACTTGTAATAATTTTTAGTTTATTATTGTTGTTATACACCGAATATTTAAGAAATTAAGGCCATTTTTTAAATAAAGTTGACTTAAGAACACCACTCTGACATTATTAAAAAATTGCTTTTTTGTGCATTTTGTGTGTAGAATACCGGGTTAAAACGGTTTTCTGGAATTGGAATTTTTGGTGGAGTTGCAACGACCAGTACAGAGTTGTCTCAGAACAGGTAAAACTAACTTTGAGTGCAAAGCAGTGATTTTGCGCTCTAGCAAGCTCGGTTTCTATCGATGCCCGACTTTACGGCTACCGTTCAGTTTTAGGTAAAAATAAAATTGTAGTAATATTACACTTTGTAGGTGTACACTTTTTTATTCTTATAAATAACGATTACTATAATAATATAATGAACTAAATAATGTAGAATAGGGAATAAGACAAGCGCAAAAGCGCTCCTTGGCAATTTTGGACGAGGAAACAGCAAAGACCCATGCCACTCAAACGGTTAAACTCGTTTTTTTCAAAATCTTGTTTTTCAACATTGTTTCACCGAGATTTCGAAAACTATTCATCTGATTTATCTCGCTCTTAGATGTAATTATAAATAATTAAATTTTCTAAAATTATACTATGGATATGTTCTTGTATTTCGATTTTTCTATACGCTTTAAAAGTTGATATTTTACACTGATAAAAAGAACACTTTTTCAAACAGCCATCATATTCGAAATTTCAAATAATCCTACTTATTATGGTAGATTTTTATTTTAGTTTTAGAATATTCTAAGGAAACTTTTGTATTATGTTAGAAAACTTTCTGGAGGACTTGACAAATGACCAGGGTACTTTTGACAAGGGCTGACAAAACTACGTGTGACGTCACAATTTGAAAACATTTTTTGACATAAAAATTCGAAAACGCAGTTCAAATATACTGTAATAACATATAAAAATCTCGGAATAAATGCATTTTGCCTATTTTCAAAGCGCTCAAGATGGAGACACTTAATCAAAATTGTCAAATATACCGATAAGTTAAGACTTAAACACTCGGTGACGAAATTATAAAGAATTATAGTAACAATCCAACGTTTCTAAACGTGAACAATGAACTAATTTAAATTAGTTACAAATTAGTTTATTGTGATGATCAAATCGTTTAGAAACGTTAACTATAATTCTTTATAACGTCGTCACCGAGTGTTTCAATCTTAGCATATTTAGTATAAAAACTACTTAACATCAATACAACCGATTCGTGCGCTAACCCGCCACGCCGCGCCGCGCCAACCGGTTACATTTGAAAATTTCTATTGTAATCGCACAGTGATCAATACATTTTTTCAATTTGTAACTAATTTAAATTAGTTTATTGTGATGACCGAATCGTTTAGAAACGTTAGATTGTTAACTATAATTCTATACCGAAAATTTTTATAAAATAGCAAACTATTCAATATTCCTCTTACATATATACATTTTGCAAAAATTATTGTTAATATTACTATGCTTACTTTTCCTGCCGGAATAAGTCCAAAATGCATAGGTATAATGACTCTTTCTGTATATCATTTCTCTAATTGACAAATGTTTGTATGTTTGTATGTTTGTATGTTTGTATGTTTGTATGTTTCTGCAGCATCTCCTCCTAAACCCCTGAACCGATTTTGATGGGAGTAGTGTCATTTTAATTGGTTCATTCCCTATTTGAGAATAGGCAAGTTTCATCTTTCTACGATTTCATCTTGGTTTTCAAAAATTTAAAAAACTATGTTTATAATGCAAATGTCAAAAATAAACTTGGATAGCTATGAAAAAAATGTATGAAATAAATAAATGGCTAGAGTAAGTAATCGAGTCCCGAAAAGTTGCTGTATTCACAAATTTTAAAAAAACCAGATTTGCGCATGCGTGAACATCGGAATGCGCATGCCTGATGTGCATAAACCAGTAAATCTCAAAATATTTCGTTAGTAATTTTATCATTTTCGTCCGTTAAGACTTATATCATGTTAAGAAGTGTGATTGTTCCTTATGTTATGTTATGTTAAGAAATCCGGTAGGTTAGGGTAGGTTTGGTAGGTAGGTTTCAGGTAGGAGTTTGTTTTTTAAAAACCGTTAAGACACATTTAAAATCACATTTTGTCTTGTCACACATTTTGAGAGTCACTGGTTTTTCAACTAACGTGAACACAGCAACATCTCGGGACTCTATTTTTTACTTATACCAAATAAATAAACAGCTGTCACAATATATTGCAAGTACATTTTTTTTACATATATCAGTGCATATACTTACATTTTTTTTATTAAAATAAGAGTAAAAAGTACATTTCATTGATATTGTTGTATTATAAAAATTTTGTATCATGCCCAAATGAGCAAAATCTAATATAAACGGCAATAAAAATGCCAAGAGAATGAAGATGGAATATTTGAATCTTTCGTCGGATAAAAAAGAAAAGCTTAAATCAAAAATTTTTAATATATTATTATTATATTTACGTAATACTTTCTATGAGGCGCGCGCGTGCGCGCGCTTTTTATTTTTTTATATTTATATACTGTGTCTTTGTGTTGTGTTTGTTACTATTTTCGACTTTAAACGTGACCCTTTAAGGGTCACGGGTTTTCTAGTTTTATGTGTATAAAAGCTGGTTGCTCTGTTGATAAAATTACAGATAGTTCTTCAGAAAGATTAATTTTGTAAGAAGCAAGTTCTTCTTTATCACATGCTGCTTGAATATTGTAACAAACTGGATCTTGGCAGATTAAGATCCAGATTATACATGCAGATTATTCGCAGAGGAAAATAACTAAATAATCAAAAGTTATACTTACCTGTATAACTGCACTGCCCCTCTGCTGGACACAGCTAATAACACGTTTAACTTTTGTATTGAGAACAAAAAGGTAATTTATAAATAATTACGTCGACAACTTTAAACGAAAATGTAAATTAATTTATTTAACGAGAATAACAAATAAATAATTTATTACACAAAAGTGAATATATATATATATTGTGACAATTTAGATGAATTTAAAATTTATGTTGTTGATTAAATTTTATCAAAGTGTTCAAATTTTGAAGTATGTTTCATTCATCTGATTTTTATCCTACCTGTCACCCATAATGGGCACGGCGTCAGTTGTTTGGAGGAGAGCTGGGTCGTAGGTGGGGTTGGTAGGAACTTTATTTTGTGATGTTGGTAAATTAGGTGGGCGCCAGTCAAAGCGGAATGTTGACGCAAAATTGAGAAGCTTTGACAAATCTCAAAAAGGAACTTATCGGGATAGGTACTGTTTTCGTCTTTTCGAGAATTTGTTTCGGAAATGAAATAACTTAATTAAATAAAAAAATATACCTGATGATGAGTCGTAATATAATTCGTTATATTGATTGATTTTTATTCACTACAGAGCTACGTGTTCTTTTTCAATACAAAGAAATTTATGTCGTTCGTAATAGTGTATCTAGACAGATTGTTTGACGTCTGCTGGTTAGCGGGTGGTCTAGCTAAAGTAGATCTTCTTCTGAGCTTTCGTAGACGCTGAGGGGACGACAGTACGCATTACGCAGTAGCGGTTTGGTAGTTGATGAAGACTGCCAGAAAATGGTCGCTCTCGAGATCGGATTATGCCCAATTGGCGTTCGTACGTTCAGCATAAATCGTTCAGTCACTACTTCGTGCTCGATTTGTATAAAAGTATATCTCATTCAGCGGCTGATCCAAAATTCGGCTTCCAAGATAGACTGAGGCTGCTAATACGACTGATTCCCACTCAGACGTCTTTGAAAGTCACAGACTGGTCCCTAAACATAAGAGGGCAGAGCAGAATAATCCGAACTAACAAATGTAATATAATCAAACAAATCGAACTTGAAACAGAAGTTGATACACTTGAAATAACAGAGGTATTAAATACAAACATACAATCATCAATATAACAGAATGGTACAAAAATTAGAGATCGTTACACGACTCAAATAAAGGACTTAAGTGAACTTAACGTATTCTATCAGGAAGGTGATAGCGCAATGCAATGAAAACTCGACAGTATGCAACTAAATATACTACACACGATTCCAAACAAAATAAGTTAACTTTACCTAGTTAAATGTCCTGATTCATCATAAATTAACAGTTCAATATTAAATTATTACAACAAAATAACATATTGGCTTTACAAAAAAACAGTTGGCTTTGCTTTGCTGATGGCATGTGCGGCGAAAGTCTTTCGTTGCTATGGTCTAGACTACAAGTCGAAACTACGCGAGCAATGTCTCCGAAAGAAAGCTGTGGTACGTTCCAAACTCAAAACTAATAAAACAGGCTTCTTGCCTCAAACATAATAGAACGTTTTCCACAATATCACAAAAAAATTATCTTTACGAAGACGGCCGGCTATCAAAATGGACTTTAATCCGAGCCGAATTACGCGCGCAGAATAATGACGCTACGCTTCAATCAACTCACGCACACAGGTTCACCAAATCATCTACAGCAGCCCAATGACGTCACAATTACGACATGCAAGTTACAATAATAGGATTGCACTTGGAATATTGGACAACATAACACATAAACTATAATACAGGATCGGGACAGTCGTGAAATTGTTTTCAAAAACAATAAATCTTAATTGATTATAAATCAAAATCTTAGAAAATTCTCTCATATAAAACGAATTTAAAATCTTAATCAATAATAAATCAAAGCGTTAGAAAATTCCTTAAATGAAAATAATTCGAAATACAAATTATTCTCTCATCAAATATCTTATTAAAATAATTCAACAATATTGTTCATTAATCCAATGAATAATGACACAATAATAACTAAACCGATTCGAATAACATGACTGAATAAATCGTAAGTCATTGATCAAGGTCACGTGAATTTAAAAATGAATCAAAAGAAAAACAATTTGATCTAGATTTAGATTCAAATTTTCACAATTATCGCTTACCTACTTGTATTCAGCTATGCCAAATTCCAATCGTCACCAATCACGTGGACGATCATACAACGCAATTACTAGCGTTCAAATAAAATATGCTCTCCAACCAAAAATAAAATAGAAATATTCCCACCGGAATCATAAATTTTCTAACGTTATAATTACTGAAACTTGAATATTCTAAATATTCACACAATAAAATCTCATATTCGCGTTGAAAACAATTTCACTCCGGCAACAGGAACAGAGGTGTCGGCTCGGAGAGTACGCTCTCAACAAGAGAGTGTCTGTCGACGAAGGTTGAGCGGAAGAGACGGAAGAGAGAACGCTACCTGGCACTGGTCGCTGCCCAAGAGAGGCTGTCCAAGAGAGGGAGGCCACGCCAAAACGCTTGCACTTATGCACTCTCCCCACTACAGGTTTGAGGCGGACGTGACGGCTACTAACGAATTTTATTTCGCTTATTTCAATGTTACTAATAATATTGTTCGTTGATATAATAATTAAATATTCTAAAACAATTACTGAATTTAGAAAATACAATATAATTTGCTGGCATAAAATATTCAGCGATATGTCAGTAACGCCATCTCTTGTGGTTCACAGGAATCTCAATGACAGTTGTCAAAATATTTATTTCAAACAAGTGACAATGTCAAATTGTCACAATATATATATATATATATATATATATATATATATATATAAGTTAAGTAAACGATTATGGTTCGACTTAAAAAAATTTATTTTATTTTTATAACGGATAATGATTTACAAATCGATGTTGACAATTTCAAATACAGAATGTAACTAACTTAAACATATAAAAAAGTATATAATGTAAAATTAACTATCAGCAGTTTTGCTTTACAATTTTATGTATTCAAGTATCATGCAGTGGCGGGGTTCTGCTGTTATCAGCAGTTTCCGTGGGAATCTACGATTCTAACTCCTCCCCCCTTAGAATTGGGCATCCCCTGGAAGATTGACGTGGGGTTGAAGATTTGATAATTTCTGTTCCACGGATGGACTCTGGTTTGATTTTTTGCATCTCGTTTGCAGGAACTTTCTAAGAAAAACTGTGAACATTACAACGCCAATGATTAATAAAATAATATACAGAGTTGCAATTGAATAATTTGTGACGTTGTTGATGTCGTATTCATCGATGTTTTCGTATTTATTGATTGGTATCTTCAGATCTTGAATGTTGTTGAATTCGATGGCGAATTTTGGCTTCTGGTTTATATTCAGAGATTAGTAGTGAAATTTTCTATTACGGTCGGCTTTCCAAACGTTCCCTCTTTGAAATTTAACAATTGATTCTTGAATTTTATTTTACATTCTTCTTGTTTGATTAAAAATATTCCTTGTAGATTTTTTATTTCATCTCTATGTTTGCATGTCGTGTGAATTGTTTCGGTTGTTGGAAAAACGGCCAAATATTGATTGATTTCATCAATTAGCTCGACGTGATTTGTTCTTGTATCGATTTTCACATATTGACAATTTTTGTTGTTATTGTGTAAAATAATATTTTGTTCGCATGAGTTGTTGGCGATTTCGTTTATTTTATTCGGACATTGAAAGTTATTAATTTCTTTAGTACAAACATCGTTTAGAGATTTTATTTGATCGTCCGTAGATTTCAAAAAATATTGACTATTCGGGATTACAGTTACAAATCCAGACTGAAACTTGGTGGGGACGGATATGAGATGAAATAATTCAAAATTGGTTTCAAAATTTATAGGAATTTCTATGAAATACGTTATTTTATCAGAGTTTAATTTACAATTTATGTTAATAATTTTTTCGAATTTTGGCATATTTTCCATAGTTGGTTCTAAAGGAAATTCGTTTTTGTAAAATTTATAAATTTTATTTAACTCATCATGTAGATCATTAATTTTAATAATGCTAGGGTGCATAACGTGCAATTTACAAAAAGTTAGTGAATTTTCTATATCTTGAAGAATATTTAAAATAATTGTAAATAAAGTTGATAGTTGATTGTAAATATCTTGAATAAAACTATTTTGATTACGGGCTTCACTGATAACAATATGTAACAGTTGTTCAATTTTTAACTTTAATTGTAATTCGTTTTGTCTGATTGTTTCAATTGTTTTATTGAACTTTTCGATTATTTGGTTGCTAACTGAATATTAATACTTTAATTGATTATTTAATTTATTTTTATTATTTTCTAATAATCTAAGATTTTTGTTAATATTTAATTTCTAATCTCGCGTTGAACGCGATGTAGACGGACCTGCAATATCGAAAATATTTTGAGTGATTTTTCTAGGTTGTTTTATATTTGATAAATGAATTTTTGACTGTTTTTTGTTATTATCAATATTAATTTCCGTTGTTTTTAAATTCTTATTTACAGATTTAATTTTTTTCTCTTTTTAAAATTAGCCTGCCGCGTTTTTTTAACCTTTTGTTTATTGTGTACATAAAGACTTTCGGGTATATCGGGTAAATTTTCTTGATTTTGGTTTAATTTGTTAATTAATTTTGTTTTAATATTTTGGTAAGCTAACTTAACTTTCTTTTTGTGATTTTGGTTTTTTACTTCGTATCTGTGTATATCTGGGAATCTGTACGACTTAGTGTAAACAGGCAACTCGTCTTTAGTACGTATGCGGTGTTTAATTTCATTTGTAAAAGATAAAGGTTTATCATCTGTGTGGAAAAGGTCACTGTACTGTTTAATTAAATTTTTTATTGCTAATTTTTCTTCAGTGTTCGTGTGTTCTGTTCTAATTTGTGAAATGTCAAATTTATTATGAAATTTTTGGTTTTGAAAATTAATATTGTTTATTTGAAATTTATTTAATGATTGTACTTGTAATAAATTTGTGTGTTTACTATGCATTCTTTATCGTTTGTGTTTATAACAGGATAATACGTTATATAATTTTTTATTTTTGCAATACCTTCTGGAATTCTAACATTTTTAATATTTATTTCTGAAATAAATACTTCGCCGTTTTCTATGTTGTTAATATGAAATTTTGTTATTTTTTCTGCTTTTGGAGGGATTGCAGTGTAACGCATGTGTGTAATAGGTTTGTAAAAATGAATTTTTATTTCAGTTTTTGGTGTTATGATTTTGTCGTGAGTGAGATCAATAATAGCTTCTAATATTTTTAAATTATCGAGTCCGAGTAAAATATCAAAATGACTATGAAAATCAAATAAATAATATTTTAAAATAGTATTAGAATTTTTGAATAAGTTTGAACTTGGCAATAAAATACTAAAATTTTCTACTGATGTGCCGTGAGCTGTAGTGATTTGAAATGTGTCGTTTTGAATTTTATTTTTAAAGAATTTATTTGCAATTTCTGGTTTTATAAAAGAACGCGTGCTACCAGTGTCGATTAGCACTTTTAAATTATATTCTGGGTAAATAATAAATGGTAACTCACTGTGATTATGCGATAAAGTTAATGATTCAAAATTTAATTTGTTTCCGAGGCTTTTATCTCTAAAAAATTATTCGAATAATTTTGATCGTCTGGTTCGGAAATAATAACATTACTATCGTCATAAATTTGTTTGTCACAATTTTGATAATCGATATATTGATCGCTAGAATTTTGTTCGTCAAAATTTTGATAATTATAATATTGCTCGCTATTATTTTGTTCATAATTTAAGTCGTTTATTTCTGTGTTAAAAAGTTCTTCTGTTGCGTATTTTGGTGTTTCTCTGTATTGTGCGTGCATATTTTGATAAGGACGCGGTGAAACAAAGCCGGAAGGGCCAGGTTTAGGTGTAAATGTTTGTCGTGTACTCACACTCATAGGCGTGGGTATAGGTAATTTTTTGTAGGGATTCGGTTGGAACACGTTTTGTTTTTGTGTTTGCGTTGAATTTTTATTTGTGTAATGATTATTATGTAATAGTGGAGATCTGTAATTTGATTGTTGTGGTGTAGGTCTATAATTTAATTGTTGTGGTGTAGGTCTATAATTTAATTGTTGTGGTGTAGGTCTGTAGATTAATTGTGGTTGTGTATTTTTATATAAATGTGTTTTGTTTGTGTGTGCGAATGTTTGATTTTGTTTGGCTCTAATATTTTGTTGTGAACTTAATTGACTTTCTAGTTGAAAATCATTAGTTAACATATTAAGCGCGGTGTTCATATCAGGAGGATTTTTAGTCCTCATTAGTGTACCTAAGGGCTCTTTTAGTCCTCTTAAAAGAATTCTAACAGCGTATGATTGAAAATAGGCTATTAAAATTTTACTATCTTCTGCTTTAATTTGTGTTGATATATACGAAATTTGTAAATTTAAAATTTCTTGAACTCTATTAAAAAATTCGAAAGCAGTTTCGTTAATTTGTTTGAGTTCGGTTAGTTCAATATTTAAAGTGAAACAATCACGTTTATCAGCGTATGCATCTAATAATGCTTTCTTTAAATCTGAAAAATTTGAGATTGTACAACTCGCGATATTGATAGCAGCATCGCCCTTAATTTTAGCTAAGATACTGGACATCAGATATTCATTCTGAAATGCAGTTACGTCGCTAGCATTATAAAATTTTTTAACAAGTTTTTCGCAAGCTTCTATGAATCTTTGAAGTAATTTATGTTCACCGTTAAATTCGGGAATTATGTTTAAATATTCGGGTCTTAAAACTTCAGTCATATTTGAAAAATTTAAATTATTACTTTCGTTAGATAAATTTTCTAAACTTTGCACTATATTACTTGTGTTTTCTAGGCTTTGCAATGAGTTACAGGATTGGTCTGAATCTGAATCTGTATCTGAATCGTCGCAATCGATTCTTATTGATTGTCTGATATCTCTAAATGACATTTAAATTGTACTTACAGAATAACAATCAGTTTGTCCATTTGTCTCTCCTCTCTTATGCACAGATTGGATTGATGTTGAACAATATGTGATCGATGATTGGTCAGCGATTGACTGGTCTTCGATCGATGGTGCGATGTCGTGTTGCGGCAACTCTGTATTCGTCAGGGCTGTGGCTGTACGATGAAGATCTTCTGCGTTGCGATGTTCGTTCGCTGCTGTAGAGCTTCTCGTTCGACGTTTCGCGGACACTACCGTTATATGAATTCTCAATAAAATGTAAAAACGTACCGAAATTAATTTTTTTATTTTTTCGTTTGAGAATCCTACCGACTGCGCCAGTTAAGTAAACGATTATGGTTCGACTTAAAAAAATTTATTTTATTTTTATAACGGATAATGATTTACAAATCGATGTTGACAATTTCAAATACAGAATGTAACTAACTTAAACATATAAAAAAGTATATAATGTAAAATTAACTATCAGCAGTTTTGCTTTACAATTTTATGTATTCAAGTATCATGCAGTGGCGGGGTTCTGCTGTTATCAGCAGTTTCCGTGGGAATCTACGATTCTAACTTATATATATATATATATATATATATATATATATATATATATATAGGGTGTTTGCAATCAAGGTATTTTATTTTTAAGGGGTGATACTACAGGTCAAAACAAGGCGATTAACGCCAAAACACCTTAGTAAAAGTTTTCTAATAAACGAGATATTCATTTTTTTTTAAGTAAAATGGTAGCATATGGTTATAATTTTTATTATCCAGCTCACAAAAAAAATTATTCTTCATAATAGTTTTGGATTTGCTTGAAACGAATAAATATGTAAAAATATTCCAGGTTTTAAATACAGGGTGACTCGGATTTGCTGATTTGTGTTTCAACTTTTAGGTAAAATACCCTTATTTAAAAAATTTGAATAATTTTATTTGAATATTATGTTTAGAATTACAATTTAAGTTTACATACAAAAATTTGTGCCGATCGTCGATTGTTAAAACACCTTAGCAAAAGTTTTCAAATAAACGAGATATTAGATACTTTATTTAAATATTTTTATTAATGACACAAATCAAGATAAGTATTTTATTTTTAATGGGTGATAGCACTATGACACCAGTTGCTCGAAATTATCGCCCCCTCAATCATAAATTCAAATAAAGTAATATCTCGTTCATTAGACAACTTTTACTAGGGTGTTTTAACAATCGACAATCGGCACAAATTTTTGTATGTAAGCTTTACAACTTTTACTTTTGTATGTAAGCTTAAATTGTAATTTTAAACATAATATAATCCTATTAATCAAATAAGGGTATTTTACCTAAAAGTTGAAACACAAATCAGCAAATCCGAGTCACCCTGTATTTAAAACCTGGAATATTTTTACATTTTTATTCGTTTCAAGCAAATCCAAAACTATTATGAAGAATAATTTTTTTTGTGAGCTGGATAATAAAAATTATACCATATGCTACCATTTTACTTAAAAAAAAATGAATATCTCGTTTATTAGAAAACTTTTACTAAGGTGTTTTGGCGTTAATCGCCTTGTTTTGACCTGTAGTATCACCCCTTAAAAATAAAATACCTTGATTGCAAACACCCTGTATAAGTAAATTTGATAATAATTTTGACTAAGTTAATTTAATTCAAAGATTTTTATAACTAATTTTAAGTATCTAATCAGTATTTCTAAAAGTCGACCGAACTCAAGAACTTCAGAAAACAGACTGACTTTTTCTGAAGTTCCCTTCTTACAAGCGAACAGTCGATTTCTGGCAAATCAACACTTTTGGCTGGCACTTTCCGTTCGATTTGCAATATCGGTAAAATATTAAAAATCGGCGAAAAGCGTTAACCTCAGTGCGGTCTTTGTCTAACAGACACGGCTTCCGGTTAAAAGTTAAAATCATCAAAATTCTAATAATTTAGCCGTGGCTGTTACAATATATGTTTCACTTTCTGCATCGAAATATGCAACAGCATATCTCAAGTAATGCGAAATGAAAGGACTAAAATAAATTTTACATAGAATAGCTATTATTTTTAAAAAAAATATCATTTATTATAATACTTAGCAAGACGAGGAGGCATCTTAAAGACAATAATTTTTAACTGGGTACTGTCAAACTGTAAGTTAAACTGTTAAATAAAAAACAAATGTTTTTAATTTTGTATAAAAAAATCATTATTTGTGTGTAATAGAATGACAAAAACATTATATAATATAACTAGCTGACCCGGTAGACGTTGTCTTGCCTTTATTTTAATGTGATTATTTAATTTGTTTATTTATTTATTTAATTTTTGCATTTTTCATGTTACAATTATTTTCAATTTATTTGGAATCAGTTTCTTTTACACTTTCCAATATTTTTTCTGGGGCTCCAGAAACCTACGCGGGAGTGTACTCAACAACTTCCCAAAGTTTCCTGGCGATCGGGTGTAGTAATGCATAAAGGACAAACAGACAAACAGACATACACTCGTTTTTATATAAATATAAATATAGAGTTAATTTTTAATGTTCGATAAAATTAGTATTATATTTGTCTGTAAAATAAGAATCTTATTTCCATAAATCACATTCTGCGTACCAAGCAAAACGGAAGCACATTATTGATATATATTACAATTGCGAAATATTTTTAAATTTATTTATTAATTATTAAAACTAATTAATTTTGTACATGAAATATAAAAAGAAAATGCAATTATTGACAAATGTCAAAAAAAAAATAATCAAAACTGAAATTTCTTGGCATAGTTTATATTAGTATTGAGATTTATCTATATAATTTTGTCTAAATAAAAATATTATTAGCCTGCATTCTCATCTTACTTTTATAAGTGACTTTTTTGTCAAAATTGTTTTTGACGTTTACTTAAAATTACTTATTAAGCAACTTTAATTAGTTTATCTGAATTTTATAATACTTGATATAAATATATATATATATATATATATATATATATATATATATATATATATATTAAAAATAGAAATACTATTCATATTTGATTAAAGATAGAAGTATAAATGTTTTGTAAAGCACTTGTTCATAAACAAAAGATGTGGAAATACGGGCCATTATTTTTCATCTTATTTAAGAGAAATTTCCAATTTTATATCTATTATCTAATATAAATTTTTATTTTATTTTTATTTTTTAAGTTTTATTGATTATGAGTTATTAACTAACCTACAAAATAAACAAACTGTTTCGTTATAATTTCAGGATTATCGAAGTGTTCCATCGCAGGAAAAGTTTGGGCAACCCTGATCTAGAGTTGCCAAAATGAAAAGTTTTTTTTAGCAAAAAATTGTACTTGTCAATGCGTTTATAATTGTTATATTTATATTTTTATTGAATTTAAAATATGATGTAAAATTTTAATATATAAACATGATTATGTTTCAATTGTAACAGGTATTTATTTTCATTAATTTAATGTATCTCAGATTTAATTAACTTTTATAAACTATTAAAGCCACCAAACTAATATTGTTTTAATAAAATTCGAAATTTATATAAAACTTTTAAAAAAAATATCAATAACTTTTTTTTTTTTTAATAATAATAAATAAAAAATTTATGATTTTTATTAAAGTTGCCCCTCAGACAGCAAACCGTTCGGACGTGTTTGTTAGTTTATCTGTGCGACATTACATAAGACTTAAAATTTAATCCGATTAAAAAAATTTTTTTTAAACATATTACACTATTGTTAGTTATCGTATTATATTGTTATATAATACAATCAATTACATCAAGTTAAAGTATACATACTTTGACAAAAATGCCTGAATCCAGCAGTGGTGCAATCACAGTACCAGCAAATTACGTTATCGCTGTAACTACAACATCAATTACAACAATAAATACAAATACTACGTTTACAAATTCGTCACCAATCGTATCACCAATGGAATATGCATATTCGCCTATTAGACAATTAACATATAGTGACATAAATAATTTTGAAACAAGTGCTAACCAATTACAAAGTGAAAGTGGTCTTCTTAGTCCAAATACTACCGCTCAGCAACCAAAACGAAGCCAAAATACTTATAAAAATAACAACATGATCCATACGTCAAACAGTTACTCAATTTTGCAAAGCAATACACAACCAAATACAAATGAGTTATCAAATAACAGTGTAAACAATAAACCTTCACAAGAGTCAAACATACAAAACTCAACGAATAGAGAGCCTAAACCACCCCCAGTATACATAAAAGACGTCACTAACTATTCTGTAATGGTAGCATCTCTTAAAATTGTTTTTAAAGATGACGAATTTATATGTAGATCATTTACAAACAATGAAATTAAAATAAATACTAACTCAATAGATGCATACCGTCGGTTAATTCACTTATTGAAACAAAACAATATAGCGTTTCATACGTATCAACCAAAACTAGAAAGAGCTTATAGAGTTGTAATCAAAAACCTGTATTACTCAGTAGCAACAGATGAAATTCAAAAAGAATTAGAAGAGAAAGGCTTCCTAATACGAAATATAATAAATATCAAAAGCTGGAAAAACAAAGATCCACTTCCAATGTTCTTTGTGGATCAAGAACCGAACGAAAATAACAAACAAATTTATGAAATAAAATTGATACTCGGAACAAAAGTCGTCATAGAAACGCCAAAAAAAAAAGAGAAATTGCTCAATGTATGAGATGCCAAGAATATGGTCATACAGAAACATACTGCACAAAACCGTACAACTGTGTAAAATGCGCCGGAAATCACGCAACAAAAACTTGCCAAAAAAAACGAGAAACTACCGCACTATGTGCACTATGCAACGGACCACACCCAGAAAATTATAAAGGTTGTAGTGTTTACAAAGACCTTCAAAAAGCAAGGGAAAAAAATATCGCCCAAAAATACAACCAGAGAAAAAATCAAACAAATCAAGAATTCCAATTAAACGAACCTGAATTCCCACCCTTAAACTGTAACAATACAAACAATATGGACCTAAGCTTTTTTCAAATTACAAGCAATCAAACCATCACACAAAATAACCAAACTAACACACATAATAACAACCAAATTACGCTTCAATATTTTTTCAGCAAATTTGAAGAAATGTTCAATAAAATGATGAATCAAAACAGTACAATAGTTAATATGTTATCCATGTTGACACAAAATATGAACCGTAATGGATAATACACTTCGAATAGCATTATGGAATGCCAACGGTTTGGCACAACATAAACAAGAAATAGAAATATTCTTAAACGAAGAAAAGATAGACATTTTACTAGTTTCAGAAACACATTTCACCCAGAAAAATTACTTTAATATTTATAAATATAAAACTTATTACACTCTTCACCCGGACGAGACAGCACACGGCGGAACTGCCGTTATTATTAGCAACAAACTTAAACACATTGAAATTGAAAAATACCAAAAAGAATATCTTCAAGCAACATGCATCCAAATATACGACGTACATGGACTGCTAACAGTAGCCGCTGCATACTGCCCTCCAAAACATGCTGTTAAAAATCAACAATTTGAAGAATTCTTCCACACATTAGGAAACCGATTTATTGCAGGTGGTGACTTTAATTCTAAACACCCACACTGGGGATCGAGAACAATCAACCCGAAAGGCAGACAGCTGCACTCTACTATTATTACAAACAATTATTCTCCTATAAGCAGTGGAAAACTCACTTACTGGCCTACAGATCCAAACAAATTACCGGATCTGCTAGATTTCTTTGTCTCAAAAGGAACTTCGTCAAACTACATAAAAGTAGAAGATTCTTTCGACTTACACTCGGATCACTCACCGATCATAGCTACCATAAGCAAATCGATAATACAAAATGAAAGAAAACCTAGTCTATACAATAAAAAAACCAACTGGGATCAATTCAGAACATACTTAGATGATAACTTAAATCTACAATCTTTTTCCTCTTTAAAAACTGAAAACGACCTAGATGCAGCTGTAGAACTGTTGACACTCAATATACAACAAGCAGCCTGGCAAGCTACACCATATGCCAAAGTCTGCAACCAAAATGTCACAAATTATCCTAAACATATTCGGGATAAAATAGCAGAAAAAAGAAGAGATAGACAAAAGTGGCAGCTTAGCAGGCATCCAGAAGATAAAAGAATTTTAAATAATCTAAGTAAAAATCTAAAAATCAAATTAAAAGATCTAAAAAACGAATCTATAGAAAGTCATATTATCAGTTTAAGCCCTTACAAAGACTCGGATTACTCGTTGTGGAAAACAACCAAAAAATTAAAAAGACCGATACAGCACATCTCCCCAATAAGAAAACCAGACGGAAAATGGGCAAGGACGGATGAAGAAAAAACTGAAGTATTTGCAAATCACTTTAGCGATTTCTTCAAACCAAATGATTCACAAAATTCAAATCATGATGAACAAATATTGCAGTACTTGGAGGTTCCGCTACAATTATCACCACCTATCAAGCAGTTTACACCCTCAGAAATAAAACAAGAAATCAAACATTTAAATAACAAAAAAGCTCCTGGATACGATTTCATCACTGCCATAATACTTAAAAATCTTCCAAAAAAAGCAATAACTGTAATTACTCAAATCTTCAACGCAATAATCCGAATTTAATACTTTCCCATCCAGTGGAAGTTGTCACACATTATACTAATATTAAAACCAGGCAAACCCAGTCATGAACCTTCTTCTTATAGACCAATTGCTTTATTACCTTTACTATCTAAATTACTAGAAAAACTAATACTAAAAAGATTAAAACCAATAATAGAGACAATCGATATAATCCCAAACCATCAGTTTGGTTTCAGAGAACAACATTCAAGTCTAGAACAAATTCACAGAATAATTAAAGAAACAGAATCTGATCTAGAAGAAAAGAAAGTATGTTCAGCAGCGTTTCTCGACATTAGTCAAGCTTTCGATAAAGTCTGGCACCCAGGCTTATTGTACAAAATAAAAAAAACACTTACCACATCAATATTATCTACTATTCACGTCCTATCTGACTAACAGATTTTTCCAAATAACTCACAACGGTGTTTATTCTGAATATTATCCAATAGAATCAGGAGTTCCACAAGGAAGCATTTTAGGACCAATACTATATCAAATATTAACATCAGATTTACCTACATCCGAAAACACAACTACTGCTACATATGCGGACGATACTGCCATATTAGCATCAAATGAAAACCCAAGACTAGCATCACAACAATTACAAAATGCATTAAACAACATCGAAGACTGGGCCAACAAATGAAAAATTAAAATAAACGAAAACAAATCAGCACACATTACATTCACAACAAAACATATATCTTGCCCGGAAGTTAAAATAAATAACCAAACTCTACAAGAAGTAACAAAAGTTAAATATTTAGGTATGCATTTAGATAAAAAAATTAACATGGAAACCTCACATAATCGCCAAACAAAAACAAATAAATATTAAAATTAGAAATCTCAACTGGCTTATCGGACGGAACTACCTTTACATCACAAACTGCTAATTTACAAAGTTAGTTTAATTCCAATTTGGACATATGGAATTCAAATGTGGGGCTGCGCTACAAAAAGTAATATTAATATTATCCAAAGAACACAAAACAAAACATTAAGACTGATGGCAAATGCCCCATGGTACGTAATCAACGAAACACTCCACAACGATTTAAAAGTGAAATACGTCACCGAACAAATAAAACTATTTTCTACAAAATATGAACATCGTCTAAACTATCACCCGAATTATCTTGCAGTATTCATCTTTTAAACAACGAAAACGAAAAAAGAAGACTACAAAGAAAAAAAACCACTCGATCTAGGAACATAAGAACAATAATTAGAAGCTATGAAGACACATCATTAGATGCATCTTCTCTCATGTTACTGTAAAATATATCATATTTGCTGGTTGGCTTAATGGCCAGTTGTAAATAAATTTGTAAATAAATTAAAAAAAAAAAAAATTCTATTGTTAGTCTTAATAATATTTGTTTTAATTAATATAAATTATTTAATTATCTGTCTATAGATAGGAATGTTTTGATGAACCAAATTTAGAAACAGTGGAAAAAGTTTGTGCCATACCCTTTTGTATACATGGCGTGATTGTGTATGTATTATTTAATTATCTATTTTCTAGTTAAAGTTTTGTTCTGATAATAAATAAAATATATGATATATATTGTTCTGATGTCTATTATCTTATAATAAAAAGTATTATAATTTATTATGTTTTGTACATATTTTATTTAAAAACCAACGTTTCAATATACTTTACATATGTCATCATCAGGAAAAATATACATATCACATAAGTAAACATGGAAACAAGTAGTTACTGGGTATCAAAGCAACTAAATAAACTAAAAAAATAAATATAAATTATTAAGTCATGGATATTTATCGAAAGTCATATATTATAGGTTAGAAAGGTCTATGTATGTTATTATATAAATTATAGATTTATAAATAAATCAATTTATATTTATAATTCAACCATCAAGATTAATTTCTTTTAAAAACAAACCATACTTCAGTTTTATCAGTAAAAATCAAAGCTAACCAACATGATCATTTGGGTTAATTTCGTACGAGATTCTAATAATGTAATTATAGCGAAATGTCATTTTTTCATATTTTACTGAAAACATTACATGTTATACTTATACGTTTATCAATTTGAGAGTTTGAACTTTTGATAATAAATATCTATATATGTATATATATATATATATATATATATATATATATATATATATATATATATATATATATATACAGTGTGTTGACCGCGACCCCGGAACATAGGACTTTATAACATGTAATTTCGATAAATTGCGATATACTACTTTCTCGAGTAAAATTCGAAGAAATACTTAGAATACTTTTCGATAGGGCATAATAAGTTCTATAATTTGGTTTTACTTTTAATTTGCTAGCATGTGCCGTGTGGGCTCTAGAATTTTTTTTGATTTTTTGGTTTTTATTTTTTTTCTCAAAAACTATGAGGTGTAAGAAAATAAGCATGACCATGACATAGAAAAATGCGGAATAATGAGTACTATAATTTAGTGAATAAACCATTATTTTAGGATGCATCGTTTAGTAGAAAAAATTAAAAACTGAATTTTTGAAAATCTCTCAAGGGGGTTACCCATGCGATTTTTGAAAAAAAAAAAACAAAAAAAAAAAAAAAATTCTAGAGCCCACACGGCACATGCTAGCAAATGAGAACTAAAACCAAATTATAGAACTTATTATGCCCTATAGAAAAATATTCTAAGTATTTTTTCGAATTTTACTCGAAAAAGTAGTATATCGCAATTTATCGAAATTACATGTTAAAGTCCTATGTTCCGGGGTCGCGGTCAACACACTATATACAGTCAGGCCAAGCAAACAAGTCTCTTGGGTAGGCGTGGTTTGTTGTCTCTGTATTCTAGAGGTACACTCAGTGTCAATAGTACTTTGACATATAAAATATATATTTTGAGGTTATGCGATAATTTCATTTTAAAAATACTTTAAATTATCTATAAAATATATGCCTACCTTATTTCAAATAAGATTAAGTCTTAAAAAAGACTGATTTTTTTTTATAAAGATGAGCAACAGCAGAGAAAATTAAGAAAAACAAACACGCGATAATCTGTCAGTTTGCTAGCTACTTTTACTTTTTTGTTACGGAATGTACAACGGCGGCAGAAATTGTTTTTATTGGCTTAAACTTTTACCGCCACGAATTTTTAAAATTAGTTCGCATATTTTCCGATGGACTTGTTTGTTTATATATATAAATATATATATATATATATATATATATATATAAACTATGTATCATCATTTACATTTATTAAAAATTCAGAATTATTACTTACTTACTTATTAAAAAAAAAATACTAGATTATTTTTATGTCATCCAATTATTATACATATTTAATGTAGATTGTATGCTTATAAAAATAGGTAGAAAAACCTGAATAGTCATTTCAAATATAAAAGTAACATTTTACAAATATTGTGTAATTATATATAAGTATGTATATATTACTATTAATAATATAATAACTAATTAAATGAAGATATTTACAGTGTTTTAAAACTCTTAAATTTTTAGTTTTAATGAAACACAGTATTTCCAAGTATTGGAATAAATTTATTCTTTGAATAATTTTAAAATTAGCCAATATCAGCCAATAACAAATAATTTTTTACTTATTTTAAAAATAAATATAGTTGGAAATGCTCGGCCTAAACAAAATAATAGTACAAAATATTTATTAATACTGTAGTATATAAAAACGTTAACTTATTTCATAATAATATTGTTGAATTTATAGAATTTTCTGGGCTGGTATGTCGTGTTCGATCTAACCTCGTCGCAGACGTTTCGCCATACATCGTAGATGGTATCCTCATTGCTTGGTAATTGAATGAAAGTTTCTACCCCGCAATCTGGTATTATTATTATTTATTATTAGTAAACAGAAATCAGCTTGATGCAAAGCTTAATTCTACACAAATTGAATTATCATTTTAAAAATCATACTCATACTTATTAGAATTTAATTTTATAAAATGAGATAGAATTAAAAGAAAATGGAATTGAACAAAGATTATATTTGGGAACAAGTATTGCTAATTTAAAAATCAAGAATTACTGAAATGCATTGATCCATAGTTTACAATTTACATAATAGTTTTTATTCACTATTATTTATTATTACGTAATATACTAGTATACACTTGCTAACAAATGCATCAGTTCCATACAGAACATTATTTATAATTAACATTTTTTTTGTTTTTCAGAAACAATGTTACTAATAAAATATCTGAAATTATATTTAACACTACTAATTTTGCGTCCGAAAACACCGGAAGAATTGCTTTTATTAGGTCATCCGTTGCTTTTTATTGTAGGTTTATATGTTTATAAAATTAGAATTGTTGAAAATGAAATTTTTGTTATGGAAGATGAGAATAAATTACTAAAACACGTCTATACATCCAGTAAGAACTTTATTTTAAAGTGTAATGATACGAAATACCACGTTATGCACTTAGTTCGAAATATTCTTAATATGGATTATGGATTCAAATCTTTTGCGTGTAAATCAAAATTATTTAAAACAGATTTAAATCATTTTATTTTAAATCCATAAATAATTTAAATCATGATTTTCAATCTTTTTGGATTTAAATGGTGCCCAGCCCAGCTCATATACATACACTCTAAAAAATGTTTTAGTTCCAAGAACTAAAAAAAATTTGTTAAACATTTTTTTTGTAACTAAAGCTAATATATAAGTTCTAACAACAAATGTAAAATTATAATCGATAATAAAAGCAAATATGTATTTGCTGTAAAAAACAAATTGTTTTCGTTGATTTGTATGTGCTATGCTAACAAATATTTTTGTTAAAGTTACAAAAATTTTAGTATTAATGAACAATATGTTATTTGCTGTAAAAGGCTAAATTATTTGTGTAATAATAACGAACTTATATATGTTATAATTACCACAATTTTATTACCCTTAACAAATATATTTGTATATTCTGCTACATTCAATTAGTTACACGGCACGCTGCCACGCGTAGATTTGTTCTTTGTTCGTCTTGTGCAATCGGTTCTATCTGATGCAATCTGAATTCGCATATTTATGGTGTTTTGTGTTGTTTTTCATTTATTCAGTAATGTGTGAATATATTAAAAATATGTTACGAAACGGGGGGTTTGAAGAGTACATCGATATTTTCGATGGTAAGTTCAATGTCTTATTTTTAACATTATAGGTTATGTTTAGTGGCGTGCACTTTTTTGTTCTATATTAATATAATATTATTATACTCAGACAATGACATCGACGAAACATCATTTCCATTATTAACTGATGACGTGATCAAAGAATTGATTCCTAAAATTGGGCCCAGAATGAAATTTTTAAACAAATTTGCAAATTTCAAATTACAACCAGAGATGTCATCTTCTACATCGGTAAGTAATTACATTGAAATATAAAGAAAAGTTGAATTTATTTTAATTTAAACTGAGTAATTTTTTAGATGTGTTCTGATGATACGGAAATATGTCCTAGTTTTCCAATTTCATATATCGAAGGTGATTCATTCTTCAGTACGTCAAAAAATGATGGAATATACTAATATAAAATACCTGAAGAATTTAGCATATGTTGCGTAACCAAATGGATTAAAATAATTAATGTCAAATATGAACCAAATTTGGTACTGTTAATTGGTATGGATGATTTATTACCTATTTATGGTGTTATAAATTATATACTTGTAAATAATAATAATAAATGTTCTTTTATTTTTACGGTTTTAAAAACAGTAGAGCTTTATAGTCATATAAACGCCTATGAGGTACTAAAAACTAATAAATTTATTTATAAAGAATTTAAAGAATTATACGATATCTTTCCTACATTTTGTAAAACTTATTCAAATGGCTGTTTGTACATAGATGTATAATTATTTTTTGTAAAATAAAAACTTTATTTTCATTATTTTCATTAATTTCTCATTGATATGAAATTAATGGGTGATATACGTGATAAGTCACATCCTGATGCATTGTGATCATAACTAAATATACAAGGTATAGAATTGATATTTTTAGTTATGGTTGTAATTGCTTTTGATAAGACTTTTAGTGGCCTATTAATTTTATGTCAATTCTAACCTATAAATTCTGCAACAAATAATCTTACTTCGTCCACAGCAAATTTAAGTTTGTTAAAGTAGCTAATATTTTTTTGTTGTCATAACAAATTTATATTTGCTAAGGAACTTTACGTGTAACAAATATTATTTTGCTGTCATAGCAAAAAAGAAACTAGCTAAAAAAAATTTGCTTTCTTTGCAAATATTTTTGCTGTGAGAATTTCCACTAAAAATTTTGAGTTACCATAACTAAATTTTTGTTACAACAGCAAATATATTTTTTAGAGTGTACATACACATTCACATCATAAAAATGTGGCACAAACTCTTTGCATTCACATAGAATTAATTTTTACAAAATATTTATATTCAGGCACGAACTATCGTCTTATATGTGTACGTATTCATAATACATCTCCGACATGCTTTTAGATTCTTAAAATAAACATTATTCTAATATAACTAATGAATTTTAAGTAATCTTTAAGTGCATAAATCGCCATTTATTTATTACAATGAACTAATTAATCATTAGTTATAATTCTTTTAAATAAAGAAAAGTATTGACTTTGCCTGGGTTAGAACCCGGGACTTTTTGCTTTCGCGGCAAACGCGCTATCAACTCCCGCAAAGTCAATACTTTTATTTATTTAAAAAATTATAACTAATGATTAATTAGTTTATTGTAATAAATAAATGGCGATTTATGCACTTAAAGATTACTTAAAATCAATTTCAAACACTGGAATATTTAAATTAAAATAACTAATAAATCTAATCTATTATTTTTTTTATTCTAATTGTATAAATTGTTTCAGCAATTATATTAATTCTAATTTATCTACATATAATAAAATGGTCTGAAATGGATAACGATAATTTATTTATATATTATACAAGATTAATGTTATATAGTTCGAGTGCAGTAATTGCAATATTTAGCATAATTGAATTTTCAAGACATATAAAATTAGTGGTCAGATCATTTCATATTATTGCAGAAATGACCGCTATAGTAAAAGATTTACATTTGAATATTAATTTTTACAAATGGTATTATTATATATTAAGTTATATTAATCTAGCAGTATTTTTCTTTTACTCAATAACAAAAACTAACGATAATTCAAACTGTGGTTACTTACAATTAGCAACATTTGGATACAGTTGTTTTATACGAGCTGTTGTAATAATAGGAGCAATAATGGGCTATGGTTGTTTTCAAGATGGATTTCAAAATCTTGTTAAAATATTGGAATATTTAAATGAGTCAGATGATGATTATGATGATATAGATGATTCTTACAATGATAGAGCAATTCGAGAATTTTTACGAAGTAAACAGAAATCGATTTTAACTACAATAGCAGTTTTATACAAAAAATTTGTTATTGATCTGAACTTGTTACGAGAATCATTTCAGATTATACTAACTGCTAATATTTTATCAATTACAATACATTTTATATTAATTTTTATTTATTTTTACACTGGCGACATATAAGATTTTACTACGGTTGCTGTTATATTGCAGGCTTTGCTTTACTTATATCTATCACTAACATTACTTTTCACTTGTTACTTCATCAAATGTGAGGTAATTTTATATATATATATATATATATATATATTTATGCTGACAAGCATCAAAAACTCATACTAATATATATATATATATAAATTATTGATTTGTAAAACGTAAAATTGTTTTTTAAAAATATTTATTTTATTATTACAAATTAAGTTTTACAATAGCGAATTATTATATGTTTACAAATGTAAAGCAAGATCTGAACTAACTTAAGAAAAACTAACTATCTAACACTCTACATGTGTTTCTGATAAGAATGTAACATGAACTTATAAACTAACTGCTGCGTCAGCGGGTTATCGTACGTTGTTGTATGTATAGTACGTGAAATTGTAATGTAACTTATATATATATATATATATATATATATATATATATATATATATATATATATATATAATGTAGATAAAAAAATAAAAAAGCAAATTTATGCGAAAAAAATTGTATGCCGTTGTCGATTTATCCTGGTTTTGTAGATAGCATCCTCAGTGCTTGGTGACTGAATGTATTCAGTCATCAAGCACTGAAGATACTATCTACGATGTATTGCAAAACGTCTGCGACGACAATAGATCGATCACGGCATATCAGCCCAGAGAATTCTATAAATTTGCAATGGATATCGGCCATAAAAGTATAAAGATTACTGTTGTTTCGATGGTATCGACTGCAATGATATGATTGGATTTTTTAGGGTTATCGAAAACTCAGTCTTTGGGTTTTTTTATGAAGTTATTTATTCATTTGATTTACTTCTTTTATATACTCAACGTTTCGTGCTAGCCTGAGCACTTCTTCAGGAGGGTTATAGCGAAGCTCAAATTCGTTAATATACGTGCGTTTCATGACAATTTGAGGTATATTTGCGACATAATTAAAACTGTTTTTAATTTTTATTTTATTCATATTAACGAATTTGAGCTTCGCTATAACCCTCCTGAAGAAGTGCTCAGGCTAGCACGAAACGTTGAGTATATAAAAGAAGTAAATCAAATGAATAAATAACTTCATAAAAAACCCAAAGACTGAGTTTTCGATAACCCTAAAAAATCCAATAAAGATTACTATTACATCAACATCTTAAAAAAAATTTTTAGAACTGATTATATTAAAATCAAACTGCTTTAAGTTAAAGTTCTGTATTAATATTTATTTATAATCGATGTTTCGACTAACTTAACGTCCATCTTCAATAGGAAAACTGATACAAATGACATTTACAATAAATAACGAAACATAGAAACAAGTTACTAGGTAAGGTGGAGTTGGGTAAGTGCAGAGTAGTTTTTGCATAGTTTGACTTTAAACCTATGTATTTTTAATCTGATATGTAAATACTTAACGCTGTCGATATCGAATGCTTTTTACAATTACTACTATTTAATTAATATTAACTAAAACCCTAATTTTCCTTGTAAATTTTCATTTTGATAGGAAATTGTCTAAAATGACAACTACTCTGCACTTTCTCGCTAAAATGTGGCAAGAGCGTAAGTGGGGGTTAAAAATGCTTTGAAACCTTGTTTCATGTGCAATGAGACATGAGCAGAATTATTAAGAAACCTGCTATAAAATGCTTTTTACTGCATCAAAATATATTGTTTAGTTTTATAGTTATCCATTTTTAAACAAACAAGTACATTTTGCTGAAATATAAAAGCGGGTATAGTGAAATAAAACAAAATTCAAAATATAAACAAAATATTTATTATTAAAAAAAAATTGTCGCAACAAATTAGCTACTTACCCTTCATTTAAAAAAAAAAATAATTGACATACAGAACGTGGGCGGACCAGTACGCAGTTACCCTACCGTGTTGGTCTGCACATGCCCCAAGTTATAATATTTACGGGACACCATCAGATTAGTGTTTTCTCAATAAATTAAAACAAAAAACAAATAAAACTGTTTAGTTAATGTAAAATTAGATCGATATTATTTATATTTTCTTAAAATAACAACACAGAATATAAAATTATTTTAAGAAACTATTGCTCGTTTACGGAAAACTAAATGTTGCTTGTTACTTCATTGTGATTGTTTAACAATGAGTGATATAATTAAGGAAAACACGTTCATTCTTGCGCGCTATCTATGACATATAGTACATATTAACTTGTAGTACATTACTACATACTAGCTAGAGAAATTTATCTCATATTATAATAAATATAGCCAATTAATGCACTTGTCCCGTTTACGCACTTACCCAACTCCACCTTAACAAATAAGTAACTAAATCATAATTTTTTTATTAAATTTTTAATTAATGGAAACCAAATTTTATTTAAATCAGTGTCTTCACAGAAACTTATAAAAAAAAGATAACATCAATCACTGTAAAGCACCTGAATTAAATAAAATTTGGCTTCCATTAATTAAAAATCTATAAAAAAAAATTATGATTTAGCTACTTATTTGTTACCTAGTAACTTGTTTCTATATACTGTAATTGTCATTTGCTTTCCTGATAAAGATGGACTTTAAGTTCGTCAAAACGTCAATTAATATTAATGCAGAACTTTAACCTAAAGTAGTTCTATTTTACTATTACATCATTTCTACTTATAACTGCAATTTTTATATATTAATTATTGTAAATTATTTTTTTAAATATATAGGTTAGTTGCATGTACCAAATTAATTTGGTACATGCTACTGTCCATAGTGTTTATGTTAGTTTCTTGATAAATTTACAAAAAATTTGCAATTAAAATCTTCAATACCTATAATTATTATGTATCTTGTTTTTAAATTTCTAAACAATTTTGTGTCAATTTCTCTTTTCTTTTATAATATGACAGTTAGTTTTAGTATATGCAATAAATATATATATATATATATATATATATATAAACCGGGTGTCCAAAAAGAATGGAAACTATTAAATATCTCGAGAACAGCACATCAGATTACAAAGTTACAAAACACGTTTTTTTTTATTTTCGAAAATCTATTTAGGGGTGATATGCGCATACCACCCATACCTCCCCTGGCGGAGGGGGCGGGGGCAAGTTTTAAAATTTAAATAGGAACACCCATTTTTTATTGCAAAGTTGTATTCTCCATAAAAAACTGTTTCTGGATTTGCAAATTGAGCCTCCCAGCTTCACCCCCCTCGGAGCAGGGAAGGGGAGAAAATTTGAAAATTTTTGCAGAAACTTTCAATTTTTATTGCAGTTTTGGATTTTCTTTTTAAAACTGAATATTAAAATATCGCATTTAAAAAAAAACTAAAATGGTAGATAGCTTTGACCTAAATCCAGCACAATTTACAACCAGGTATTATTTGAGATAAAAAGTTGGTACCCATCCGCATATGTGGGAGTGAGAGTGGAGGTGCGTTTTTCAATTTTATATCCAGTTTTAGAAGGAGAATCCAAAACTGCAATAAAAAGTAAAAGTTTCTGCAAAAATTTTCAAATTTTCTCCCCTTCCCTGCTCCGAAGGGGGTAAAGCTGGGGGGCTCAATTTGAAAATCCAGAAACAGTTTTTTATGGAGAATGCAACTGTGCAATAAAAAATGGGTGTTCCTATTTAAATTTTAAAACTTGCCCCCGCCCCCTCCGCCAGGGAAAGTGTGGGTGGTCTGCGCATATCACCCCTAAATAGATTTTCAAAAATAAAAAAAAACGTGTTTTGTAACTTTGTAATTCGATGTGCCGTTCTCGAGATATTTAATAGTTTCCATTCTTTTTGGACACCCGGTATATAAATATATAGTATATAAATAAATAATAATAAATGTAAAATCAATTAACAGATGAAATCAATGATATGCGCATGCGCGTATACAAAAAAAATGTATAAACTATCTGCAGTTAAAAAATAATGTATATTAAAATGCACAGAGCGTTTTTCTGTACATTATTTTAAACATAATTTGATTGATTAATTGACAAATTAAAATTTTTTTTTGAAATATACTAGTAAATTATAATGGTTTCAGGGTGAAAACACTTGGATATTTAAATATTTATTACAAAAATACAAAACTGGTTTCAATGGTATTTTTTTTTAAATAATACTTATATATTAGTCATAAATAATGTGTTATATTTTTCAGAAAAATACGTTTTTATTACAAGCACTTCAAAAAAAGATAAATCTGAATCTTTTTGGATTTTTACAACTAAATCCAGCATTTTTAATACAAGTAAAATAGTTTAATTTAATATTATATTAAAATAAAGAAAGCTATTTTTGTTTAATTTTATATTAACATTTGACGTTTCGATATACTAAATCTATATCATTATTTTTTTAAATTAAATTTCATCGAATTATACATTTTAGATAAATATAAATCAGATTTATATCGATATGGTTAAATAATAAATATTTTATTTTCAGCAAATAGATATATGCAAATCAGTAATCTTATTAATAATTCAATATTACGGATCGGAAAGAATATAACAAACTGTTGAATTTGAACTTCAAAAGTCTTTGGTTCAAGAATCAAGACGCATGCTTACACCTGAGTTTAAATATTTGTATGTGTCTCACTAGTTCGAAACCCACTATGACCTATATTATGCTCATTTGGCACACCACTGGAAGTATAAGAATAAATTTGGTATTTTCAAAGTGTAGCATATAGCCATATTAAAATATTTTGAAAATACATTAAAACCAAAATAAAAACAATGCATTTTAACTGTGTAATAAAATATAATTCATAAAGACTTTTTTCATAACCTTTTTTTTTATTGCCCAAGTTTTTAATTTAAGAAGCATTCCTACTGTTGCCTTTAAAATTGCCATATTAAACTAAAACAGCTTTAGTACTTAATTCTGTATTAATTTTTATTAATAATCGACGTTTCGACGTACTCTAGAGTTGTTGAAGATTTGCTCGATAATTTATTTCTATGTTCTGTTTATTTACTGTATAGACGTAAAGTACGTTGAAACGTCGATTATTAATAAAAATTAATACAGAACTACGATAAGTAGTTGGAGTGGTATGATTGAGAGTGTCTTGCGTGAGCGAACGTTTCCAAGTAGTAAGAATAAAAGAGCATGTATGAGAAGAATTATGAATGTGGATAAAGCGAAAGTTGCTTGTTTGGATAGGAATGTTTGGAGGAGACTTCGGGATGATGAAAAGAGTTTGTGCCACACTTTTTTGGGTACATGGCGTGATTGTGTATGTATGTAAACATTTTTTTACTTTGTCAGATCTGTCACAGAAAAAAAAACATTATTCTCACTCAGGTCAATATTAAAACATTAATATCACTAGAAAGATTAGAAAATTCTGAATAATTTAATATATAATTTATTAAAACATTTCAAAAACTGTTAAGTTATTGCTGTTTAAATTCGCAAGTTTGAGAATGTGTGTTTTGGGCGAAACATGCGTAAAATTTTCCATTTTTAATAACACATTTCCACAACAAACTTATAGATGTAAAAACCATATAGAGTTGAAAAAAAAAATAGGTTTTAGTTGTACTGAAAAAGTTAAATTTTAGATACATTTTGATATGGTTAAAAAAATATAATGTATGTATCTAGTACAGAAAGTTAGTTTTTAGTAATTAAATAAAACTCTCACAGACTTATATATATATATATATATATATATATATATATATATATATATATATTAAGGTGGTTCTTATTTTGGCAAAGTCGGAAATTTGTTGCTCCCACCTGCCAAAATTACACCAAATAAATAAAAAAAAAATGTCCATACACTTCCCAGACCTGTCAGATGCTATTAACCCGTGCCTGTTGAAGGCTCAAAATTTGCATTTAGCTTAAATGGGAAAATCGCCTTTTTAGACATTTTGGGATATAACTTTTATTGTATTCACTTTAAAAATATTTTAAAATAATCACCAAAAAGCTAATAAAATATGCTTTTTAGTAGTCTAAAATTCATGCCATTTCGATGATTATTCACGGAGTGGTGTGAATTTGAAAAATATGATTTCTGACTCAGAAAAAAACTAAAATAATTAATAATCATTAATCATTAATCATATTATTTATTAAATATTCAGAATTATTACATAATTTAAAAAAATAGATTATTATGCCATCCAATTATTATACATATTTAATGTTGATTGTATGCTTATAAAAATAGGCACAGAAAAAACTAAATACAGTGTCATTTCAAATAGAAAAGTAACATCTTACAAATAATTTGTGTTTATACCTATATAAGTATGTATACCGGGTGTCTACTTTTTTTTTGTTACATAGGGAATAAAATGCTAAAATTTTCATTTGGTGATAAATTTTCCCCTAATTATTATAGAACAAAAGTACAAATATAAAAGTTGTTTAGAATTCAAAAATGCATCAAATGATGCCAAATTTATCAATATAGGATGTTCTGATCAAGAATTAGAAGCAAATTAAAATTTCCATTTTTGCGCTCTTTACATCAAAGTGCCACGGAAATTAAACAAATAATTTCATTTCTTCTGGAGTTTGAGTTTGACAGATCGTATTTATTTTATTGTTACGTTCTGTATTATTATTATTATTATTATTATTATTATTATTATTATTATTATTATTGAAAATAATGAATAAACTTAATGTAAATGAAAAGCTATTAAGTATAAAAAGTATTAAGTATTTATTATTTATTACAATGAAAGGGTATTTTACTCGGCTGTACACTACGTACTAGCTGTGGTTTTAAATTGTGAATGTCTCCATTATAATTTTAAGTAATTGTTTAATTTATTTATTAACTTCAAGTTATAAAAACAATACATTTGAATTAGATGACTGGCATTATGCCTAATATATTTATTATAATAATTTAAACTTATCCCTGAGGATGCTGTAAGTTGTGCAGTGAAACGTCGGATAAGAGTTTAATAAATAGTAAATAGCTGAACTCCGTAAAACTTTCTTTATTTATTACAATATTCAATATACCTATAAAACAGAAAAATTCATGAATACAAGATATAGGAGAACAAAAACGAAACTAACAATTTAAATTAAATGTTCAAATAAATCGCCATTAACTGCCAAACAATAACCTAATCTGTTATAAAATTCGTGACGTACAGAGCTTAATTGTGTTTGTGTTATATTATTGCACTCTTCAACAATGGCATTTTTCAAATCAACAAGATTTTTGATATGTTGTTTATAAATTTTCTCCTTCAAATATGGCCATAAAAAGAAATCGCACGGTGCTAAATCGGGCGATCTAGCTGGCCAATTAATTGGACCACCTCTACCAATCCATGAATTTGGAAAACATTGATCCAAATATAATTTAATGTTGCAGCTGTAATGTGCCGGACATCCGTCTTGTTGATACCAGACAACATTATCTTGAGTTGCACACTCTTCTAACTGCGGACCAATATGATTTTGCAACATATCCAAATATTTTTCGTTGTTTAAATTATTTTCAATAAAAAATGGCCCAATTATACACCTGCCAAAAATTCCAGCCCATACATTAACTTTTTCTGGATATTGGGTACGTGTTGCTACCATTAAATGAGGATTTGTTTGGCTCCATATTCTAAAGTTTTGTGTATTAGGTTCGCCGTGTAAAGTAAACGTAGACTCGTCAGTAAAACAAATAGATTTCAAGAAGTTTCTGTCTAAATTGGATTTTTCCATAATAATGTTACTAAATTCGCTTCTAGCCATTTTATCCGCTTCAAATATCTCTTGGTGCGTGGAATATTTATAAGAATGATATTTTTCATTTTTTAGTACCTTATGTATTGTTGAAGGATGCAAATTTAATTCAGCACCAAGTTGACGCACACTAACATTTGGGTTTTCCGTTACACACAAAAGTATATTCAATGTATTTTCTTTAATTGCATTTTGATTTAAATTCTCCTCCTGATCTTCTGCGTTGATTTTTCTACAATTTTTACAACGTTTTAACACACTTCCAGTTTCTTCGAATTGTTTAATTATCCTACGAATAGTCATAGCGGAAGGTATGGGACGGTTTTCAAAGAAAGCGCTGAATAAATCTCTTACTCGTCGTATCGAATTTCCAGTAAAATACCATTTTACGCACTGAACTTTTTCATTTACCTTAAGTTTATTCATTATTTTCAATAATAATGATAATAATACAGAACGTAACAATAAAATAAATACGATCTGTCAAACTCAAACTCCAGAAGAAATGAAATTATTTGTTTAATTTCCATGGCACTTTGATGTAAAGAGCGCAAAAATGGAAATTTTAATTTGCTTCTAATTCTTGATCGGAACATCCTATATTGATAAATTTGGCATCATTTGATGCATTTTTGAATTCTAAACAACTTTTGTATTTGTACTTTTGTTCTATAATAATTAGGGGAAAATTTATCACCAAATGAAAATTTTAGCATTGTATTCCCTATGTAACAAAAAAAAAGTAGACACCCGGTATATTATTATTAATAATATAATAACTAATTAAATGCAGATATTAGCAATAAAGTGGTAACGTTTAGTGGTTGATTAAAGGGGAGGTTTATAATCAATATTTTGTTTTTATTTTTTCAGAGACAATGCTTCTAACAAAATATCTAAAACTATATTTAACAGCACTAATTTTTCGTCCGAAAACACCGGCAGAATTGCTTTTATTAGGACAGCCGCTGCTTTTTATTGCAGGTTTATGTGTTTATAAATTAAGAATAGTTGAAAATGAAATTGTTGTTATGGAAGATAAAAATAAAGTGCTAAAACACATCTATACATCAAGTAAGAACAATATTTTAAAGTGTTATGTTAAAGTACCACGTTATGCACTTAGTTCCAAATCTTCTTGATATGAATTTAAATCTTTTGCATGAAAATCCATATTGTTTACACTTAGTTCAGTTAAATTAGTAAGCAAAAATAAACAACAAGTTTTGGTGCAAAATCTGAGATTAGAGAATTTAAAAAATTTAAATAATTTTATTTTAAATCAATAAATGATTTAATCATGATATTCAATCTTTTTGGATTTAAATCGTGCCCAACCCAGCTCATTGCATTCACACAGAATTAAGTTTCGCAAAATATATAACTATCGTCTTATTCATATTCATAATACATGCTTTTACATTCTTAAAATAAACATTATTCTAATATGGCTAACGAATCTAATTTATTTTTGTTGTAAATTTATTTTTTTGTTGTAATTGTATAAATTGTTTTAGCAATTATATTAATTCTAATTTGTCTACATACAATGAAATGGTCTGCAATGGACCACGATAATTTATTTATATATTATACAAAATTAATGTTATACAGTTCGAGTGCAATAATAGCAATATTTAGCATAATTGAGTTTTCAAGAAATATAAAATTAGTGGTTAGATCGTTTCACATTATTGCAGAAATGACCGCTATAGTAAAAGATTTACATTTGAATATTAATTTTTACAAATGGTATTATTATATATTAAGTTATATTATTCTAGCAGTATTTGTTTTATACACAATGATAAAAACTAACGATAATTCAAACTATGATTACTTACAATTAGCAACATTTGGATACAGTTGTTTCATACGAGGTGCAATAATAATAGGAGCACTAATGGGTTATGGTCGTGTTCAAGATGGATTTCAGAATCTTGTTAAAATACTGGAATATTTAAATGAGCAAGATGATGATTATGATGATATAGATGATTCTTACAATGATAGAGCGATTCGAGAATTTTTACGAAATAAACCGAAATCGATTTTAACTACAGTAGCAGTTTTATACGAAAAATTAGTTATTGATCTGGACTTGTTACGAGAATCATTTCAGATTATAATAACTGCTAATATTATATCAATTACAATACATTTTATATTTGTTTTTATTTATTTTTACACTGGCGACATAAAGGATTTTACTACGGTTGCTGTTATATTGCAGGCCTTGTTGTACTTATACCTTTCACTAACATTACTTTACACTTGTTACTTCATCAAATGCGAGGTAATTTTTTTTTTATATTTATACACGATTATACCTAATGCAGATAAAAAATAAAATAATTATTTAAATAAAAAAAAATCAATTTAATATACTACGTTTTTTATAGGAACTAAAAATAATTTCTCTTAGTCCCATACAGATTTATAACCCCATACAGAAAAACGTGAGGCGCATGCAAATTAAGGAGTGTAGGGCGTAACTGACGTTGCCCCACGCTCTTCTATATAGGGTTATAAATCTGTATGGGGTTAGAAGAAATTACTTTATACTTTTTAGTTCGTGTTTAAATCATGGAATATTAATTTATTTTCTATTTAAATATTTATTTTCTGCTGTTTAGTCTTGTTTAACTTTAACTTTAATTCAATTAATTAATCTAATTAATTATAACTTAATAATTATAATTTTATTAATTATAATTATAATTAATTAAGTATATTAAAATGCACTAAATTTTGAACATTTTTCTGTACATTATTTTAAACATAATTTTGTGTATTATTTTATATAAAATAATGCAGCGTGTCAAACGGCTTTAATAATATTGACAAATTAACATTTTTCTAATAAAATATTATGGTTTCAGGGTGAAAATGTACGCTCAACACTTGGATATTTAAATATTTATTATAAAAATACAAAACTGGCTTCAATGGTAGTTTTTAAAAAGAATACTTATATATTAGTCATAAATAATGAGTTTTTTTTTCCAGAAAAATACGTTTTTATTACATGCACTTCAAAAAAAGATAAACCTGAATCTTTTTGGATTTTTACAACTAAATCCAGCAATTTTAATACAGGTGAAATAGTTTAAGTTAATATTATATTAAAATAATGAAAGCTAGTTCTGTTTAATTTTTTTATTAAAATTCGACGTTTTGATATACTAAACCTATATCATTATTTCTTAAAATTAAATTTTATCGAATTATACATTTTAGATAAATATAAATCAGATTTATATCGATATGGTTAAATAATAAATATTTTATTTTCAGCAAATAGATATATGCAAATCAGTAATCTTATTAATTATTCAATATTACGGATCGGAAAGAATATAACAAACTGTTGAATTTGAACTTCAAAAGTCTTTGGTTCAAGACGCACGCATACACCAAAGTTGAAATATTTGTATGTGTCTCACTAGTTCAAAACCCACTATGACTTATATTATGCTCATTTGGCACACCACTGGAAGTATAAGAATAAATTTGGTATTTTTAAAGTGTAGTATATAGCCATATTAAAATATTTTGAAATCACATTAAAACCAAAACAAAAACAATGTATTTTAACTGTGTAATAAAATATAATTCATAATAAAGAAGCATAAAAAAAGCATTTCTACAGTTGCTTTTAAAATTGTCAAATTAAAATAAAACAGCTTTAGTATTTAATTCTGTATTAATTTTTATTAATAATGGACTTTTCGACGTACTCTAGAGTTGTTGAAGATTTGCTCGATAATTTGTTTCTATATTCTGTTTATTTACTGTATATACGTAAAATACGTTGAAACGTCGATTATTAATAAAAATTAATACAGAACTACAATGAGTAGTTGGAGTGGTATGATTGAGAGTGTCTTACGTGAGCAAAAGTTTCCAAGTAGTAAGAATAAAAGAGCATGTATGAGAAGAATAAATTATGAATGTGAATAAAGCGAAAGTTGCTTGTTGGAGGAGACTTCGGGATGATGAAAAGAGTTTGTGCCACACTTTTTTGGGTACATGGCGTGATTGTGTATGTATGTGAAATTTTTTTTACTTTGTCAGATCTGTCACAGAAAAAAAACATTATTCTCACTCAGGTCAATATTAAAACATTAATATCACTGGAAAGATTAGAAAATTCTGAATAATTTCATATATAATTTATTAAAACATTTCAAAAACTGTTAAGTTATTGCTGTTTAAATTCGCAAGTTTGAGAATGTGTGTTTTGGGCGAAACATGCGTAAAATTTTCCATTTTTAATAACACATTTCCACAACAAACTTATAGATGTAAGAATCATATAGAGTTAAAAAAAAAATAGGTTTTAGTTGTACTGAAAAAGTTAAAATTTGCATTTAGCTTAAATGGGAAAATCGCCTTTTTAGACATTTTGGGATATAACTTTTATTGTATTTACTTTAAAGTATTTCAAAATAATCACCAAAAAGCTAATGAAATATGCTTTTTAGTAGTCTAAAATGCATGCCATTTCGATGATTATTAACGGAGTGGTGTGAATTTGAAAAATATGATTTCTGACTCAGAAAAAAGCTATAATGATTAATAATTATTAATCATTATAGATATAATAAGAACCACCCTAATATATATATATATATATATATATATATATATATATATATATATATATTATATATATATTATTTATTAAATATTCAGAATTATTACATATTTTAAAAAAATAGATTATTATGCCATCCTATTATTATACATATTTAATGTTGATTGTATGCTTATAAAAATAGGTACAGAAAAGACTAAATACAGTGTCATTTCAAATAGAAAAGTAACACGTTACAAATAATTTGTGTTTATTCCTATATAAGTATGTATATACGAGCATTATTATTAATAATATAATAACTAATTAAATGCAGATATTAGCAATAAAGTGGTAACGTTTAGTGGCTGATTAAAGGGAAAGGGGGGTTGACTGAACTGCATTTATAATCAATATTTTGTTTTTATTTTTTCAGAGACAATGTTTCTAACAAAATTCCTAAAATTATATTTATCATTACTAATTTTTCGTCCGAAAACACCGGCAGAATTGCTTTTATTAAGACAGCCGCTGCTTTTTATTGCAGGTTTATATGTTTATAAAATAAAAATAGTTGAAAATGAAATTGATATTATGGAAGATGAAAATAAAGTGTTAAAACACATCCATACATCAAGTAAGAACTATATTTTAACGTTATGCACTTAGTTCTAAATCTTTTTGATATAAATTTAAATCTTTTGCATGTGAACCCATATTGTTTACACTTAGTTCAGTTAAATTAGTAAGCAAAAATAAACGGTATCCGGACAATTCACCGAAAACCGTTCACCGAAAACAATTCATCGAAAACAAATTCACCGAAGTACCAATTCACCGAAAAACAATTCATCGAAAAACAATTTATCGAATAACCAACTAAAATAGAATTAAATTAAATTAAAATAAATATTAGTAAGTGGTCAGGTTATGAAAGGTTAGGTTAGTAGGTTGGTTTAGGTTTTTTTTTTCAGTATGTATAAATAGCCAATTGCGTATACATACCGTATGTATAAATAGCCTCATCTTTAATATTATGAATATTAGGAATGTCTTTAAAAAAAGCATATTTATTTTTTTTATTTTTTCTTTAACACTTTACGGAGGGGTGATGGGTAGGTTTGGTTAGGTTGTTTAATTCTATTTCATTTGATCATTCGATAAATTGTTTTTCGATGAATTGTTTTTCGGTGAATTGGTTCTTCGGTGAATTTGTTTTCGATGAATTGTTTTCGGTGAACGGTTTTCGGTCAACTGTTTTCGGTGAATTGTCCGCGACCCAAAATAAACAACACGTTTTGGTGCAAAATCTGAGATTAAAGAATTTAAATTATTAGCTAGTCGAAAAGACTAGCTTATAAAATCGTCAATACGGCTGGCTGGCTGGCTGGCTGGCTGGCTGGCCGGCCGTGTCCAAAAAATACGATAAATACCAGTGTTAATTATAAGTATGAAGGAAAGCTCGTAGAAAGCTGAAACTTGGCAATTAGATAGTTCATACCAAATAAAAAATTAAGTTCAATTTTCAGACCGCAGTGTTGCCAACTTTCCGAGAAAAAAATTACTAAAATTTTTAATACGAGTGTTAATTATAAGTATAAAGGAGAGCTCGTAGAAAGCTGAAACTTGGCAATTAGATAGTTCATACCAAATAAAAAATTAAGTTCAATTTTCAGACCGCAGTGTTGCCAACTTTCCGAGAAAAAAATTACTAAAATTTTTAATACGAGTGTTAATTATAAGTATAAAGGAGAGCTCGTAGAAAGCTGAAACTTGGCAATTAGATAGTTCATACCAAATAAAAAATTAAGTTCAATTTTCAGACCGCAGTGTTGCCAACTTTCCGAGAAAAAAATTACTAAAATTTTTAATACGAGTGTTCATTATAAGTATAAAGGAGAGCTCGTAGAAAGCTGAAACTTGGCAATTAGATAGTTCATACCAAATAAAAAATGAATTTCAATTTTCAGACCGCAGTGTTGCCAACTTTCCGAGAAAAAAATTACTAAAATTTTTAAAAATTTATTAAGACCATGTTGTTTAACCGATTTTGTTCAAATTTTCACAAAAGATTCTTCTGGTATTCATATAAATTAGATAATTTCAACAAAGTACAGTGCTGCCAACTTTCTGAGAAAAAAATTACTAAAATTTTTAAAAATTTATTATGACCACGTTATTTAACCAATTTTAATTAAATTTTCACTAAAGATTCTCCTGGTGCCCGCATAAATTATGCAATTTTAACAAAATACAGTGTTGCCAACTTATTGAGAAAAAAATTACTAAAATATTAAAAATTTATTGTGTCTACATTATTTATCCGATTTTAATCAAATTTTCAGAAAAGTTTCTTCTAGTGCCCACATAAATTATAATTTTATTAAAATACAATGTTGCCAACTTTCCGAAAAAAAAATTAATAATTTTCTAAAAATTTGTTATGCCCGCATTATTTGTCCGATTTTAATGAAATTTTTACAGAAGATACCCTTAGCGCCTATAATATTATATATTAGCAAAATACAATGTTGCCAACTTTCGGTGAAAATTTTTTTTATTCTTATTTCTTATCATTTATGTGATAATATCAAAGTGGTCTATATATGGGTTTACCCATATACACTTCTAATCTTGTATTTTAGCTAGTCGAAAAACTAGCTTATAAAATCAAACCACATTCGACTAGCTCCATTCTCGCTTTGCGAGAATATTATTTTATTTTAAATCAATAAATAATTTAATCATGATATTCAATCTTTTTGGATTTAAATTGCGCCCAGCCCAGCCCATATACATACATACACATTCATATCATAAAAATGTGGCACAAACTCATTGCATTCACACAGAATTAATTTTTGCAAATATTTATATTCGGGCACACAACTATCGTTTTAATCATATTCATAATACCTCTCCTACATGCTTTTAGATTCTTAAAATAAACATTATTCTAATATGGCTAACGAATCTAATTTATTTTTGTTGTAAATTTATTTTTTTGTTTTAATTGTATAAATTGTTTTAGCAATTATATTAATTCTAATTTGTCTACATACAATGAAATGGTCTGCAATGGACGACGATAATTTATTTATATATTATACAAAATTAATGTTATACAGTTCGAGTGCAGTAATAGCAATATTTAGCTTAATTGAGTTTTCAAGAAATATAAAATTAGTGGTCAGATCGTTTCATATTATTGCAGAAATGACCGTTATAGTAAAAGATTTACATTTGAATATTAATGTTTACAAATGGTATTATTATATATTAAGTTATATTATTCTAGGAGTATTTGTTTTATACACAATGATAAAAACTAACGATAATTCAAACTATGATTACTTACAATTAGCAACATTTGGATACAGTTGTTTCATACGAGGTGCAATAATAATAGGAGCACTAATGGGTTATGGTTGTGTTCAAGATGGATTTCAGAATCTTGTTAAAATACTGGAATATTTAAATGAGCAAGATGATGATTATGATGATATAGATGATTCTTACAATGATAGAGCGATTCGAAAATTTTTACGAAATAAACCGAAATCGATTTTAACTACAGTAGCAGTTTTATACGAAAAATTAGTTATTGATCTGGACTTGTTACGAGAATCATTTCAGATTATAATAACTGCTAATATTATATCAATTACAATACATTTTATATTTGTTTTTATTTATTTTTACACTGGCGACATAAAGGATTTTACTACGGTTGCTGTTATATTGCAGGCCTTGTTGTACTTATACCTTTCACTAACATTACTTTACACTTGTTACTTCATTAAATGTGAGGTAATTTTTTTTATATTTATACACGATTATATCTAATGCAGATAAAAAACTAAAATATAAAAAGAAAATCAATTTAATATACTACGTTTTTACAGGAACTAAAAAGTATAAAATAATTTCTCTTAGTCCCATACAGATTTATAACCCCATACAGAGAAACATGAGGCGCATTCTTCTGTATGTGGTTATAAATCTGTATGGGGCTAGAAGAAATTATTTTATACTTTTTAGTTCGTGTTTAAATCATGAAATATTAATTTATTTTTTATTTAAATAATTATTTTCTAACTATAACTATAACTTTATAACTTAATAATTATAATTTTGTTAATTATAATTATAATTAATTAAGTATATTAAAATGCACAGAATTTTGAACATTTTTCTGTACATTATTTTAAACATAATTTTGTGTATTACTTTATATAAAGTAATGCAGCATGTCAAACGGCCTTAATAGATTAGAATATTGACAAATTAATATTTTTCTAGTAAAATATTATTGTTTCAGGGTGAAAATGTACGCTCAACACTTGGATATTTAAATATTTATTATAAAAATTCGAGACTGGCTTCAATGGTAGTTTTTAAAAAGAATACTTATATATTAGTCATAAATAATGAGTTTTTTTTTTTTTTCAGAAAAATACGTTTTTATTACATGCACTTCAAAAAAAGATAAATCTGAATCTTTTTGGATTTTTACAATTAAATCCAGCAATTTTACTACAGGTAAAATAGTTTAAATTAATATTATATTAAAATAATGATAGCTAGTTCTATTTAATTTTTTTATTAAAATTCGACGTTTTGATATACTAAATATAAATCAGATATATATTGATATGATTAAATAATAAATATTTTATTTTCAGCAAATAGATATATGTAAATCAGTAATTTTATTAATTATTCAATATTACGCATCGGCAAAAATGTAACAAACTGTTGAATTTGAACTTCAAAAGTCTTTGGTTCAAGACGCACGCTTACACCAGGGTTGAAATATTTGTATGTGTCTCACTAGTTCGAAACCTACTATGACTTATATTATGCTCATTTGGCACACCACTGGAAGTATAAAAATAAATTGGTATTTTTAAAGTGTAGCATATAGCCATGTTAAAATATTTTGAAAACATATCAAAACAAAAACAATGTATTTCAACTGCACTGTAAAATATTTTTCTGTAATTTTACAATAAAATTTATGGGTAACAAAGATGCCCTGGAATATTATATAATTTTACATAGAACTTAATTTTACATAGCATGTAGTATTTAACAAAAAATTATGTAAAACTAATTTACTTTTTATGTAAAATATTTATATATTTTAATGTATTATTACATAAAACAATATGTATTATTGCACATAAATAATAGTTATAATACTAAAGAATTATTGAAAAATTACATAAATGTTTTACAAATGTCACACAGAAAAAGCTTATTCTGTAAGTACAAGTTATATTACTGAGTAGCTCATAAACATGTATACATAAATATAATTAACAATTGTAAAATTGTAAACACAATTGTAAAATATATACATATATATATATATATATATATATATATATATATATATATAAAACAGTAATTACTTTATACCAAATATTCCTATCACGACATCATGAAATATTGATAATAGTTATTTATAAAATATTAATATTAAATATATCATATGTATATAAAATAATATAGTAAAATGTTTAACACCCAAGAATTTCTTTTTAAAATACATATGTATATGTATATTATGTATTATAAATGTAATTTATCAAAAACTATTTTCATATATTTTCAAATAAATAATTAATATAATTATTGACCGTCAGATCATAAACATATTGTATTGTATTATGTTTGTAAGAAATTTTTATATCTAAATAATATTGTATATGCATAAATATTTTTGCATAAATTCTACTGTATGTATGTAAGTTTATTGATCGGCGAACGAACTCTATATAATTTAGATCGGCATACCAGCCCAGAAAATTCTCTGAATTCAATTAGAAATATGTATAAACTTTGTCAATTTTGTTTTAGAAAAACTATTTGCACAAAATTTTATGATTTCATTTAATTTGGAATTGAAATAAATCAATAAATATGAAAAAAGACCGATTTTTATTTTATATTTTATTAAAAAAATACATAACAATAAAATTGATTAACATTTTGTAATCAAGCATACTAAAATATTAATTATTTTTCTTCTTTTTAACTGTCAGATTACTAGTACTATTTTCTCGTCTAAAATTTAAAAAAAAAACAGATTATTATTATCATCAAGAATTATAAATAATTACGGCTAGTTTCATAAAAAAACACTTCAAATAAAGTCAAGTTTAAACCGTGAAAAAAGCTTTGATTTGAAATTATACTGGCGTAATAATTAATTGCTGTTAATAAAATTATGTTTCTTATCAATAAAACAATGCTTATTTATCAATTTAATGTCGATTCTTAGTTAAAGTGTTTATTATGAAATTGGGACATTACTCGTATACAGTTTTAAAAATCTCTTTTTGGATTTTTTGGTCCAATTTTTCTTGTTTATTTTTTTCTTCATTTTCTTGGTACCTGTTTATCAAATAAAATTTAATGATTATGGATCGATTCAGTTCACATTCATAAGACCTATATGTTACAGAATGTTTTGTCTTTTTCTAGTAAGCGGAATTATTCTATTGACAGAAAAGAACACACAATATTTTCTAACATTATAGGTCTTACAGATGTGAATCGAATAGATCCATTAATTTGCAAAATTTATAAAACATTTTTTTACATATTCACGCCATGAACCCATAAGAGTTAACTAACTCATAGTTGTTAGTATAAGGTAAGTTAAGGTTACTGGTAATCTATTTTCTTTATTTTTAATTTAGTTTCTTTTCGAATGCTTGAAGAAGAAAAATGCTCTTTTTGTGTTTTATCCAGATTGTTTTGCCTCGGCTGCAATTATCTGAGCTCAACATAATAAAGATCGCTTTCTGCTTCTATAATATACTGTTTTCTGTTCGGTTTTGATTTCAAACAAGGCTATGATTTTGTTATGATAAAAATATACACTTTTAAATTTTAATTGATTTACATGTTTGTGAATAACGTATATACCATTTTGGAGGTTTTTCCATATCATTTTTCTTTTCTTGTTTCGCTTGTTTCTCGTCTTTGTTTGATCTGTGCAACAACAAAAAAAAATTAAATCTTTATTTAAAATATTTGTAAAATGTTTTTGATTAACTCTGTTTCCATTTCTTTTATACAATCCTCTGTTTTATTAGCTGGACTGTCAAAAATTTGTCTACCTATTGCATATCCATTTATATTTTCAATTTTACGATTTAAAATTTTATGAGCTGTTGCAGCTGAATAAGAATGTATTTTGAACCATATCTACAAAACATAATAAATTTCTTGTTTTGGTCTTAAATATAAATTTAAGTATTTAATTTATTAAAATTTTCAACCATTTTTTATGGTCTTTGTTAGTAAATAATTATAAAAATATTTAAACAAAAATACATTACTACTTTGTGTAATTTATTTTAGTTCATCGCTAAGTTTTCGTCATTAGTAACGTGATCTTTGGTCATTGTGTAACCTTGGATCTTTGATTAGATTTATGTTTATTAATGTATTAATAAATAGTGAATTCTTAAGAGATGGCGTGAATTTCATATTTCATATAAACAAATATGGCCAAAATGTATATCTGTAATAGTGATTTCTGTCTTTAATTTTCTTGTTGTTTTTTTTAATAAAACTTTATTGCTAATAATATTTTAATTTATAGTTTGTGGGATTAAACAAACAAATGCATTCAGCCATGTAGCGGCGATATAACACACGAGCAATAAAAGTCAATAAAAGTTCGGTGGCGTCAGTTTGCTAACGAAATAGAAAACTAAAACTATCTCTGTATCATAATCTTATGATAGATATATAAATAAACGTTATTATAAAACGTACGGTGTTTTAATCAAACATTACGTAGTTTTAATTTATTCAGTTATTTGTGTAGAATATATAAAACAGTACATTATTCTTAAACTGTACAAATGTATGTATGAAAATAAAATATTAATTACCTGCTGATTTTTACGAGTTCCGCTACACGATACCAGAGCGGGTTATTGTTAACTTCTAAGGGTAAGTTTATGTTGGAGCTGCGACGAATGATGAGAGCAGCGATGAGAGCAGCGACAAGAGCAGCGCAAAATTAATTTCTATGATATACAGTTTACAGTGGAGCTTCGACAATAGCGACGATCTCTGCTTTGCAAGTAACATTTTATTAAATCAAACCAATTAATTAGAAATTTATTTTACAATTACAATTATTATTATTATACTGCTATTGTGCTATTACTTTATTATTATTATTATTATACATTTTTCTTATATAAATTTAGAGGTTACAAATTTAAAGAAATTTCAATGTTAATTTTACAATTACAATAATTATTATTATACTGCTATTACTTTATTATTATACTAACACTATTATTATACATTTTTTATATCTAAATTTAGAGATTACAAATTTAGAGGTTACAAATAGAAACATATTCATTTTCCGTTTTAATTCATTCTAAAAAAATACCCCAACTAAATCTTATACAACATCCTGTTCAGAATAAATTCATCTACAAAATAGCATAACATTCATGAAAATTTATCACAATTTATCTTCCCAACAAATCTAACAAATATTTCACTAATTAAGCTGTCAACATCCATGCTAACCACACCTGATAAAAGCAAAGAAAATAGGCAGTACAATTATCGCCGCTCTTATCGTTGCTCGGCTGCCAAGCGTGTCTCAACGCATCGCTCCAATATAAACACTTGCATATAAAATAATGACATCATTTTCTTTGCTTCGCTAGTATCGTCGCTCTTATTGTTTATCGCAGCTCCAACATAAACTTACCCTTACGCTAACTGTAATTTACTACCGATGATAGGAGCTTACACCTTCAACATATGATAAAATTTAATTATCATTAAGGTACATTCATCACTGCGATTTTAGCAGTAACAGCAGAATAAATAGTTGATACGTACCTATACCACTACTCAATGCCGGATTAACACTCGACGGGGGCCCTAACCCTAGGCGATTGCGAACGAGTGCCCCCCGCTCGTTTTGCTCACCGCCCACCCCCCGACATACAAATATGTACAATAAATAATATTTAAATAATATTTATTTATGCTTAAAATAACAATTGCAACTGCTCATCAAACATGAAATTCAGAAAAATATTTTTCTGCATTTCAATTCGCTGAACTTGTCAATAATGTTGTGAAAATCAATCAAAATCAAAACGAACGTTCTGCAGAACAACTCGTTATCAGCATCGTCAAGAAAATTCGAAAAGCCTATTTTAACGTTAAAAAAATATATGTTTAACTTGTTTAATTACTTTTATCAAAAAGGTAAATTTTTTTCATTTTGTCGGGTCCCTGTCAGTCGGGGGCCTAGGCAACTGCCTAGTATTGTCTATTGGTTGATCCATTACTGCTACTACTGCTAAACTAACAGTGGTGTATATATATATATATATATATATATATATATATATATATATATATATGTAAGCATAGATTATATAATCAATTATATTATATAATAACATATAATCAATGATATAAATTAATAATAATTTTTTATCGTATGGCGAAGATATTAGCTTCCGAAATACGTATTTAACTTTACTCTTAACGAATTTTAGTGTTTTGAGAATTTTTTAAATTCTTTTATTTAAATTTTTACCATAATAGATAATATTTCAATTTAATATCGGTGATTCATTCATAAATTATAAATGTAGATAAAGCTAAAGTTGCTTGTTTGGATATGGATGTTCAGAGAAAACTGATTTCGGGATGATGGAAAAGAGTTTGTACCACACCTTTTTGGGTATATGGCGTAATTGTGTATGTATGTATATCGGCGATAATATATGTATACAAAGTTTGAAGATAATCGGCTTGGTAAAATTGTGTGAAACTAGATTATAAAATTCGACAAGTAAATAAACAAGCAAAGTGGTTAAGTTAAAAAGAAAACTTACATCAATCTCAAAATCGGTCTGTAAAGTAATTGGCATCCGATCATTTACCCATTCCCATTCATTTTTAATTTCTTTTGTTACCACAGCACAAGAGTAACGCTGTTTATCCTAATTGAAACATAGGTTAATCTACATTTATTATTACGAAATAATAATTTACATTCACATCTTTAAATGGACAAAAAAATCCAGGCAAATATAACAGTTGTACACCATGCCAGCCAGTTTCTGTATTAAAGGAACTATTCATATTAAATAAACTTTTCTTGGATTTCTACAAATTTAACATAGTAAAAAATCTTTCAGAACTCATTATATTCAAATATAAAGTATTTAGGATTTAGTTCTTTATTAATTTTAATTTAAAAAAAATCGGCGTAACGTACATCATCATCAATTAGCTAACAAAATAAGTAACTAGATTATAAACTTGACACTGATTGTTTTATCTTTTCACAAATTTCTATAGCCTCTCTTATCAAGACCAATCAATATTAACATAACTTTGTTATCATAAATTGAATCAGGAATTCATAGTGTAACTTCATTGAATAGTTATTTTATTATATACCATTTGATTATATAAAAATAATTAAAAAATTGCATATACAGGTGATTTATTAGTAATTGGAAATATTTTAACTGGAGTATCCTGGGCTCAGAATATGAAGATTTAACGCAAATCACTTAGATAAAATGTGGCTCCTTACTGAGCTACAGGGTGTTTCATTTAAAAATTTAGAAACGATTTTTGCCCAGTACTTAAAAACTATTTGACGTATCCTTATCATACTTGGCAGGAAGTGTATGTACCGTACACCATACTACATTATGTTAAATAAAAGTTTTTGGCTACTGCCAGTAGCGTACAACAGGGGCAAGTGAGAGGTTGATCCTTTCTAAATTCTACGCCACTGGCAGAATTGTTATTTTAGCACAATTTTTCGATTCTCCAATACTTTCTGTGTAAAAAACATACTTTTCCTTTATAACGATAAAGTAACTACTTTTCGAGATATTTAAAGTTATACATAAGCTGCACCCTTAGGATTTTTTCAAAATTTGCTCAAAAAAATCTGAAAAAATTCAGTAAAATAGAGAAAAAAATTAGCTACATAATAACTAAGTAACTTATTTCTCTAACTAATTTTGGATTGGCAGGAAAAATGATTGAATATAAAAAATTAAAATGCAAAAAATATTAATTTTCAATAATTTTTCCTGCCAAACCAGAATGAGTTAGAGAAAAAAGTTACTTAGTTATTATGTAACTAATTTTTTTCTCTATTTTACTGATTTTTTCCAGATTTTTTTAAGCAAATTTTGAAAAAATCCCAAGGTTGCAGCTAATGTATAACTTTAAATATCTCGAAAAATAGTGACTTTATCGTTATGAAGGAAGAGTATGTTTTTTACACAAAAAGTATTGGAGAATCGAAAAATTGTGCTAAAATGACAATTCTGCCAGTGGCGTAGAATTTAGAAAGGATCAACCTCTCACTTGCCCCTGTTGTACGCTACTGGCAGTAGCCAAAAACTTTTATTTAACATAATTTAGTATGATGTACGGTACCTACACTTTCTGCCAAGTATGATAAGGATACGTCAAATAGTTTTTAAGTACTGGGCAAAAATCGTTTTTAAATTTTTAAATAAAACACCCTGTAGCTCAGTAAGGAGCCACATTTTATCTAAGTAATTTGCGTTAAATCTTCATATTCTGAGCCCAAGATACTCCAGTTAAAATATTTCCAATTACTAATAAATCAGCCTGTATATACAGGGTGTAACAGAATAACTATTCCTAATTTTAACTGGAGTATCCTGGGCTCAGAATATGAAGATTTAATGCAAATCACTGAGATAAAATGTGGCTCCTTACTGAGCTACAGGGTGTTTTATATAAAAATTTAAAAACGATTTTTGCCCAGTACTTTAAAACTATTTGACGTATCCTTATCATACTTGGCAGAAAATGTAGGTACCGTACACCATACTAAATTATGTTAAATTAAAGTTTCTGGCTAGTGCCAGTGGCGTACAACAGGGGCAAGTGAGAGGTTGATCCTTCCTAAATTCTACGCCACTGGCGGCATTGTCATTTTAGCACAATTTTTCGATTCTCCAATACTTTCTGTGTAAAAAACATACTCTTCCTTCCTAACGATAAAGTCACTATTTTTCGAGATATTTAAAGTTAAACATAAGCTGCACCCTTGGTTTTTTTTTAAAATTTGATCAAAAAAATCTGAAAAAATTTAGTAAAATAGAGAAAAAAATTAGCTACATAATAACTAAGCAACTTTTTTTTCTATCTCATTTTGGTTTGGCAGGAAAAATTATTGAAAATAAAAAATTAAAATGCAAAAAATATAAATTTTCAATAATTTTTCCTGCCAAACCAAAATGAGTTAGAGAAAAAAGTTACTTAGTTATTATGTAGCTAATTTTTTCCTCTATTTTACTGAATTTTTTCAGATTTTTTGAGCAAATTTTGAAAATATCCCAAGTGTGCAGCTTTATGTTTAACTTTAAATATCTCGAAAAATAGGGACTTTATCGTTACGAAGAAAGAGTATGTTTTTTATACTGAAAGTATCGGAGAATCGAAAAATTGTGCTAAAATGACAATTCCGCCAGTGGCGTAGAATTTAGAAAGGATCAACCTCTCACTTGCCCCTGTTGTACGCCACTGGCACTAGCCAGAAACTTTAATTTAACATAATTTAGTATGGCGTACGGTACCTACACTTTCTGCCAAGTATGATAAGGATACGTCAAATAGTTTTTAAGTACTGGGCAAAAATCGTTTTTAAATTTTTAAATAAAACACCCTGTAGCTCAGTAAGGAGCCACATTTTATCTAAGTGTTTTGGGTCAAATCTTCATATTCTGAGCCCAGGATACTCCAGTTAAAATATTTCCAATTAATTACAAATCACCCTGTATATATATATATATATATATATATATATATATATATATATATATATATATATATACAGTCGACTCCGCTTAATTGGCACACATCGGGACTAGGGCATTTTGGCCCAATTAAGCGAATTTTACATAAAATTAAACAATCCATATTTTTCTTTCAATAATTTTATTTTATAAATTCTTGGAAAAAACTATAAACTACATATAACCAAAAAAATATAAACTTTTAAGAAAAAATAATAATAAATTCCAAAATAAAATAATAAATAACAAACCTTCCACGCGCGAGGTGTAGTGGTAACTGAATCATAACTGAATACGTAACGATTGAGACAGCAGGGTAGACTCTCACAGCTTTAATGACCGGTGCCGCGCCACGCCGACGCGAGGGTAAACATTAACCTTTGAGCGCGCGTGGGTCCGTACTTCATACGTGAATGAATGTGTTGGGAAAAAAGTTCACAGCGCGCGATACTAATGTAATTAATTGATACATATTTGCTAGTTTTTTAAATACAATTTTCCATGTTGTGAATCAAAAAGATATGAAGCGTATTATATTAAATTTTTTGTAAATATTTTTTCTTGTGAATACATATTTGTAACATAATATATACTGTGATTTTAAATTTACTGTCCCAAATAAGCGAAATGTTGTCCCAATTAAACATGTAAATTTACTGTTGGTTCCTTGGTTTGGTTTCTGTTCTTTGAGATTTGGCCCAAATAAGCGGCTGTCCCAATTAAGCGGTGTCCCAATTAAGCGGAATCGACTGTATATATATACATGTATATATATACATGTATATATATATATATATATATATATATATATATATATATATATATATATATATATTTTCAGTTGTTGTTGTCCTTGGGGCAAATCCACACAAACTTTTTCTTTTAAATATGTATTTCCATTGAAAAAATCGAGGTGCCAACCAATTGGGAGATCATAAATTTCTCTATTTTAAGATTAATCTACTCAAAAATGTTGTTTTAATAGTGTTATTGGATCTTGAACAGTAGAATCATTTCTTGCTCTAATATCTGTAATTATTTCTAGTTTATTTATTTTTAATATAAATTTATTGATTATATATATATATATATATATATATATATATATATATATATATATATGTGTGTCCGCGTAAGTTGGCTACATATGGAAAACTTTGTTATTATTGATTTTATGAAAAAAAGTTATTTTACATAAAAAGTTCTGCAAGTTCTAAAACCTAAAATTCAACCATCAGATATTAAATTATATCAGTCGTATACGAGGTGTGTCAAAAAAGTATCATTTTTGTTCAAGAGTAAAGTACTTTCATTTTTGATCATATCGAAAATTTTTAATAAGAAAAGATGTTATGAATTAAAAATAATTTTTAAATATTCGATATTGTTTATTTACAATTAAAAACTTTTATTTTTACATTTTCTTTGCTATAACATTAAAAGTTTAAGTTTGAAAATTAATACATTAATCTAGGAGGCCAATGGCGTAGCCAGAAACTTGCCATGGGGTTGGGGGGGGGGGGGGTGTTACTAAAGAAATGATATAATATTAATCAATAAAGATAATACTATAATTTGTATAAAAAATAAAGAGCAATAAAAATTATTTTTATAAAAATAAAAGTAAAATAACATATTTCATATTTCACATACGTATGTTTTTGGTAGTACAGGTTCTTGAGGGGAGTTTTAATAACAAAGTTTTCTATATGTAGCCAACTTACGCGGGCACACTGTATATATATTATATATATATATATATATATATATATATATATGTATATATATATATATATATATATATATATATATGTATATATATATATATATATATATATATATATATATATGTATATATATATATATATATATATATATATATATATATATATATATGTATATATATATATATATATATATATATATATATATATATGTATATATATATATATATATATATATATATATATATATATATATATATATATATATATTTAAAATGGTAAACATATTTTTGCGCCATCTTGTATAATGATTGTTGTCTTATTTTTTAATATCTTCAGTTCCTATTTGTTATTTTTCAGTTTAATAAAAAATATTTTTATATAATAACACAATATTTATTTTTTCTGAAATCCGATTTTTAAGTTTAATGTAATATATATACATATATATATATATATATATATATATATATATATATATATATATATATAATTTCAAAAAAATTACAACTTTTACGCCCGCTTGGTAAATTTAGTCGAACAATTTTTTTGTATACCACACATGTCAAAATTTGACAATTTTTTAAGTCAAAATCATTTTTTTTCTGCGGGGTGTGGTGGGCAGCGAAATGTTTTAAACATTGTATTATTTTGCACGGCCTTAAAGCAGATATTTAGATAAGGTTAATGAGTCGCATTTTATTATTTAAAAATTAAATTTATCAAAATTTTCTATCATTTCCTCTTCAGTAAATAAAAAAGAAATTTAAATAGAAAAACAAATTAACCAAAAATATATAATGAATTTTTTTCTACAGCCGGTTTTTATGTGTTTGGAAAAAATAAAGATGTAATCTTTGAATATATAAAACAAAGGTTTATACATTCAGAGATCGTTGATTGTTATGTATTTCTGCTTATTTTATTTACTGAAGAGAATCATCACAAGAAATAATTGAAAATTTTTATACATTAATTTTTTAAATACAATAATTGAAACCTACTTTCCAATAATTTAAGACAAAATATGTTTATAAATTTATGTTTCATAATTTGCTTAAATTTTTGAATAAAAATATTTTTGTAAAATTTATTTAATTAGTTTAATTAATCTCAACATGTGTACGACAAGTGTAATTTATGCCTTTCGGATATATATAATGAAGAGTTTAATGAACATCAATTATAAATTAATTCATAGTGAAATAATTAATATTTGGTTTACATGAAAATAAAATTACACTTATCTTTTTTATCGATTGTAAAATTAATTTTACCGCACTTAAATCATGTAAAGATGGCATTACTAGTATTCAAAATAACAGTTTTCTTTTATATTGACGATATTGACAAAGCTGTTAGATTTGTTAACAGTTCAAACATTGTCGTATAGATAACACTAGTTTAGTATTTAAAATTACAGTTTTTTTTTTTATCAGCAGAACTTTTAATTTTGTAAATAGTTCAACTATTACCGTATAGATAGCACAACTATTATTAAAATTTCAGTATTCTTTTTCATCGGCAGTACTTTTTAGATTTGTAAATGGTTCAAGTATTGTCATATAGATTACACTACCAGTATCTAAAATTACAGTTTTCTTTTTTATTGATAGTGTTATTAGAATTAGAATTATTATTACAATTTTTTTATGGCGAAAATCAGGACTGTGAAGCTGGAGCCGGAGTCGGTGATTTTTAGAGAAGCCGGAGTCGGAGTCATTTTTGTCATTAGTGGAGAGTCGGAGTCGGAGTCGTTTTAAGAAGGCTCCCTCCGGTAATTCCCCTTTTTTGCAGCATATGCCTACACTCAGTAATAGAGAATTAAATATACACACAGATCGATCAAATCATTCGCTTTCCCTTGTCTTGTCAAGTAGGTAGTTGAATTTATGATAATATATTTTTGTATTGGATCGGAGTTGGAAGTTGGAGTCGTTGTTTGAGTTGGAGCCGGAGCTGGATTTAATACGAAACTAGAGTCGGAGCCGGAATCGCTAAATTTTGAAGCGACACCATACCCTTGCCGAAAACCATAATATGCTGTTGTAATTTTTTTTTAATTAGTGTTCCAATTTTTTCTTTTCTTATACATACGAAATAGACTGACGTATTTGGACATGTTAAATAAAACCGGCTCTAGATTGACTGATGTTGTACCAGAGTCATGGTACTATAAAATCAGATAAGGAACTTTTGTGTTACACTTCGTGGACATCAACGAAAGCTATCATAGTCTTTTGAAACAAAGCGGAAAACAAAAACAAAGAGAGGAAACAATAATAGTATCGAGTGAATATTTTATCGTTAATATCTAGTAACTTATGGCTAATTTTTGAAACTAATGAAGTATCATTATAATGTTTCAAAATCGTATCTCTTTTATGGGTTTAGAGATCCGCATGCATAAGCACACTGTATAACAAAATTAGAAGTATATAAGTAAACCCTTATACAGGATGTAACAGAATAACTATTCCTAATTTTAACTGGAGTATCCTGGGCTCAAAATATGAAGATTTAATGCAAATCACTGAGATAAAATGTGGCTCCTTACTGAGCTACAGGGTGTTTTATATAAAAATTTAAAAACGATTTTTGCCCAGTACTTAAAAACTATTTGACGTATCCTTATCATAGTTGGCAGGAAGTGTAGGTACCATACACCATACTAAATTATGTTAAATAAAAGTTTCTGGCTACTGCCAGTGGCGTACAACAGGGGCAAGTGAGGAGTTGATCCTTCCTAAATTCTACGCCACGGGCGGAATTATCATTTTAGCACAATTTTTCGATTCTCCAATACTTGCTGTGTAAAAAACATACTCTTCCTTTGTAACGATAAAGTCACTGTTTTTCGAGATATTTAAAGTTAAACATAAGCTGCACCCTTGAGATTTTTTCAAAATTTGCTCAAAAAAATCTGAAAAAATTCAGTAAAATAGAGAAAAAAAATTAGCTACATAATAATTAAGTAACTTTTTTTCTAACTCATTCTGATTTGGCTGTAAAAATTATTGAAAATAAAAAAAATAAAATGCAAAAAATATTAATTTTCAATAATTTTTCCAGTCAAACCAAAATGAGTTAGAAAAAAAGTTACTTAGATATTATGTAGCTAATTTTTTTCTCTATTTTACTGAATTTTTTCAGATTTTTTTGAGCAAATTTTGAAAAAATCCCAAGGGTGCAGCTTATGTTTAAGTTTAAATATCTCGAAAAACAGTGACTTTATCGTTACAAAGGAAGAGTATGTTTTTTACACAGCAAGTATTGGAGAATCGAAAAATTGTGTTAAAATGACAATTCCGCCAGTGGCGTAGAATTTAGGAAGGATTAACCTCTCACTTGTCCTGTTGTACGCCACTGGCAGTAGCCAGAAACTTTTATTTAACATTATTTAGTATGGTGTACGGTACCTACATTTCCTGCCAAGTATGATAAAAATACGTCAAATAGTTTTAAAGTACTGGGCAAAAATCGTTTTTAAATTTTTATATAAAACACCCTGTAGCTCAGTAAGGAGCCACATGTTATCTCAGTGATTTGCATTAAATCTTCATATTCTGAGCCCAGGATACTCCAGTTAAAATTAGGAATAGTTATTCTGTTACACCCTGTATAGACCACTTTGACATTATCACATAAATGATAAGAAACAGGAATAAAAAAATTTTTTACCGAAAGTTGGCAACATTGTATTTTGATAATATATAATATTATAGGCGCTGAAGGTATCTTCTGTAAAAATTTGATTAAAATCGGATATATAATGCGGGCATAACAAATTTTTAGAAAATTATTAATTTTTTTTTCGGAAAGTTGGCAACACCGTATTTTAATAAAATTATAATTTATGTGAGCACTAGGAGAAACTTTTCTAAAAATTTAATCAAAATCGGATAAATAATGTAGCCACAATGAATTTTTAAAAACTTTAGTAATTTTTTTCTCGGAAAGTTGGCAACACTGTATTATATTAAAATTACGTAATTTATGTGGGCACTAAAGGAATCTTTCCTGAAAATTTGAGCAAAATCGAATAAATAATGTAGCCACAATAAATTTTTAAAAACTTTAGTAATTTTTTTCTCGAAAAGTTGGCAACACTGTATTATGTTAAAATTACGTAATTTATGTGGGCATTAAAGGAATCTTTTCTGAAAATTTGAGCAAAATCGGATAAATAATGTAGCCACAATAAATTTTTAAAAACTTTAGTAATTTTTTTCTCGAAAAGTTGGCATCACTGGAAAAAATCAAAACCACATGACCATTTTGGGCACTAGACAAATTTATCCTACAAATTTCATTAAAATCGGTTGAACCGTCTAGGAGGAGTTGCGATCACAAAATTTGGTCTGACGACCGAGCGAGCGAGCGAGCTGACGACGCACATCCATACACCCACATAAACTAAGTTCAGATTCGTCATCTAGAGGCTATATGACGGATTTCTATATACAATTTTTTTTTTGAAAATGTTACAGACACCGTACCAAACACTATACCACTTTTCCTTGCTGTCAAAGTGGTAAAAATAATATCTTACTGTAATCTTCACTTATCTGTATACAAAAATTATAAAATGTAAAAATTAATGTGCAATTTCGAATATAACACAAATAACATACATAAATAATTAGTCATTATTATTATCTTTCATTTACTGATTTTGATCATTTTCTTTTTATTTCATTCATAAGTATTTGAAAAATAAGATTCTTTGCACTTGATACAACCTAAACTTTAATTTGAATAATTTGCATTATGAATTTGAATAGTTTGCACTATAAACGCTACGAAACCCTATCATCTGCGCTACTGTTGGCTTAGAGTAGGTTAGGTTAGGTTTAGGTTGTTTAGTTATGTTATCATTCAATATAGGCGCTTATCTCATCGGCGCAAATGATAGGTATCGACTGGCGTAAATGATTGACAGCCCCCAAAGTGGAAAGTATTCGTTTTTACAGTGGAAAGTATCCGTTTTATAGTGAAAGTAATTTAATACAAGTGATAATATTTTTTTTTGTGCATTATGTTTTTTCAAAATTAAAATATTTTTTTTAATGTTGAATAAATTTAATGATAGTAAATTTTTTTTTTCGTGCAACATATTTTTTAAAAGTGCAAATTGTTTTTATCAAAGTGAATATAATCTAAATTATAGTGCAGTTAATTCCAACCCAATTTTTAATAGTCGAAGTGGCAGCAAGGAATAATCAAGGGTAACAAACAAGGTTGGACTGGGCCATCGGGCTTTCCCCGTCATCATTATGGGCCGTGACCGGGGATTGTTAAACAATTAAAATCGGTCTCTGAGTTTTACAAAAATTTAAGAACAGATTATCCCAAACACTAACATATCGATATGTATTGAGTGACAGACCAAAATCAATAGTAGTAAAAACTTTTCAACTAATGACAAATTTAATTAAATTGAAAAATTAAACATAATTATTAAAAAGAACAATTTAAAATCAGAATTATTAGTATTTTTTTCAAGAAAATGAGACACATTTATTAACATCTTAAATGATAAAAATAAATATTTTATTCATTATAAATCCGATGACGAACAAACTGAAACAGGAGAAGAAGATGAAATTAATGTAACAAACTGTAGTAATACAGTTGTAGAAATTGCATTGTCTGTTGTTTCTCAATTTCATAAAAATTTAATCTCCACACATTGACATACGCTCAGTGCTTATATATTAGTGCTATCATTATCTTCCACTCAGCTATCATGCGAACGAACATTTTCAAGATTAATAAAATATATATAAAAAAACTTTTTAAAAACTACGCTTATATTTAAATGCACTAAAAAGAGGAAAATAATTTTTTCCTGGTTATCCAAAAATTTTAGAAAAAAATAAAAGCTTGAAGCGCTTAATCATCATTGCGAAATATCTGGCGCTCCATGCTTTTATTTTTTTCTAAAATTTTTGGATAACCAGGAAAAAAATTATTTTCCTCTTTTTAATGCATTTATATATAAGCGTGGTTTTTAAAAAGTTTTTTTTTTTATATATTTTATTTTCTGCTTTTTAGTTATCTGTCATTTACATTATTCAATTGTTAATTGAACAAAAAAATAGTTCATGTGACAGATGTCATTAGTTATATTAAAAAAATAAATATAAGCGTGTCATATCTTGTAATCGGTTTTTTTTTTATATAATATTGTGTTGTCTCCTGGAATTAAACTACATGCAAAATTTCAGTGAGATCAAATGATAGGAAGTGGTCTAAAAATTGGTTACAAAATTTGACCGTGACAGACCGCGACAACAACAAAGTGAGTTAATATAAGCGTGGTAAAAAACATTTTGAATTTGATGATTGCAAAATTATTTGTCAGGATAGTTTTGACGCTTTCATACTCATGTCATGCGAAGAGGATATTTTAGAAAATTAGATAATAAAAAAATCACTAAAAAAAAATTCCGAAAAGAATTATTTATTAAATCGTCTTTTAACTTAGATTTAAATAAAGAGTTATATTTAATTTTATATGTGTCACTTTTACAATTCATGTTTATTTTTTGGTAATGCCATTTCCATGTTTATTAGAATAAAAAAATATAAAAACATATCGTATTCGAACAATTCTGATACGTAAGGTGAGTCTATCCTGCAACTTTCTCAGGGCCTAATTTTTATCCAGTTCAACCCTGGACAGATCGACATGCTAAAAACTGTTGATATATGTATACATTTTCATAAGCCTAATTTGTGCTTATCTGTAAAAATCTTGAAAATTAGAAATTGGTATGATTATAATATTATTTAGGTAGTTTGTTGTCTAGAGATGGCCGTTTTGAACGTGAAATTGAAAGGAGAGTAAATGCTGGTTGTAAGGTTTTGGGTGCTTTGGAAATTTTTGCTAGGAATGTAAAAGTTTAAAAAGAAGCCCGTTTGAGTATATACAATGCAGTTTTGGTGCCTACGTTAATGTATGGTAGTGAATGTTGGGTTTGGTTGCAAAAGCATAAACGGAAAATGACTGCTGTGCGAAATGAGATTTTTACGTGGGGTATGTGGTGTAAATAGGAAAGATCGGGTACGAAATAGATTAGTGTATGATGAGTGTGAAATTGAAAGAAATGTTGTAGCAAAAGTTGGTGTTAGTCAGTTAAGATGGTTCGGACATATTGAGCGAATGTCTAATGAACGTTTGGTTAAAAAGATTTATTTGAATAATTTTGATGGTATACGTTTGCGTGGACGTCCGATGAGTAGTTGGAGTGGTATGATTGAGAGTGTTTTGCGTGAGCGAAAGTTTCCAAGTAGTAGGAATAAAAGAGCATGTATGAGAGAAATTATGAATGTGGATGAAGCAAAAGTTGCTTGTTTGTATAGGAATGTTTGGAGGCGACTGATTTCGGGATGATAAAAAGAGTTTGTGCCACACCCTTTTGGGTACGTGGCGTGATTGTGTATGTATGTATGTATAATATTACAATACTTTCCTCATCCTTTACCTTTGATGATTTGTAAAAACTTTATGTGTCACTTGTGTAGTGTTTCGTTATGATAACAAACATTTTGTTGTACTTACTTCCTGCAATCTGTAATTTTTATTTTTTTATTAGCTTTTTTGAAATTGCTTAGTCATTTAACAATAAAACCAAAAATTTAATAACGCAACAATTTTATTAGAATTTGTGATACAATATATAATAATACAAGTAACATTCAAAAATGCCTATTTTTTTGATTACTAACTAACATAATATTTAAATTATTCAATTTTATATTAGATATATTTTTATATTTCTCCAATATTATCTGATCTCGGACTCGAATTGATTAAAAACATCATAAAAGAAAACGAAGCTCGCATAACCTAAAAATTAAAAACGTTATTATTGTGCGAAATAGTAAAATTTACAATAGAGAACTAGCAAGCATTCTTCAGGAACACATTTATCTAGATAAAGAGGTCGATTCCCAAGTGGTGAAATATTCTCATCGAGTGAGAAAACGGTTCACGTGATCATTTTTTTTATCTCATCGCACATATAAAATATCTCATCATATTTTTAGTACGTGAGATTGTCGTGAAATTCAGTTAAATTTGATAGCTCAATGTAGGTATGTACTGTAACCTCCAAATATTTTGAATATAACATTTAATTTTCGTTTAAAGTTATGAATTTTATTTTAAAATAAACATGAATATTTAGTACATTCTAAAATAAACATGTAATTAAATTACATATTTTTTGTAGGTTGTAGGTTAAATTTTAATCTACAAACCATGAGACACTATGATGCCCAGTATTTTTAGATATAATTACTCAACTGCTGAAATTTCAACATAATTGTTTGAAAATACATAATATCAGAACTATACTACAAACATTATGTGTAATAATACTAACGGAATGGAAAAGTACATATGCAGAAATTTTCCATAAATACGTAATATTTAATAATACTCAAAAATATTGAAATTTTATTTTTTTCCCCAAAATTTCACAAGTTACTCAGTCATTGAATCGGCTTCTTAGGCTATGCCTCAATGACTGGCCAGTTTAACCACAGACACGTGTTTCTACCTATAGGGTCTCATCAGTACAGTGCTTTGAGAACAATATAAAATCTCAATATTTTGAGTATTATTATATTAAATTTCATAATGACAGTATGAACATTTATTTGTTCAAGGTTTATTACGTAAAATTTGTTTAGTTCTGTAATATAATTGTTGGTATAAATACAGACATTTCTAAATTTACATAAAAATATTTCCTTAAAATATTTTATTACTATTATTACACAAAATGTATACTAAGTCTTATTATTTTGATAAAGTATTACAGATATTAATATACAAGCTGTAATTTTACATAATTTAAAAAATTGTACCAACAATACGTAATTTTAAATTAAGTGTGTGATGCAATTTGCAGAAAGTAAGCAATTTTACGAACTTATTAGGTCATTTTTCACTTACTTTATGTGATTATTATGAATTATGTAAAAATTATAGAATTTTGAGGTAGAAATACAGAATATTTATGGTAAAATGAAATTACTGATTTTTTTATAGTAAAATTTTACTACAATTTACAGGGTGTTGTTATAATAAATATTATTGTATAATTTTAGAAATAGCTGATGAATTAGAGATTGCAGTTGCAATTTAAATAATATTTATATTATATTAATAATATTCGAGAATAGAGCAAAATGAAAAATGTGAAAAACTCTGTGAAATGAGATAGAAATCAGATGAAATATTTCATCTCATCTCGAGAATCGGTACCCAGTTGTTGTTTTGATATTTTAATAAATTTTACACATGTTTTGTTGTGGTCAAATTGAAATGGACGTCTCATTCAAAATTTTTGTTAATAGAGTTATAACTTAAAATACAGGTAACCTTCCTATAACACGGTAGATAGGTTCCAAGAAAACGGCATGTTATGTGAAACCGTGTTATATGAGACCCAGAGCCGATAGAAAAAAGGGAGTTAGGTTCCAAAAATTTAAATATATTTGTACATATATATTTTTAAGATACATAGACATAACTTCAATTTTATTAAAAATGTACCTGAGAGGTAAACAGTTATTTTTGTCATTTTTACAGTAGACGTGAAAAACGAAAAATTACATAGTTTTTTGATTTTTATGTCGGTATAAGTTAAGTAACATTACTATAAGAGCTATTTTTAAGAAAATAGTCGTACAGATTAAAATTGAGACAGTTACAGACACATTATGTTAGCTCATGCAGGTGATTATGAACTTACTACTGTTTGCTTTTTATGTAAAGACAGGTAAAAGTAAAACCAAAAGTCGTAGTTGACAAAAACTTCTTTAATAAGAAACAATTTTTTTTTTTTTTTATTCGGCAGTCGATTGTACATTGTTACAACTTGTGTATCGAAAATGGTGGTCGTAACTTCGAACAATTTTTATGAACAATTTTTATGCACTATTATTTCTAATAAAATGTTCCTTAACTTAACTACTCTTTGACATTGTAATAATTAAAATTGTTTTTAACGATATCTAGTGTATCTTGACACCGAGAAATTTCCGGACACTAGTTTATTAATAAAAAATGTATCTCTAAGTGAACTCTATCATTTCTGAAAATTAGGAATAGTTATTCTGGTACATCCTGTATATAATAATAAGATAACATATATGTTAACGTACCAAATTTTTTTATACAAATTTTTTATTATTTTCTAATTATAAAAAATTAAAATTACCTGTAATTATTAAAATATTTTCTAATGTATTTACTGTATAAATATTATTAAAAGCAATTTTAAATTTCTATAACTGAGTATTCATCCACAAAAAACAATCGAAATACGAGTACTCATTCGCGTAAGACGAGTTGCGACTTTAGATTACGCTACGAGACCTCGAAAATAATAAAAAAAGTTTAAAAAGTCTTCGTGATCGAGGGACTTAAGCACATTTTTGGCGGGCGGATCAGAATTTTTTTATTTAAAATATCATTAATTAACTTATTTAGCATTGACTGAGCGCTTTTAAATTATTCGATGCGCCAATAACTCGACAGCACCGAACTAATGCAAAAAATTAAAACTCTCTACGATGTCTAGTTTAAAAGTTTTTCTGGAGCCGACCGACCAACCGACCGAACAAAGCGTATTATTGAGCTCTTTTTTTTGTAAACAAAAATGCGCTAAAAAAGACAACTGACGTGAAAAGTAAGATTGTGTTAACGCGCTTGTTTCAACATGTACCGAACCGAAATAAACCGATACTTTTTCGATACAGTTCCGGTTTTTGTTCCAGCAAAAATAGAGTTGTTTTGTTTTTTCTTGGTTTTCGGTTCAGTTGCGCTTCGAAGTCCGGATTTTTTTGTTTATGGTCGTGCGTCAATGAGAGTGCGAGAGTGTGTCAAGGTGTTGGGTGTATTTGCAAGCGAGAGAAAGAAACAGTTTTTTTAAAAGTTATGTTTGTGTTTCTCCGAAAATTCTTCAGTTACAACTGAAGATATACTGTAAAAAATGGGTTAGGGTCAAAATCCCGACAATCAAAATCCCGACAATCAAAATCCCGACAATCAAAATCCCGACAATCAAAATCCCGACAACCAAAATCCCGACAAGTCAAAATCCCGACAGGTTAAAATCCCGACAGGTTAAAATCCCGACAGATCAAAATCCCGACAATCAAAATCCCGACAAGTCATAATCCCGACAAGTTAAAACATGGTTTTCTAGGTAGAATTTTGCATTTAATAGGTTGTGTATAATATTAAATTAATAATATAATATTATTTTTGATAAGCAGTTACCTAATATTAAAAAAATTGTAAATTATGAATAATTTATAAAATTGTACATTTACAAAAATTCATGAATATATTTATTATTTAATTAAATGTAAATTATAGATAAATTGTCGCAAAATTTACATATTTTAAAAAAATATTACAAAAATAAAGATCAATTATTTATTTTGTTAATATTTATATGTATAAAGTATCTAATATTAAAATTAATTGTAAAGTAAATGCTCGCAAAAACTGAACATTTTTAAAAAATATGTTATTATTTGTATTTAGGAAATATACAAAATAAAAAATACATTTATTTATATATACTTACAGTAATGTACTTAGCCAAAATTAAAAAAAAATTGTAAAAAATAATTTATGGAATTATGGAATTTATGAAATTATCTGTCGGGATTTTGATTGTCGGGATTTTGACCGCCACCCGTAAAAAATATGTCTTAAATTTATGTAATTTTACATAAGTTTTACCAGTAAAAATAACAACTTTTACTCTGAAAATTTACGTAATATTACATTTTTTTATGAAAAATTACATTTACAAAATATGTAAAATTACATAATTTTTTTTTAAATTTTTTATAGTGTAGATTTGCATAAGGTTTTTGTTGTATCTGTTTATGGGCCAGCTGATTCTGTTTTTGGTGTAAATAAATTTTGTAAATACTGTGGCTGACTGTTGTGTTCCTGGAGAGATATTAATTGCATATGATGATTTAAATGGTTGGGTTTGTTTGAAAATGGAACATAACTGAGAATGTCTTGAATTTGTTTAGAAATAGTCGAGTAAACGGGAATGGTGAGAAAGTTTTATTTTTTAACTTGAAACGTAATATCTTCATTTTTAAAACTTTTTATTGTCTAAAAATGATCGCTTTGATCTTGAAAGTGAAAAAAGAGTTATTGCCAGATGTAAAGTTTTGGATGCTTTGGATACTTTTAATAGAAACGAACATGTTTCCAGAGGCGCACCTTTGAGTATATATATTGTTTTGGTGCCTAAATTGCTGTATGGTAGTGAATGTTGGGTTTGGCTGCAAAAGCATAAAGCATAAAAAAAATGGCCTGCTGTGGAAATGAGATTTTTCCGTGGAGTATGTGGTGTAATTAGAAGAAATTGGATACGAAATACAAGGTATCCAAATAGTAGAAATAAAAGAACATATACGAGACGTATTATAAATGTGGATGAAGTAAGACTTACTTTTCTGGATAGGAATGTTTGGCAGAAACTAAAAAAGACTGTGCCCCCACTCTTTTGGGTATATGACGTGAATTGTGTATGTACATATGTATGTATGTATAAATTTATATTTGAAATAATTGTTTTAAAACAAAAATATTTTAAGTTATAACTTTTCGCCTTCCATTTAAATTTGACAGTATTAAACATGTGTAAAATTTATTCGGATGTCAAAGACAGTAGCTGATCTGGGTAAACTTGTTCTTGAAAGAATACTTACTTCAGTTAGTTTTTTGTTTTGTATTAAGAAAACTTGTCATACCCGTCCAAAACTGTAAATGTCTAGATCCAGTAAACCAGCAATGGAAATTATACGTGATTTTTGACTTTGCATCATTATCTTAATCAAACTCTTTTTCATAATATTATTGTTTATATTATACCACATGCAATTGTAAGCGGCATCACTTATCTTTAATCCCTGAAAATTTATTGTTGTATGTAGAATATTAATATTATACTAGGACTTAAATTACATGAGGTTGAAAATATGAAATATGTGGTGAATTTTATTAGCGAATCAGCAATTAGTAAATGTAATTATTTACTATTTCTAATAGTTTACACGAATGTATGTATTAATTTTTTAGAAATAGTCATAATATTAATAATATTTTTACCTCATCTTGAATGAATTGTCCAGCAAAACAATAAGCATACGTTTGTACCCAACCAGCGATACAAATAACTACAAATGAAATTCTTCTGCTTCTATAATAATAAAAAATATTAATTATAAATTATGTTCTAAATGTAATTTACAATGTGGTATAGGAAAACCAGAATAGAAATATAACAAATACGCACTTTGATTAAAATTGAATTTTTTTTTCGGTTTTGAAGGGGGTAGTACACTCTGTCGGCCTGAAAAAAAGGTGATTTTCGGGATTTTTTTTAAAGATAACTATAAATGTATGACAAAAATGGAGTACATATGTTTATTTTACCGTTCTTCGGCTACAAAAATTAATTTTTTGGCCTACATTGGGCAACTCCTTCGGCCACTACACAAGGTGCAGCGTGGCACCTCCGATGGCAACCTGCTGATCGGCGGACATCATAGAGGCCGCACCGTTGGAGCTCGAACAAAATCGATATTTTTCCCTTAATCTCCAATAAATTTCCTGTCATCGTACGTAGGATTTTTTGATTATGTTGAAAAATGAAAAATTGACACCGTTTTTAAAAAAAAATCAGGTTTTCGGACGCAAAAATAGGCATAAAAGCTTGCACCGAAGAGCCATTTTTTAAGATAAAGAAAAACGGCTACGTACGATGACAGAAAAATTGTGTAAAATTCAAAAATTTAAAACTCGTTCAAATCGGACGAACCGTTTCTGAGTTATGATGTCCGCCAACTTTGAAAACATGGTCTCGAGATAATCGCAATTGAAGTTTTGAGTCCAGTTTTTCATCAAATTCGGTTACATACCTTCAGTGTGCTACACGGCTTCGCTTTTCGGCCTGTAACTTTGGAACGGAGTGTCTCATGAACTTTGGGTAAAGTTTACGATAAAATAGACACTCCAAAGAATTTTTTAAGCCAAAATAAAAAAAATCGATTTTTTGAAACTTGCAGAGTGTACTGCCCCCTTATAGTAGAAAAGACTGTTCAGTCGCGTTTTCCCCCGTGATAGCCAGGTAAAGATTTTTCGTGACCGAGCTGTCTCCCGGGCTTGTCCGAGTTGTCAAGATTTAAAATCGATGTTTATCATTTGCGCCAATATGACCTTATCTATATATCATTTACGCCAATAGTGGTATGTCATTCACGCCACGAAAACCAATCATCTGCGCCACTGTTAGCTTAGAATAGGTTAAGTTAGATTAAGGTTGTTTAGTTCAGTGGCGGATCCACGAGGGGGGGGGGCATGGGAGCCATGCCCCCCTCCCTTGGGCCTAAGAACATAATACAAAATACATACAAATATATATATTCCACACAACAATTATTATTAACCCACCTTGCATACAGCTATGGATATAATGCGGGATAATAATTTTTTTGTAGGCTTTAAACTTCTTAATAATTATGTACCTTTATCTTACAAAAAAGGCAAAATGCCTCCCCCCCTTGACAGTTTTCTAGATCCGCCCCTGGTTTAGTTATGTTATTATTCAATATAGGCGCTTATCTCATCGGTGCAAATGACGATTGGCGCAAATGATTGGCTCGGTTAGGTTAGGTTATCTGTAAATCTTGGGAGACAACTCGACCATGCGCGGGAGACAATTCGGTTATGACATTATTTCGTCTCAGGGCCTTTTATAACTATAATTTCTACAAGATTTTAAAATCTACAAGAATTTAGTTTTCCCTTTCCATTTCTTTAGATGTCATGGGGAATTTTGTTCACTAAAGCGATTTTGTAAATTCTATAAGAAATTTCAAATTTCATGCGCGAAAATGTTAAAACCCATCGGTGTACTGTTTGTTTTTGTGTAATTGTGTATTGCAGTTTATTTATTTTGAGTGTGTCCTTGACATAATAAAATGGAAAAAATAAATATTATTCAATTTATTATAAATACTACATATCGAAGTTATAAAATGAAGAAAAAAATATATTATATTTTATTTTATACATAAACAGAGTTTGGTTAATTATATACTTGTAGCTAACTTATATAAATAGAGAATACGTTTCTTAAAAATCTGGAAGATTATTAGGAGAAAATGCGTAAAATTGAATTCGAATCTATATTATTCATCTATATTTATAGGTCTAAATTGATTTAATTATGTTACTTTTATTTATGCACGTAGTAAAATACAAGAAAACATACGACAGATGAAATTTTATATCAAAATTTTATACAATCCGGACTTCTTTTTCTATTGCGGCAATTATTTAAAAACTACAATAAAACATGAGCCATACCATAAAATTTTTAAATAAATATCAATAATTTAATTAAAAAAAAAACAAATAATATACATCTAAAAATAAATTACATAGCTATTTAATTATTTATAATATGAAATGTTCTAACCACACTTTTTAAGTTAAACGAATATATAAAACGTCAAACTAGACATATAGAAATTCAAGGTCACGAATTCTACTGCTTCTGAGCAGTAGAATTCAAAATCCACACCTCGACAAGAGTGGGCGAAAACTTATTTCTTATAGATTTGAAAATCTTGTAGAATTTAAGGCCCAGGTACAATTTCAAATTTTGGGGGACAATTTCCAATTTTGGGGCGACAGTTCCGAGTGATAAATTTTCAAAATTTTTAATTGTTTTTATTTGTATTAAAAACTTATTTTCTACTATAATTTAGAACTTTTATAATTAACATGCTATAAAAATTTATGCAATAATATAAACAATAGTAATTATTAATTAATTAAAGGTTATAATAATTAGAAGTATATATGATAATAATATAATTTATTATTCGAAACTTATACAATTTGTATGTATGTTTTAATTATATAATAATAATAATAAAACTTAACAAATTCCTGTATACAGGACTTTCATTTATTTATAATTAGAAAAAATAAAAATTACCTCTAATTATTAAAACATTTTCCGATGTATTTTTCATTTAAACATTTTCAATTTCAATTCCAAATTTTTTGATTGTCAAAATATACTGCAGTCCATTTTGATATTTGTCAAATATTCTCATTTGAAAATATTAGGCGCCTATTTGTTACTGGTTATTACTAATATTTAAAAGGCAATAATATCTCGGAACTCATAAAGTGCGTATTTGTCACTATTCCATTGTGGTTCTTAAATGTACAGGGTGGTTTTATGGGCGATGTAGATATTTTAGATATGCTAAAGAATTTATTTTCTGGTTTTAGTGTATGTGCTTTATTTTATTTTATTCTTTAATTTTAAATATTTGCTATCTATATTTATTGTTTTTAAACAATCCAACTAATTGTTTTCAAATTTTTTTGTTTTATTTTTTGTTTGTTTTTACAAAAGTAGCAGATTCCTCTACACAACTAAAATTTTCTAAAAACGCGTGTAAATATATATATATATATATATATATATATATATATATATATATACAGGGTGTAACAGAATAACTATTCCTAATTTTAACTGGAGTATCCTGGGCTCAGAATATGAAGATTTACTGCAAATCACTGAGATAAAATGTGGCTCCTTACAGAGCTACAGGGTGTTTTATATAAAAATTTAAAAACGATTTTTGCCCAGTACTTTAAAACTATTTCACGTATCCTTATCATACTTGGCAGGAAATGTAGGTACCGTACACCATACTAAATTATGTTAAATAAAAGTTTCTGGCTACTGCCAGTGGCGTACAACAGGGGCAAGTGAGTGGTTAATTCTTCCTAAATTCTACGCCACTGGCGGAATTGTCATTTTAGCACAATTTTTCGATTCTCCAATACTTGCTGTGTAAAAAACATACTCTTCCTTTTTAACGATAAAGTCACTGTTTTTCGAGATATTTAAAGTTAAACATAAGCTGCACCCTTGGGATTTTTTCAAAATTTGCTCAAAAAAATCTGAAAAAATTCAGTAAAATAGAGAAAAAAATTAGCTACATAATATCTAAGTAACTTTTTCTCTAACTCATTCTGGTTTGGCTGGAAAAATTATTGAAAATTAATATTTTTTGCATTTTATTTTTTTTATTTTCAATAATTTTTACAGCCAAATCAGAATGAGTTAGAGAAAAAAGTTACTTATTTATTATGTAGCTAATTTTTTTTTCTATTTTACTGAATTTTTTCAGATTTTTTTGAGCAAATTTTGAAAAAATTTCAAGGGTGCAGCTTATGTTTAACTTTAAATATCTCGAAAAACAGTGACTTTATCGTTACAAAAAAAGAGTATGTTTTTTACACAGCAAGTATTGGAGAATCGAAAAATTGTGCTAAAATGACAATTCCGCCAGTGGCGTAGAATTTAGGAAGGATCAACTTCTCACTTGCCCCTGTTGTACGCCACTGGCAGTAGCCAAAAACTTTTATTTAACATAATTTAGTATGGTGTACGGTACCTACATTTCCTGCCAAGTATGATAAGGATACGTCAAATAGTTTTAAAGTACTGGGCAAAAATTGTTTTAAAATTTTTATATAAAACACCCTGTAGCTCAGTAAGGAGCCACATTTTATCTCAGTGATTTGCATTAAATCTTCATATTCTGAGCCCAGGATACTCCAGTTAAAATTAGGAATAGTTATTCTGTTACACCCTGTATATATCGTGTATGTATTTACACGCGTTTTTCGAAAATTTCAGTTGTGTAGAGGAACCTGTTACTTTCGTAAAAACAAGCAAAAAATATTATTTCTAATCTTTTTTCGATGTAAAATTATCGATTTTAGCCTTACTGGATAATTTTTTTACAATATATATATACAGAATGTTCCTTTGGAAGGTTGACATAGCACATTAACATGGGAAATTGACAATACACGAAATAATTCTTTCTCGAGTTAAATTTCGAGAAACTATTATTAAAAATATTTAGATATTAAAAAATAAGAATGATTGGCGCAGTTGGTTAGCGCGTCAGCCGGGATTTGAAGATCCCGGGTTCAAACTCCGGCAAGGTCAATGCATATTTCTTCATTCAAAAATTAACTAATGATTTAATTAGTTTATCAAAATAAATTAATGGTGATTTAAGCAAAAAACAAAATAATATAACCTAATATAATACGCCATGTTTGTGTTTGTTAAACTGTTTCCAGACTTGCCGCACCCTGTATGCAACAGTTCGCACATATTATAAATATAAATATAATATTTATTATTGATTAATTATTAATATTTGAACACTTACTATTTGATAAAATTAAACATTTTTTTACTTTTAATTTATTTAGGAACTTTATTTCATTTCTTTTTATTATTATTATTATTATTATTATTATTATTATTGTTCTTGTTAACATTATTTTTTATAACAAAATGTTAACCTCAAATAAACAGATTTTGCTAGATTGTTTAACTTTTGCTTGGTACTTCAGTTATTTAACATTTCTGTACTAAATCCAATTTAAATGTTTACAATTCTAATTTAATTTACAAGAACTAACAACCCCATATATATAATATAATTTTTTTTTTAAATTTTTTATGTGATCTGATTGGCGTATATATGTTATGACGATTTTTTTTTTTAAACAGTTTGTCCAGACTTGGTTACAACTTGGTTTTGGCTGTTAATTGTTTTAACATAACCAACTTTAATTTTTATTTTCATTCAAGTTTTAATAAATCATTTTAATTATTGACGGGCTGTTAAAATTATACATTTTTATTTTATTTAAATTTGACTATTACATGTGCTTCATGTTTATCTCTGTGTACACAACTTGCCAATTAAACGAACAACGAATGTTAGAATATAATTTTTGCTAACTATCACTTCATACGTGCGTTTTCACAAAACTTTAGTTGATAATGTAAGTTTTCATTCATAATTCATATATATTTTTTAACAATTTTTTTTTATTTTATTTATGTTTCAATAGTATGTTCAATAACATAATTCTTATAAATTGTTTATCTACTAATGTATTATTTAATTTTGTAAATGTGTTCAATCGGTTACCATAAAATAAATAATTACAGGTCCTGAAGAAGATGGGATATTGCCATCAAAAGCTTGACAATTAATCATAAATAAGCTTTTGATTTACATCTACCCGTTTTTCTGACTACTTTCCTAAAAATCGATTATTATCTACAATACTATTAGTCAAAATCCGAAATTTTGATATATATCTACAAACTATTTAATTTCAAATATAATTTATTGAAATTAAAAATTGAAAACACCAAACACCAAACTATAACTTACAAGTCTTCTTCTACTCCAAGTCCATACAGTGATATGGAAATAGCCATAAAGGATGTACAAAGTGTGGGTAAAAATAATCTTGAATACATATCTTCAAAAGTGTTTAAAAATCTAAAAATTGTAAAATAAAAAATTAATACTACTTATTTCAATTCTGTAATATAATGATTTATTTTAATATTGTTGATGCGCGGTAAGCATATAAATAAATAAATTATTACAATATTATTATGAACATGAAAAATACTGGTTCTCTATTATTATTATTATCATCATATTACCTATGTAGATAAAGGTAATTACGTTACTAGTACAAAAATGGCATTATTATAAAGCAGTTAGTTACTATATATCATTGCTTCAAACCGGCACTGAACCAAAAACCGAAAACGAGAAAACCGTTACATTTTCTGAAACGAAAACCAAAACTGAATCAAAAAATATCGGTTTATTTCGGTTCGATACATCTTACTTTCCATGTCAGTTGTCGTTTTTTTTCATTTTCGGGGAATACTCAGATATTGAAAGAAAATGAAACTAGGAATCACTTTGAGACAGGTGTATTTTTTGATAATAACTTTGCTTTTAATAATCTTTAAATAGTTTAAATGTAAATATATTAGAAAATATTTTAATAATAGAAGTAATTTTCTTTTTTTTTTTAGCGCATTTTTGTTTTTAAAAAGAAAGCTCAATAATACGCTTTGTCCGTTCGGTTGGTCGGTCGGTCGTTCGTTCGGCTCCAGAAAAACTTTTAAACTAGACATCGTAGAGAGTTCTAGTTTTTTGCCTTAGTTCGGTGCTGTCGAGTTATTGGCGCATCGAATAGTTTAACACGTTCACTGACGAAACGGCTATAACCGCCCTAAAAGCTTACCTATCGTAGGACGATACGGTAATTTCCATCTTGATAAAATATTTTTTTCTAAATGTGACTTTTATTTGTACAAAAAAGCCTTATTTACCCCGCTGCGGTAATAGCCGTTCCGTCCCTGGATGTCAATATAGGTATATGATGTATATGGACGAAACGGCTACAACCGCATGCATTTTCTTCTTTGGAAAATACCAATCTTTTTTCCTTTTTTGGAAAACAAAACTTTATTTAATGTTATGAAGCAAATCATATATTAAAAAATCAGTGTGTTTTTTTTAGCCAACCTCACATTTCGTTCGTCCGCGAACGTGTTAAGAGCGCTCAGCTAATGCTAAATAAGTTAATTAATAATATTTTAAATTTTGTAAACAAAACCTATCTATAATTTCACCAGTTGAATTTGTCCAAAATCGAGATCGAGATCGAGTGCTTTATTTACGAATCGTATTGCTCATACCACAAGCCAATTCTCATAAGAATTAAAGAAAATTAATAATAAAATCATGTAAATTTTTGAATTTGAATATTTTTATAAACGTTACAGTTGTTTTCATTTTCACAATTTTGTGACTCGCTCATAGAAATACTGATCCGCCCGCCAAAAATGCGCTTAAGTCCCTAGATCAAAAGCACGAGGACTTTTTAAATTTTTTCTCTAATAAATAAATAAAAATTCAGCATACTAGAAATTGTTACGTTAACATATATTATCTTATTATTATACTTATAATTAAAACATGCAAGAAATTATATTATTATCATACATACTTCTAATTATTATACTATTAATTAATTAATAATTATTGTTATTCATATTTTATTATTGTATCATGTATTATGGTAGAAAATAAGTTTTACATACAAATAAAAACATATAAAAAATTTAAAAATTAATCGCTTGGAACTGACCCGAAAACGGAAAATAAAAAAAAAAAAAAAACGTTATTTTTGCGGGAACGAAAATCGGAACCAAACCGATATATATATATATTTTTAACTGGGCCGGAACGAAAAATGTAACGGTTTGAAGCCCTGCTATATATATATATATATATATATATATATATATATATATATCACTGGTGGCAGCACCAAACATAACTACAAGTTTATTTAATCTGACACCTTCGACGGGAGGCCATAATAAAAACTATTACTTCGAGTTAAGTTAAGTTAATTGACAATTGCATTGTTTATTTTCGCATGAATTTTAAATTGATTATTGAAAATGAGTGAAGTAGTGCAAAAAAATGTAATGTGCACTGATCCAGGGTGGTCAGAAATTGCATATTCGGGCGAAGAAAAATAATATTTTGTAATTTAAATGGGTTTCAATCCAGATTAGAATTTAAATTACAAAAGTTTACCCAACCAAATTAAATTAATATATAATATACAGTGTGTCCCAGGATTGATGTTACAAGAGGTGTAATGGACTAAAATTTTTTGAATTTCATTTCAAGATTCTGGAATTAAGCCCTGCTTGGCGTGAAACGAATTTTAAGAATTTTTTCGTTTTTTGAAAAACAAAATGGCCGTGACGGTGAAGCAAGAACTATTTTCTTTTCAGGTAAAGTACCCTTTTTGTTTAGGATACGACAAAATTTTATTAAGAAAAGTTGTTTATAATGACAAATCATGGCCGTATACCAAACTTCAGGACGATCTACCTACTTTCTGTTGTAACGATAACATAATCTAGCAGTAATTATACTTTGAACTAAAGGCATTTACTACAAATTGCAATCTGACAGTACTTGAGATTATACTCAACGATTGTTTTTTCATGGCCTCCCATTGTTATTTTCTTTATTTCACGCCGTTTGGTGTAAATTCCGAATTCGCAGATAACGCTGAGTAATTTTTAATAAATTTATTGCACATCAATGATATTATTAAGCTTCGTAAGTTAAATTTGTTGTAAATACTATTTGTTTCGTTCAATGGTCTACAAATAAAAATTTTAATAAATTAATAGATACCTACAATTTATTTTGTTCAATCTAAAACAGACAGTTTAATGAAAGTAGGTAGATCGTCCTGAAGTTTGGTATACGGCCATGATTTGTCATTATAAACAACTTTTCTTAATAAAATTTTGTCGTATCCTAAACAAAAAGGGTACTTTACCTGAAAAGAAAATAGTTCTTGCTTCACCGTCACGGCCATTTTGTTTTTCAAAAAACGAAAAAATTCTTAAAATTCGTTTCACGCCAAGCAGGGCTTAATTCCAGAATCTTGAAATGAAATTCAAAAAATTTTAGTCCATTACACCTCTTGTAACATCAATCCTGGGACACACTGTATATGAAACAGCGGGATCTAGCAGACAGAATTTAGTTTTCTTTTAAGTTAGTTTTAGGCCATAAAATATATTTTAAAAATAGTTTCAAAAATGTCAAAGATTTTGTAAACGGTATTTTTCTTAAATCACATATAACATTTCAAAGTCAAACTCAATTGTAAGTTCTTTCAAATTTCAAAATTTATTCGTTTTTTTTTCTGTTAGCGGAACTAATTTTTAAAATGTTAGATATTTTAGTTTTTTTTTTTCTATTCTTTAAAAAAGGGTGAAACCTTCTTAAAATTTGTAACAATGTACAAAAGATACTCGTTTTGTGCTGAACAAAATCTTCGCGTCGACCCTATCATAAAATAGAAAGTTACAAAAAGGTGAAAATCTTTTTAGCGTCACAAGCACTTCGTAGAAATTAGTGCATTGTTAATTTTGTAACCAATCAAGACAGTAACCACCCTCTCATGAGATGGGTGACCAATTAGAGTATCTGTTACAAAAATCAAAACTCCCACTTTGATAGCAAAAATCTTACGATAATTCTTTAAAAAGGGCTGAAGACAGCAAAAAGTTGGTGAAGTCAAAGAAAAATCAGGCTAGTCGGAGAATGAAATTAGAGAGTCAAGTCAGAGAAGTCAGAGTTCAGTCACTTAGAAATCAGTTCAAATGTCAAAGTTAAGTAAGTCAGTAAGTGAGTTAGAAAAAAGCATTGTTGGTAAAGTTTAAAGTCAAAATTGGTCAGAATTATATCTTAAAATCAGTTCGGAAGGTTCAGAGTCTGAGAAGTTCGAAGTCAATTTTAAAATAAATTATCGAAAACAAAAACTTAAAATCAGTTCGGAAAGTTCAGATCTTAAGTGATTGTTCTGATAGTTGATCGTTAAAATCACAAGAATGTGTGATCTAAGAAAAATACTTTTTCGTAAGTAATTTTTGTTAATTTTATTTACTTTTAAATATATAGTTTTTTATGTAACAAAAAACAATTTAAACCATTTAAACAGATTCATTTTATGTATTATTTTTTTTCTTGTATATTGTTATTAAATATTATTTATATTTTTTAAATCTGTATTTTATTTTTTTATATTTTCAATAGATTTTAATTTTAATTGTTGTTAATAAAAACTCTTTTAAAACTAAACTGCGATTATTATCAAACCCATAGCTCGACTTTTTCAGATTTGGTGTTGAATACAATTTAATTAGTGTTTATTTTTGTATTTAATTAAATTTTGTCGCATTAAGCTTCACTTAATGTGGCTGCTGCCGCTGCTGGCAGCATAGAAAGTATACAAAAAAAAATAGCTATTAGTAGTAAATAAATCAATATTAGCACTACTAATAACTTTAACTTCATTAATATTATAAATGTCAGAACGGTGGTATTTAATAATTTTTAGTGTTTAGAATTAATAATGGTCCATTAATAATTATAAATTTTACTCCGTTCTGTAACATATTTGGTGGCAAAGCGGTGAGATATTCAACATATCAGCCGTTTTGTAACATATTTGTTGACAGAGCGGTAAGATATTAAAAATATCAGCCGTTCTGTAACATATAATTCTTGAAAAACACATTGGGCCCGTATTACGAGCTCTGTTTTTAAATTTGTTTTAATTAATATATTGGTTTTAAGACAACATAACTGTCATAAGAGCTGGACTAAACAAATAAACTAAAACATCCAAAAAAACAGTTTGTAATATCAGCCATTGTGTATAATAAAAAAAATTATACCTAATTCTCTTACACAAATCGTATATAATTACCTCGTACATTGCGTCTCCATGAACTAATAAAATTTATGTAAGTGAGGGAGGAACAAAATACGTTACTTTCATACCATATTGGCGCAAAAATATTGCTTAAAAAATAAAATATAAAAAAAAAACTTTTTAAAAACCACGCTTATATTTAAATGAACTAAAAAAATTATTTTTCTCTTTTTAGTGCATTTAATTATAAGCGTGGTTTTTAAAAAGTTTTTTTTTATATATTTTATTTTCTGCTTTTTTAGTCTTGTCGTCTTGTCATATCTTGTAACTGGTTTTTTTTTTGTTAAAATATTGTGTTGTCTCCTGGAATGAAACTACATGCAAAATTTCAGTGAGATCAGATGACAAGAAGTGGTCTAAAAATTGGTTATAAGATTTGACTGACCGTGACAACAATAGTGTGAGCTAATATAAGTGTGGTAAAAATTACATAAATAGTAGATAGCTTTGAAGCAAATGAATAATGTTTTTTTTGCTGAAATATTGAATTTTGTCTTCTGAAATATGTCAATATGATATGAAAATACCTCTTGTACAGTATTTCCGCAGAAAATCAATTGGTTAGGGGGTACGATACGCTTAGCAGTTTAATGTGTGCTAACATGATATTTGCCACTTTTTATATCGCATCACTCATAAGACGAATTTCAATATTTCAGCGAAAATAAAAACGTTATTTTTTCAAAGCTATCTATTTATATATATATATATATATATATATATATATATATATATATATATATATATATATACCGGGTGTAGAAATGAAATGTGAACCATAGGGATTTCAATGTTATTTTTTAAATACGGCTGTATCTCTTTCCCTATTGACTTTAGAGCAAATATTTAAATACAAAACTTGTTCAAAATGTGGAAATGCATGGTATAAAGTCAATTTTCTTACATAAATATTAATATTTTACGATATACAGGGTTAACCACTAAAAAATAAGCTATAACATTGAGAATCGGGAATGGTATCGAAAAATGCGGAATAATGAGTTCTATAATTCGGTGAAAAAATCATTGTTCTACGATACTTCGTTTAGGAGAAAAAAATTAAAAACTGATTTTTGAAAAATTTCGTAAGGGGGTACCCTTGTGTTTTGTTTAAAAAAAAAAAAGGATTTTGGATATTTTAACACTGGCTTTCGTTGTCTACTCTTTGTACCAGACACTTTTTTTTTCCTGTTCTTCTTTAATTTTTTATTCACGTTTTTCTGATTTTTCGAAAAGTTGATAAGGGGGGACCATTGGCATTTTTTTCGGAATAAGACTTTTTTTACAAAATTTAGTCCTAAACAAAGTATCGTAGAACAATGATTTTTTCACCGAATTATAGAACTCATTATTCCGCATTTTTCGATACCATTCCCGTTTCCCAATGTTATAGCTCATTTTTTAGTGGTTAACCCTGTATATCGTAAAATATCAATATTTATGTAAAAAAAAAATAACTTTATACCATGCATTTTCACATTTTGAACAAGTTTTGTATTTAAAAATTTGCTCTAAAGTCAATAGGGAAAGAGATACAGCCGTATTTAAAAAATAACATTGAAATCCCTATGGTTCACATTTCATTTCTACACCCGGTATATATATATAGTGTGGAAATTAAGTAAGGAATAAATTCAGTAATTTTGTTGATATTAATTTTTTGGAAAAAAACCTCGAAGGGGTATAGCGATTTTGACTACAGCAAATATTTTCAGCCTATTTTCGTTTGTTAGGTCATTTATTTTTAATGTTATAACGTCATCGACTTTTTTTTTTAAAGACAACCTATATTTTTTATTATCGATTTTGGTAGTACTTTTTATTCCGTTTTCAACCGTATAAAATTTTCAATATGTTACATTTGAAAAAAATTGAGAAAAATAGTCTGAAATTTCAAATATTAAAAATTAATTAAATTGGCAAAATAAATCTAGTTATCGGTTTATAACTGGTTTATTTATTAGAGTAGTTATTACTAACTTTGAATTCAGTAGATAATAAATTTCTAGTTAGATTTTTAAACTTTCCGTCAAACTTAGGTGACTAGATTTATTTTGCTAATTTAAGTAATTTTTAATATTTGAAATTCCAGACTATTTTTCTCAATTTTTTCAAATGTAACATATTGAAAATTTCATACGGTTGGAAACGGAATAAAAAGTACTACCAAAATCGATAATAAAAAATGGTTGTCATTTAAAAAAAAATCGATGACGTCATAACATGAAAAACAAATAACCTAAGAAACTGAAAATAGGCTGAAAATATTCGCTGTAGTCAAAATCGCTATACCCCTTCGAGATTTTTTCCAAAAAATTAATATCAACGGAATTACTGAATTTATTTCTTACATAATTTCCACACTGTATATATATATATATATATAAATATATATATATAGTAAAATTTTTATTCAAACGGGATTCCAAAGCCAATTAGGAATTTTTAATAATTGACTTACGTCTCTACATACTAACTGCTTTTATTCCGTTCCGTTGAACGATGAAAACAAATTACGTGTTTCGTAGCTTGATTCAACCGAAATAGCTTGTTGCTTTCAACGTGCTACGTTTATGCATAGTTTTCCAACGTTTAAAAAATTATAACTGTCAATCAATATAAATGGTAAGTGTGTTTTTATTTTTTTTTTCCATATCTGATAAACCTAAACTCATATCCTAGCAACGAAACAAAAAATAAATAATGTTTGGTTTTTTTCTATACGTCAAAGTCGTCAAATTTTCGAGATTTTGTGGTGAAAATTTGTACAGGGTATCATGTAACCGTAGTAAATGACTCATAGCTTTGGAATCCTATTTGAATAAAAATTTCACTATATATATATATATATATATATATATATATATATATATATATATATATATATATATGTATTTGTTTTTTTTTCATTAATAAATCTTCTTCTAAGTTTTTGAATTTTATTTCATTTTTTTTTTATCATTACATACCTCCTTAGTTAACGTATCTATTGAATTTTGTAATTTATTTAATGTAGGTTCCAACAATTTTCTTATATCTTCAATTGTAGCCATTTTACTTTATTTATAAAATATATTTTGTTTTTACTATGGTTGGAGACACTATTTATTAATGTTTAATTCGGTAACGTGCAGAGCCGTATTTATGCACAGGCGCATGAGGCGCAAGCTGGGGCCTCGTAGCTAAGGGGCCTCAGATTTCAAATCAGATATCAGTCACAGAGATCAATTTGAAAATTATATTTTAATTTCTAGTTTCTAGTTTTAATTTATGAGTAAATTATATTTCAATACGTTTCTAATGTTGAGGTACTGGTGTTGTCATTGTCAATAAGATAATAAAAACCTGCATATTAAGTAGGGTGGCTATCTGGCTATTGTAACAAAAGGGACTATTTTCTCTCTACCCGCTAGTTGCTACTTGTTTTCAAAGAATTTATGCAATGTTAAAAATTTGCGAAACAAGAAAATCTTACGAATCCTCTCGAAATGTATAAATTTATAAAAATTATTTGAGAAATAGTTTACATCAAAATTGTGTAATTTAAGCTTATTGTTTATTGAAACAGAGTTACAAAAATCTATCAATTATGATGATATTGTTGATACGTTTGCTAAGGTAAAAGCGCGTAAAAAGTTTATTTAAGATTATTATTATATTTATAGCCTTGTGTGTATATTCCTTTTTCCTTATGTTATACCTATACATTATTTTGTTTTGATTTTGCTGATTTTTTTTTATCTAATACCAATGTATAAACAATTTAAACAAATTAAAAACACTTTTATATAATAATAATAGGACTAAAACTATTTTTTTTTCCACTGACAATTTCTTTTCAGTTGAAAAATATCTGCAAGGGGGCCTCATATTTCAATTGCGCCTGGGGCCTCATATTTCAATTGCGCCTGGGGCCTCGAAAGAGGTAAATACGGCTCTGGTAACGTGCCTGTTAATTATCATAAGGTAACTGATTTTTAGGTTTATGTTATGACCTTGACTTTTTTGATGTTTTTAAATACACTACCTATATGTTTTAAATATATACTTTTAATTTTAAAGAAAATACACTGTAATAAAACTTACGGTTTCAATTTACTGTTTTATTTTGTACTTATATTTTTTTTATGATTTTATTTATTACTTTTTCGATTTTACACTGCTTAAAACACGATTTAAGTGAATCAAGCACACTGTTGCCAATTAATTCCATAACAAAACTGTTCACCTTCATATTGAACGATAGAATGCAAACATGGGTCGAAAGTAAAAATATGGGTACCAATAAACCGCTATATATGCAAATTCCAAACGCTATAATAAGAATTACGAACGCTATATATAATATTTGAAATCACTATATAAGAAATTTACAAATACTATATTATGAAATGATAAACACTATAAAAATTAAAACACTTTGCTATAAATCTTCAATAATAATTTGAAATACATATTACTATATATGTAAAACAATTCTGCTATATATATACAATTTTATTAAACTTATAGATTTCTGCTATATTCATATAAACATTCGATGCTCTGAATCGAAGCACCTGCGTCTGAAATATTTGTCTTCAATTGCAGGAAAGAATATATTCACAAGTATGTTTAGTTTTATTATTTTTGTAAATTTAATTTAAACTGCTGTAATAAAATAATTTTACATCTAATTCCCTACTAGATGGAAGAATATGTTACGCGTTGCGGAATATATGTCCGATGAAGACGTGGAAAACGAAGTTCCCAAAAAAAGGAAGAAAAGAACACCCATAATATGGAACAAGGAATGCTCTTTCCCGGATAGTGTTTCCGCAATAAGTGCAATTGACCAAGAAAAATGTTGGAGCCGATGGACAAATTATAAAGACAGTGATGGAAATGTAATAGTAATATATAGATGCAATAAGGTAAAATTTAAAGGAGAGCAGTGTGCTGGCAGAGTTCGCTTGTTTTATATTTCATCAAGCAATGAACTGTACTATTGTACAAATCAAGTTCTGAACACTCACACGCATTCAGTGAAAATAAAGCAAAACAGACTTTAAATTAGTAAATGCAACTAATTATCTTGTACCCGGTAAAAAATTGAAACATCTATCGGAAGATAAATGTATGACGTATATCTCAACATTCGATCAATACAAAAATTTGTGTTGCGATCAATATAAAGTTGTGTTAAATACAGAAAATTATTTAAAAAGTACTTGTGATTGTCCAGCATTTCTTAAAAACTATATGTGCAAGCATATTTTGGGGCTGGCAATCAGGTTGGAATTAATTGTTCCTCCAGTTGAGGCTAAAAATATTTCAAATGTGGGTCGCCCATCCAAAGCGAAGAAGGCTTTAATTGTTCAATGAATTTTATCTTATTATTATTTTATCTTATTATTGTTTTATCTTATTCATATTTGGTTATAAAGTTAAAATACAGAATGTTTATTTGTATCCGTTTGATTATTGTTCATTTCCCCTATAATTTTAAATCCGTCTTTTTAAATTTTTTTATTGATGTTGAGGTTATTTTGCAAATCTAAGTAATATTTAATATAGCATTTGTAATTTTAATATAGCATATGTTACTTATATATAGCGTTTGTTAATTCTGTATAGCATATGTTACTTATATATAGCGATTGTTAATTCTGTATAGCATATGTCATTTATATATAGCGTGTGTTACTTAATATAGCATTTGTTATTTATATATAGCGTTGGTTGCTTATTTATAGCGCTTGTATTTTCATTATAGTAACGACATTTTTTAATATAACTTATCTATATAGTCTTTGTTTTTTCAATATAGCGTTTAATTTATTCTGTAAAAATATCTTGCCAGAGGTACAAGCAGGATTTAGGAAAAATAGATCTTATATAGATAATATATTCGTCATCAATTCGGTCATTCAGCCTTCGTTTTTAACTAGTAAACGAGAAATTTATGCAATTTTTGTCGCCTTTCAGAAGGCATTTGATTCCGTGCCTAATTTTGTTCTTTGGAATAAAATTTACCAACTCGGAATAAGTGGAAAAACAACATATCAAAAAACAAATTATCCGAAAAGATACAAGTAAGCAAAGAGGTGTTACAAGGCGACTGCACCAGCCCATTATTATTTGCACTATACATGGTGATTTATGACGTCGGGGAAAAACTACACCGGATCCGGATGATTCCTATGAATAATCTAAATAAAAAACTTTAAATAAACATATGTCCGAAAACGTTTTCTAACTGAACTGTAGCCGTTAGAAGTTTATGACATGTAACATCAATCACGTTAGCTTTATTTATTATATTAAAAAAAAAAAACAAAAAAACAAAAACAAGAATTAAGGTACTAATTTAAAACAAGAACGTCTGGGATTAAACTCAAAGTAAGTGTTCGAAGTGTCCTCCTTCGGCTCTAATACAAGCATGACAACGTCGGACGAGTGAATCTCTAACTCGAGCCAGCACATCAGGGCCATTTCTTATTTTATTTGCGGCGTTCTGTATTCGTTCCAGCAACTGCTCCCGAGTTGCTATTGGCACCTTGTAAACAAGTTCTTTCATGTGTTCCCATAGATAAAAATCCAGTGGGTTCAAATTTGGGAATCTTGGCGGCCAGGCAACGGACCTCCGTAGCGAATCCATTTCCTAGGGAAATAAACGTTTAACCAAGTTGTCACTACCCTTGCTCTATGAGGCGCTGCACCGTCGTTCTGAAACCACATACGTTGTTTTTTTTCCTAATGTAATAAATAAAGCTAACGCGATGGATGTTACATGTAATAAACGTAATAAACTTGTAACGGCTACAGTTCCGTTAAAAAGCATTTTCGGACATATGTTTATTTGAAGTTTTTTATTTAGATTATTCATAGGAATCATTCGGTGTAGTTTTTTCCCGACGTCATAAATCACCCTGTACATAAGTACATATATCGGATTTGGAAAATTTTATGAGACAAAAACATCTTGAAAGGTATTTTATAAATAATAAATCGGATATACTATCATAACAATATGCAGATAATATTGTAATTTTTGCCCACTCTCAACCAGACATTCAAAGAAAACTAGGTACGTTAACAGAATACTGTAATTTACACCAATTAACCAGAAATGATGAAAAAACTAAAATTACTCACTTTCACTTAGGAAGAATGCCTAAACGACGAATGAAACAATTATGTTAAGACAAAGAAATAACATTTACAAACAAATACACGTATCTAGGATTAACATGTACCAGCTCAGGATTATTTAATGACAACACACAAGAAAAATTAAGCGCAGGCAGAAGAACTACTGGAGTAATAAAAAGTACATTCATAAAATCACAAACATAATGTTGGCAAACTCACAGAAAATTATACGATACAGTACTCGTGCCTACGCTACTATGCGAATCAGAGATTTTGGTCTTATTCTAATGTCCAAATATTGAAAAAGGCCAATATTATCATTTTAAAACTATCTTCGATTGGCAAAAATCAATACCGAATTTCATTATAAAAAGAGAAACGGGAATAAGAAACCTCGAAGTAACAATCGTTAAGAAAACGTTACACTTTTGGCATAAAATTCTACTTATGCCAGATGCAAGATACCTACGTAAAAATTTGTTATAACAAGATGTTAGATTTAAATAACAAACCTACATCCAGCATTACAAATGAAAAACAAAACAAATACAACTGGGTAAGAAAACTTCAAGTTATAACAACAATTAGTAACTTCAAGTGGATATGGGACGACCAAAGTTGCGTGGCATTGAACACGAAAATGGAAAACATAGTAAAAGCATATAATGAGCTGTTATACGAGGCAGATACTAAAAAAATAATAAATTCTTCTTATAACCTTCATTACAACTCTATACAACTAGCCAAAACTACTTTTCCCTCGACATTTCCTTCAAAATATTAAAACTGTTTGGCCAACTCAGAACAGCTAACATTCAAACTTTTTATATATATCAAGATGGTTACTGCCACAGATTCTACAAAGAAGGGATTTGTAATATATATAATTTATATGAAGAAAACACATTAAATCATTTCCTATTTACCTGTCCCATTTATAATCCTATCCGAAATAAATACTTAAAAAATTATATACAAATTAGCTGGCCCGGCAAACGTTGTCTTGCCTTTATTTTAATGTGTATATTACATTTTTTATGAATTTTTTTTGTATTACAAAAAAAAAATCAATTACATTTCTCATATTATAATTATTTTCAATTTATTTGGAATCAATTTCTTTCACTTTTCTATATTTTTCCTGCCTCCCATGGGGGGGGGGCGGTCTAGGCCCCCCGGGGCCCTAGAATTATTTGCGGGAGTGTACTCAACAACTTCCCAAAGTTACAAATTTATTTATTTATTTTTATTTTATTGAGTTTGGCAAAACGGAACCCCATTGATCAGCCCGGGGTTAAAAAAATAAAATGCTATTAAAAAGTAGGGGTTGGTGGTAGGAGGGTAAAAATGTAGGACTAAATGTATTTTTTAATGGCACACCATAAAAAATAACCAAAAAAAAATTTGTCCAAAAAATAAAAAAAGGTTTTTTAGGGTGAGCCACCCTTAACAATTAGGGGTATAAAAATTAGTTATAAATCTATTCTCATACCTACTGAATATACATATAAAATTTCATCAAAATCGGTCAAGCCGTTTCGGAGGAGTATAAACACTAAAACTGTGACACAAGAATTTTATACTGGGTGTCCGAAAAGTTTGGACTGGGTCAAATATCTCGAGAACGAAAGGTTGGATTAACACGATTGCAAAGGAACGTTGTTTTTGACATAATTATCTACCGAATTCTGTTGTAAAAAACCACCCCCACCCCTCCTAAGGGGGTGAGCGTAAGGGTAGTTTTAAAATTTTAAATGGAAACCCCCATTTTTTTTTTTTTTTGGATTTCTTGACAAATTCTGTGTATGGCCCCAAAATTTCACACCCAACCCTCGCCCCCCTCCACAGGGGATGAAAAAAATGATTGAAATAAAAATGATACTGAACAGTTTAAATGCTCAACTAAATCCACAACGAAAATAAACATGTCAAAAAAAACATGTAACAATACCCAAAATTTCACCCCCAACCCCCGCCACCTCTTCATTTTTATTTCAATCATTTTCTTCATTTTTTTCCTCCCCTGTGTAGAGGTGGCGGGGGTTGGGGGTAAAATTTTGGGTGGGGTTACATGTTTTTTTTGACATGTTTATTTTCGTTGTGGATTTAGTTGAGCATTTAAACTGTTCAGTATCATTTTTATTTCAATCATTTTTTTCATCCCCTGTGGAGAGGTGGCGAGGGTTGGGTGTGAAATTTTGGGGCCATACACAGAATTTGTCAAGGAATCCAAAAATGAAAAAAAAAACGGGGGTTTCCATTTAAAATTTTAAAACTACCCTTACGCTCACCCCCTTAGGAGGGGTGGGGGTGGTTTTTTTACAACAGAATTCGGTAGATAATTGTGACAAAAACAACGTTCCTTTGCAATCGTGTTAATCCAACCTTTCGTTCTCGAGATATTTGACCCAGTCCAAACTTTTCGGACACCCAGTATATTAGATGTTATAGCAATCCGAAAATTCTCAATAAGGATCTGTTCGCCGTTCCGGCCAAAGATAAAATGATGGACATATTTTACTAAGTTAAAATCTCGTTAAAGCTGAGAGCTTTTGCATTAAATACATAAACATACTATTGTAGCAATATATTAACTAAATTTATATTTTTACTTTTGCCAATCTATTTGTACGAATTTTTTTGTAACAAATAAAACTTATTATTATTATATTATTATTATTATTATTATATATATATATATATATATATATATATACATATACAAATATATATATATATATATATATATATATTTAATGCAATATTTTTGCGCGATTATAGTATACAAGTAACGTAACTTTACGTATTATTCCACGACTATACAGAATATGAGGCAATTATATACGATGTGTCTAAAAAATTATATACCTACAATATGTTTTCAAATTTTTTTGTATACAATGCAATTTTATATTATACAAATTAAAAAAGTCTAATTGAAAAATTTATTAAACTACACGTACCTTAATATTTTGGCATGATGAAAAACATTTTTATAAATAATATGTTTGTTTTGTTCGTCGCTGTTTTGTGGTCCAATTTTTAGTAAATTTATACAAATCATTTTGTATTGTATGCAGACACTACAGGTCAAAACAATAAATAGCCTATCAACAGAACTTACTAAACATGCAACTGTTACAACAATTAATACTGATTGAACAGTGAACATTATTTCAAAATATGGTGATGTTTTTATGTATTGCTTGTCTGGTATCCAGATTTCCAATGGTAATGTATGATTGCCTTTAATAGCAGCTCGCACAACCAGGAAGCAACCAGCTAATGTAGCAGCAACTGCATGCGTTTTGCTGACCGCATCTGCTATCTTGTACAATGACTGCATGTATTGTTTTGTTTTCGTATCTAACCTATCATCGATTAACCAAAATTCATTCCAAACTATATCTAACATATCGGATAGAAGTTTCGCTTCTCTTATTACAAAGTAAAATTTTACGCTAATCTAGAAATAAATTGAAAAAATAGTCGCCGGTTAATATTTAATAAAAATTAGTAAATGACGGAATTCAGTTTTTTATTAACAAGGTTTCATTAACTCGCTTTCTTTCTTGTCTGCTTGTTTGTTGGGTAAAAATTTTCAATCGATTTCCCGGTGAGCTAGAGACTTGAAACTTTAAACATAGCTCAGAACTGAATGACAATGCAATATTAATTAATTAATTAATTAATAACGTTACATGTATATAATAAAATGCCTATAAATATGACATTAAAAAAAATTAATAAATAGCTTTGAAAAAATAAAAGTTTTTTTTTCGCCGAAATATTGAATTTTGTCTTCTGAAAAATGTCAAATGTCAAATAAAAATGATATAAAAACCTCTCGCACAGTATTCCCGTACTAAAATCTATTTATTCAGCCATTAGATGGTACGCTTAGCTATAATTTAGACATTAGTGATATCAATGCAACATAATATATATATATATATATATATATATATATATATATATACCATGTGTTGACTTGGACCGTCGTACATAGGGATTTAGCATGTAAAATCAGACATGTGCGATTTCCTGCTTCCCAAATTATTTTACAATAAAAACTTTGGGATATATGCTTTAGGAAACACTTTTTTTCATTTTTAATCAATCAACAAAATTTTTTTGGAACCATCCCAACGTCAGGAATTAGCCCTAAATTTGTCAAGAAATTGACTGAAAATGGCATTAGCCGTGAAATTGGAACAAAAATAAAACAAATGCTAAATGCTATATGCTACAGTCAAGCCAAGCAAACAAGTCTCTTGGGTAGGCGTGGTTTGTTGTCTCTGTATTCTAGAGGTACACTCAGTGTCAATAGTACTTTGACATATAAAATATATATTTTGAGGTTATGCGATAATTTCATTTTAAAAATACTTTAAATTATCTATAAAATATATGCCTACCTTATTTCAAATAAGATTAAGTCTTAAAAAAGACTGATTTTTTTTATAAAGATGAGCAACAGTAGATAAAATTAAGAAAAACAAACACGCGATAATCTGTCAGTTTGCTAGCTACTTTTACTTTTGTTACGGAATGTACAACGGCGGCAGAAATTGTTTTTATTGGCTTAAACTTTTACCGCCACAAATTTTTAAAATTAGTTGGCATATTTTCCGATGGACTTGTTTGCTTGGTGGAGCTGTATTTCACGGCTACTGCCATTTTCCAGTCAATTTCTTAACAACTTTAGACCTAATTCTTGACGTTAGGAAAGTTCCAAAAAAATTTTAGTAATTGATTTACATGCAGAAAAGTATGCCCTAAAACATTTATTATAAGGTTTCTTTTGTAAAATAATTTGGAAAGCAGAAAATCGCACATGTCTGATTTTACATGCTAAATCCCTATGTACGACGGTCCAAGTCAACACACGGTATATATATATGAGCCACTTTCTATTTAAATTTAATAATTATTTAAATATAAAAAATTTAATATACCACGTTTTTAAAACGGACTAAAAAGCAAAAAATAATTTTATACTTTTTAGTCCGTTTTAAAAACGTGTTACAATAATTTTTTTTTTAACCCTTAAATACTAATACATGGTCTTTCAGAGCCTCATGATTTTTTTGTTGTTGCCATTCCTCACGAATATAAGTTTTAAGTCTTTGCGTTTAGGTATTTTCTGCAAATGAGTCGGTTCATCTGTATTCAAAAGTAGGAGCAGTTAATACGTATATTTGTGATTTTATTAAAGTTTAAAATTTGGTGTCGGTCTGTCAGACGTAATGTTAGTGTTAACGTAAGTGTTTTTAAAATTAGTAAGAAATCTTCTACATTCAAATTAGTTAAATTTATGGACCCAAACTTTGAAGATACTTTACTAAAATGATATGATGAAGTTGAGAGTGATTTCAGTGATATAGATAAAGATTGTGGTGAAGATTATGCTATAATTACTTATGCTGAAATTATGATACGAATACGGAAGAACGTCGCTTTCTGGATTTACGAAGGATGTTACTCTCTTGTCATATACAACGAAAAAAAAATGTGTTTTACTTGTATTTTCAACATATCATCACCAACTTGAAAATTCTCAAACTGGAAAATCAAACATGATAGAAGACTACAATACAATAAAAAGCGGCGTAGATTCACTAGATGAAAAATGTTCGAAATATCTGTGCAGCAGAAGAACACGCCGTTGGCCCACGGCTATATTTTGTAGATTATTTCACATAAGTATCATAAATGAATTCATTTTATATAATTCTTTTAGAGATAATATGCATATAGAGAAATCTAAGTTTTTAGAGGCATTTGCCTTTGATTTATTAAAACCTCATTTAGAAAAACGACCTATATACCTTATATAGAGTAGAAAATAATCTACCAAACACTATAGATCGCCTGGGAAAAAGAAAAAAAACTGTTTCCTATGTCACTACACAAAAAAAAGGAAAACTGGAAAACTGCATATGTCTGCTTCTCTTGTAAACAACCAATATGCTCTAAGAAATGTTGCTTAGATTGCGCTAAATAACCCCATGTCCGTTTTTTTATATTATGTGTTTTTCGAAAAAATTTCAGTTTTACGTATATCTATAGCATCTATAGCATCTTCAACCTCAATAAAATTTAGTTTTCAGTTCAAATGTTTCGCACTTGTTTTTCTTGTTTAAGGGGGGAAATACATGTAACGACCTAAAAAAATAAGGTTTTTTAGGATTTTTTTTGGCCGAATGTAACAAGCTACAATGCTGTAGTTTTTTTTATTCTATTTGACATATAATCAACTACACTTATGAATTTTTTTAACTTTCTGTAACCTCTGGGTGATCTCGGAACCAATCTTAAGTGATGTCGCGTCCGCCTTGCCCGGTCGATTGGCGGGAATTCCTGAAGCCGGAAAAACATTTTTTTTTTATTTTTAGTCACTGATCATGATTCTCTGATATATTTTGTTCTATGTGAATTCCGAAAACTACAGAAAAAATGGATATTTTATCATTTTAACTCATTGTGAAAAAAAAAGTCAAATTTTCAGCATTTTTTTTTTACTTTAGACACCCCTAAAAATAATTTAATGTTAATATTTTTGTTATATCAGAATTTCATATAGAATAAAATTCTATTTCCTTGTAAACACACAAAGTTTCAACTCATTTGTATGAAAATTGCTCGACTTATCACGCCCGCCATTTGTAAAAATCCGACTCGAGAAAAACTCATTTAAAGTCGCCCGTTAGCCAAAGCGGCTACCGAGGCGCAGGTAGAAAAATGCCTTTTTCTCGGTAAATACATTTCTGATCGGTTAGATATTTTGCTGGATAAATCTTCGATGTATAAGCAATTAATTTATTTAAAAAAAAATAAAAAAAAATTTTTTTTTACATGTATCTCCCCCTTAAAGTCGCCGGTTAGCCAAAGCGGCTACCGAAGCGCAGGTATAAAAATTCCTTTTTCTCGGTAAATACATTTCTGATTGGTTAGATATTTTGCTGGATAAATCTTCGATGTATAAGCAATTATATCAGCAAAATCGAAAAACAATTTTTTTACATGTATTTCCCCCCTTAATGTAATAGTGTCTTAATTAGTTGATTTTTTCTAAGAATTATTTCTTATTATATTATCTAGCTACACATTTGTATTTAATAAAAAAATTTTCAATTTATAGTAATATAATTATTCAATAACAAATATACAAAGTGAAAAAATAAGTAAAATTGCTGCCTATACATTTTTTTTGTATAAATCGGTGGAGTCTCACAGACCTACAGTTAGTACTTATGTTACTTAAATGGAGTGTTAGTACTTAAGGGTTAACTTAAATAATTTATTTTTTTATTAACTACCAAGCCAACGTTTTGACAATCACTATTGCCTTTTTCTGGGCTCTACAATAAATACAAATATGTATACATATAAATATACATATAATAATAAATATAACAACAGGTTAAAGTTCTGTATTAAAATTTATTTATAATCGACGTTCCAACGAAACTCAACGTCCGTCTTTATGAGGAAAACTAATACAAATGACATTAATGTAAATAACAGAACATAGAAACAAGTTACTAGGTAACAAATTAGTGATTAGATTTTTAATTAATCGAAGTCAAATTTTATTTAACTCAATATCTTCACAGTGATTGATGTTGTCTTTTTCCTTATAAATTTGTCAATTCGCTGTTAATATTGCTAAGTCTTGCAATTATTACAAGTATTAAGCTGTCGTTACAGTAAATGTCGTTGCGCCCCGCACCACGGTTTATCTGTATGGGGTTATAAATCTGTATGGCGCTCGCTAGGAGGAATTATTCTATACTTTTTAGTCCGTGTTAAACACGTGCTATATTAATTATTTTTTTATTTAAATAATTGTTTTGTGCTTTTTTGTTTTGTTTAACTTTAACTAAATTAATTAATTTAATTTAATAATTTATATAATTTAATAATTATAATTTATTAATTATTATTATTGTATAATTGTAATTATAACTAATTAAATTAATTAACTTTAATTTAATATTTCTAATATTATTAAATAATTAATTAGTTAATATTGGGCATTGTGGTATTCTGTGTTCTAAGCTATATGTTTCTAAGTGTCAAGTCTCTAGCTCATCGGAAAGTCAATTTAAAATCGATTGCAAAATTTTTAGCAAACAGACAAACAAACAGACAGACAGACAGACAAGAAAGCGAGTTAACGTTAGTTCACACGGTTCTAATTACTATGTCAGACACGTAGCTCAAATACAAAACATGTTAAATTTAATATTGAATTTATTCGTTTAATACAATTTATTTATTGTAACTGACTGTTCTAAAAATTACATAATGAATGTTGAACTAATAATTTAATAATAAATTTAATATTATTAATTGATTTATTTTTAAAAAAAAATAGTATATTTTTTAACTGGTTCTATTTTCTACAAAAACGATCTTAAAAGTACCGGAAATATACCTGAGATATAATATGCTATGTAGATTAATATATATTTTTTTGAATTTTTTTGTATTTTGGAAAATAAAGAAAAAAAATTTTTTTTCCAAAAGAAACACATTTTTTGTTTTTCTTTTGGCCAAATTATAAATACGAAAAAATTCAAAAAAATATATATTATTCTACATAAGACATATCTCAGGTATTTTTTCGGTACCTTTAAAATCGTTTTTGTAGAAAATAGAACCAGTTAAAAAATATACTCCTACTATATTTTTTTAATATAAATCAATTACTTAATAATATTAAATTTATTATTAAATTATTAATTTAACATTCATTATGTAATTTTTAGAACAGTCAGTTACAATAAATAAATTGTATTAAGCGAATAAATTCAATATTAACTTCAACATGTTTTGTATTTGAGCTACGTGTCTGAACATAGCAATTAGAACCGTGTAAACTAACGTTAATAAAAACGTGTTAATAAAATTGATTTGTACGAAAACTTTGCTCAAAAATTAATTACCTGTATGCAGCAAGCAAAAGCGACTCCATCATCCATTATACTACCAAATGATTCATAACCTTCAAATACATAGTTCAAAACAATTAATACAGCAAAAATAAATAATACTGTTCCGAGTACAAATCCAATGGCATTTGCCAGAAATGTACGAACTTTTGGATTACATCCCATATAGGTCATTGGTATTAATATTCCCTGTGTTAGCTTTTTTATCGTCAACTAAAAATATTTCATTAAAAAACAAAATTATATAATTATTCATATTATTTGATTAAAACAAATTTATATAAATGATTTTGAATAGTACATAGTACGTTTGCCAGTGAACGTCCGATGAGTAGTTGGAGTGGTATGATTTAGAAAGTGGCTTGTGTGCAGCGAAAGTTTCCAAGTAGTAGCAATAGGTTAGATGAATGTGAATGAAGCTAAAGTTGCTTATCTGGATAGGAATATCTGGAGATAGCTGATTTCAGGATTGTGGAAAGAGTTTGTGCCACACCCTTTTAGGTACACGACGTGATTGTATATGTATGTATGTATATTACTCACCTGTTCTTTATTGGTCATTTTTAATATAAAAATATGTTTGAAACAAAAAAAATCTACAAAATTTATATGTCAGATTAAATATTTTCAGAATAAATGTTTTTCAAATAATATTTGTTTTCCCAATTTTCTAATATTTGAAATAAACTAAAATTTTAGTCTAACTTTATTTATTTAACGGGATGAATTATTTGTCACCACATGTATTTCATCAAACTAATTTTATATTAAATTTTTATTGCTAGATATAATAATTTTTACATAAAAGAATGCTAATTTATTATTTTATAATGATGTTAATTACAAGGTAGTGTATTTAAATTTTATTAATAGATATAATAATTTATAAAAATGAGAATGTTTGATTATAATTTTATAATGAAACTAACAAGTTTTCTTCTTAATTAGAAGGCAAAGTTCTTAGTTCAAAAATGTTTTATGTATTATTAAATATCTCATATATTATTTATAGGAATTGATTATTTTGATTCTAAATAAAAATACGTCCGAAAAAAATTAACATATAATTTTTTTTACATAAGTTAGTTTTATATCTAATATAATAATTCTTGCTAAATCTTGTTCAGTTATTTATCATGGTGTAAATTTAAATTATATAAAATCTAATTTTCTGTATATATTACTTTACATTAAAATTTCTGGGATTCTATCAAACTTCATTAATTTTCGAAGATACGTTCGCTTGAAACGAATTCTGATCAAGTGATCAAATAATTAATCGACGACAAATTTTTTTTGGAATTTGAAAAAAAAAATTAACCCTTCGGTTCGCTGTGCAGTGCATATTTAAAGCGTCAGGAATTGTATTCTTTCTTACATTCGTATTCATCCAAAGTATACTGTAAAAAATATATCTTAAATTTATGTAATTTTACATAGGAGTTGAACAGTAAAAATAACAACATTTATCTAATTTTACTGTGATAATTTACGTACACAAAAAAAATAATAGCGAAATTACAGAAAAATATTTGAAAAATTTTACTATAAAAAATCTGTAATTTTATTTTATTATAAATATTCTGTATTTCTATTTCAAAATTTTATAATTTTTACATAATTCATAATAATCACATAAAATAGGTAAAAATGACCTAATAAACATGTAAAATTGCTTACTTTCTGCAAATTGCATCACATACTTAATGTAGAATTATGTATTGTTAGTATAAATTTATTTAAAGAGACTTTACTAAAAATACTGTAATATTACATACTTATGTACTTTTCCATCCCGTTGGTAATATCATATTACATAATAGTTATGATATTATGTATTTTTAAACAATTTTATAAAATTACAGCAGTTGAGTGATTATACTTAGAAATACTGCGCGGGCATCATAGTGTACCATTGCTTGTAGGTAAACTTAGATAATTTTTCTTAGAGTGTAACTTACAATTTAATGTTGTTCTTCCGAATGTCCATCCGTAACTAAATTAAAATAATTTAATTTTCAACTAAACTAGATTCATGAAAATGCAGCTTAAACAAAAAATCGAATGCAATCACAATTTGAACAACGACTAAAAATGCTGACAAAGTTCACTGCACTCGACAGTCGCACAATGGTATGGATCCTGAATCTAGGCGGACAAAACTCCCATAAAAAAGTTACTCCTAATCGCCTAAAACTATTATTTGTTGATTCATTTATTCTCCTAAAAGAGTCTAAATACGCAACTTATAATGTTAATAATATTATTCGTATGAATGGAAAAGTTGAGAGAGTAACAATTTATTGTAAAAAATGCAGAAAAAAAAAATGTGTATTATAAATAAATTTCAGGGAGATTCTGAAGGCATGTTACATCCATTATTTGTGTTTGGACATTCAATTTTATATTATATTTTACCTATTAACAGTATATTTTTCTCAACTGGCCAGATTTTTAATTTCTTTAAACTGAAGTACACAACTTTATAATTTTATAACTTTACAAAATTTTATAAGTTTTTTTTGTATCGACTTGTATTGATGATCTGGAAAACTGTCCGAATTCCTAGTGATTCTGTCTGTTTGTTAAAACAAAAATCTCTTGTTACTTTTTGCTACATTTTATCTATGATTTTCTTTTTTTTTTAATGTCTTTTATTTTAAATCAAATGGAAATTAATTAAAAAAATGTATTAAATTCGAACAAAAACGTAAACTAAATACATTGAACGCTTCAAAATGTAATTCCGAATCCGATAATAACAAATTTGTCCGGTTTTATATTGTAAAGTTTCTAAAATAGAAGCCTCCGAAAAGTTGCTATGAAACCAGACCTTCTAAAATAGTTAGTACATTATACAATATAGTTATGAACAAACTCATTAATTCTATTTTTAATGATATGATAAAAAAAATCATTGTTATAAGATTAAAGTCACTTTTAGGAGCTAAAAAACATAACATTTTACACAATTTTTCGTTTTATATATTATCCGAAATTGTGTCCACCTAGATTTAGGATTTATATAACTGTGTATCTTAAGAAAACGTACATTTACTTAGAAACATAATCACGCCATGTACCCAAAAGGGTGTGGCGCATACTCTTTCCATTATCCCGAAATCAGCCTCCTCCAAATATTCCTATCCAAACAAGCAACTTTTGATTCATCTACATTTATAATTCCTCTCCTACTACTTGGAAACTTCGGCTCACGGAAAACACTCACTCATATCACTCCAACTACTTATTTGGCGTCCACTAGCAAACGTATACCTTCAAAATCATCCATATAAATCTTTTTAACCAAACGTTCATTAGACATTCGCTCAAGATGTCCGAACAATCTTAACTGACAAACACCAACCTTTGCTACAACATTTTTTTCAATTTCACACTCATCATACACTAATCTATTTCGTATTTCTATTCTTACACCACATACCCCACGTAAAAATGTCATTTAAGTCTGGCGCAGACTACCTATGCCGGGCCGTATCGCATCGCATCGTATTGTAATTATTCGCCCAGATCATTTTCAATGACCTATTACGTATTAGTTCATGCGATAGTTCATATAAAATAAATGAAAACGATCCGGGCGGATAATTGCAATGGGATGCGATGTGGCCGGCATAGTCTGCGCCAGGCTTTACGCAGCTGTCATATTTTTTTTTATGCTTTTGCAGCCAAACCCAACATTCACTACCATATATCAACGTAGGTACCAAAACAGCATTGTATATACACTCAAACGGGCTTTTTTTCTAGCAAAATTACCCAAAGCACCCAAAACCTTACAACACCATTTACTCTCCTTTCAATTTCACAATCAATACGGCCATCCTTAGATAATAAACTACCCAAATACACAAATTCATCTACTTGCTCCAAACGTTCACCATCAATATATATATATATATATATATATATATATATATATATATATATTATCGCTAAAGCTCGAAAGCCGTTAATTTGCACATTACCTTGCTAATCTGCAGATTAACTACTTCGAAGCTCTGCAAAACCGGACGTCTGTGCGGTAACAATTCCTGCTCTGTTTCATCTAAAATAAAAATCAAAAGGCACCCTTGACGTATGATATATTATCTGGTTTTTGACCGATTTTATCCCGAATTAATATTTGTTGAAAAAAAAAACAGATGCTTCGAAGAAAGGGTTACAACTCGGACAATTTCCAACAAAAGTAGAAATAAAATTTTTTGAAAGAAGTTCAAAGTATATTCTTTCACGAATAGAAAACCGCGGTTTAAAATCTTTTATAGTTTCGCAGTAAAAAATTCATAAAGTTAGTCCAATTTTTTTATAGGTTAACAAAGTTATAAACAATTTAAATTGTACAAAAAAAATTTTTTATTTTTCAACGAAAATTTTGTTTGTGTGTGTGAAAATAATTATGAAACTTTAATCAACAAAAAATACTATATTACTATAAAATATTGAATTAAATTTAAAAAAATCCAATGAGATTAGTAAAAATGGAGCAGTGGTACAGTACAGCTCACAGCTCCAACTCTGTTCCTGCTCCAAACCCCAATCCAAATTCTTCCAAAGCCTCCTGCCTGAATGATAACAAACCATTGAACGTTGCAGATTATACTTTTTTATGCCGGGCTTTGCCCCACTGACAAGTCGCGGCAGTCAACAATACCGTGCGCTTACCGTGCCTGAACTCGTTCTGCAAATGTTTGACGCAAAGAACATGATGGCCGCATGCGATCCACGTCATGGCCGCTACTTAACCGTTGCGGCCATCTTTCGTGGCCGAATGTCGATGAAAGAAGTCGACGAGCAAATGTTAAACGTTCAGAACAAAAGCAGCAGTTATTTCGTGGAATGGATCCCAAATAATGTGAAAACAGCCGTCTGTGATATACCACCACGTGGCTTGAAAATGTCCTCGACTTTTATCGGCAATTCGACTTGCATCCAGGAACTGTTTAAACGCATCAGCGAACAATTCACGGCGATGTTTCGACGTAAGGCCTTCTTGCATTGGTATACTGGTGAAGGTATGGGCGAGATGGAATTTACTGAAGCCGAATCCAATATGAATGATTTGGTGTCTGAGTATCAGCAGTATCAGGATGCAACCGCTGAAGAGGAGGGCGAGTTTGATGAAGAAGAAGAGGCCGATAATGAGGGCGACAATAAATAATTGCTTTTCATTCGTTTTCAATACCTATTAGAAAATTTACAATATATTATGTAAATAATCGAAAACTTTAATAAAAATTCAATTTGCAATTTAATTTATTTATTTATTTGATAATTATGTAACAAAAACAGAAACAGCTAATTTATGATGCAAGTTATTTTTATATACAAACTTTTTTAATATTTTGTTATATTATTGTGTTACTCTTCGATCATACGCTTTAGTGATGATAATTTTCTTTAAATAGAACTTGTATTTTGATAAATTCATTAATAAACTACGCACGAAATATTTGTTCATTATTAATTAATCAAAGGTCAATATTCATTAATAAAACGACAAAAATATTATAAATTTACGTTAATCTTAAATTTAATAAAATATATGAAAAAAATGTATACTCATTGTATATAAAATTCTTTAGATATATTGCATATATAATTATTAAAAAACACACTGCATGCAATAGTTTTTTAAAACATATATATATATATATATATATATATATATATATATATATATATATATATATATACATTAATCTGGTTAGTTTGTGGGTGTAGATGTTGTTAGGGTGTTCGTATCCCACCCACCTTTTTAATTAATGATCAGAGTCTGAGTTTATAATGGTGTTTATTGACATGGACATTTACATAGACAAATATAGATTATTACATACATACACAAAACATACAAATAACATAAGCATATACACAAACATACAAATACAGATATGAATAATATACAGTTACTACTAGCTAATTATAAACTACACATACACCAATAAACAAAACACAACACGATGCCGGATACGTGAATCCCGGTCGCGATACACTGACACTTGGTTCGTGGGGGAGAGTGTGTGGTTGAGGGTCTTGGTGTCTTCAAGGGCCGTCGTCGTTAGGCGGTCGAGAAGACGCGCTGAGCGCCGTTGTCTGGAGGCGGGCATGTCTCTGTATGCGTCCGCTTGGTTAGCGGTGGAGAGAGCTGCGATCGATGAGAGCGTGCGATCGATGAGAGCTGCGATCGATGAGTGTAATGTCGACGAGAGTGTGATGTCGGCGAGAGTGTTTTGCGTGCCACTCCGTTAGTGGCGAACTCTGCCGATGATGAGAGTGTCACTTCACCCCTTAGTCAGTGGCGAACTCTCTGTTGGACTTTGATGTCGACGGGAGCATAGTGCTGGCTCCGTTTCCCACTTAGTCAGTGGGGAGAGTGTGGTTGCTTCTCACTTAGTCAGTGAGTGATTTGTTGTTATCGCTTGGTCAGCGATAATGAACTCTGCGCTTCCCACTTAGTCAGTGGGAAGCTGAGAGCTGGTGAAGAACTCTGTGCTTCCCACTTAGTCAGTGGTAAGCTGAGAGCTGGTGTGGAACTCTGTGCTTCCCACTTAGTCAGTGGGAAGTTGAGAGCTGGTGAAGAACTCTGTGCTTCCCACTTAGTCACTGGGAAGCTGAGAGCTGGTGTGGAACTCTGGGCTTCCCACTTAGTCAGTGGGAAGCTGAGAGCAGGTGAAGAACTCTGGCGTTTGCTGCCTGGACAGCCCTTCTTATAGTCGTCCTGCTTGAGTGGGGGTACATCTTAGTGGGGGCGAGGTTCGCCCCGATTGGGCCGCTCAAGGGTTGAACTGTCGCTTGGCTCAAATAACGGTACTTGCGTTAAGGCTGAGCCAGGCGCGTATATTGACGTTTGGCTAGGGCGCTGTACTTCCTAACGGTACTCGCGTTATGGCTGAGCCAAGAGCGTAAATTGATGTGTGGCTTGGCCGCCACAAGTTGATAGATATATCAGATTATTCCTTTATGATTATATTTGAGTATATATATATATATATATATATATATATATATATATATATATATATACAGTGCGATATTTTTATCTCTGAACATATGAACTGAATTACATGTAAATTTCCTATGTTCAATTTAAAAAAAAACACATCGGACGCATAGAGACATCCCTGACAGTTATGCAACCAATCATACGTAATATGATGTTTATTTGAATAAAAAATAAAATATTTAACAGAATATGGTCATTTATTGTAAATTGCTGAACACTTAAATTTATAAATAATAATAATAATAGATAATACTATACGTTTTTAAACAGATTTCTTGAAATAATGCGAATAGTTTAATGTTTTCTAAATATTTTGTTGAAAGTAACTCATTTTTTTTTTCAAATAACTGTCACATTATGTAAGATTGGTTGCATAACTATCAGGGTTGTCTCTATGCGTCCGATGTGTTTTTTTTAAAATTGAACATAGGAAATTTACATGTAATTCAGTTCATATGTTCAGAGATAAAAATATCGCACTGTATATATATATATATATATACAAAGTGTCCAAAATAACTCCGTATGCATGGGGATCTCCGGAACTGTTAGAGATACGACCTCGGTTAAATTAGATGAAAGTTGCCTCATTAGTAGGCGAGTTTAGTCATTTTTTGTTTTTTCCAAAAAATTCCTTAGGTTACTAGATATAGATAAAAATGCAAATTTTGCTGTTTTATATTTTCGCTTATAACTCTCGTATTCAAAACGATACATTATTTTGGTTTGCACTTTCTTAAGACATTTTTTTACACAGAATTTCCAGAAGTAACCAAAATTTTTGTGCCATATACCGTTTTCGAGATTTATGATGCAACTTTAATTTTTCTTATGTAACTAGTATTTCAATGTAGTGTCATTAAAAAGATTTTTTTTTCTCTTTCCAGTTATATTACATTGTCCTCCTTTATTTTAAATAATAACATAAAAATTAAAAAAAATCTATTTTGCTATGTAATAATTCATTTATTTAGTTGAAAACCGAGTAGACCATATCAAAACAAATGAAACATGAGAAATAGACATTGTTTTCGTTATTATTAGATTTTTGGTTTTGTTTTTCTTCTGATTATTGTGTTAGTTAGTTAATTAGTTTTATTGGAGTGCGTATTGAAAGAATTTTAATTCATGAAGCGGGTTGAAAATTTAGAGAAGTTTGAAATGCTTCGTTGTTACATTCGTTGTCAAAGTAACGCAGTATTAGCCGCGGAAATGTATTTAAATTTATATCCTTAAAAAAGGCAACCAGTGTAGAGATGTATAGGATATTAAACATGAATTTGATTGAGTACGGTATTAAATACCTTTAATAGAATACCGTGTGCTATATTACTAAAGGTAACACAAGCTATGCTTAAGACAACACGTATGTTCATTCAAGAAAACGGTGGTTTATTTGAACACTTAATGTAATTTTACTGTTATAGTCATTAGTTATTACGAATGTGAAATATGGCATTAGTATTTAATAAATTGTATTTTTTTTTGATTACAATTCTATATTATCAAAGCAATCTATAATAGTTAAATATAATAGTTAATGAGGTACATATTAGCTCTTTTCAATAATACCGATCAATTTGATATTCAAATATTTCATAATATTGCTGCAATTTTTTAATATAAATATTTATAATATTTAACATATGTATAATATATAATATAATATAAATGTAATATATAATATAATATAATATAAATATTTATATCTTTCAAAATATCAAAAAAATCCATGAAGTTAGCTATGTAAAATAAATAACCGTATCTAAGTTTTTCTGAATCCAGATTGCTTTGATTCATTGTTTTCTAAGTCAGCAGAATAAACAAATAACATATCAGTTTTGTTTTAGCGACGCATTTGTAAACAGTAAATTTTGGTATAATTTTTTTTTGTATTTTACTTTCAATTAACCGTATTGCTTCTGCTTTTATTAAAATCAATTGTGTGAAGAATGAAAATGGAGATTTCAACTACAAAACAAGCTGCTTTGGTTGTTGGGGCCATCAAGAATTTGAAAGATGTTTGAGGTACAAGTATTGAAGCAATAACCGATTATGTTATTACCGAATGTAATGTGCCAGCCGAAGTTGCAAAAAAAGCTGTTGCACAATCCCTTCAACGGGGAATTCGATTTGGTGCAATAGAAAAAAAGAGAAATGGATTGTATTCGCTAACGGATTTCATTTATTTGATGAAATCGCATCGTTCTATTTCTATTGTTTCTGCTTTTTTGGTTAAAAAAGCAGAAAGAATAGAAATAGCAACAATTCGAACAACAACAACAATAACTCGAACAGTTCCAATTGGAACAATAATTCAAATAATAGCAACCAGAACCGAAATCAGAATAGCAACTGGAGTTCTTCAAATGCGAATAATTCGAATTGGAATAATAACCAGAATAGCAGAAGAGGTCGCTGTGGACGTGGACGTAGTGGACGTGGAGGTAGAAATCGCAGCCCCCAAACTGCTGTACAACTGTAGTCGATAGCCCAGAAGATTCATCCGCACGAGCGTCATTAGTACGAGGTTCACCCGCACAAGATTCCTCCACTCCAGCTAATGAAATTTAAATCGGGACCCATCATTCATTATTTCACTGACATTTGAAAAATATCGTACTGCTGCTTTAGCAAAAATACGTTTGTACTAAATCATTTTGGGGTAATATTAATCATTATTTGACTGAAATGTGATTGGTATGTTTTGATCATAATAAAGAAATTTCTGTGAAATATATGTTTTTTGTGTTTTATTTAAAAAGAAATCAACATATAACCGTTAAGTTCATAAAAACTATTTTTGGTATTTTTAACATCAAACACGTAATTTTTTGTATTTTTCGATGTGTTTCACAAAAACTGAAAATCAATAATTCAAAAATTATTTCAAATAAATTTTAAACGTTTGAAAATTAATTTTGAAAAATTATGCAAAATGAAAATATAAAATAAATTATTTATAAATATTAGCACTTAAGTAAATAATTAGTAATTCAGTCTTTTATATGTTTTTATTAACTAATAATTCAACGTTTCGGCAATCTCTATTGCCTTTACTGTTTTATATAACAGTGATATTTTATATTTTGAAACACGAAAACACCCTTAATGACAATGATTGAAAAATACAGATATAATATAATACTTAATGATGTACATAGAAATATTAGCTCTTTTGAATAATACCAATCAATTTGATATTCAAATATTTTATAATATTGCTGCAATTTTTTAATATAAATATTTATAATATATTGTGGGGAAGGTTGATTAATTAAAGTCCACATATAATCAAATAAATATATTTTATTACTATTATCGATATTTATTGACAAAAAGCGAAATGATACGATGTTGTCTGAAAGACTCTCGAGAACGAACTGTTTGTCATTTGTCGTTTTCGGATTACATGTTGAAATCCATTTTTAGCCCCAGAGAAGGTGGGGAGCCAATCAGGAACAGCTTCAAGTAAGGCGTTTTAACGGTCGTTTCCCAGTAAAACGTTTTTAACGGACGTTTCCCAGTAAACGCGCCAACTTGTCGTCTGGTATCGGCGCCGGTTTGTCGCTGCACCAGTCGCCACATCACCCCCCTGCCAGTGATAACGCTATATTACTTAAACAAAACAAAAATATAGTAAAATCAAAACAAATATGAAAAAAATTTTATTTTTATTTTTTTAAATCCAGCTTGAAAGTGGTTGGTAAACCGGACTTTTCTGCCAGCTCGCGTAGTATATTTTTCTGGCGTCGTACTGGGCGTAGTGTTAGTTGTTGACGTTCTATCTACCGTGGTATTGCTTGATGTGTCTTCCGTCACGATTTATGCCGGTTTTAAACGGTCTACGGATACGCGTACCTTTTTGTCTTTTATCAGTAACAAAAAGTGCTTTTCCTTGCGTGTGATCACTTTGTAGGGACCTTCGTATGTTGGTTGCAGAGGTCCACGTACGGCGTCGCGACGAACGAACACAAACGGAACCGTACGTAAATCCTTAAAAATGAAAGTCTTTTTGTCTCCGTGATGTGTTCCTGGTACTGGCTTTACTCGTCGCATTTGTTCGCGAAGTTGTTGCGCGAAGTTGGTGTTTAATTGCGACGGCTGTTTGTCGAAAAATTCTCCAGGAAGCCGTAGCGTGGAACCGTATACCATCTCTGCTGTGGTGGCCTCCAAATCTTCTTTGTACGCGGATCGTATACCTAGAAGGACTACGGGTAATACGTCGACCCATGCCTCCGATTCGTGGCATTTAATGGCGGTTTTGAGTTGACGGTGTAATCTCTCTACCATGCCATTAGATGCTGGATGATATGCTGTTGTTCGTAAATGTGTCGCACCGATTAATTTACTTAATTCGTTAAATAGGTGCGACTCAAATTGACGTCCTTGGTCGGTGGTTATCCTTTTCGGCACTCCGAACCTAGCAATCCAGTTTGCCAGAAAAGCTCGTGCGACAGTCTCAGCTTCCATGTCGGGCAATGGAATTACTTCCGGCCATCTCGTAAAGCGGTCTACGCACGTCAGACAGTAGCGGAATCCTCTAGATACTGGCATCGGTCCAACGATATCAATATGTACGTGCTCAAAACGTCCCATATCCGTTGGAATTATACCGGTTGGTGTTGTGACATGGCGTGAGACTTTTGTGCGTTGGCACTGCAAACACCCCCGTGTCCAGTTGCGACAGTCTTTATTTACCGATGGCCACACGTAGCGTTGAGTTATGAGCTTTTGTTTTGCTCTAATGCCAGGGTGTGATAAACCATGCAAATTCTCAAATACTCGTCTTCGAAGTGTAGGAGAAACGTATGGACGAGCGGTCCCAGTTGCCACATCGCAATATAGCGGTCGATCTGTTTCCGGTAATGTGAGTTTTTTTAATTGCAACGAGTTCTCTTCTTGCAGTAGCTTCCCTAGTTCGGCATCCGTTTCTTGCGCCGTAGCCAACATGTTGCTATCTACCGTACCAGTGACTATCTCGATGCGGGACAGGGCATCTGCAACGCAGTTATCGATGCCTTGCACGTGTCGAATATCGGTGGTAAACTGGCCTATGTAGTCAAGATAACGGAACTGGCGTGGAGTACACTTATCCGGTTTTTGCTTAAACGCGAATATTATCGGTTTGTGATCCGTGTAAATAATAAGCGGTCGACCTTCGATACTATGTCGAAATCGTTTGATTGCTGCGTAAATGGCTAAGAGTTCTCTATCGTAGGCGCTGTATTTACGTTGCGCTGCATTCAACGTTTTCGTAAAGTACGCTAGCGGTTGCCACGCCCTGTTGTTCCACTGTTGAAGACTTCCGCCCATAGCAAAATCAGAAGCGTCTACCATCACCGATAATTTCGCTCCTGCGATTGGATGTGCCAGTAAAGCTGCATTTGCCAGCGCTTGCTTACTTGACACGAATGCGTCTTCAGATTCAGTTGTCCATGTCACGGGCGCGTTGCCTTTGGTGTGTGAGCCATGTAGTAATGTGGTTAGCGGCTGTTGTAGTTGCGCGGCACCCTGTACAAAACGGCGGTAAAAATTAATCATGCCCAAAAACCGACGTAATTCTTTCATGGTCTTTGGTTTCGAGAATTTTGTAATCGCGTCCACTCTATCTGGCAATGGTATTGTACCATCTTTATTAACCTGATAGCCTAGGAATTGCACTTCGCTTCGAGCAAATACACATTTATTTACATTTAAAACAATACCAGAATCCTTCAAGCGCTCGAATAGTTGCCGAATGTGTTGTTGATGTTCGTCTTCATTGCGCGATGCGACCAAAATATCGTCCAAATAGACGTAGCAGAAGTCTAAACCACGCAATGTCTCGTCGATAAAACGCTGAAATGTTTGTGCCGCGTTCCGCAGTCCGAATGGCATTCGTAGGAATTCATAGAGACCAAATGGAGTCGTGACTGCTGTCTTGCTTACGTCGCCCTCTGCTACCGGTATTTGATTGTAGGCTCGTACAAGATCAATGGTGGAAAAGATGCATTTGCCGGCCAGCATTTGTGCGAAATCCTCAATGTGTGGAATCGGGTAGCGATCCGGGATTGTTCTGTTGTTGAGAGAACGGTAATCTCCGCAAGGCCGTATTCCATTGTTCTTTTTCGGCGCCAAGTGAAGAGGTGAAGCTCAGGGACTTTTTGATGGCCGTATGACGCCTTCTTTCAACATGATCTCGAACTCCTTTTTTGCCAATAGTAATTTATCGGGCGCGAGTCTGCGTGGTCTACAAAACGTTGGTGGTCCCGCTGTTGTTTGTATGTGATGTACGACGTTATGTTTCACCTCGTTGTTTGCACCGGCTGGACGTGTTAATTCCGGGAACTCGCGTAGGATTTCTTCGTAGCGTGTTTGCCCTATCACCGTTTTAATTGAAGTGACTACTTTGTTCACCGAACTACCGTTTGCCGCTAGTTTCGTGGTATTGTCTAAAAGTCGTTTGTTTCGCACATCCACTAATAGTTCGTAATAAGATAGAAAATCTACACCTATTATCGGTTTGTCGACGTCTGCGACGACAAAACGCCAAATAAAATCACGACGCAATCCGAAATTTAGCTTTAGCGTAATAAAACCGTACGTCGCGATTATAGTCTGATTTGCCGCGTACAACACATAATTACTTTTGTCTCTACGATCACTTATTTTACCGCGTGGGAAGACGCACAAATCCGCTCCCGTGTCTATTAAAAACAATACGCGCGTACTCTTGTCCGTCACGTGGAGGCGACGCGGTTCTAAACCATCGTTGAACGTCGCACTCAATGATGGTTGCTGTCGTTTCCCGATGAACGACTGCAGGGGTCGCGGCAGCGCGTAGCGGCGTCACCGAAACGTCGATGGTACCAGCACTCACCGTTGTTTTGTCCCGCCGACTCGCCTCGTTGGCGTGATGGTGTACGATTGCGTCCTCGCTGTCCGTGACGAGCCGTCGAGCGAGATCGCTGATCACGCGTTTCTAGTTGGTCCATACGTTTCATTATCAGTTTTAATGTTTCCTGTAGCTCAGACCCTCTTGTATCTACGGCCGAACATTGTGAAACGGACAGCGTTTCTTGGATTTTGTCGGCTGTTTCCGCTATTTTCTCCAGAGCCATACCCCCTTGCGTGGCAAGAATGGCGCGCATGTTATCGGGTAGCCGACGTAGCCACAAGGATTTCAAAAACTCATCGGACACTGTAGTACCTGCTAGACGTCGTAGGTGTCGGAGGAATTGTGACGGCGTACGGTCTCCTATCTCCTCTCGCTCTAACAGCTGGTGTATTCGTTGCTCTTGCGAAGCAGACAAGCGATCGATAAGAGCAGTTTTTATGTTGCCGTACAAATCGGCTGCTGGTGGGTTGGTGAGAATGTCCTCGATCTCTTCCATTTGCGTGGAATCCAGTGCACTGATGACGTAATTGTACTTCGTTCCATCTGCCGTAATTCCAGCTTGCGCGAATTGAGCTTCTAATTGGATAAACCAGAGGGCTGGTTTGGCGGGCCAAAACGGAGGAACTTTGACTCTGACGCGTGCGATGTTAGTGTCGGGCATGTTGATAACTAGTACAATTAATCGTCGAACTCACTCGGACAACTACACTGCACTACTTTTACGTAAAATCACTTCGGTACACTAATATCACGTTGGTACACTAATATCACGTCGGTACACTATTTTCGCGTAAAAATCACTTTGGGGTCACCAATTATGTGGGGAAGGTTGATTAATTAAAGTCCACATATAATCAAATAAATATATTTTATTACTATTATCGATATTTATTGACAAAAAGCGAAATGATACGATGTTGTCTGAAAGACTCTCGAGAACGAACTGTTTGTCTTTTGTCGTTTTCGGATTACATGTTGAAATCCATTTTTAGCCCCAGAGAGGGTGGGGAGCCAATTAGGAACAGCTTCAAGTAAGGCGTTTTAACGGTCGTTTCCCAGTAAAACGTTTTTAACGGTCGTTTCCCAGTAAACGCGCCAACTTGTCGTCTGGTATCGGCGCCGGTTTGTCGCTGCACCAGTCGCCACAATATAATATAATATATATATATATATATATATATATATATATATATATATATATATATATATATATATATATATATATATATATATATATATATATTGTAACAATTTTTTATTGTTACAATTGCGAAATTTTTGGTTAAATAATTGCAAGTTTAAATTACGCGCAAAACTACTTTTCGGCTATGACGTCAGGCGGAGAGCGTTCGCTAGTTTGACGGAAACTATGCATGAACAAGTCATTGTGGGACGGGCTGCGGTTGTGTTGACATCGGATATGTAAGTTTGAATTTAATATCTTGTTTTATTTTCGTCATCCGTTATTAATTTCGGTTTTTATTGATAAAATATGATTTAATAATGTTCGTGTTAGTGATCGAGATTAATATTTTCGTTTTATTTGAGTTAATTTCGTAATTTTGAGTATGTTAATTTTGATGATGAAAAAAACGTGCTTTTCTGCTATCGTTTTTAGCACAGCCGGAGTCCGGGCCATAATCATGTAGTGTTTGTGATCCTATTTTTGTGACTCGAGTCTTTTCCTTCCGTCTTTACTTCCTGTTAAAATTCCTATTTTCTGTATGATTTTTGTTGTTTGAACATTCTGTTCCCGGCCGCTCAACCACACACATGGTAGCAACTGCATATTTGGTAATGATATTTTTGCCATACATTCGGTAAAAACAGCACTCGTAAACTGTGTACCGTTATCGACCATCACGATTTGCGGCACACCGAATAAGAGGCACATCGCGTTCCAAAAGCTCGCAGCTTTTGGGCGCGCTGGCCTGTTTCATGATATTTTTTTGTTTTTATCTCACTCATCCGATTTAAATTTTAGTAAATAGTGTTAAATTATTGTGTATTATTCTCCCGGCTACCGTTTGGCATCATTATTTTTTATAAATTTCTATTAATTTAAATTTTTTTGCTTTCAATTAAGAACACGTGTTTGACAATTTTTTGGTGTAGTGTGATTTTGTACGGCCCGGAAATAGAATCATCTTTCGTGGTTCAGGATTATAGTGTATGTTGGTTGATTTGGTTTTTTTGTTTGTTTGTTTTTTGAACCATATAGTGATTCCTTTTTGTGTGAAAGAGCTTGTGGTCGAACTTCGCTGTTGGCGCAGCATTAGCTGAGATCTCGCAACTCTTAATTAATTTGTATTTATTGTAGTTGATGTTTGAGTATTTAGATTGTGTTGAAGCCAGCTTTCTTGTTGTCGATTTTTTCCGAGGTTGGGCTTCAATCTTAAAATTAATAAGAATCTGCGAAGTTCGATTTGGAGCACTCCGTTGGCAGCATTTTCACATAAAAAGAGAAAATGTAAGTAGCATTGGTTTTTGTAACGATTCTTGTATTTATTTTATGTCAGCCCAAATGTTAAAATTATTATAGTTTGGTAATTATTTATTGTTTGATATGGATTAAATTATTAACATTTTGGTATTTAAATTGTATTAGTTATTTTGCTCAATTTGTCTTATTTGCGATTTACTTTGTTTCAATTGCTGTAATTTTTTGTATTTGAATTGTACTAGTTATGTTTGCTAAATATTTTAAATAGTTTTTGTATGACATTCTCACTCTGTTACATTATTATCCTGTTCAATTTAGAAAATATTGTAAGCGCTTGAGCAGTGATTTTTATTGGGCAACTTAATTTATAATCTTGTGTAAAACTTTATCAGTCGTAGCAAGGATACTGTTGTTTGTATATGGTTTTTCAGGGTTGGTGGTAGTTGAAGCTGGAGGATTCAGTTTAGGACTGTGTCGTTTGGTCGTCGTCTCCCGGTGGACCCAGCCTCAGTCAGTTAAGCCAAAGTACGATGATAAAGCCGATCTATCCGAAACACGGCTCAGGAGAATCGTTCCGGTTCCAATATTATGTGACTAGATCACTGAGGATTTAATCGCTCGTTTTACGAAAATCAGCCTTACCACTTGAGCTTATATTTGCCGTCCACGTGCTGTACCAACTCACAGTCCTGACTGGAAGCCTTCAGCCTTCTACTCCAACAAGAAGAGGAATTAGCTAGGCCCTTGCACGGTAACTTCCATAAGCGTAAGATCTCTCAATCATATTTTCGTTGCCCAAAAATCAAATAACAATTTTGTATTCAATATAATAATTTAAACTCTGTGAGAAATTTCATAAGCTAAATAAAATTTATTTAAATTCAAGTCTGCTGCATCAAATTGAGTTTCATTTCTATTTAAAAAAAAAAAAAAAAATAAATAATAAATAATTCCATAAACAAAACTGAAACCATTATCCAATAAATTTACGTTTCCTTGTGTTTGTCCAAACCTTTGGCCTTCGAGTTTCCGAGATACTTGTAATTTTTTTATATCTCGGTGGCGCCTCTGAAACCCACCCCTAGTGCCTACCAAACCAACTGTAGCCGGAGCTGTATGGCGGATTCAGGTAGGAGTCAAAATAAATAATAAATAAATAAATAAAATAATAATCATAAAAACGTCATAATATATATATATATATATATAAAATATATAATATAAATATAATATATAACATAAATATTTATATCTACGAGGCCCCAGCTTGCGCCTCATGCGCCTGTACATAAATACGGAACTGCTTGTGAAAAATGTTAAAATGATATGGAAATACCTCTCTATTTATTCAGCGGTTAAAGGGTACGCTTAGCGACAGCCAATGGCTGGTATTACGAGCTTGATATTTGGTTGTTTTAGTTTATTTGTTGCAGTTGCATTGTTTTAAAACCTGTATTAGTTCAAATCAATTTTAAAATCGACCTCGTAATACGGGCCATTGTTATTTAATAATAATAATAATAATAATAATAATATCTTTATTATCCATTTTTAGTAAATACGTTAACATTTACCACGGACATAGTCAAAACATTTGAGTAATACATATATTTTATACATTTAAATATTCAAGAATTCCATAATAGCATTTTTCTATTAAAAAAGATCTTAAGAGATTCTTAAAAATAGTTAAATTATTTTCATTTTTTATAACTAGTGGCAGGTGATTATACATTTTTACCGAATTTATATATGGACCTTTTGCACAAAGTCTTAACCACTGAAATATATATAATATATATATATATATATATATATATATATATATATATATATATATATATATATATAGAGTCAGAGTAACTACCGTTTAATATTTAGTACAAAAGTTTAACGGGATACGGTATTTGGGTTGAAAAAATTTATAAAAATGCAAGCATTTACAATTCTATCAATTTATTGTATATTCCAATATTTCGCCAGCAATTTGTGGCTTCTTCAGGGAGACAATGTATGATCAGAACACTATAAATGCTATTGTATAATATTTCAATGTTTAGAGTTGATTAATATTCCATATTTTCATCGTCCAACGTAAAATGTACACATTTAATCACAAAACTTATAAATAATCAAATAAATAATACAGTTATTAAAATATATTGTTGTAAAAGTCAGTAGTTAAAAAAATAAATAAATAAATAAAAATAAAATTGTTAAATAAATAAATAATAAAATACAGTCTAATAATAACAAATAATACTATGTTTAAAGCTAAGTTAGAATTTTTTTGAATAAAGCGTAGATTTTACAAACACAAAAACTCAATGTTCGGTACTGTAATATTTAATTTTAATATTTATTTAATTTTGTAATTACAGTACCGAACATTGAGTTTTTGTGTTTGTAAAATCTACGCTTTATTCAAAAAAATTCTAACTTAGCTTTAAACATAGTATTATTTGTTATTATTAGACTGTATTTTATTATTTATTTATTTAACAATTTTATTTTTATTTATTTATTTATTTTTTTAACTACTGACTTTTACAACAATATATTTTAATAACTGTATTATTTATTTGATTATTTATAAGTTTTGTGATTAAATGTGTACATTTTACGTTGGACGATGAAAATATGGAATATTAATCAACTCTAAACATTGAAATATTATACAATAGCATTTATAGTGTTCTGATCATACATTGTCTCCCTGAAGAAGCCACAAATTGCTGGCGAAATATTGGAATATACAATAAATTGATAGAATTGTAAATGCTTGCATTTTTATAAATTTTTTCAACCCAAATACCGTATCCCGTTAAACTTTTGTACTATATATATATATATATATATATATATATATATATATATATATATATATATATATATATATATTATTACCTATATTTCAGTGGTCTTAACCTATGTTTAGGGCAGTTTAATTTTTTATTATTACGTGTACACATATTGTTATACAAGTCATTGTTTGAAGCGAATAATTGATGGTTTTTCTTAACAAGTACATACTAGGGAGAGTCATTATTTGGAATTCAACAAAAATAGGTTTACAACTTGTTAGAGTTGATGTCCCAGCCATACATCTTAATATTCGCTTTTGCAGAAGAAATATTTTGTTTATATGAGTAGAATTTCCCCAAAAAATAATGCCGTATTTAATTCTGCTATGTATGCAAGCAAAATAATATGATCTGAGGGAACTTCCATTTACCAAATTTTTCAATTTATAAATTTGCATAATAAAAATAATTATTAATAAAATTGATATTAATTAAGGTTTGTTTCTTTGTTTCAGATACTTGTCCTTATCAATATTTTTATCATTACTCTAGTCAACGTCCGGTGCGTTACCAATAGCAACACCCATATAACATTCGACAATAATATTATTTACCGTTATGTTTGCTACAAACATTTGACTGAAAAGCATCCAAAAATTATACGAGAAACGAAATTGTTTTGTAAATAAAATAAAAAGATAGATATATTTTTTCAATTTTTGTAAAAATTATTTTTGAAGTACATATAGTTAGTTAATAAATAAGAATTTATCAAAAATGCCTACCGTAATTTTGAAGTTTTTTGACGATTTGGATCGCACTAGAAAACTATTAAATATTCCGAGCCATTACTGGGCCGGTGCATTATTTGCTAGCACAATTTTCTATTATTGGGGACCACCGTTAGTGGGCAAATGTTTAGGTAACAATCAGCATAAACAGCACATCGCTGAGAATAATAATAAATTATGAAAGTTGAACGACCTCTCGAATTGATTGTAGCATATAAGATGACAGGAAATAGGTCAAATTTTACATTTTTATTTATTTGACCTATTTCCTGTCATCTTATATGCTACAATAATAAATTAGTGCATAGACAGAACGGTAATAGTTTTAATACGCATGAAAATGACGAAACAGTGGGTGCAGAAAGTCCTGTAGCGACGCCCACACCGACGCCGTTCGATAAGAAAGCGCGCGTTTTGGAATTGGCAAAAAAGATACCCGCGTTAAATATCGAATTTATATTTCAATTTATGAAACTAATAAAAATTATGATACCGACACCATTTTGTCGCGAAACCGTACTATTAACGGGCCATACACCCTCCTTGATAATAAGGACGTTTCTAAGTATCTATGTGGCGAATATGGAAGGTGCCATTGTTAAATATATTGTGCGAAGAGACGCCAAGAATTTTACGCAAATGCTTGTCAGATGGTTCACAGTTGCATTACCAGCTACCTTTATCAATTCGATGATTCGATATTTGGAAAGTAAACTTGCCCTTGCCTTCAGGTAAGCCATTTATTTATTTTTATACACACACACACACACACACATATATATTTTAATTTTATTATAATTACATATATTGAAGGTGATGGACATACACTCAAATTTCTGTAATATGTTTATAGAAAATTTAACTTAATAACTGTTAAGGTCAATTATTTATCAGGACTTTGAAGCAGTCCAAGTTTTTTACTTCTCCGTTCCGTTTCGACGGTAATTGAATTTGTAGCCTTATTAGTGCAAAAAATTGCCCTATTTTTGCGTATTTTAATATTTTTGACTTTTTACCTTGATGGAAGGGCAAAAAATACGAAAAATGAAGATAAATAACTGCCTTTTTACCCTTTTCTGGGCTAAGAAAGTGCTCTTTTTGAATTTACTTATTTAGGGTAATCATAATATTATTACCCTTATTATAGGCACTAATAAGGGTATTTTTTTTTTTTTTGAATATTGCGGTGTTTATACAAATCTGCTTAATTCTTCGATTTAAATTGTAAAAAGTATTTTTTTGAGATAAAATTTAAAAAAAAATAAAAAAAAACTATATACATATATAAAAATCAATGTCTGTTTGTTTGTCCTTTATGGATTACTACACCATTCATCCGATCGTTATGAAACTTTGGTAATTGTTGAGTATATGCCGGCGAAGGTTTCTGACATAAAAGATTTTAAATATCGCCCCCCCCCCCAGGGTCCTCATAATTTTTTGAATACTGAAAACTGAATACTCATTCATAATCTACCGTTACGCAGCAACGCGCGACGGATAAGCTAGTATTTCAATAAAATATTAAATTTTTAAAAATGTGATGCCAAGCAGTGATTTTGCGCATCTTCTGTTTCGCCCTAAAAGTGCCAGCGCTCCAGTAAGCTCGGTTAAAATTTATATTGTTTAATTTAAGTTCTAAGAAATGTACGTATTCGGCAATTTTTTTTTTGGGTCCGAATTCTACTAAAATTAATTCAATTCTATTATAACCTATTTTGATTTAGAGATTTAGAAAATATTTTCAAAATTTTTCACATTTATTTTTAGAATATATTTTACATTAATTCTGTCATAAAATTAGAATCACTGTCTTTATAATGTAAAAAAACAAATCGTACATGTTATGTTATGATAAGCTTTTTTGAACATATAATTTTATATATGTATAGATTATACTGTAATTTATTTGACAAAAAAAAACTGGCTTTGATAAATAACATACGCAGAATATGTTTTTCGAGGTATTTTTTCCTGCGTAAATGCGTATATGTTATCTACAAATACCTTATTATATCTAATAAAATAAATGTTTTTTTGGTAACCATAACCTTTTTTTCTAATTAATATAATACAAATTAGTTTTTTTTTTATAAATTGACGCAATTTAAATTACTAAAATGATTTATTTTAATTGATTCTATTTAATGTAAACAAATAAGTTGTTTGTTTTTCTATTTATTATAAATATTAGGAAGTGATTTATTTTCAATAAATATTTGGAATAGATTTGTGAGAACATGATCTAGTAATGTTACGTCTAGTAATTTGTTTCTATGTTCTGTTTATTTACTGTCTATATCATTTGTATCAGTTTTTCTGATGAAGACGCACGTTGAGTTCGTCGAAACGTCGATTATCAATAAATATTAATACAGAACTTTAACCTAAAGCCGTTTTATTTTATATATTGAATTCTTAAAGATTTTGTACTATGATAAATAAACCTACAGTTTCTCAAATATATATATACAATATGCCTTACAATATGCGTATTGTAATTCAGTTTCGTCAGTGGACGTGCAGGTGTGCACAAAGTACTACATTTACTAACCAGTATAAGCGACACATTTCATTATAGTTGTAGAAATATATTTATGTGTTCTGATTAAATGGGTAACGATGACATTGTTAACGTAATACAACAAAAAAATATACATTATAAATAATGAATGTGTCGAAGTGAATACATAAAAAAACGATTTAGATATTTGGTATTCGAAAATAATTATAGTTTTTATCATAAATACGTAGTGAAATAAATTGAATATCACTTTTGTATTGATATTATTGACATATATTTAACACTATATACGTATTAATTGAACTAATAAAAATAGTTCCTTTAAAACCATTTATTGTTTTTTGTTTAATATGTGTAACTTAAAGATTATAATAATTACTTCCCATAATTGGAATGTCCCCTTTTTTTTAAGTATGAAATTTAACTGCGCAAAACGATTATTTAGGTTCAAATATATTATAAAAACAAAAAATAATAATAAATATAATCCAATCAATACATACATACATACAAAATCACTCCATGTACCCAAAAGGGTGTGGTACAAACTCTTTTCACTATTCCGAAATCAGTTTCCTCCAAACATCCCTATCCAGACAAGCAATTTTAGCTTCATCCACATTCATAATATCCCTCATAAATGCTCTACTACTTGGATACTTCCACTCACGCAAAATAATAATTATTATAATAATAATAATTCTTTAGATATTTTGTATATAATTTTTTTTGTTTTAAATGTTATGATATGAAACAAATCAAAATAATTCAAGATTATGAAGGCGCAGTAAGTATACGAAATGTTTTTCTAATTATTAATATTAGAAAATTTCTCGCTGGAAATAAAGAATGTACATAATAATAGTAATGTTTTTTTTATTTTTTTTTTTTTTTTCAAGATAATGCTTTCGTGTTGAGTGCTGCAATTTATAGTTGAAATTTAATTATGATAACAATAAGTAGTTGCAATAAAACTATAATCATAAATACTTTTCAAAAAGTTTCTATGTTAGTAAAAGTGTAAATAGAAATGGAAAGTTCAAGTTAAAAAGTTATAATTTTTGTGTTATTTGAATCGTGTATTATAACTAGCATAGTATTTGCTGTGACGCGACGCCAAATAGGTATTCTATGAATTAACGAAAATTTCGTTCCCAAACTTAATGAATTTGAATCAAATCAATGTACCTGCAATGTTTTCATTTTTAACACACACTCAAGAAGTGCAATGCTACAAAACTGCAATATCCATTTGTAGCAACCTGTTATACCTGGAGTTTTACCATACACGCCAAATGCGGTAATGATTTTTAAAGGGTTTAGTAGATATACTAAAATTACTAAAATATATATATAATATTTACAGTCATAAGTTATGAATCTTGTGTTAAATGTTGATAAGTGTAAAGTTTTAGTTTTTGAGAAGGGTGACTTGACAACAGAATGTAATGTATATATTGATGGTGCACGTTTAGAGCAGGTAGATGAATTTGTGTATTTGGGTAGTTTGTTGTCTAGAGATGGCCGTTTTGAACGTGAAATTGAAAGGAGAGTAAATGCTGGTTGTAAGGTTTTGGGTGCTTTGGGAACTTTTGCTAGGAATGTAAATGTTTCCAAAAAAACCCGTTTGAGTATATACAATGCAGTTTTGGTGCCTAAGTTGATGTATGGTAGTGAATGTTGGGTTTGGTTGCAAAAGCATAAACGGAAAATGACTTCTGTAGAAATGAGATTTTTACGTGGGATATGTGGTGCAAATAGGAGAGATCGGGTACGAAATAGATTAGTGTATGATAAGTGTGAAATTGAAAAAAATGTAGCAAAAGTTGCCGTGTTAGTCAGTTAAGATGGTTCGGACATGTTGAGCGAATGTCTAATGAACGTTTGGTTAAAAAGATTTATTTGAATGATTTTGATGGTATACGTTTGCAGGTGGACGTCCGATGAGTAGTTGGAGTGGTATGATTGAGAGGGTGGCTTGCGTGAGCGAAAGTTTCCAAGTAGTAGGAATAAAAGAGCATGTATGATAGGAATTATGAATGTGGATGAAGCGAAAGTTGCTTGTTTGGATAAGAATGTTTGGAGGCGATTGATTTCGGGATGATGAAAAGAGTTTGTGCCACACCCTTTTGGGTACATGGCGTGATTGTGTGTGTGTGTGTGTGTATGTGTGTGTATAATAAATACATAAACATAATTAATAAACTCTTACTTTCGAAATTTAAAACAAAATGACAAACAGCCAACCCTGAAATGAAAATTATTTTTTTTAAAGAATATACATATATATATATATATATATATATATATATATATATATATATATATATATATATATAAGCAGTTGCTGAGAAAAAGGACGCTTATTTGAATTATTTGTGTGTTAAAGATTTGCCTAGTAGTTTATGTGTTGAACGTTATCGTGAATACAAGGAAAAGAATAAATGTGTTAAAAGACTAGTTAATAATTGCAAAAAAGAAATGGAAGAGAGAATGAGTGAAAGGTTGACGACTGATTTCAGTATGAATAGGCGAATGTTTTGGCAGAACGTGAAGAGAATGAAAGGTGGTAGTGTGAAAACCGTTAAGGCGGTTAAAAGTGCAAGTGGTGATTTATTGTGGAATGAGTTGGATGTAAGAAATAGGTGGTGTGAATTTTTTAAAGATTTATATGGTAGTAATAATAATGAGGCAATGAATTATGTTTCTGTAATTTTGAATCGAAGTGAGGTTGAATATGACATTGATGAAAGTGATGTGAGTGATGCTTTAATGCGTGTTAAATGTGGTAAGTCTCCCGGTATGGATGGAATTACTAATGAAATGCTGAAGTATAGAGGTGAAAAAGTGTTTGAATGGTTAGTTTTTATATTTCGTTTATGTTTAAAGCGTTGTGTGGTTCCTGATGACTGGAAACGAGCTGTCGTTTGCATTTATTTAAAGGTAAAGGCAGTTCAAGTGAATGTACTAATTTTCGAGCGATTAGTCTTCTGAGTGTTCCCGGTAAATTATTTGGTAAAATAATAATTCATAAAGTTAGAGCACTAACTATTTCAAAAATTAGTGACGTTCAGGGTGGATTTTTGCCAGAGAGAGGATGTGTGGATCAATTGTTTCCTCTTCGTATGATTGTCGAAAAGTCACTTGACAAAAATAAAAAAGTGTTCTGTGGCTTTCTTGATTTAAGAAAAGCTTATGACAGTGTTCTTCGCGAAATTTTGTGGGATGTGCTTTGCGAGTACGGTGTTAATGGTAATCTTTTAGGAGCAATTCAAGCTCTGTATGATGGAAGTGAAGCTGCAGTACGAGTTGATGGTTGCTTAAGTGATTGGTTTCGTATAGATGTTGGCGTCAAACAGGGCTGTGTAATGTCTCCTTGGCTATTTAATTTATATATGGATGTACTTCTTCGAAAAGCTTTCTGTGGTAATGATGGTATACAAATAGGTGATTGTGTTGTACCTGCTTTAGCGTATGCTGATGACGTGGTTGTTTTGGCTGAATCTGAAGAAAAACTGAGAAGGATGATTGATAGAATTAATGTTGTTGGTAAAGATATGAATCTTGTGTTGAATGTTGATAAGTGCAAAGTTTTAGTTTTTGAGAAAGGTGATTTGATGACTGAATGTAATGTACATATTGACGGTGCACGTTTAGAGCAGGTAGATGAATTTGTGTATTTGGGTAGTTTGCTGTCTAGAGATGGCCGTTTTGATCGTGAAATTGAAAGGAGAGTAAATGCTGGTTGTAAGGTTTTGGGTGCTTTGGGAACTTTTGCTAGGAATGTAAATGTTTCAAAAGAAGCCCGTTTAAGTATATACAATGCAGTTTTGGTGCCTACGGTGATGTATGGTAGTGAATGTTGGGTTTGGTTGCAAAAGCATAAACGGAAAATGACTGCTGTGGAAATGAGATTTTTACGTGGGGTATGTGGTGTAACTAGGAGAGATCGGGTACGAAATAGACTAGTGTATGATAAGTGTGAAATTGAAAAAAATGTTGTAGCAAAAGTTGGTGTTAGTCAGTTAAGATGGTTCGGACATGTTGAGCGAATGTCTAATGAACGTTTGGTTAAAAAGATTTATTTGAATGATTTTGATGGTATACGTTTGCAGGTGGACGTCCAATGAGTAGTTGGAGTGATATGATTGAGAGTGTTTTGCGTGAGCGAAAGTTTCCAAGTAGTAGGAATAAAAGAGCATGTATGAGAGGAATTATGAATGTGGATGAAGCGAAAGTTGCTTGTTTGGATAGGAGTGTTTGGAGGCGACTGATTTCGGGATAATGAAAAGAGTTTGTGCCACACCCTTTTGGGTATATGGAGTGATTGTGTATGTATGTATGTATGTATGTATATATATATATATAAACGTGTTGACAAACGAACACCCGGTATATATATAATTATATATATATATATATATATATATATATATATATATATATATATAATTATATATATACCGGGTGTTCGTTTGTCAACACGTTTAACATGTAATTTCGATAAATTGCGATATACTACTTTCTCGAGTAAAATTCGAAGAAATACTAAGAATACTTTTCGATAGGGCATAAAAGGTTCTATTATTTGGTTTTAGTTTTAATTTGCTAGCATCTGCCGTTTGGGCGCTAAAATTTAATTTTGATTTTTTGGTTTTTATTTTTTTCTCAAAAACTATGAGGTGTAGGAAAATAAGCATGACATGGAAAAATGCGGAATAATGAGTACGATAATCTAGTGAAAAAACCATTATTCTACGATGCATCGTTTAGTAGAAAAAATTAAAAACTGAATTTTTGAAAATTTGACAAGGGGCCCTCGGGATTTTTTCAAAATAAGACTTTTTTCAAAATTTGCTCAAAAAAATCTGAAAAAATTAAGTAAAATAGAGAAAAAAAATAGCTATAAATTTCTTATAAATTTAGTTCTTTTGAAAGCAAAAACGATTGGATTAAAAAATAAAAAAAATTATATGTATATTAATACATATAAAGCACAATGTAAATATGCATGTATGTATGTATGTGTGTTCGGTTTTGAAATGAAACTTAGAAATGAGTTATAAAGTTGAAATTTAGCACATTATTCATATTTTTTTCAAAGCTACCTCCTACTTTTTTTTAATGCGATTTTTTACGTCATTATGGTAAAGTATTTCCACGTATTATTTCACAGAGATGCAGTGTACGAGGCAATAATATACGATGTGTCTAAAAAATTATACATATGCAATATGTTTTAAAAAACTATTGCATGCAGTGTGTTTTTTAATAATTATATATGCAATATATCTAAAGAATTTTATATACAATGAGTATACATTTTTTTCATATATTTTATTAAATTTAAGATTAACGTACATTTATAATATTTTTGTCGTTTTATTAATGAATATTGACCTTTGATTAATTAATAATGAACAAATATTTCGTGCGTAGTTTATTAATGAATTTATCGAAATACAAGATCTGTTTAACGATAACAATTCTTTTAGTTTTGAAAATTATCATCACTAAAGCGTATGACCGAAGAGTGACACACACAATGATATAACAATAGTTTGTATATAAAAATAACTTGCCTCATAAATTAGCTGTTTTTGTTTTCGTTACATAATTATCAATTAAATAAATAAATTAAATTGCAACTTGAATTTTTATTTAAGTTTTCGATTATTTACATAAAATTTACGAAAATTTGAAAGAAAAACATTCCAAAATCAAGAGAAAAAGGAAAGAAAACGGAATATTGAAAACTAATGAAAATAAATAATTGAATTAATTATTTATTATCTTCTTCTTTATTCTTCTTCTTCTTTTTCTTCTTCTTCATCAAACTCGCCCTCCTCTTCAGCGCTTGCATCCTGATACTGCTGATACTCAGACACCAAATCATTCATATTGGATTCGGCTTCAGTAAATTCCATCTCGTCCATACCTTCACCAGTATACCAATGCAAGAAGGCCTTACGTCGAAACATCGCCGTGAATTGTTCGCTGATGCGTTTAAACAGTTCCTGGATGCAAGTCGAATTGCCGATAAAAGTCGAGGACATTTTCAAGCCACGTGGTGGTATATCACAGACGGCTGTTTTCACATTATTTGGGATCCATTCCACGAAATAACTGCTGTTTTTGTTCTGAACGTTTAACATTTGCTCGTCGACTCCTTTCATCGACATTCGGCCACCAAAGATGGCCGCAACGGTTAAGTAGCAGCCATGACGTGGATCGCATGCGGCCATCATGTTCTTTGCGTCAAACATTTGCAGAACGAGTTCGGGCACGGTAAGCGCACGGTATTGTTGACTGCCGCGACTTGTCAGTGGGGCAAAGCCCGGCATAAAGAAGTGTAATCTGCAACGTTTAATGGTTTGTTATCATTCAGGCATGAGGGTTTGGAAGAATTGGAGTTTGGAGCAGGAACAGAGTTGGAGCTGTGAGCTATACTGTACCACTGCTCCATTTTTAGTAATCTTATTGGATTTTTTAAATTTAATTAAATATTTTATAGTAATATAGTATTTTTTGTTTATTAAAGTTTCATAATTATTTTCACACACATAAAATTTTTGTTGAAAAATAATAGATTTTTTGTACAATTTAAATTGTTTATACCTTTGTTGACCTAGAAAAATCGGACTAACTTTATGAATTTTTTACTGCGAAACTATAAAGATTTTAAACCGCGGTTTTCTGCACGTGAAAGAATATACTTTGATCTTCTTTCAAGAATTTTTATTTCTACTATTGTTGGAAATTGTCCGAGTTGTAAACCTTTCTTCAAAGCATCTGCAAAACTGGATGGTTGTGCGATAATAATAATAATTTCTTCCCTGTTTCATCTGAAACTAAAGTCAAAAAGCACCCCTTTAGGTATGATATATTATCTGGTTTTTGATCCATTTTTTTTTTTAACAAATTCGGGATAAAATCGGTCAAAAACCAGATAATATATCATACTTCAAGAGTGTCTTTTAATTTTTATTTCAGATGAAACAGAGCAGGAATTGTTACCGCACAGACGTCCGGTTTTCCAGAGCTTTGAGAAAAGGGTTAGAACTCAGGACGATTTCTAATCAAAGTAAAAATAAATATTCTTGAAATAAGTTCAAAGTCTATTCTTTTATCCCTAGAAAAACATGGTATGATATCATTTATAGTTTCACAGAAAAAAATTCATAAACTTAGTCGATTTTTTTAGATCGAGATAGATATATAGCTCTTTAAAAACAGAACCTAAAGTCCCGATTATAATTACCAGTATAATAAAGTAAATTTTAGAGGTAATTTTGCATTTTTTTTAATTATAAACAAATAAAAATCTTGTATACAAGAATTAGTTACATTAACATATTGTTATCTTATTATTATATATAATTAAAACATACATACGAATTATATAAGTTTCGAATCATAAATTATATTATATAATCTTTTATAATTATTAAAAACAATATTTACTTACAATATATATATATAAAAAAAAGTAAAACAGTAGCCAATTAAATAAAAAAAAAAACCAATAAGAAACAAACCTGGGGAATGGCACCATATTTACAGCCAATTTTCTCAAATCAGAGTTCAATAAATTGTCCGGGAAATCGCAAACAAGTTGTAACACCAGACATTGTCGCCGAGACCAAATGATTCAAATCGCCATAAGTAGGTGTGGTAAGTTTTAATGTTCGGAAACAAATATCGTACAAAGCTTCGTTATCAATACAAAAAGTTTCGTCGGTATTTTCAACCAGCTAATGCACCGACAGTGTAGCATTGTATGGTTCAACAACTGTGTCAGATACTTTTGACGATGGCACCACCGAAAATGTGTTCATAATACGATCGGGATTTTCTTCGCAAATTTTTGAGATCAATAAGGTGGCGAGACCTGATCCTGTGCCGCCTGGAATAAAGTTTTATATTTATTAATATGGACTTTAGTATTTAATCGTCTGATATATATATATATATATATATATATATATATATATATATATATCTATTATATTTTTAGAATGTTTGAAGGAGAAACTGTTTTCGGAAAAATGGAAAGAGTTTGTGCCACATCCTTTTGGATATATGGCGTGATTGTGTATTATATTTTTAGGTTGTGCAGCATTACATGTATATTTATCAAATGGTTTGTCTCAGGTAGGTAATTAAATTTACGACAATCAATAATTACATTATTTTTTTGTCAAAATATTAAAAACTAAATACATTAAAATAAAATCGTATTCACTGCATCTTCGTGAAATAATACAGTTTAGTTGGTGATAGAAAGAGGAAAATATACGTTACTTGTGTATAAAATGTCTAAAAATATCGCATTAATAAATATGAATAGTAGATAGCTTTGAAAAATTGAAATAATTGTATATAATTCACTGCATCTCCGTGAAATAATACAGCTTAGTTAGAGAGAGAGAGAGAGAGAGAGAGAGAGAAATAAATATTTAATTAAATTTAAAAAATCCAATGACGTTAAAAATGAAGCAGTGAAGCAGTTAATAATTTCACAGCTCAGATTCCGTTCCTGCTTCGTGTAAAATCCAGCTGCTTCACTGCTCCGAACTCCGATTTCAAAATCCCCTTATTATAAAAAAAATAAGTATATAAAATGCCTAAAAATACCGCATTAATAAATAGTAGATAGCTTTGTTAAAATTTTGTTTCCTGTTAAAAACTCAAAATATGATTTTTAAGCCACATTCAGAATCTCTGAATTCACCTTTAGTCAAAATTTCAGTCCTTAATTATCGATTTAAATCTGCTTATCAGAAAAATGAATTACTCTGAAATAATTAAAAGTGTTTTATTCCAAACGTAAATAAATAAATTTGAATTACCTCCTAGAGAATGTGTCAACTGAAATCCTTGCATGCAATCGCATCCTTCAGCTTCTTTTCGGACAACATCTAGTACAGAATCAACCAATTCGGCACCTTCTGTATAATAACCTTTCGCCCAATTATTACCAGCACCTCTCTGACCAAAAACAAAATTGTCCGGACGAAAAATTTGACCAAATGGTCCCGATCGTACCGAATCCATTGTACCCGGTTCCAAATCGACCATAACGGCCCGTGGCACATATTTACCACCGGTAGCTTCATTATAATACACGTTATTCGTTATTCGTTCCAATTGCAAATAAGAATCGCCGTGATAGGTTCCTGTCGGGTCTATGCCGTGTTCGGCTGATATTACCTCCCAGAACTGTTCAATCAGTTACACGATTTTATTCATTACTTTTCCAATAATAATTAAAATAATCATCAATATTTCAAAAGAAATTCTGCTAGCAATCACTTAATTATATATATATCACATCGTTAATCAATTTAAAATATAATTTTGATGTTAAAGTACTATTTTAGTATTGTAAGTTACTGGCCAAATATTTGAAAAAAAAAAAATATTAATCGACGAATCTAATAGAAATTTTAATGAAAATACGTTAATTTATTAATAATTTAATATATATTTCATCGCTAATCAATTTAAAATATAATTTTGATGTTAAAATATTAAAGTACTATTTTAGCATTGTAAGTTACTGGCAAATATTTGAAAAAAAATATATTAATCGATGAATCTAGTAGAAATTTTTAAGAAAATACGTTAATTTGTTAATAATTTACCTTAGCTCCTATTTGGTTACCACATTGTCCAGCTTGAATATGTACAATTTCCCTCGTGGTAATTTTTTTGGGTTCTCGTTCTTGTGGTTTGAAAATTGTTGTTGTTAAAATAAAATTGTTGCTATGTCGCCCAAACCTAGAGATACTATAGGGAGAGTTCGACTGATAGCCTGAAAATAGTGTGGCAGCTTCTCATTGGTTCTCTAAAAACAAATGATTTTGAAGTTCCGATAATTTCAGTAGTACGTACGTATGTTGTTTAGAATCACCAATTTTTTTTAATATTGTGCAATTACAATCCCAACTGAAAAATACTATAGATACTTAATGTTCAATTGCACATTTGAGTGGGTAGAATAAATTAAAATAAACAAATAAATGAAGGCAACAGAGTGAAAGGATGGAAGATTGCTGGAGGGTGAAAACGAGGGAGAATAGGAAAGCATGAAGAGTTATTTTACGTGGTCTCTAGTTGGACAAATTCGAAAGAAGAAGAAACAGTATAATATATAGGTACTCTAAACTAAATACAAAAGAATGTATAATGTGTTATAATATAATGATAAATTTAAAAATTAATATAATAAAATTAGTCTACCTGACTGTACATATTCAGATTATTTGGTTTCATTTCCCTGTTTATGGAATATATTGTCCATTTGTAAATTTTGTTCAGATTTTATTATTTCCTGCTGTACGTTCTGCTAAAAAAAAGAGAGAAATATTACATGAAACATGGTAAATCTATACCTAAAAATTAATATTATTTAACGTCTAATTAATTTTATTTGAATTTTTTCTAATCGAAGTTAATTTACACAAGAATTTTTCAACTTAATTGATTTAGTATGTTATTTATTTTCTTTAAAATGTCTGATAAGTCAATAAGCAAGGGAATAAAAGCTTATTTTTAACAAGTTTTTATTAGCTCGTTTTTTCTCCTGTTTGTTTCTTTGTTTTTAGTTCGGTACAGATTTTGCAATCGATTTCAAACTAACTTCCCGATGTGGTAGTTACTTGAAACTTTAAATATAGCTCAGTACTTGGATGACAATGCAATATTAACTAATTACTTAATTAACTAATTAATTAATAATACTTATTTGAAATATTTAATTTAATTTATATAATTATTAAATTATAATTAATTAAATAACTTAATTATATTAAAGTTAAAGTTTTAAAAAAAATTAATATACGAAGTTTTTAAAACGGACTAAAAGATATAAAATAGTTTCTCTTACAGATTTATAATTCCCATAGAGAAAAACTTGGGGCGCATGCAATAGATAAAAGTAAGGAGTGTAGGGAGTAGCTGTTGTTACCCCATATTTTTCTGTATGGAGTTATAAATCTGTATGAAGGGCTAGGAGAAATTATTTGACACTTTTTAATCCGTGTTAAAAACGAAGTATATTAATTTTTATTTTATTTATATAATTATTTCCATTTATGCTACAGGTAACTTCAAGAGCATCCAGTGCGTATAATAATTTCTTTTGATCCCTGACGAATAAACTTTCTAGAACTGTTTTCTAATATTTCCGTAATATTAGCAAAATTTTATTCAAATTTTAACGTTGACGATCGACCAAAACTGAGGTTGTTCTTTTACAGTAACATCAAACGATTTTTTGTTTGTTCCATACGCCATTTTTGGTCAAATTGAATTATTGCAAATTTTGGCAATACATATTTGTTTGCTTTTATCATTTTAACAATCATGTTATAATTTTAATAGTTTCGGAAATATAAGTTCAAATTTATTCCATATTCTTACTATAAACAACTCAGTTCAGAAACGTTAAACATCATTTTCTTGAAAGTAAGATTTCGTAACACGGGGCGATTTTGTCTTACCTGGCTACGACACTGTAACACGGCAACTTCAGTACCGACGAGTGATAAATACAGGATGTAAAAAAAGGAAATTATTCACTCTAGGCCGTTATTTGGCTTGGTCGCTCGGACATTCACTTATACTTCGCACAATAAAACAACACACTAGTATGTTTGATATAATGTATATATATATATATATATATATATATATATGTATGTACATATATATATATATATATATATATATATATATATATATTAGTTTTAGTGACTGTAAATATTTATATTATTAGTTTCGTGGGATTTTCAGTCAAAAATAAAAACAACTCAATTCAAAGTGCAAGCTTTCGGAAAAAATTTATTTCCTTCATCAGGCAAATGGCAGAGTTAAAATTATAAAAATAAATACATGACATAAATATATGACAAGTGCATAGAAATAATAAAATGCTATGGTAACATATTAAGGTGTTGACAGTAAATATAAACAGATATGCCTTGGAAACAACCCAACAACAAAAAATAAACATAAAGATGATAAACCAATGTATAAGTCTGAACTTTAGGTAATACCCGTTGGCGTTATATTATTTAATGAAATTAAGTAATCATATATTATACTTAAATTATGTATATCAGAACGCTTATTAATACACTTGCTTTGTTTTTTGATATAAATCATTTCTAATAATGATCTTTTCAAATCATTTGATTCAGTGCACAAAACAGAAACATTTTTAAAATCAAAACTATGATCATTATTATGTGCATGGATAGACAAAGCAGTTGCATTCGGTTTTAAACGACAATCAGACTTATGTTGTGTGATTCGATCTTGTAACCAACGTTTTGTATTACCAATATCGTGTCCCGTCAAAAGCGCCCCGACATAAGCGCCCCGACATAAGCGCCCCGACATAAGCGCTACCGACATTTGCGCTACACGACAAAAGCGCCTCCCGACAAAAGCGCCTCAAATAATAAAAATAAAAAAATGTGTGCTTATATATGGTTTTATATATATATATATATATATATATATATATATATATATATATATATATATATTATTATTATTATTATTATTATTATTATTATTCTTTACTTCACCTCTAGAGGTACACAACATTGTACAACGGCCTCCGTGGAGGCAAGTATGTACAACAGTGATATGATATACATTTATAGTAATTACTTTTAATATTATATGTATTATTTTATAATTTAATCTGCATTTGAAATAAATAATAACAAATTATTTTTTTGACATTAGTTAAGACTATATTGTTTATCTGTAACATTTATTATTATAACTTTTATTATTATGCAATGAATATATTACTTTGTAAGCATTTGTAATACTCTACAGCAAATTATTTTTGTGACACTAGTTAAGAGTACATTTTCTAAATTTATAATTATAACTTTTATTATCGTATGATGTTTTATTTTATTCGTTTAATTAATATGATATTTGACAAATTAAATAATTTTATGAAATACATTTTTGACTTTTATTCCTAACGAACGAAATACCCTAATGCCATTATTTTAAATTTTATATTTTTTATATATACATACATAGATTAAGGTGACCAGACGTCCCACATTAGGTGGGACTGTCCCACAGTTGGGTTTCTTGTCCCACATCGAAAACTGTCCCACAAAATGTCCCACTTTGGACAATATTTTGTTTTTTGTGTGAATACAAAGGTGTTTATATAATACAGACATGTTTTGGAATTTTCAAATAAATAATAATAATAATAATAATAAAATAATAATAATAAAATAATAATTAAAAATAGAACGTGTCTTTTTATCTGTCCCACATCCCAATGTAAAACATCTGGTCACTTTAACATAGGTATATATAAAACACATAATTTTAATAATAATAATAATACATACAATATTATTTACATATTATCCACTCTGCTGATAAAAAATAAATAGTAATTCAAAATGATATTTATAATTATATTTTTAACCATAACACAAAAATACTAAATTTTTATTATCTGGGGCGCTTTTGTCGGGAGGCGCAATTGTCGGTAGCGCAATTGTCTGTAGCGCTTATGTCGGGGCGCTTATGTCGGGGCGCTTATGTCGCGAGCGCTAAAGTCGGGGTACCATTAGGCAAAACAAAAATCTTAACATTAGATGTTGGTGAATCAACAATGCCAGATGTTACTTGATTGGTAATAGTGTTATCATAAGATACTGTCCAAATCAGCTTACGAAGAAGTTTGATAGGATAACCATTATTGATCATAATAGTGAATAATTTTTGAAGATTATCTTCTTTAAAATCATCATGTGATAAACGTAAAGCCCTATTTTTTAATCCTAATATTGTATTAATTTTAGTATGGTATTGATGATAAGAATCGTAATGAATATAACGGGACGACGCAATTGGTTTAATATACCAGGAAGTTTTAATACAATTATTAGTGCTACGTTTAAGTAATACATCAAGAAAAGGTATTGCATTGTTCGTTTCTTCTTCATAAGTGAAATTTAAATGTTCATTAAAATTGTTTAACACATTTATTGAATCTAATATATCTTCTTTTTTAATGGAACATATAATATCGTCCACATATTTTTTAATAAAAAATGGTTTAAGTTTAAATTTTGGTAGACACTTGTCCAATCAAAAATCCATAACCAATTGAGCAAATATAGGACTAGTTGTTCCTCCCATGGGAGCTCCAAAAGTTTGCATATATAATTTGTTCTACTAGTTCAATAAACATATTAAAAGATATGTCAGTAAACAACTGTATATGAATCCAATAATGTAATAATAATATATAATATAATAATATATAATAATATAATAATAATATATATATATATACCGGGTGTCTACTTTTTTTTTGTTACATAGGGAATACAATGCTAAAATTTTCATTTGGTGATAAATTTTCCCCTAATTATTATAGAACAAAAGTACAAATACAAAAGTTGTTTAGAATTCAAAAATGCATCAAATGATGCCAAATTTATCACTATAGGATGTTCCGATCAAGAATTAGAAGCAAATTAAAATTTCCATTTTTGCGCTCTTTACATCAAAGTGCCATGGAAATTAAACAAATAATTTCATTTCTTCTGGAGTTTGAGTTTGACAGATCGTATTTATTTTATTGTTACGTTCTGTATTATTATCATTATTATTGAAAATAATGAATAAACTTAAGGTAAATGAAAAAGTTCAGTGCGTAAAATGGTATTTTACTGGAAATTCGATACGACGAGTAAGAGATTTATTCAGCGCTTTCTTTGAAAACCGTCCCATACCTTCCGCTATGACTATTCGTAGGATAATTAAACAATTCGAAGAAACTGGAAGTGTGTTAAAACGTTGTAAAAATTGTAGAAAAATCAACGCAGAAGATCAGGAGGAGAATTTAAATCAAAATGCAATTAAAGAAAATACATTGAATATACTTTTGTGTGTAACGGAAAACCCAAATGTTAGTGTGCGTCAACTTGGTGCTGAATTAAATTTGCATCCTTCAACAATACATAAGGTACTAAAAAATGAAAAATATCATTCTTATAAATATTCCACGCACCAAGAGATATTTGAAGCGGATAAAATGGCTAGAAGCGAATTTAGTAACATTATTATGGAAAAATCCAATTTAGACAGAAACTTCTTGAAATCTATTTGTTTTACTGACGAGTCTACGTTTACTTTACACGGCGAACCTAATACACAAAACTTTAGAATATGGAGCCAAACAAATCCTCATTTAATGGTAGCAACACGTACCCAATATCCAGAAAAAGTTAATGTATGGGCTGGAATTTTTGGCAGGTGTATAATTGGGCCATTTTTTATTGAAAATAATTTAAACAACGAAAAATATTTGGATATGTTGCAAAATCATATTGGTCCGCAGTTAGAAGAGTGTGCAACTCAAGATAATGTTGTCTGGTATCAACAAGACGGATGTCCGGCATATTACAGCTGCAACATTAAATTATATTTGGATCAATGTTTTCCAAATTCATGGATTGGTAGAGGTGGTCCAATTAATTGGCCAGCTAGATCGCCCGATTTAGCACCGTGCGATTTCTTTTTATGGCCATATTTGAAGGAGAAAATTTATAAACGACATATCAAAAATCTTGTTGATTTGAAAAATGCCATTGTTGAAGAGTGCAATAATATAACACAAACACAATTAAGCTCTGTACGTCACGAATTTTATAACAGATTAGGTTATTGTTTGGCAGTTAATGGCGATTTATTTGAACATTTAATTTAAATTGTTAGTTTCGTTTTTGTTCTCCTATATCTTGTATTCATGAATTTTTCTGTTTTATAGGTATATTGAATATTGTAATAAATAAAGAAAGTTTTACGGAGTTCAGCTATTTACTATTTATTAAACTCTTATCCGACGTTTCACTGCACAACTTACAGCATCCTCAGGGATAAGTTTAAATTATTATAATAAATATATTAGGCATAATGCCAGTCATCTAATTCAAATGTATTGTTTTTATAACTTGAAGTTAATAAATAAATTAAACAATTACTTAAAATTATAATGGAGACATTCACAATTTAAAACCACAGCTAGTACGTAGTGTACAGCCGAGTAAAATACCCTTTCATTGTAATAAATAATAAATACTTAATACTTTTTATACTTAATAGCTTTTCATTTACATTAAGTTTATTCATTATTTTCAATAATAATAATAATAATAATAATAATAATAATAATAATACAGAACGTAACAATAAAATAAATACGATCTGTCAAACTCAAACTCCAGAAGAAATGAAATTATTTGTTTAATTTCCATGGCACTTTGATGTAAAGAGCGCAAAAATGGAAATTTTAATTTGCTTCTAATTCTTGATCGGAACATCCTATAGTGATAAATTTGGCATCATTTGATGCATTTTTGAATTCTAAACAACTTTTGTATTTGTACTTTTGTTCTATAATAATTAGGGGAAAATTTATCACCAAATGAAAATTTTAGCATTGTATTCCCTATGTAACAAAAAAAAAGTAGACACCCGGTATATATATAGTTCGTAATATAGAAGAATATGGTTTAAAAACAATTAATTGCGATATAAATGAGTGGTTGCGTTTGTTAGCTCCAGTGATCTTGCGATCAAGATCACTGCTAGCTACTCATTACTATCTCGATTTTTGCTAGTTCATTTTTGATTACTCATCATCCGAGCACACGCACACAGCGCCACAATTGTGCACACTGTGTTAGAATTTTGGTGATATGGAACAAACAAGAAGTCGACTGATAATTACTAAGTATTATTTTCCCACAATCGTACTTGCAGCCATTATTGACAGATCGAATAAATTAAATTTACTATAATTCGATAAATTTCCATAGCAACCGAAAAAAATCACAGTGATGTTATAAGCTACAATCTAACAAGTGCTGATGGTAAAAACAATGTATGCTTTTTTATATCTTCAATTAGATTTCACAGGTATTAACGAATTACAATCGATTCTTCAAGTCAGAATTACTTTTTGATTTACAATCCATAATATAATTATTTAAAAAATATTTTCCAATAAATATTATGCAAATTTGCATTTAGTTCTTTAATTTTATAAACAAAGTAGTTGTTTATTTATTTATTTTTTTTTTAATTAAAATTTTATAAGAACCATGTGACTACATGCGATATTTATTGTGATTTTTTTCTGACATTTGCAAAAATAAACTAAATGCAAGTATCTATCCTATTACATTTCTAAATCAATTGTGTGCAAAATAGTATACCACCATACATGGTCGTTAAATATGAAACTATTAAATTAAATATAATGTACTTACCAACCTTATATTGTTATATACTATTTCTGCTTTTCAACGAATTCAGCTCACAATGCGATTTTACAATGCAATTAAAATTAAAAATTAATTAGAAATTATAAATATACTATGAATATTATTTTTCAATAATTTACAATAAATGATCATATTATCTTTGGATAAGTAATTCAATCAACAATCAAACAGTATCTTATACTAATTCAAAAATATATAAAATTGAAATTTTTAATATACCACATTTTTAAAACGAACTAATAATATAAACATTCTTATATATCTAATTTTTCAACTTAAGTAAAACAATATTTTTCTCTAAATATTAACAATATTTTTTATTAATATTTAACAAAAAAATAAGTAAAAAAATCAGCTATTTTATTCTGGGCAAAATTATTATGTTTTCTCCGTTATTATGTTATGTAAAAGTGTAAAATTTTTCTAATAATAAAAAGTACATATTCTCATTTAATATAGGAAAATTGTATTTCATATTTTTAGAATCTCTAGATAAAAAAATATATTTTTTTATTTATCTAAATATCCGTCTAAAATGGTACTTTTTTCTAATTTAATGAATTACATAGCACTATAATTCTCGAAATAGTAATATTGACGAATTTAAATTGAACACAATGTAGAAATAAAATTTTCTGTTTATTAAAATAAAAAAGCAAAAAGATTTTATACAAATGTTGGACCTTAATGCAAAATAGAGAAAGAGCCACCTTTATGCAACGAATATTGTTCGAAATTTTTTTATTCTTTTTAATGCTTATATAAGGCCAGGAATATTTGGGTAATCGCCAAAAGTCTAAAAACAAAATAGTAATTTTTACCACTTTGACTGCAAGGAAAAAGTGGTATAGCGTTTGGTACGGTGTCTGTAACATTTTCAAAAAAAAAATTTGTATATAGAAATCCTTCATATAGCCTCTAGATGACGAATCTGAACTTAGTTTATGTGGGTGTATGGATTTGCGTCGTCAGCTCGCTCGCTCGTTCGTCAGACAAAATTTTGTGATCGCAACTCTTCCTAAGATGGTTCAACCGATTTTAATGAAATTTTCAGGATAAATTTGCCTAGTGCCCAAGATGGTCATGTGGTTTTGGTTTTTTCCAGTGATGCAAACTTTCCGAAAAAAAAATTACTAAATTTCTAAAAATTCACTGTGGCTACATTATTTATCCGATTTTGATCAAATTTTCAGGAAAGATTTCTCTCGTGCCCAAATAAATTACATAATTTTAATATAATACAGTGTTGCCAACTTTACAAGAAAAAAATTACTAAAGTTTTTAAAAATTCATTGTGGCTACATTATTTGTCCGATTTTGATCAAATTTTCAGGAAAAATTTACCTAGTGCCCACATACATTTCGTAATTTTAATAAAATACAGTGTTGCCAACTTTCTGAGAAAAAAATTATTAAAATTTTTAAAAATTTATTATGACCACGTTATTTAATCGATTTTAATCAAATTTTCACCGAAAGTTCTCCTGGTGCCCGCATAAATTATGCAATTTTAACAAAATACAGTGTTGCCAACTTATTGAGAAAAAAATTACTAAAATTTAAAAAAAATTATTGTGGCTACATTATTTATCCGATTTTGATCGAATTTTCAGAAAAGTTTCTCCTAGTGCTCACATAAATTATAATTTTATTAAAACTTTCCGAAAAAAAATTAATAATTTTCTAAAAATTTATTGCATTATTTATCCGAATTTAATCAAATTTTTACAGAAGATACCTTTAGCGCCTATAATATTATACATTATCAAACTACAATGATGCCAACTTTCGGTAAAAATTTTTTTATTCTTATTTCGTATCATTTATGTGATAATGTCAAAGTGGTCTATATATGGGTTTACCCATATACTTTTAATCTTGTTATACTTTAACCACGGGAATGTTTAATGCATGCTGGTATAAAACGGGGTAAAGCGTGCCATTGCCGTGCCGTGCCGAGCCGCTCCACGCCGCTTTAAGCTCTATAATGCTGTAAAAGCACACTGACTGACTTCAGTTGACTTTGACTTTAAACCGAGGTTATTTCACTATTAATTGTTTTTCAATTTGGATGAGTTTATTGTATAAAAGGGGATGAGAGCTTGTTTATGCAAATTTACTGGGATAGAGATTTTGTTAATACATATTTGGTTGCGGTAATTTGTTTAACTTTTTTTTTCCTTTCTCATAACATCACATCTACATTTTTATGTTGCTTTCTCCTTTTTGTAAAAAAAATTACTGTCATTGCTTAGATAAGAATAATAATAATAATAAAATCTAGAGTCTAGATCTACCTCTCCATGATTACTACAGAATTACATACACTGTTCGAAAAAAATATCCTTATTAGTATTTATATAAGTCCGTTCCCTAAACAGGGTATATATGAATACCCTAAATAGGTAAATTCAAAAAGAGCACTTTATTATCTCAGAAAAGGGTAAAAAATATATACTCTTTTTAAGGTAATTAAATTAATTTTTTTTGTGTACCACACGCATGTTGAACCATGCGCAGTAACAAAAAAAATTTAAAAATACTCAAAAAAAAGGGTAAATTTTAATGTTTTACTCAAAAACAAAATGAGTGAGCAGTTATCTAACCTTATTTTTCGTATTTATTGCCCTTCCATAAAGATAAAAAGTCAAATATTTTAAAATACGCAAAAGCAGGGCAATTTTTTGCTCCAATAAGGCTACAAATTCAATTACCCTCGAAAATTTTTACTTTTTTACCCTACTATTTTGAACAGTGTAAGTGGTAAGATATGTCATCTATTTTTGTCACTACATGAGCTTAAGAATCGGAATAAAAATATTCAATATTCAAATTGCAATTTGGCCGTAAAGGAACATTGCTCGTTGATGCTATAGAGACTAAATAGGTAAATATGTTTTACTACTATTCAATAACATATTATACATCTGTATATATTTATCTTAAATTTTACTAAAATGATACTATGCATACGAATAGTATTTTAGTAAATTTAACTAATTGCAAGTATCATATATCTACGTATATCTATAAAAATACGTATCAATAATAGAAAACAGCAAAATGTGATTGAAAATAAATGTTAAAGAGCACTTTTATCAAAATTATTTGCTAATAATAAGATAAATAATAATAATACTTTTTTATTATTTTTGATTAATTAACATAACTAATGACACAAAGTTAATTTGACAACAGCATCCCACCTAAGCTAAGCTAGAAAACACTTTGTAACTCTATACGAGAAAATCCAGTAAAAACTTTTATCAAATTTCCATCTTTCTTTAAAGAACAATCAAACCGTCAACTTTTGTTGTCATCTTAATAATGATTGTAATTGGACTGGTTGCCGCGCCGGCGCCGCGCTGGTTGTCGTGGCTTCTTATTTAGACTCCCAGCACCTGAACACTAGAACGCGTTTTGTTTTTGGGTTGTACACAAATGTAAAAGCATCATTCACACTCGAATAAATTTCTCTATTCCATATTTGGGAATTTATTTAACAAGATCGTTTATAAAACTTTTCCTCTTTCCCGTATTCTGTTAAAACAAATCGGGGATTTTTTAATAAATATCTTATAAAATGAAATAAACATTATAAAAAATTTTTTTATTTATCTTTTACATTCTTCTCAGAATAAACAGTTAAGCAACAGTTTCAGTTTTTCTTATTATATTATTATACTGTGATTCGGTTGCATAAAACATTGTTAACTCTTTCGTTAACTTACCAACTGAACAATGAATAAAGTATTTTAAAGAGAGTTAATAATCTAGTTGCTTGGTTAACTCATTAATTTAGTTATCAACGTTTTATGCAATTGGCCCTGTATCTTAGATACTTTGCACATATCGTCAGTCGATTTCATGTTTGATCCATATGACAAAACCTTACTTTCCAGAAAACGATGTTTAAAGTTCCTGAATTAAATTGTTGATATAGAACAAATTACAATTTATATTTTCGAAACTATTAAAATTATAACATCCACGATTGTTAAAATATTGACCAAAAATGGTGTATGGAACAAACAAGAAATCGACTAACGATATGTTTAAATCAAATACCTACTTGTTTCTTAAGTAAAATTTTGATAAGTTATCATTAGATTGATTTACAATGTAATAAAAACTTTGACATCTCTTATTGGAGAGGGGACATTTTAATTTAAAAATCCTGTTCATGTAAAAGTAGGTTTTATTTTATTTTTTGAAAAAACTACGAGAGATCAAAGTTTTATTAGTGTAACAGTAAATGCAAAAGTTTAATATCTAGTTATCATAACTGTCCATATGAACATATTTATTAGGAATATGTCTTACAGCCAGGGATGCTTAACCCTTCGATCGCAAAGGCAAAACAAAATTACAGGAAGATAATACATTAAAGATACATTAAAGATAATAAAAATACAAATTTACAAATAAAGGGCTTTAAATTAAAATTACTTGTATCTATGTTATATTTGTTTAATATATTTGTCATTTGTATTTATTTTCCTGACGATGATTTACGTGTAATGAATCAAACTGTCGAATTATAATTAAAATATTATAAAACTTTAACCTTTTATTTCTATATAAATAATTTTTAATAAAAATTATATACAGAACTTAATATATTAACGGCTACACACCTCGCAAAGGTAGTGATTGCAATATGAAATGCCTACGACACGTTTTATCCAAATATCTAAAATTCGATGTACAATATTACGAAGATCTGACTTACAGCAGAATGAACCGTGTACATCGCGAATGTAAGTATGATCATATATTTTGTATAAAATAAACACCACATTTTTAAATTTTTAACCGTTTTTTTTTTTAAAAATACTGTTGTCCGACCAGCTTGATATGAAGCCAGCACAACTTTATGTACTGTATGTACGAATAAATATCGTATTCGAGTTGTTATTAATTTTCTATTTCTTGGATCTTCGATTACTTCACAAAAAGCCTGAATAAACCATGCTACAAATCATAAATAAAGCTATAATTTTAATTTGTATTGATGTGAAATTTATTGAATTATTTTAGAAGAATATTTTTCCAAACAAAGAAAAAAAATTAAACTGACAAGGTAAGTTTTAATATCTGCTGAAAGATTGAAAAACTAGCGCATCTTTGGTGATAAGTACATCATATTAAGACATAATTAAATCTAGAGGTAAAAATCAACTGCTCAAAATTTCAGATAAGTATTTTAAATTTTGATGTTTGTCTCGTTTATTTTCCCTTGAATTCGAATTTAATTATTGAAAATGTGTGAAAAAGTGTAAAAAAAATATACACACCGTGCGATTTGTCAGAAAATGCATGCAGGTAAGGTATGGTATATGTATTTTAATGATTTATTTTCAGTTTAATTTCTTTCGGAACACTAGAAGAAAAGAAAAATAATATGATACTTGTAAAAGAATGCTTTTTTTGGGATCGCTTTCAACTCCTCATAACATAATATACTATTACCGTTAAATGTACTGTATAGAATTAAAAAATCAGGATCATTTGGAGAAAGTGTTGTTAAATTTGATTTTCTTTTTTCGCCTATTTTGAAATCTGGTTGAATATTTTCAAAATTTGTATTCATTTCATTTTCTCGTAGTTTAACAGTGCAGCAGTAGCCTGCATCTCGTTTTGCACGTCGACAAGCATTAATAAAAAATAATTTCGGTTTTCCTTTCAACGTTGCACATTTTTCCGGTAGAAATGTTTTCCATAGTTCTTCAATACGATACCGTTTATTTTTAGCGTGTAAATAATAACTTTTACCATGAGTCATAATAAACATCATAAAACAATCGTCATTGCTGTAATCTCGCTTGCGCCCTATGCAAAAATAATCATGTTATAAGTTATGATAATTTTATTTTATCATATGATTCAAAATAAAATGTTTTCGGAATATTTTTTATAAAATAAAATAACTTTCAATTGTAATTATGTTAATTCCAAAAATTTCTAGTTTTTTAAATAACGATAACATAATTATAGTTTCTAAAACCGTTGTTATACTGAATTATACATACAAAATCACGCCATACACTCAAAAGTTTGTTGCTGTTTCGACTATGCCGCGAAATTACTTTCTGCCAAATATTTATATCCAATCAAGCCACTTTTGTTTCATCCACATTCAGGATACTTTTCATATATGCTTTTCTATTCCTACCACTTGGAAACATTTGCTCATGCAAAACATTCTCAATCATACCACTTCATCTATTCATCGAACGTTCACGCAGACGTGTAAATATCACTCACGTAAATTATTTTAGCCATCCGTTCATTAGGCATTCGCTCATATTATTCCAATATCACACTATTCATACACTAATCTATTTCGTACCCGATCCCTACTAGTTACACCACATACCCCACGTAAGAACTATAAAAAGATGGGTTTTATGACATGAGTTCGTTAATAATATCAGAACAATTTCTATTTCATTATTTTAATTAATTTGTTTACGAAAAATATCAACAAATAACATCGCAAAAACACAAAAATGCAACTTTTTTTCATTAATTACTGTTATTATTATTATTATTATGTATATGTATATATATATATATATATATATATATATATATATATATATAAAGTAGCTAGCTTTAAAAAAATGAATAATGTTTGTATGCCGAAATATTGAATTTTGTCTTCTGAAAAATGTCAAAATGAATGAAAATGATGAAAATACCTCTCGTAGAGCATGCCTGTAGTAAAAATCTATTTATCCAGAAAACGTGAGTTTATTTGTTGATATTTTTCTTAAACAAATTAATTGAAATAATACAATGGAATCTATAGAAGAATTTTCTGTTATTGTAAATTAAATTTGTAAATTAAATTTGTTCATAGAACTTAACATATTCAAATACTTTCATAAAAAGATTTGTTTCTTGTTTGTATAATTTAAGAAACTAGATAAAATTTTCTATGTAACTTTTAGTAAATTAAATTATATGACATTTGTCTAGAAGTCTAGATGTTTTTAGTAGTTTATGTTATATCCATCTTTGCTTATGAAATTGAAATAAAATAAAATTTTTACACATTTTCAAATTTTCTACAAGTACAAGTTTTGTTTCTATAAATATTAATTTTTTTTTAAGATTTTTTTTTTTTAATTATATTATATAACATCTATGTATAACTTTAATGATTTTATTTTATAGAAAATATATGATCATACTTACATTCGCGAAGTACACGTTTCATTCTGCTGTAAGTCAGATCTTTGTAATATTTTACAGCGAATTTTAGATATTTTGATAAGATGTGTCGTAGGCATTTCACATCGCAATCAATACCTTCGCAAGGTGCATGTGTTGCCGTTAATATAATATTGGTTGAAAATTGCTGCTACACCGCGTTGCATATTATAGTTCCCATTAAATTGAAATTTTTTTAATAATGCTTGTATATTAAAATCGCTATAAAACAAAAAAATATATTATATCTGACATTTTATTACTACAATCATTTTCATTTAACTAAGAAATTAAGATCATTTTTTATAAAACGAGGTAATAATTAATTTGAAATTCATTTTTGGTAATTGGGTAGTTTTCTGTCTAGAGATGGCCTTTTGATCGTGAAATTGAAAGAAGAGTAAATGCTGGTTGTAAGGTACTTTGGGTGCTTTGGGAACTTTTGCTAGGAATGTAAATGTTTCCAAAAAAGCCCGTTTGAGTATATACAGTGCAGTTTTGGTGCCTACGTTGATGTATGGTAGTGAATGTTGGGTTTGGTTGCAAAAGCATAAACAGAAAATGACTGCTGTGCGAAATGAGATTTTTACGTGGGGTATGTGGTGTAAATAGAAAAGATTGGGTACGAAATAGATTAGTGTATGATGAGTGTGAAATTGAAAAAAATGTTGTAGCAAAAGTTGCCGTGTTAGAGTCAGTTAAGATGGTTCGGACATGCTGGGCGAATGTCTAATAAACGTTTGGTTAAAAATATTTATTTGAATGATTTTGATGGTATACGTTTGCGTGGACGTCCGATGAGTAGTTGGAGTGGTATGATTGAGAGAGTGGCTTGCGTGAGCAAAAGTTTCCAGTAGTAGGAATAAAAGAGCATGTATGAGAGGAATTATGAATGTGGATGAAACAAAAGTTGCTTGTTTGGATAGGAATGTTTGGAGGCGACTGATTTCGGGATAATGAAAGAAGTTTGTGCCTCACCCTTTTGGATACATAGCGTGATTGTGTGTGTATGTAATATTGTCCAAAAATATCAGAGTCGTATAATTTTTTTCAATAAAATAGTAACTAATTAAATAGTTAGAAATAACAAGTAAAAATTATTAATTAATTATACAAATATAATCATAAATTAACTTTAATTATTGAAGAAATTATTAAAATATTATCTAGTTACTTTTTGTTTATTTATGTTTTTGGTGTAGTAATTACTTTTTATCTTGTCATGTTGGTACAGTTGTTATTATAGAAATTGACAGAAACTGTATGTTTGTAGAATTTACGAATATTTTAAATAAAATTATCAATTTCAATATAAAATAGTATTTTAATAAACAAAAGCAACTTGTACGTCCGCTAAAATTATAGAAATATATTATTTACAATATTAAAAATCAATAATTGTCAATAAGGGCGAATAATTAAAATATATATATATATATATATATAAGTTAAGTAAACGATTATGGTTCGACTTAAAAAAATTTATTTTATTTTTATAACGGATAATGATTTACAAATCGATGTTAACTATTTCAAATACAGAATGTAACTAACTTAAACATATAAAAAAGTATATAATGTAAAATTAACTATCAGCAGTTTTGCTTTACAATTTTATGTATTCAAGTATCATGCAGTGGCGGGGTACTGCTGTTATCAGCAGTTTCCGTGGGAATCTACGATTCTAACTCCTCCCCCCTTAGAATTGGGCATCCCCTGGAAGATTGACGTGGGGTTGAAGATTTGATAATTTCTGTTCCGCGGATGGACTCTGGTTTGATTTTTTGCATCTCGTTTGCAGGAACTTTCTGAGAAAAACTGTGAACATTACAACGTCAATGATTAATATAATAATATACAGAGTTGCAATTGAATAATTTGTGACGTTGTTGATGTCGTATTCATCGATGTTTTCTTATTTATTGATTGTTATCTTCAGATCTTGAATGTTGTTGAATTCGGTGACGAGTTTTCGGTTGATGGAAGAACTGCCAAATATTGATTAATTTTATCAATTAGCTCGACGTGATTTGTTCTTGTATTGATTTTCACATATTGACAATTTTTGTTGTTCTTGTATAAAATAAAATGTGTTCGCATGAGTTGTTGGCGATTTCATTTATTTAATTCGGACATTGAAAGTTATTAGGTTCTGTAGTACAAACATCGTTTAGAGATTTTATTTGATCATTAATAGATTTTAAAAAAAATATTGACTATTCGTGATTACAGTTACAAATCCAGACTGAAACTTAGTGGGAATGGATATGAGATGAAACAATTCAAAATTTATAAATTTTATTTAACTCATCATTTAGATCATTAATTTTAATAATACTGGGGTGCATAAAGTGCAATTTTCTATAACTTGTAGAATACTTAAAATAATTGTAAATAAAGTTGATTATAATTTCTTAAATAAAATTATTTTGGCTTCACTGATAACAATATATAACAGTTGTTCGATTTTTTTATTTTTAATTGTAATTTATTTTGTCTGATTGTTTCAATTATTTTTATTGAACTTTTCGATTGTTTGATTGTTAACTGAATATTAATACTTTAATTGATTATTTAATTTATTTTGATTATTTTCTAAATGATTTAAAATTTTTGTAAATCTTTTATCGTCTTCGGCATCTAAATTGCCAGTAATTGATTTAATTATTGATCCTAGTCCGTTAATTATTCCTCTTTTATATCTAAACTTGTCAGTATAAATGTTAAGATTTTTAAACTTATTATCTATATTATTCTTAATATAATTAATTATTTTATTATTGTTTTCGAAGTTTAAATTATCGTCTGTGTAGTTTCTAATAGTTTGTTTTATAGTGTCGTGTTGTGTTTTTAAGCTGTTATATTGCTTTATGATTGGTTGCAAATCATAAGTGTGTAAAAATGTGTGTTGTGATTTTTGTAATTTAGCCTGTCCTAAATTTAAAGGTAAAACTCCAAGATTGTTCGTAATGTCTTTAATTTCTAATCCTGCGTTGAACGCGATGTACACGGACCTGCAATATCGAAAATATTTTGAGTGATTTTTCTAGGTCGTTTTATATTTGATAAATGAATTTTTGACTGTTTTTTGTTATTATCAGTATTAATTTCCGTTGTTTTTAAATTCTTATTTACAGATTTAATTTTTTTTTCTCTTTTTAAAATTGGCCTGCCGCGTTTTGTTAACCTTTTGTTTATTGTGTACATAAAGACTTTCGGGTATATCAGGTAAATTTTCTTGATTTTGGTTTAATTTGTTTATTAATTTTGTTTTAATATTTTGGTAAGCTAACTTAACTTTCTTTTTGTGATTTTGATTTTTTACTTCGTATCTGTGTATATCTGGGAATCTGTACGACATAGTGTAAACAGGCAACTCGTCTTTAGTACGTATGCGGTGTTTAATTTCATTTGTAAAAGATAAGGGTTTATCATCTGTGTGGGAAAGGTCACTGTACTGTTTAATTACATTTTTTATTGCTAATTTTTCTTCAGTGTTCATGTGTTCTGTCCTAATTTGTGAAATGTCAAATTTATTATGAAATTTTTGGTTTTTAAAATTTATATTGTTTATTTCAAAATTATTTAATGATTGTACTTTTAATAAATTTGAATTGTTTACTATGCATTCTTTATCGTTTGTGTTTATAACAGGATAATACGTTATATAATTTTTTATTTTTGCAATACCTTCTGGAATTCTAACATTTTTAATATTTATTTCTGAAATAAATACTTCGCCGTTTTCTATGTTGTTAATATGAAATTTTGTTATTTTTTCTGTTTTTGGAGGGATTGCAGTGTAACGCATGTGTGTAATAGGTTTGTAAAAATGAATTTTTATTTCAGTTTTTGGTGTTATGATTTTGTCGCGAGTGAGATCAATAATAGCTTCTAATATTTTTAAATTATCGAGTCCGAGTAAAATATCAAAATGACTATGAAAATCAAATAAATAATATTTTAAAATAGTATTAGAATTTTTGAATAAGTTTGAACTTGGCAATAAAATACTAAAATTTTCTACTGATGTGCCGTGAGCTGTAGTGATTTGAAACGTGTCGTTTTGAATTTTATTTTTAAAGAATTTATTTGCAATTTCTAGTTTTATAAAAGAACGCGTGCTACCGGTGTCGATTAGCACTTTTAAATTGTATTCTGGGTAAATAATAAATGGTAACTCGCTTTGATTATGCGATAAAGTTAATGATTCAAAATTTAATTTGTTTCCGAGGCTTTTATCTCTAAAAAATTATTCGGATAATTTTGATCGTCTGGTTCGGAAATAATAACATTACTATCGTCATAAATTTGCTCGTCACAATTTTGATAATCGATATATTGATCGCTAGAATTTTGTTCGTCAAAATTTTGATAATTATAATATTGCTCGCTATTATTTTGTTCATAATTTAAGTCGTTTATTTCTGTGTTAAAAAGTTCTTCTGTTGCGTATTTTGGTGTTTCTCTGTATTGTGCGTGCATATTTTGATAAGGACGCGGTGAAACAAAGCCGGAAGGGCCAGGTTTAGGTGTAAATGTTTGTCGTGTACTCACACTCATAGGCGTGGGTGTAGGTAATTTTTTGTAGGGATTTGGTTGGAACACGTTTTGGTTTTGTGTTTGCGTTGAATTTGTATTTGTGTAATAATTATTATGTAATAGTGGAGATCTGTAATTTGATTGTTGTGGTGTAGGTCTATAATTTAATTGTTGTGGTGTAGGTCTGTATATTAGTTGTGGTTGTGTATTTTTATATAAATGTGTTTTGTTTGTGTGTGCGAATGTTTGATTTTGTTTGGCTCTAATATTTTGTTGTGAACTTAATTGACTTTCTAGTTGAAAATCATTAGTTAACATATTAAGCGCGGTGTTCATATCTGGAGGATTTTTAGTCCTCATTAGTGTACCTAAGGGCTCTTTGAGTCCTCTTAAAAGAATTCTAACAGCGTATGATTGAAAATAGGCTATTAAAATTTTACTATCTTCTGCTTTAATTTGTGTTGATATATACGAAATTTGTAAATTTAAAATTTCTTGAACTCTATTAAAAAATTCGAAAGCAGTTTCGTTAATTTGTTTGAGTTCGGTTAGTTCAATATTTAAAGTGAAACAATCACGTTTATCAGCGTATGCATCTAATAATGCTTTCTTTAAATCTGAAAAATTTGAGATTGTACAACTCGCGATATTGATAGCAGCATCGCCCTTAATTTTAGCTAAGATACTGGACATCAGATATTCATTCTGAAATGCAGTTACGTCGCTAGCATTATAAAATTTCTTAACAAGTTTCTCGCAAGCTTCTATGAATCTTTGAAGTAATTTATGTTCACCGTTAAATTCGGGAATTATGTTTAAATATTCGGGTCTTAAAACTTCAGTCATATTTGAAAAATTTAAATTATTACTTTCGTTAAATAAATTTTCTAAACTTTGCACTATATTACTTGTGTTTTCTAGGCTTTGCAATGAGTTACAGGATTGGTCTGAATCTGTATCTGAATCTGAATCGTTGCAATCGATTCTTATTGATTGTCTGATATCTCTAAATGACATTTAAATTGTACTTACAGAATAACAATCAGTTTGTCCATTTGTCTCTCCTCTCTTATGCACAGATTGGATTGATGTTGAACAATATGTGATCGATGATTGGTCAGCGATTGACTGGTCTTCGATCGATGGTGCGATGTCGTGTTGCAGCAACTCTGTATTCGTCAGGGCTGTGGCTGTACGATGAAGATCTTCTGCGTTGCGATGTTCGTTCGCTGCTGTAGAGCTTCTCGTTCGACGTTTCGCGGACACTACCGTTATATGAATTCTCAATAAAACGTAAAAACGTACCGAAATTAAATTTTTTATTTTTTCGTTTGAGAATCCTACCGACTGCGCCAGTTAAGTAAACGATTATGGTTCGACTTAAAAAAATTTATTTTATTTTTATAACGGATAATGATTTACAAATCGATGTTAACAATTTCAAATACAGAATGTAACTAACTTAAACATATAAAAAAGTATATAATGTAAAATTAACTATCAGCAGTTTTGCTTTACAATTTTATGTATTCAAGTATCATGCAGTGGCGGGGTACTGCTGTTATCAGCAGTTTCCGTGGGAATCTACGATTCTAACTTATATATATATATATATATATATATATATATATATATATATATATATATATATATATATACAGGGCTATTCAAAATGAAAGAACAGATTTCAAACATTTAATTCTTCCAAACTACAAAAGATAGAAACATGATTCCTACGTTCATTGAAAGAGAAAAGTTTACAGGCGTGGTAGAAGTTCCAATCACGGCCGCATTTAATGTGCTGCAATTAGCAAAACTAGAGTCCATTGTTGAAGTTCAACAGGCATTTCGCCGTCAATTTAATAAACAACCGCCGCGTCATAAGCAAATTTACGAGTGGCATCGAAAATTTATAGAAGATGGTTGCATCTGCAAAAGGAAAAGCACGGGACGTCCACGCACATCGAACGAGAATTTAGAGCGTATTCGTACACTTTACGAAAGGAGCCCAAAGAAATCCACATCACGAGCAAGCATAGAACTTAACATTCCTCAACCAACGGTATGGCGAATTCTCAAACATCGTCTGCACATGAAGCATAACATAAAATTGTAAACTTTTCTCTCTCCATGAACGTTGGAATCATGTTTCTATCTTTTGTAGTTTGGAAGCATTAAATGTTTGAAATCTGTTCTTTCTTTTTGAATAGCCCTGTATATTAATATTTCTGTCTTTACACATAATACGGAATAAATAACACATAAAAGTCCAACTCTCTGTCGGTGTCTTTGATGTTTTTAGTTAGAATTTTATCACTACACAATTCTTTTTTGTATTTATTTAATATTATTTTCCAAATATATGAAACACAATTTTTTCAAATTGATGCGCATAGAAAATGACTTACCAATTTGTGCGCTAGATTGCAGAAGATCGCTATCGGCATGGACCTAGGCATGGAGCACATTGCATACAGGTTCCGGTGCAATGCAAACTGGGCACGAGCGGCACCGCAACAACTATTATCGAACAAGAAAAATTTCATCATAAATGTAAGAAAAAATCAATCAGCTAATCGAAATGATTGATTGATGAATGATTTGTAAGTTTTAAAAACCAAATAGAAACCCTAAATTCAAAGTGCTTGGAATGGAAAGCATAACACAAAAATTTTGAAAAAAGCCCAAGAACGTATAGTGAGTGAAATTACAGAACACAAAATACGTTCAACTGAGTGAGCAACAATAAGAATTTATTTACTAAAAACAATTTGAAATATTAACTTGTTTTGTTTTGTTTTTATTTCATTGGCTGGTTTTTTAAATAAGAAAATATCAATGTTTCTCTGAAAATCATTGCTTGATTTTTTATTTAAGTCTTTAAAAAAAAGCTTAAATTTTTTGCAATTTTAAATAAATTAAAAAAAAAAACATTTAATATATAAAATAATTTTGAATAAGAAATTATTTTTTTGAATAATTAACAAAATTGAATTAATGCACAGCCTAATTAACAAGCCGATGCAATGATTGAATAATTTGTGAAACGTTTACATATATTAATTTTACAAATACACTTATGAACATTTATTTGTTCAATGTTACTAGATTTTTAATTTTAAAAATCAACATATTCTTGTAATTATGTATGTTCTCAACACGAATATGAATACAAAACCCCAATAAAAACCCATTTTATATTTTCATATATTTTATTATTATTACTAAAAACCCGCCTTTAAGCATTGAAAGAAATTGTTCGAAGATCTATAGTAGTTAAGGTTTAAAATCGCTTGCCTCAATCAGCATCGACCAGATAAGTAATGTTCGTTTATAGTTAGTCCAAAATTTATTGTTTATGTAATTTAGATTGAAAAAATTTACCAAAAGCATACGTTTTTATACATATTACAGAAAAACAAATAAAAAAATTAATTAATTATATTAATTTAATATAAGAACATATAATATACATACAGAAGATGACAATAATATTATATTATATAAAATATCTAAATAATATTAGTGAAATATGTTGTTTGAATTTTATAAACTTAACAATATGCTTAATATTGCAAAAATATTAACATAAACATAATTCTACTAATACTTAATTCTAATATAGGTAAATATAATTATTAAATTATTGATTTTTAAAATGTAACATTTTTGTAAAATGATGTCGATTTCGTTCTGTTCGGAAAGTTATGGATTGAGTTAGATTAGGTATTCGTAATTTAAAATAATAATATAATATAAGATTAATTAGTTGAACTTAACGATCATGCAGTCGTAATTGATTCAATATGTGATTATCTAATAATGAAAAAATATTTGAATTACGGATTTTGCGTATAGTTTTATTCATTAATACCTATATTGATAAGATTTTCTTGATCTAGTACTTCGTCCTAAATTGCAATTGTAAATTCTTGTTCTCCAGCTGTTCTCCACGTAGGTAATGCGATTAACCGAAGTCAATGCATATACGAGTATTAACCGTGCCGTTCTCTTTCTTAGCTTTCCAATAATTTTCGATTTTTACTATTAAGACTTTTCTAAAACGCCCAACTATTGCAATATATGAAAGTGAGTTGTTAAATTGCTATAATAAATTATGTTCTTCTAGTGAGTAGTTCAATAAAATATTTCGCAAAGTGACAGAAATATAAGCAATTTGTCCAAAACAAATTTGGTGTATCATAAAAATATATGAATATGTCTTTGTTTCTTACTATTTTGACTGCAAGGAAAAAGTGGTATAGAGTTTAGTACGGTGTCTGTAACATTAAAAAAAAATTGTATAGATATCCTTTATATAGCCTCTAGAGTCTAGATGATGAATTTGAACTTAATTTATGTGGGTGTATGGGGGTGCGTCGTCAGGTCGCTCGCTCGCTCGCTCGGTCGTCAGTCAAAATTTTGTAGCCGCAACTCCTCATAGACGGTTCAACCGATTTTAATAAAATTTTCAGGATAAATTTGTCTAGTGCCCAAGATGGTCATGTGGTTTTGGTTTTTTCCAGTAATGCCAAATTTCCGAAAGAAAAATTACTAAAGTTTTTAAAAATTCATATTGGCTACATTATTTATCCAATTTTGATCAAATTTTCAGAAAAGATTTCCCTAATGCTCCCATTAATTATATAATTTTATTAATATCCAGTGTTGCCTACTTTTCGAGAAAAAAATTACTAAAATTTTAAAAAATATGTTATAGCCATGTTACTTAACCGATTTTACTGAAATTTTCACAAAAGATTCTCTTAGTATTCATATAATTTATGTAATTTTAACAAAATACAGTGTTCATTATGACCACTTTATTTAACCGATTTTAATCAAAATTTTAAAAAAGATTCTCCTAGTGCCTAAATAAATTATGCAATTTTAACAAAATAGTGTTGCCAAGTTATCGAGAAAAAAATCACAAATTTTTTTAAAAATTCATTGTGGCTACATTATTTATTCGATTTTGATCAATTTTTCAGAAAAGTTTCTCCTAGTGCCAACATAAATTATAATTTTAACAAAAATATTGTGTTACCAACTTTTCGAGAAATGTCAAAGTGGTCTATATATGGGTTTTCCCATATACTTCTAATCTTGTTTAATTTGTCATTGATACCTTTAGCAAAATCATTGAGCCGCGTCTATTTGCACGTGATACATACGTGACTACCAAATTATTTTCTATGTTAAGTTACATTTGGTTACATACATATTTTCCTATATATATTAGTGGACATCTTGTAATGAATAAATGGTTTTTAAATAATTTAATGTGCAAAGGCAAGGTTTATATAAATCTGGAGTTTAAAACGGACAAAATTGTTTTAAAGATAACAGTAATAAATGTTGACTGATTATATTATGACAGTTCACACGTTGTGAAGCAATTGTTTGAAATTTTCTATATATCTAATATATAAAATTCTTATGTCACAGTTTTAGTGTTTATTTTCCTCCGAAACGGCTTGACCGATTTTGATGAAATTTTATATGTATATTCAGTAGGTATGAGAATAAGTTTATAACTAATTTTTATACCCCTAGGTGGCTCACCCTAAAATATTTTTTTTCATTTTTTGGACAAATTTTTTTTTGGTTATTTTTTTATGGTGTGCCATTAAAAAATACATTTAGTTCTAAATTTTTACCCTTCTACCACCAACCCCTACTTTTTAATAGCATTTTATATTTTTTAACCCCGGTCGATAGCTGATCAATGGGGTTCCGTTTAGCCAAACTCAATAAAATAAAAATAAATAAATAAATAAATTTAAAACTTTGGGAAGTTGTTGAGTACACTCCCGCAAAGGATTCTAGGGCCCTGGGGGGGGGGCGTAGCCTTCCCCCCCCCCGGGGGGGGGGGGCAGGAAAAATATGGAAAAGTGTGAAAGAAATTGATTCCAAATAAATTGAAAATAATTATAATATGAGAAATGTAATTGATTTTTTTTGTAATACAAAAAAAAATCATAAAAAATTTAATATACTGTAACAAAACTGAGATTGCATAAGTAATTATGTTTGCGTGTGTGTATGCGTGCTTACATGTGTGTGTGTGTGTGCATGCGGTGAGTCACGCGTAAGAAATGTGTTTACGCATTGTGTTTACGTGATGACGTAATGTCGGTGTGCGCTCTGTGTGTATGTATGTGTCGAAGATTCTACGGAGACTCTAGATTGTTGTAGAAGGATTGGTTAAGGGGTATATTAAGCGCTACGGGCCACAAACAGATCCAGGGAGGACCGGGAGTTTTCACTTGAATAGCAGAACATAAACCGTGAAAAACTCTGAACCGATTCCGACAGATGGCGTGCCAAGTTTTTTAAATGATTTTGTATTCGTTAGATGTCACTAGCTTAATTAAACTAATTAATTAAATTAATTAAAACAATTAAGATTTGAAGACGATTTTTGTTTAGATATGTCAAAAATTTATCAGGTAGAAACAGGGACGACCTTGGTAGAAAATATATGTACATGTTGGAAAACGAAATATTATTTTATTCTTAATTTTGTCTTTATTGTGCGAACTGAGTTTTGCGATCGTGATACTTTTTTTAAAATATTTGGACCCTGCCTCTATTTGCGATTATCAAATTGGATTTGGAATACTGGATAATTTGGTTTATCATTGGCTGTGTTTTTGGAACTTGATTTGGATTTTCAACTGATTTATGTTTGGTTACTGACGATAATTGGGCGCTTTCGTACACGGCTTTCTTTTATGAATATTATTTGATATTTAGGAAGGTAAGTTAAACATTTTATTACTGCATATGAATAAAAAAGCTATTGAAATTAATACCCTGTATGTATCTTATGGCAATTTTGTAATGTATAATATTTTTTTATAGATCCAATATTCTTGTTGCGTACCGTCTTGCGTCCAATACCAGAATCAAGGAAAATGTAGGTTTCCAAATCCGGAATTTTTTTATATTATTTATGGTAAGGTTATATTGTAACCACTAAATGAAAAATATGAATTATCTATTTTTTTGCTCTATATTTTATATTTTCATTTTAATCGAACAATGCATAATGCATAAAATCATAAATAAAATTTGAACATATGAGTAAAGAACGAATAATAATTCTATATTTACTATAAAAATAAAAAATATTTTGTTATTATATACACCGTTTATATTCATATTAATTATTTTGTTAAATAAATTGAATGAATGAAATTAATTGTAGTCGCCCAACAAACACAGGGAACTTATCATAAGATGAGATGTTATGTGGCAAATTTTTATATATTTAAAATATTAGAAATCTATCACAAAGTTGATTATTATGATGTTTGTTTGAGACAATCGTGTCAATTATGTTTGCTATAAATTACTTGAATTATATTATTCTATTCTATAAAACGTTTCGGTATTCTATCAAATATTACTATTGCGAAAACATTTGATTTAACAATATCTTTTTCAATTTTAACATACAATATTATTTTGTATGGATATGCACATTCAACTATACGAGTTTTCAGATTTAAAAAATCCGTTATAAGAAACATATTTTTATTATGAGACCGAGTGTCTTGTAGAAATAATTTTTAAAAAGATCATATATAATTTTTTCCTCTTATTTATTTTACATTCATACGTGTATATAGGTTTTTATTAACTCTATAAAAAAGAATTTTTTAGCCAAAAAATTGCATCCATTTATTTAACCAGTGGTTGGTGAGATAATAAGAAATTATAAAATATATTTCTAATTTTAAAAATATAAATAAAGTAATAGCAATTTTTTAGTGAGATCGGAATACATCAACTATTTCATAAATCAAGTATCATAACTTAACTTTAATAATGAATATTTTCAAGTTGTTATTTATTTATTTGTAAAATGTGCAATTTATATTTTATATATATATATATATATATATATATATATATATTATTACATTATATTATATTTTATATTTTTATATTTATATTATTTTTTGTATTTTTGTACTGTAACACTGAACATTGTATGTTAATAAAGTTTTATATATTAAATGTAAACTTTGTATTAATTTTAAATTTAAATTTAAATAAATGCGCAAAATTCAAAAATGTACACTAGCGCCACACGAAAGCAAGCAGAGCGGAATTGGTACAAAGTATCTGTTTGATGACGTCACATGGTCATGCCTGTTTATCATTGAGTGCGCCATCCCGGTCGTCCCTGAACAGATCAGTCATCGTCAGACAAGCGAACTGTTTGTATCGTTGGACTCGGTCTAGTTGGCCGAACGATGATGGCTCGCTTAAATATAAATAGTGAGATAAATAATGTGTGCAGTCATCATTGAAGCGCCGATCTGGTTAGATCTAGTAATCGATCTAATAGTAATGGGTCGGTGGTGATGGCTCGTTGAAATAAATAAAAGTGTGATATAAATAGTGATATAAATATGTAGATATAAATGTGTGCGAGTAAAAGTGAATATGGTGTTAGTTTATAAGTTGTGTTATTGTCAGTCCGATAGTTGATAGTTGTATTATAAGTAATGTAAATAGTGTAATTGTTTGTTTAGCTCCGCTCGGCTAACCATTGTTGTTGTATAGTATTGTTAGTTAGTTTTTAAGTGTTGTAAATAAATGCTAGTCAAACTACAATCGCAAATATGATGATTGATTATTTTAATACAATTCCAATACTGTTCGGACAGCCCCGACACGAATTCAAATTCACGTTACAATACACATTAAAATAAAGGCAAGACAACGTTTGCCGGGCCAGCTAGTAATACTATAAAAATAAAAATAAGACATTTTATATTTTATAGAGAAAAGTATAATTTTTAATTAATAAATTTATTAATTTATAAAAGATGTTCGAAATGTCACACTATTCTTTAAAAAATCTGAATTTATTTCAGTACAAGCTCTGAGTACTCGTTGTTTTAATTCTTCTGTATTTTCTATAACAACGTTACTATAAATTTTAGATTTTAAGTAACCCCAAAGAAAAAATTTTTTAGAGATAAATCAGCTAATCGAGGTGGCAACAATATAATATTTCCAAAAAGATGTAATGAGTCGAACCAGCGCGCGAATTCAAAATCATTTGTTTTTAGAGAACCAATGAGAAGCTGCCACACTATTTTCAGGCTATCAGTCGAACTCTCCCTATAGTATCTCTAGGTTTGGGCGACATAGCAACAATTTTGTTTTAACAACAACAATTTCCAAACCACAAAAACGAGAACCCAAAAAAATTATCATGAGGGACATTGTACACATTCAAGCTGGACAATGTGGTAACCAAATAGGAGCTAAGGTAAATTATTAACAAATTAACGTATTTTCTTAAAAATTTCTACTAGATTCGTCGATTAATATATATTTTTTTCAAATATTCGGCCAGTAACTTACAATACTAAATTAGTACTTCAACATCAAAATTATATTTTAAATTGATTAACGATGATATATATATATATATATACACGAAGCGATGGCTAGAAGAACGGTTGGCGTTACATAGATCGGATTGTAGGTTGAAACCTCAAGCAACGGCTTTATCAATTCATTCACATCAAAAACAACATAAGTTTGATTTTACGAACACGTCTGTGGTTTGTATTGAAGATAAATCATTTAAACGATCGCTTTTAGAAATGATCTATATTAAAACAGATAGCATGAGTGTAAACAAGCGCGCTGATATTCAACACCTCAGTATAATATATGACTTTCTACTTACGTTTGTGAATAAAAGTAATGGTTCATCTCGTGATATTACTTAGTTGTTTGGTTTCAGTGATAAACAATCTGACTGTTGCGCGTGAAGCGTGTGTTGTCATCTAAATTTGTTGTGATTAAAACATAGGTTATGTTGTTATTGACATGAGTGCGTCGTTATATGTCACGTGACTAATTTTAGGTTGGTTATAATTTTCCCTCTAAAAAATCAGTTGATAATAAAAAATTTATTTTTATCAACCTTCGTAGTAATTAAAAATTAATTCGTGTCTAACGTCTTTTACATTTGGTATTGTGAAAAAATTTAAGAATTTTTATATTACTGACAATTACTTATAACTAGTTTTTATTTTTATTTTTATTTATATATAAGAATACAATTTTAATTTTTGACGTAAAAATTGTTATATATTTAATGGTATTTAATTTTTAATCTTATTCCATAAAAACACTGTTTTGTTATCTGGATTGGTTTTTCCATTTGGACATAATTTCTAAATATTGTTGATAAAGAACACACAGAATTCTCTACCATTGTAAGTTTATTATATCATTTTACATTGTAATTACTAATTAGATTTGATTGTATTTTAACATAATTTTGTATTTTACAATAAATAGGTCAGCCTGATGAAGGAGACAAGCAACCTCCGAAAGCTCGCAACGTATACAATGAATTGAGTTATTAATATCATATTCTGTTTTGACTTCTAATCCCAATAATTTTCCTTTCAATATATATATATATATATATATATATATATATATATACTGGGTGTCCCATTTTAATCCGCCACCTGCAATTACTTTAAAATCGTGCATCGGACAAAAAAATGTTGCGGATAAAAAGTAAATCGTTTCGAGGGGGACATCTGATGCAGAGACCCTTGCCCCCTCTGGACCCCCTGAGGGGCGTAAAAGGAGGGCAACTTTGAAATCTTAAATAGAACACCCTATTTTTTATTGTAGATTCTGATAGGCCATTAAAAAGTATGTAAATTTTATTTTAAGACTTTTTTTTATCTTTGATAGATGACGCTGCAAACAGCATATTTTTTCTCAGTTTATCAATCTTCAATTTGAAAAAAAAAGAGTAACTAAGTACGATATTCAAGATTTTTTCAGTTCTTTGGGAAGAGGGGGGGCAAGGGTCACTGCATCAAATATCTTTCTCGAAACCATTAACTTTAAGTTAATGGTTTCAAGGGGTATAACTTTAAGTTAATGGCTTCAAGGGGATATCTAATTCAGTGACCCTTGCCCCCCCCTCTTCCCAAAGAACTGAAAAGAACTTGAATATCGTACTTAGTTACACCTTTTTTTTCAAATTGAAAACTGATAAACTGAGAAAAAAAATGCTGTTTGCAGCGCCATCTATCAAAGATAAACAAAAAGTCTTAAAATAAAATTTACATACTTTTTAATGGCCTATCAGAATCTACAATAAAAAATAGGGTGTTCCATTTAAGATTTTAAAGTTGCCCCCCTTTCCCGCCCCCAGGGGGTCTGAAGGGGGCAAAGGTTTCTGCATCAGATGTCCCCCTCCAAACCATTTACTTTTTATCCGAAACATTTTTTTGACCGATGCACGATTTTAAAGTTATTGCAGGTGGCGGATTAAAATGGCACACGGCGATTCCGATTTGCAATTGGAACGAATTAACGTGTATTATAATGAAGCTACCGGTGGTAGATATGTGCCACGGGCCGTTATGGTCGATTTGGAACCGGGTACAATGGATTCGGTACGATCGGGACCAGTTGGTCAAATTTTTCGTCCGGACAATTTTGTTTTTGATCAGAGCGGTGCTGGTAATAATTGGGCGAAAGGTCATTATACAGAAGGTGCCGAATTGGTTGATTCTGTACTAGATGTTGTCCGAAAAGAAGCTGAATCGATGCGATTGCATGCAAGGATTTCAGTTGACACATTCTCTAGGAGGTACTTCAAATTTATTTATATTTACCTTTGGAATAAAACACTTTTAAATATTTCAGAGTATGTAATTCATTTTTGTGATAAGCAAATTTAAATTTATAATTACGGAGTGAAATTTTGACTAAAGGTGAATTCAGAGATTCTGAATGTGGCTTAAAAATCATATTTTGAGTTTTTAACAGGAAACAAAATTTTAACAAAGCTATCTACTATTTATTAATGCGGTATTTTTAGGCATTTTATATACTTATTTTTTTTATAATAAGGGGATTTTGGAATCGGAGTTCGGAGCAGTGAAGCAGCAGGATTTTACTCGAAGCAGGAACGGAATCGGAGCTGTGAAACTATTAACTGCTTCACTGCTTCATTTTTAACGTCATTGGATTTTTTAAATTTAATTAAATATTTATTTCTCTCTCTCTCTCCCTCTCTCTCTCTCTCTCTCTCTAACTAAGCTGTATTATTTCACGGAGATGCAGTGAATTATATACAATTATTTCAATTTTTCAAAGCTATCTACTGTTCATATTTATTAATGCGATATTTTTAGACATTTTATACACAAGTAACGTATATTTTCCTCTCTCTATCACCAACTAAACTGTATTATTTCACACGATTTTATTTTAATGTATTTTGTTTTTAATATTTTGACAAAAAAAAAATTAAATTATTGATTTTCGTAAATTTAATTACCTACCTGAAACAAACCATTTAATAAATATACATGTAAATGCTGTACAACCTAAAAGTATAATACACAATCACGCCATATATCCAAAAGGATGTGGCACAAACTCTTTCCATTATTCCGAAATCAGTTTCTCCTTCAAACATTCTAAAAATATAATAAATATATATACCGGGTGTCCCATTTTAATGTACCCAGGGCAATTTCTCGAAATGAGTACATCTGACAAAAAAAGTTTCTAAATAAAAGTTTAATTGTTTCGAGGGGGACGTCCAATGCTATAAGAATTTTCAACCCCCAAGCCCCCAGGGGGTTAATAATGGGAGTAACTTTGAAATCTTAAATGAAACCCCCTATTTTGTATTGCAGATTCGGATAGACCATTAAAAAGTATGTATATTTTATTTTGTGATTTTTTTTTATCTTTGATAGATGGCGCTGCAAACAGCATTTTTTTTCTGTTTATCAGTCTTCAATTTGAAAAAAAAAGGTGTAACTAAGTACGATATTCAAGTTTTTTTCAGTTCTTTGGGTGGAGGGGGGGGGGGCAAGGGTTAATGGTTTCGAGGGAGATAACTTTAAGTTAATGGTTTCGAGAGGATATTTGATTCAGTGACCTTTGTGAAGCAAATCTGTATAGATGTCTCTGAATGCAGTATGGAAATTGTCATATATTACATAAAAGGAATAAATTTAAGATAAATTATTTGTCGGATCGTGTAATCTGAAATACTTTCTCACTATTTTGAAGATTTGTTGTGAGCTGGCAGTAACAACTAAAGAGATTTCGAAATATAAAAATAGACAATATAAAAATATTAAATAACCATTATTAATTAACAAAAAAAAGTATAATATCATTTTATAATTATAAACCTTATATATAAATTTCAGATTTTATGAACGTGTTTTTCTTGATAAAAATCAATCGATCCCTATTTGCTATCGTTCGTAAAAATTCAAAAAAAATTACATTATTCTGTATAACATTTCACATCTCATATATTTTTTCGAAACAATAATAATGATATTTAAAGAAAATATGGCTTGTTAAAAATATATTTACTTGTATTTTATGTAATTTTTATTAATAATGGAATATTGATATTGAATTATTAATTATGCATATATTTTTAAATATTATATTAAATATGCTCTATAAAATTAATAAAAAAATATTTATTCAATCATCCTCTGCAATTTTGTGTAATCGCCCGTACGAGTGTGACTGTTCACCTTAAATCGAATTCTTTACTTAATTTACACATGTTAGATTTAATAATTGCTAAGTAAATTTAAGTGACGTTTATAAAACCCGAAATCTCTAGTTAAATAAATTTAGTTGAAAACTAAACTGGGCCTAAATGTGTATTAATATGTCTAAATATTCAATCGATACTATTATTGTTTCCTCTCTTTGTTTTTGTTTTCCGCTTTGTTTCAAAAGACTATGTATGATAGCTTTCGTTGATGTCCACGAAGTGTAACACAAAAGTTCCTTATCTGATTTTATAGTACCATGACCCGGGTACAACATCAGTCAATCTAGAGCCGGTTTTATTTGACATGCCCAAATACGTCAGTCTATTTCGTCTGTATAAGAAAAGAAAAAATTGGAACACTATTTAAAAAAAAATTACAACAGCATATTATGGTTTTCGACAGGGGCTCCGGCTCCGACTCTAGTTTCGGATTAAATCCAGCTCCGTCTCCGCCTCCAGTTTCGTATTAAATCCAGCTCCGTCTCCGCCTCCAGTTTCGTATTAAATCCAGCTCCGGCTCCAACTCAAACAACGACTCCAACTTCCAACTCCGGTCCAATACAAAAATATATGATCATAAATTCAACTTCCTACTTGACAAGACATGGGGAAGCAAATGATTTGATCGATCTGTGTGTATATTTAGTTCTCTATTACTGAGTGTAGGCATATGCTGCAAAAAAAGGGGAATTACCGGAGGGAGCCTTCTTAAAACGACTCCGACTCCGACTCTCCACTAATGACAAAAATGACTCCGACTCCGGCTCCTCTAAAAATCACCGACTCCGGCTCCAGCTCCACAGTCCTGGTTTTCGCCATAAAAAAATTGTAATAATAATTCTAATTCTAATAACACTATCAATAAAAAAGAAAACTGTAATTTTAGATACTGGTAGTGTAATCTATATGACAATACTTGAACCATTTACAAATCTAAAAAGTACTGCCGATGAAAAAGAGTACTGAAATTTTAATAATAGTTGTGCTATCTATACGGTAATAGTTGAACTATTTACAAAATTAAAAGTTCTGCTGAAAAAAAGAAAACTGTAATTCTAAATACTAAACTAGTGTTATCTATACGACAATGTTTGAACTGTTAACAAATCTCACAGCTCTGTCAATATCGTGAATATAAAAGAAAACTGTTATTTTAAATACTGATAGTGCCATCTTTAAATGATTTGAGTGCGGTAAAATTAATTTTACAATCGATAAAAAAGATAAGTGTATTTTTATTTTCATGTAAACCAAATATTAATTATTTCTCTATGAATTAATTTATAATTGATGTTCATTACACTCTTCATTATATATATATAGGTACTATATTCATCCGAAAGGCACTACTACATATTTAACGTAATCCTAAATAAATTACACGTGTCGTACATATGTTGAGATAAATTAAACTAATTAAATAAATTTTACAAAAATATTTTTATTCAAAAATTTAAGCAAATTATGAAACATAAATTTATAAACATATTTTGTCTTAAATTATTGGAAAGTAGGTTTCAATTATTGTATTTAAAAAATTAATGTATGAAAATTTTCAATTATTTCTTGTGATGATTCTCTTCAGTAAATAAAATGAGCACAAATACATAACAATCAACGATTATATAATACGAAACTTATATTGGAAAATCTATATTATTTACAAATTAATATACTTCTGGACAAAAATAATTTTCAACTAATTTTGTTGAATCTAATATTGTTTACTGAAACGATACAAAAGTAAACTAAACAGAAATAAGATTTACAAATTTGATAACAGTTTCATCATGTTTTAGGGCAAGATTCTCTTATAAGTTAATGGCAATGTTTTAATTTATTCCAAATGTACATATAAAGGTTCATCTTGGATAAACATGAATTTGTTTTAATACAAGGCAACAATCGACTAAATATTTTTTCAATGTTATATATATATTTATATATTTTAAACTTAAAAATCGAATTTCAGAAAAAATAAATATCGTATTATTATATAAAAATATTTTTTATTAAACTGAAAAATAACAAATAGGAACTGAAGATATTAAAAAATAAGATAACAATCATTATACAAGATGGCGCAAAAATATGTTTACCATTTTAAATATATATATATATATATATATACCGTGTTCGTTCGTCAAGTTCGTATGGGCGTTTAACATGCAATTTCGATAATTTGTGATATAGGTACTTCTTTCTCAAGTTAAATTCGGAGAAATACTTAGAATACTTTTTGATAGACAATAAAAAGTTCTATAATTTGGTTTTGGTTTTAGTTTTAATTTGCTAGCATGTGCCGTTTATGCGCTAGAATTTTTTTTTTATTTTTTGGTTTTAATTTTTTTCTCAAAAACTATGAGGTGTAGGAAAATAAGCATGCTATGGAAAAATGCGGAATACATGAGTACTATAATTGAGTAAAGAAACCATTATTTTAGGATGCATTGTTTAGTAGAAAAAAATAAAAAAATAAATTTTTGAAAAGAAAAAATAAATTAAAATGCAAAAAATTTTAATTTTCAATAATTTTTCCTGCCAAACCAGAATGAGTTAGAGAAAAAAGTTACTTAGCTACTATGTAGCTAATTTTTTTTCTCTATTTCACTGAATTTTTTCAGATTTTTTGAGCAAATTTTGAAGTCATATTTTGAAAAAATTCCAAGGGTACCTACCCTTGAGAAATTATAGTACTCATTGTTCCGCATTTTTCCATACCATGATTATTTTCCTACACCTCATAGTTTTTGAGAAAAAAATAAAAACCAAAAAATAAAATAAAAATTCTAGCGCCCAAACGGCACATGCTAGGAAATTAAAACTAAAGCCGAATTATAGAACTTTTTATGCCCTATCGAAAAGTATTCTAAGTATTTCTTCGAATTTAACTCGAGAAAGAAGTATATCGCAAATTATCGAAAATTCATGTTAAACTCCCATACGATAACTTAACGAACGAACAACTTTCAATGTTATCGCAAAGAAAATGTAAAAATAAAAGTTTTTAATTGTAAATAAACAATATTGAATATTTAAAAATTATTTTTAATTCATAACATCTTTTCTGCAAGAAATGTACTTTAATTTACTATATTCTAAATTAATAATTGGGCAAAAACTATAGTTTATTTTTAACTAGTAAGAGTAAATGTAAAAAACACCAGAAAAGTCACTAGGATTTTTTACAGCAAGTTTAATTTGCATATAGTCCGTGATCACCATATTCGGTTTATTTACTTTTATAAAATATCGCAAAAAGTATTGAAAGCACACGAAATTAAAGAAAACATGACAATACGAAACTCGACAATAAGGTATTGGACAATACCAACAGTTTGTTAACGGTAGATGACAAGGATGAAAAAATTTGTTAAGTGTAAAAACGGTTGCGTGCCAACCATTTAGAAGTATATAATTTAGCACAAAAATTTCAAATTACCCTTCCTAGTTAAAAAAAAAAAAACGAGACTATAGGACAAGTGACATATTTCAAGTGTTGAGAATACGGGATTATAAAGTTTAAAAACTCAATGTAAATAATGTGAAAACATAAGCTGATATTTCAATTACAAAAAGCTACTACATAGTACATTTTTCTCTAATACATTTTTTTAACGTATAATTTCAAAAAAAAGTCACAATTTAAAATGTGTAAATTTGTCACTTGGCCTAGGTTCAGAGGCTGGGCACGATTTAAATCCAAAGATTTCAAATCATAATTTAAATCATTTATGGATTTATGGAATAAAACGCTATAAATAATTTTTAAACAATGTGGATTTATATGCAAAAGATTTAAATCCATGTATATAGAAAAAAGATTTGGATTTATAACTGAATGATTTAAATCCTTATCAGAATTGTTCAAACTATAGATTCCAACGGATGGGTTATGTAGATACAAAGAGATGTATTTGAATAATTGATAAAGGTAGTGTAATCTTCAGGCTTTCACGGCCTGATATAAAATTTTCTCAGCTGATATGCCATGATCGATCTATGCTCATCGCAGACGTTTTACCATACAGTGTAGATGGCATCCTGAGTGCTTGGTGACTAAATTTTTCAGTCACCCTAAGCACTGAGAATGCCATCTGCAATGTATGGCGAAACGTCTGCGACGAGGATAGATCGAGCAACAGTACAGCAGCCTAGAAAATTCTATAAATTAAATCGGATTTGATTAACTTCAGGATTATAAAATTTAAATCTTTTCCATTTTTGATTTATGATATATAATTTTTTTTTTAAATTAAGATTTATGATTTAAATCTGGGCCTAGTTTTCCTTAAATGTTTTATTAAAATTGAAATAAGAAATCACTTTTGCGCGCTTATACAGTGCTCATAATTGAGTATTAAGATTCTGTAGTTGCATTTTGGGTAGTACAACTATCAGGCACTTCGGCGATTAGTTTGGGCGGATATCCAAGTTGCTCAATACCAATATCGGAGCACAATAAATACGGTCGTACACTTACGATTTGATATTGGCCAATGGTACGACTAAACCATTCCAAGTCGACAACTAATACTTTCAGTTTTTCTCGTAATTCTAGAATAAAGAAAATTGTCGATCATTTATTATTTACACAGTTTTAAATCGTACATATATCGAAAACTAGTCGAAACTTGAGTAAAATCTACAGGGGACTGATTTTTAAATAAGTTGTTAAAACAGTTAGTAGTTAATATTTAGTTATAACATTAGCAAAATATGTTTTAGAACTCGTTGTATATTAATAATAGAAAAACTGTTTAGGATAAAATTCTGTTAATTATTTATATAATTTATCGACGAAAGTTAAACGCTCGTCTTCTCATCAGGTCAAAAATTTATCAATGACATTTATGTAACTAACAAGTACATAGCAATAAGTTACTAGGAACATACAAATAATCCAAATTTTATTCAACTCAGTACCCTTTCACAATAGCTGTGTTTTTTTTTTACCGAAAAACTCAGCTCACAATCAGATCAGCAAAAATCAGTAACCTTGAAATAATAGCAGTTTTTTTTTCGTCTCGTAACTGAGTTCGAAGTGAGTGAATTGCTTCCCCCCCCCCCTTTCCGATACTTGCATATTTAGCTAGTGCTTAGCTGAGCTGAGCAAGTGAGCGCACATGCGCAATTCCAATTTTCCTAGTTTCCGATTTGATAACGTGTTTGATACTGGTTGACATTTATATTTTATTGTGAACTCAAACAATAGATATCCCCGGCGAGTTGCAATAAATTATCAACGCAAACAATCCAAACACATCTAATATTTTAGGTTATATTATATGTGGAACTTAGATTTTAAATGTCACTTTCAAATAAACTGTTTTATTTATCAATACAGCTTAGCTCATTTACAAGATTTACTGATCTGAGTGGAATGTAAAAAAACACAGCTACTATTGTTTTCTTTATAAATCTCTATTGCTTGTCTTATTAATCTGTTGCTAATATTAACAAGATTAGAAGTATATGGGTAAACCCATATATAGACCACTTTGACATTTCTCGGAAAGTTGGCAACACTGTATTTTAATAATATTTTAATTTATGTGGGCACTAAGAAAAACTTTTCTGAAAATTTGATCAAAATCGAATAAATAATGTAGCCACGATAAATTTTTTAAAAAATTTTGTGATTTTTTTTCTCGATAAGTTGGCAACACTGTATTTTCTTAAAATTGCATAATTTATTTAGGCACTAGGAGAATCTTTTATAAAAATTTGATTAAAATCGGTTAAATAAAGTGGTCATAATGAATTTTTTAAAATTTTAGTAATTTTTTTCTCGGAAAGTTGGCTGTATTTTGTTAAAATTACATAAATTATATGAATACTAGGAGAATCTTTTGTAAAAATTTGAGTAAAATCGGTTAAATAACATGGCCATAATAAATTTTTAAAAACTTTAGTAATTTTTTTTCGGAAAGTTGGCAGCACTGAATATTAATAAAATTATATAATTAATGGGAGCATTAGGGAAATCTTTTCTGAAAATTTGATTAAAATCGGATAAATAACGTAGCCAATATAAATTTTTAAAAACTTTTTTCTCGGAAAGATGACATCATTGGAAAAAAATAAAACCACATGACCATCTTGGGCACTAGACAAATTTATCCTGAAAATGTCATTAAATTCGGTTAAACCGTTTAGGAGGAGTTGCGATCACAAAATTTTGACTTACGACCGAGCGAGCGAGCGAGCTGACGACGCACATCCATACATCCACATAAACTAAGTTCGGATTCGTCATTTAAAGGCTATATGAAGGATTTCTATACATTTTTTTTTTAAATGTTACAGACACCGTACCAAACGCTATACCACTTTTCCTTGCTGTCAAAGTGGTAAAAATTATAATTTGTGTGATGTAGCTATTTTGTATGTTACCTGGTAACTTGTTGCTATGTACTTGTTATCACTTTGACTGCAAGGAAAAAGTGGTATAGCTTTTGGTACGGTGTCTGTAACATTTTCAAAAAAAAAAATTTGTGTATAGAAATTCTTCATATAGCCTCTAGATGACGAATCTGAACTTAGCTTATGTGGGTGTATGGATGTGTGTCGTCAGCTCACTCGCTCGGTCGTAAGTCAAAATTTTGTGATCGCAACTTCTCCTAGACGGTTCAACCGATTTTAATGAAATTTTCAGGATAAATTTGTCTAGTGCCGAAGATGGTCATGTGGTTTTGGTTTTTTCCAGTGTTGCCAACTTTCCAAGAAAAAAATTATTAAAATTTTTAGAAATTTATTACGGCCATGTCGTTAAAGCGATTTTGTTCAAATTTTCACAAAAGATTCTCCTGGTATCCATATAAATTAGATAATTTCAACAAAGTACAGTGTTGCCAACTTTCTAAGAAAAACATTACTAAAACTTTTAAAAATTTATTATGACTACGTTATTGAAACGATTTTAATTAAAATTTTCATTAAAAATTCTCCTTGTGTCCGCATAAATTATGCAATTTTAACAAAATACAGTGTTGCCAATTTATCGAGAAAAAATTACTATAATTTAAAAAAATTCATTGGGGCTACATTATTTATCCGATTTTGATCAAATTTTCAAAAAAGTTTCTCCTAGTGCCCACATAAATTATAATTTTATTAAAATATAGTGTTGCCAACTTTCCGAAAAAAAAATGAATAATTTTCTAAAAATTTGTTATGCCCGCATTATTTATCCGATTTTAATGAAATTTTTATAGAAGATATATTAGCAAAATACAATGTTGCCAACTTTCGGTAAAAAAAATTTTTATTCTTATTTCTTATCATGTATCTGATAATGTCAAAGTGGTCTATATATATATATATATATATATATATATATATATATATATATATATATATATATATATATATATATATATATATATATATATATGGGTTTACCCATATACTTCTAATCCTGTTTTTTATTTAAATGTTATAGATAAATTTTTGACCTGACGAGCGTTTATCTTTGGTCGAAACGTCGTTTTTAAATTAATTAAACAGAATTTTATCCTAAAACTGTTTATCTATTAATATTTAGTTATGTCGTGAACTAAGACATTTTTGTAGCTTTTATTAAAAATTATTTGTATAGACAAAATTAAACTATATGTGAACTGCACAAATTTTACTACGATTTCACTGTACAATTAAAACTGCACAATTAATTCTGACGGTCTAGGTATAACTAAATGAAAAAACTAACCTTGATATGGTCGACAATCCTGTGTTTCATTATATTCTGTTAAAATTAAACAAATTTTCTTTTTTTCTTTTAATAAATCGAATTGCGATGATCGAACTTCTCCTCCCAAATTTATGATAGCATTCTAAAAATTATCAATATTATATTATGTTAATTACATAATTTACTGCGAATCAGCAGTTTAGTTTGTTTTAAATATTTATATTTAAAAGAACATTCAATCGAATTAAGTTTTTCAAGTATTTAAATGTTAAGATTAAAAAAAAAAACAAAACAATTTGTTATTCTCTGTGAATCTACAATATTGTGTGTGTGTGTGTGTGTGTGTGTGTAAAAATTACCTCACATTCTTGCTTATTAACTAAATGAAACGGATCTAAAAAATGAATAACAAAATTTCGGAACAATGGGTTTGTTTTCCGATATAAACGTGATGTTTTTGGCCCTGGAAGTCCACTAACATCCAGCACTTCATACGGTTCCTTTAAAACAAGAATAACGCTATATATAAACAGTGGCGTAGCCAGAAACTTGTCATGGGGGGGTTTATTAATCACAAAGATAATACTATAATTTGTATAAAAAATAAAGAGCAATAAAAATTATTTTTATAAAAATGAAAGTAAAATAACATATTTCATATTTCACATAAATATGATTGCGAGAGTGAGTTGTGTTAGCAGAAGTCTCCAAGTAGTAGGAATAGAAGAGCATGCGATAAGAGAGGAATTCTGAATATGGATGAAGCTAAAGTTGCTTGTCTTGAATAGGGATGTTTGGAGGAGGCTGATTTCGGGATAGTGGAAAGAGTTTCTGCTACACCCTTTTGGGTATATGGCGTGATTGTGTATGTATGTATTGATTGATCTTAAATGAACAAAAAGACAAATTTTTATAAACGCACACCTCAACACTTTGGATAGTTTGTATAAAACCACTTTACACAAGTTACAAAAATGTTAGTATATATATATATATATATAGGTATATATATATATATATAAAACCCAATACTCATTAACCATACATAAACGTATAGACACAGCATTTATTCGTCTTTCAATATATATGCATTTTTAAAAACTAATATTGGGAATTTTTTCTAATTTAACGTTAGTTCACACGGTTCTAACTGGCACTATTTTCTACAATAACGATCATTATTCTACCAAAAAAATACCTGAGATATAATATCCTATCTAGAATAATATGTATTTTTTTGTATTTTGGAAAATAGAGAAAAAAATTTTTTTTAAAAAAAAAAAACATTTTTTGCTTTTTTTGGCCAAATAGGGTCATTTCACAAAATTTATTTTTAAAAAAAATACATCACAATCGAAAGTCCAATATGAAACATAATTTTTCATAACAAAAAAAGCAACAAAAGTTTTATAGTTCATTTTTAATTAATAATTGAAAATCAGTTTACATTTTCAAATCATTTTAAAAACGATGACGTACTTTAAGAACAAAAGAGCTATAGTATGACGCCTTACAACCTGATTGGCTGACAATATTTAGCAAATACAAGCTAAAAAATTCAGAACGTTTTTTATATATTTTAACTAATAATATACATTTAAAAATATACAAGTTCTAATATAATACTTTTTTTATATATTTATAAAGTTAATTCTAAGTATAATTAAATTAACAGAATAAATCTTGAAGCAATTTTGAAAAAGTTTATTTTCGTAGAAAATTATGAATCTTGCAAAACAAACGCACCTAGTTAGATGGCTACTGTCACTTGAATTTAAAATTATTTGTCATATGTCAAACAACCTGTTGATCGTTCTTATAAAGTTTCTATTTATATATTTTACAAATGAGTTTAAAAAAGCACTGCATAGTTTTGTCATGCGATAGGTACCAGTCAAATGATAGTAGCAAATTATTTATTACTGTACCACTTAATTATGATAGAAGAAAACTTTGGTTAGAAGCAGTAGGACGCAATATTTCAGATTATAGTCTTTCAAGTACTATATTTGTTTGCGAAGATCATTTTAATGTAAATATATCTGTACTAAAAGCAATATTTTCTTTTAATTGATATTTTGTAAATAAATGAAGAAGAAACGCTGGTATATATATATATATATATATATATATATATATATATATATATATATAAAGAAAAAAGTACCCCCTCTGCTCCCCAGCACCATGGACCTAGCACCGTTATGCATAGCACGTGTGTCAACGGTGACGTTGCAATGACGACAAACATCTCTATTGTTCTTAGAAAACGTCATAACATGGCCGACGTCGATTTTTCAGAACCCATTTGGCGGGCAAATCTTTTTGTTAATTACGGCTATAATAATGCGAAAAAAAAAATTGTTGTTGCTGTTTATGTCTATAAATACATAAAATCTTTCGATTGAAATAATAAAAAAAAAATGTGAAATGACCCTATTATAAATACGAAAAAATTCAAAAATATATATATTATTCTACATAGGATATTATATCTCAGGTATTTTGTCGGTAGAATAATGATCGTTTTTGTAGAAAATAGAGCCAGTTAAAAAATATACTCTTTTTTTATTTTCTATAAATCAATTAATAATATTAAATTTCTTATTGAATTATTAATTCAACATTGATTATGTAATTTTCAGAACAGTCAGTTATAATAAATAAGTTTTATTAAACGAATAAATTCAATATTAACTTGAACATAGTTTTGTATTTGAGCTACGTGTCTGAACAGAGCAATTAGAATCGTGTGAACTAACGTTAATCGAAGAATACGGTTTTTTGTCTGTCTATTTATGAAAATTCATCATCAAAAGAAAATCATATATAACTTAGAGGAGTATTTCGTTTTTGCTTAAATCGCCATTAATTTATTTTGACCCCAGCAAGATCAATGCATTTTTCTTCATTCAAAAAATTAACTTATGATTTAATTAGTTCATCAAAATAAAGTGATGATGATTTAAACAAAAACAAAAAATACTATAACCTAATATAATAATACACCATGTGTAAGAATATATATATATATATATATATATACAGTGTATTGACTTGGACCGTCGTACATAAGGACTTAGCATGTAAAATCAGACATGTGCGATTTCCTGCTTCCCAAATTATTTTACAAAAAAAAAACCTTATGATAAATGTTTTAGGGCATACATTTATCCCAAAGTTTTTTTTGTAAAATAATTTGGGAAGCAGGAAATCGCACATGTCTGATTTTACATGCTAAATCCCTATGTACGACGGTCCAAGTCAACACACGATATATATATAACTAACTTACCTCAGGAAGCAGTTGATTATGGGTAATACTCTCTCTAACCCAAGCAAGTGAAACTACCCAAAGTCCTCTCGCGATCGCTAGAACATATTTACTCGTATGATCATTAATACGATTTTTATCGTCGACAGAAACGATCACATGCGTAACACTGGCATCGAAAACTTGACTAAACTTTATTTTAAATTTCATTAGTAACGATCGAATGATCGTTACTTCATCCGATCCTAATCGTGTCCATGTTAGACAAACGGGCAATTTTATTGTCGTTTTTGTTAACGCTGCTGCTGATGTAGAAGGCCTTTCTAGATCTGGATTTATGTTTGGAAATTTTTTCGAAACATTGACAGGATTTTCATTAGTTTGAGGAGAAGACGAAACATAATTTAAAATACTTTTTTGCTTCGGTGTAACACACAGCATCGGTTTTGGTGGTGGATTTTGTTTTGCAATAATTTGTAAAGGTGAAAACTTTTGATTTTGCGCTAAAACAATTGGTTTTAAGCCTTTCTTCAAACTTGTATTTTTATTCGGTGAAGACGGTTTTCGTTTATTTTGAGGTGTTTTTCTATCATTTTGCTCGATTTCGTTTGCTTGTTTCCTTGAAACATTTGCAACAAGTTCTTCAAAATATGCTCGATTCATATTGATTTCATTCAAAGGTAAAATGTCAGGTGTTACTGATGTAATATTAGTTGTGTCTGGTTTTGGTTCAGTGTCTTCAAATTCTGGAGGCGGTGGTATAGCAAATAAATCGATATTTTCATTATCGGATTCTGTATTAGAGTCTTCTATTTCTACAATTGCAGGTAATTTAGTTGATGAAGATTTCGCGCTAAAATCAAATGATAAAATGTTTTAATATAATACGAAAATATACACTAATATAGTAAAATATTTTTTCGGAACTCATAGTATTAATATAAAAACAGTTTTAGGTTTGAATTCTGTTAATTATTTTTATTAAACTACGTTTCGATGAAAGTTAAACGCTCGTCTTCATCAGATTAATTTTTTACCACTTTGACTGCAAGGAAAAGTGGTATAGCGTTTGGTACGGTGTCTGTAACATTTTCAAAAAACATAATTTGTATAGAAATCCTTCATATAGCCTCTAGATCAGACGAATCCGAACTTAGTTTATGTGGGTGTATGGATATGCGTCGTCGCTCGTTCGCACGGTCGTCAGACAAAATTTTGTGATCGGAATTCCTCCTAGACGGTTCAACCGATTTTAATGAAATTTTCAGGATAAATTTGTCTTGTATCCAAGATAGGATCATGTGGTTTTATTTCTTTCCACTAATGACAACTTTCCGAGAAAAAAATTACTAAAGTTTTAAAAAATTCATATAGGCTACATTATTTATCCGATTTTGATCAGATTTTCAGAAAAGATTTCCCTAATGCTCCCATTAATTATATAATTTTATTAATATGCAGTGTTGCCAACTTTCCGAGAAAAAATACTAAAGTGTTTGAAAATTTATTATGGCCATGTTATTTAACCGATTTTACTCAAATTTTCACAAAAGATTCTCCTAGTATTCATATAATTTATGTAATTTTAACAAAATACAGTGTTGCCAACTTTCCGAAAAGAAATTACTAAAATTTTTAAAAATTCATTATGACCATTTTATTTAACCGATTTTAATCAAATTTTATAAAAGATTCTCCTAGTACCTAAATAAATTATGCAATTTTAACAAAAAAACAGTGTTGCCAACTTATCGAGAAAAAAATCACAAAATTTTTTAAAAAATTATTGTGGCTACATTATTTATTCGATTTTGATCAAATTTGCAGAAAAGTTTCTCCTAGTGCCCACATAAATTATAATTTTAATAAAAATATTGTGTTACCAACTTTCCGAGAAATGTCAAAGTGGTCTATATATGGATTTACCCATATACTTTTAATCTTGTTTTTGTTACATTTATGTCATTGATAAAATGTTTGACATGATGAAGACGAGCATTTAGCTTTCATCGAAACGTCGTTTAATAAAAATAATTAACAAAATTTAAACCTAAAACTGTTTTTATATTAGTAAATATACGCTATAAATTCAGAACTGTTATTTAGTTATTATATCTCACATTGAAATTTCATAGCTATTTTATTATTTATATAAATATAGAAAGAAAAGAAAAATATCAGTTGCAAGATAAATGAGAAATAGTACTGTACCGTCTAATAGGTAATGGCTTCTGCGGTGTACTTTCAACAATATTATCATCATCATCAAAAATATCCTTATCGCTACTCAACGAATCATCGACAATATCTTTCGTAAGATTAGTTACTTCGTTATCTAAATCCGCATCGTTATTGGTATTCACTTGATTTCCCGCTACAATAATATCCAATAATTGTTCGGCCGTATTAGATATTACCGATTCGCTATGTTTACTATCATTTTCCCGATCACCGAACAAAGATGCTGATAATAATATATCATTTTTATCAGAACCACTATTTTGCTTCTTCGATCTATTCTTGTCTATGTCTGCAAATAAAGATTCGGAAAACTGTAATTTTTTATTATTTTCCGTATCAAAAGCAGACATATCGAGATTTCCAAAAATATGATCATCACTATCGGAATTATGTAATGATTGAACTTTCGTATTTGATGTAAATTTTGTCTGTTTGTATTCACGTTCTAATATGTCTTCAGTATCGAAAGTTTTTTTATTTCTATCAGCTTGATTTTCTTGTTGTGTTCCATTTTCGCTTTCAAAAACTATGTTTAAATCATCTCGATAAAGTAATTTACTGCGAAAGTTCGAAATTCTACATTTCTTTGCTGTGCTTGAATCCGAATCATGATCGCTTTCAATCGATCGAATTCTTTTGACGACACTACTACGTTTACTGTCATTCGAACTGAAATTAGACGAAACAGTTTCAGGTGAAAATTGTAACTGCCTACTGACTTTTTTCTGAACAATTACTTCCGAACCGGAGTATGTTGCATTTTTATTGATATTATTAGTATTCAATTGAAATGCATAATCACATTTCGGGCAAATCAAATCGTCTGTTTGCACAGCAATATGCGATCTGTCTTGCGATCTGTCATTCACTGCAAATAAGGTTCCGAAGTCATTATTATCTTTTTGTATATTTCGAAGCTGTTGACTTTCGTTAATTAGTTTCAGTGATAAGCTATTAATCTCGTTATAATATTCTTTGATATTTTTCAAATAAGGAATGACCGTGTTATAAAAATATACGGATGTATTTTGAGATGAAATCGGTAAAGAGAATGCACCACCAAAATTATGATTTTTTTGCGATTTTATATGATTTGATTCTTTATGTTGAGATGGCCAAGATTCGGAAAATAGACTTTCCGAATTGGAATAGTTTGAAATAATATTATCGGTTAAACTTAAACAAGTTCTTAAAGTGGTTAACATAGCAGATTTCGTTTCCGTAACATTATTTAATTCGTCTCGTATTTCTTTTAAGTTTTCGACATTTACCAACCTATCGATATTATGGATTTCATTCTGGTTTTTTGGATAACAATGTATATCGGCTTCAATAACATGTATTTCGCATGAATTTTCATCGATACTACTTATTTGGCTGTTTAGATTTAATTGTAATTTTTGTGTGCACAATGAAAACACATCGTCTTCAATTTCCTTGTTTAAATTATCAGTTTTATTAATTTCTTCAAAGGAAACTGGTTCAGTTTTAATGCAAAGAGATACATCATTGATATTAATTTGTTGATCCGGTTTATTTAGTTCTATATTTTTATTTACATAACTTTCGAATCGTTCTAATGAGGTAGTAGGATTTTTTTCACTTTTTTCTGGTAAACATTTTTTCGATTTTGGTTTTTTATTTTCGACATTTAATTGTTTATATTTATTTTCTTGCTTTTCTATCGAACGCTCCAAATCTTCTATACGTGACCAACCGGTTGCATTTGCAGATGTATCGTGAATAATTTCTTGTTTCTTATCAATTTTTCTTGTTTTATTTTGTCTTTTATCAGATTTTCTCTGCGGTTTCGTATCAGATTTTTTCTGGGGTTTCTTATCAGAAAATTCTTCTTCGATATTATTCAAAAATTCTTCTTCGATTAAATTAATAATTTTATTTTCGTCTTGATTTTTCGAGATATCCGAACTATCACAATCTATATTTATTTTCTCTGTTTCAGCGTTTTCTTGCGAATTGAATCTTCGTTTCTTGTTTGCATAATTTGGTTTCGACACTATAACATTTAAGGAATTTGTCTTTTTTAGTATGCGTTTCTTTTGTGGTGATAAATTCAAGATATCATCGAAATTATCTTTTATATTTTCAACACTTCCATCGCTATCAAATAGAGAATCATTTTTCTTTTTATTATTACAACCATTTAACCAGTCTTCTATTCGACCTTTTAGTTCTGCATTTAAATTATTATTTTCTTGGTCACATATATCTCGATCACCTAATTTCATAAATAAAATAATAATACGTTAATGATATATTTCGTTTAATACAAATTATTAAATATATGCAATGTAGCTCTCACTAATATTTTACAATCAAATTTTTTTAATTGTTTACATGAAAAATTTACACAGAAATATATATATATACTGTGTGTTGACTTGGACCGTCGCCGTCGTACATAGGGATTTAGCATGTAAAATCAGACATGTGCGATTTCCTGCTTCCCAAATTATTTAAAAAAAAAACTTTGGGATAAATGTTTTAGGGCATACTTTTCTGCATGTAAATCAATTACTAAAAATTTTTTGGAACCTTCCTAACGTCAAGAATTAGGTCTAAAGTTGTTAAGAAATTGACTGGAAAATGGCAGTAGCCGTGAAATAGCATATAGCATTTAGCATTTGTTATATTTTTGTTCTAATTTCACGGCTCCAATTTCAGTCAATTTCTTGACAACTTTAGGGCTAATTCCTGACGTTGGAATGGTTCCAAAAAAAAAATTTGTTGATTGATTTACATGTAAAAAAGTGTTTCCTAAAACATTTATCCCAAAGTTTTTTTTGTAAAATAATATGGGAAGCAGGAAATCGCACATATCTGATTTTACATTCTAAATCCCTATGTACGACGGTCCAAGTCAACACACGGTATATATATATATATATATATATATATATATATATATATATATATATATATATACCGGGTGTTCGTTCGTCAAGTTCGTATGGGCGTTTAACATGTAATTTCGATAAATTGCGATATACTACTTTCTCGAGTAAAATTCGAAGAAATACTTAGAATACTTTTCGATAGGGCAAAAAAAGTTCTATAATTTGGTTTTAGTTTTAATTTGCTAGCATGTGCCGTGTGGGCGCTAGAATTTTTTTTTTGATTTTTTTGTTTTTATTTTTTTTCTCAAAAACTATGAGGTGTAGGAAAATAAGCATGATATGGAAAAATGCGGAATAATGAGTACTATAATCTAGTAAATAAACCATTATTCTAGGATGCATCATTTAGTAGTAAAAAAAAATTAAAAACTAAATTTTTGAAAATAATGAAGGGATTGGTTTTTAACAAAGGTGTTAGTTTGCGGTACTAACATAATATAGAATTTTATATATAACTATATTTATCTACAATGTATATTGAATTAGAAATGCAGTTTTAATTGTTTCATCACATGTTGTTATATATGTTATATGACTTGTTAGTTTTTTACAAAATTAAATGTAAATAGTAGAATTTATATAAAGGGCTATTGTGAAAAACGTAAAATACACATAGGACTATTCTAATACTATACAAAAATAAGCGTCTTTCCAAACAAAAGAAAATTTGCAATTAATTAATCTTGTTTTTTAAGTTTACATAAATAATAAATTTTATTTATTTTTTTTATATATTGAAAAATTTGTCGCAATATATCTCAAATTACTAATTTCTATTATGAATAAATATTTGGACAACAATAATTATTTTAAAATTTTCTGAAAATAATGAACTTCCACTTGTTCTTCAAAATCTGATAAAGAATTTAAGATACACAAGCTAGTTGAAGACATTTTCTAAACGTGAAAATTAATGTAAAGTAGTGTTTTTTTTAGTATGTAATGTATTTTAATAATATAGGTTATGTTATTTAAAATAAAGACTAAAAATTTGAACTTCTGTCTTCTATATGATAACCTGTCAATTTAATTCGCCGACAACGCCGAATTACAGAAACCTGAATTATATTGCAATATAATCCGGTGTTTTGTTTTATAAAACCCAAAAATCATATAATCTTAGATTAAATGACAAATTATCCCAGATTATGAAATCCGAGATTATATACTAGATATTCATTTTTATGCAACGCGATCATATATAAAATCCTTGATTATAATTATAATCCTGGAATAATATTTAATTCGCTTTTATAAAACCGGGCATTAGAGTTATATTAATAAAAGATATTCTAGTCTAAACTTGAATAATACTTACTAAAACTTTCACTATCCATTTTCGTTGATAATAATTTTAAAAAATCAATCGTATTTTGAACTTGTTCATTTGCAGTAAAAGAACGACGATTTATTGTTTTTTTACAAATTGGACATGTTGGATCTTTAGGGCTCTTTATGCTCGAAAATAAAGTTTTAAAACATAGTTCGCAGAAAGTATGTTGACAAGTGCTAAGCGTGACAGGTCCCGTATACAAATCCAAACTGCAAATAATTAAAATTTAATAAATGACAGTTGTACAAATATTATTTTTACATACCATATTGAACATTTAAATTCTTTAAATAGTTTACTAATTTCTTCACGTATTATATCATTCGAGAAATTACACTTTAACATTGTTTTACATCTGCTTTTGACATATAACCATAAACAAGATAACAGCAAGTAAATACGCGCGAACGTTATTTCTATATAAGTGGCGCTGCGGTCGCTCACATCCAAATACAAATATATTATTAAAAAATTTATATATTAAAAAATTAATTATTATTATTATTTTAATTATCAAATTATAATAAACAAGAAATTTCATTAAAATTTGAACAATTACATTTCTATTTCATTATTAGTAACTTGAATAATCAAGAGATGACGCTACATTCATCAATAACTACAATAATTTAAATATGAATTTGATATGTACATATTTACTTTCATATTTGCAATATTAGCGTAAGCGTATAGTAATCTATGCTTCAGTCAGCTTCAAAACAGCTTCAGTCTAAAAACATTGAACTTGACCAAAAAAACTGGTTGACAGTGTTGACTGGTTGAGCGTGTTGAGTAAACTAATTGGGTTTATCCATATGCTTCCAACTAAGCAAACACTATTGCCCATATTCCCACCTCACTTTTTGGAGAAATAGTGCTTTTATCATTAATTTCAAAATAATTTTTTGCTTCTGTTTTACAACAAATATGAATAGTTTTTCTATTTCTGATTATTTTTATTATATTTGGTATTATAAAATTTAAATAAACTATTATAAAGTGCTTAATAAATAATTTTAAGTAAACGTCAAAAGCACTTTTAACAAAAATCACTTATGAATGAGGTGAGAATACGGGCCAATAATTTTCAAATAAATATTATTTTAAGTAAAAATTAAATTATATCAAACAATAAAATTATAAAATAAAATGTATTATTATATAATTATAGTATGTTTTACAATATTTAATATATATATATATATATATATATATATATATATATATATACTAGGGATTTTATTTTTTCTATATTTAGTCATTATGAATTCATTTCAAACAAAAAAACGGATGTTTTGATTGTTTTCTGTCATTTTACTAGGTTACCGAGTACAGTTTTGTTTTTGTTTATTAAAATATTTTACAAAACAAAACTCGTAAAATAATAAGCTGGCTTATACCAGAAGACTTGACTTCCAATTGATTATAATTAGATTTGACTGAAAGCTTACTGTGATAATGGTTTTATTAAAATAATTACATCAGTGGTTCTGGTACCAATTTTCTATAAAAAAAATAATGATCAAGAGAACATAGTTTTGAAAGTACATCGGACCAATACAGATGGAATCTGTAATTCATTAGTTCAATTTGAAATTGATTCATTCGATGAAATTGTTGCGGATTCCGTATTAAATGCAGCAGAAATACAATGTGATACATTATCGGATGATAATGATAAGTCTACCCGATACGAATGTGATATGCTGTCAGAATTGTGAGACGAGTTTCGCGACAAGATACCAATATCAGCGGCATCAGTGCGAGTTTAATGCCGAGAAAGTGGTGTTGAAGCCAGAAATTGCCGGTAAGGATGTCGATAAGGCGTCACGATTGCGTTTCGAATGCGAGATTTGTAAGAAATTATTTGTCAGCAATAATAATCTGGAACGGCATAAGAACTGCCATAAAAATAACCAGGAGTACGTGTGCGAGCATTGCAACAAGGCATTTGTAAGCGAAAATCGTTTGACGATTCACAAAGAGAATCATTGCAAGAAAGCAGGTAAGTGTTGAGAATTATTTCGATAAAAATTATTACTTCACGGTTATGTCATTTTACACATTTTATCGAATATAAATCGTAAAGTTTCAGTGCGGAAATGACATTTACAATGGTTAAAACTTATTTTGAAAACTCGTTTTGAACATATAGGTTATACATATAATGAATTATGAATTGGTGCTACTTGACATATATATTTGTTAAATGTTTTAGTAAAATTGAAGCAACGTGAAGTATTTTTAGTTGTTTTTAATGTAAAAGAATTAAAAATAACAGTATCTGCTAGTAGTTATGTAAACATGGACAAAATATGACAGCAATTTTTCAACAACGTTCAAAACGAATTTTCCAAATCAGTTTTAATATTGTAAATATCATTTCCGCATTAAAATTTCGTAATTTACATTTATAAAATGTGCAAAATTAACGGTATGTAAAGTTTGACGATCATATTTTTGTTTACAATTGGATATTAAATATTTTTTAACCATATCATTCTTCTACGTAACGATGGATAAATAAATAATTATCAAAGATGGGCTTAAACACAAATAATTGTGAATTGTGAACAAAATTATTGACAAATTATGACCTTCTAAAAGGGGCATAAAATAATTTATCTAGCTAATTTTTAATTTACTATTTTTCAATCTGAAACTCGTGCAGAAAAAAAAACCCTTTTTAGCTTTTATTTATTTTTCTTACAAACTTATTGCAGGTGATACAATGAAGTTTTATCGTAGTGATGTCGTGGTATGGCGTTGCGAACAATGCATGCAAGTATTCGCGACGAATGAAAGTGGCGCGAATCATATACATACATGTACTACCTCAGCTTAAATCGGGTGTTAGTACAGGAGGCCCAGTTTGCCGGAAAGAAAATACAAGGACTACATAGATGCCAACGCAGAAGGGCAACTGTATGGCGCCGGCATTGTGGATTGAAGGTAAATATCACTTTTGCACGAGAAAAAAGAAACTTTATCTTTAAACGCGTTTATCTAGAAACGGATTTTTTCAAAGTGGCATGAGAAATAACTCGAACAATTTACATCCGATATAGATGTGGCCTTCACTGTAGTGTTCAGAATTGAATTCTGCTTAGAAACACGTAGCCATATTTTTTCAAAAATGGATTTTTAATCCACGATTTTGTGACGATTTTTTTGGGTGAAAAAATGGACTTTTTTTCATAAGGCCACAAATTTTTATAAAATCAATATTTTAAAAATCGGGCTAGGTGTTTCTAACTGAAATTTCATTACATTTTTGTTACAAGATGACTTGGGAAGGCAGGATTTCCCACGCCGATTTGGGTTTTCCGTGCGAAGACGTCCGCGCGACCTGGTGCAGCGCCACGGAGGTCGGCCAATAAAGTTAAAAAAATTCTCAACTGTTGACAAAAGGACGAGCAATAAATCAGTGAAAACAAATTTGCCCTCCCTTTGTGTTTTATTTCCGAAAAAAATTCCCGAAAATGACCTACTTTTCCGACGTAGTACAGTGTACTACCCCCTTAAGGGAAATTATTTTATTTTATTAACTTTTCGCCACAGTAAGATTATATTTTTATTTATTAATGTTACAATGGTTTTATACTAATTATTTTTTTGGAAACAAACTAAAATCAATTATGTAATAATTATGCATTAATAAAAAAAAACAAGTATTTTTTTTACAATATTAAAAAAAACAAAACAATTATATTACATTTTAAGTATACTGTTAATAATAATTATAGTAATTTTACTGTGTTTTAAATTGTAGTTTTATGTTTTAGTAAATTTTATACAAATTACAAAAAAAATGTGGTAAGATTTCTATGCGTATCTTGGTATCCATCAAAGTATTAGTAAAAAATCCATTCTTGAAAAGTAAAAAAAAACACTTACGATATACACGAAAGCCATTAAAAATTACAATATTAAAAAAAAAACAAAACAATTATATAATTATATATTACAATTTAAGTACACTGTATCTTTCTAAATGCATGTTATTGTTTTGAATTAAAAGATATCAAGTCCGCATGAGGGTTGCAAAGCGCATTATACTAAGGTGACCAATTTTTTTACAATGAAAAGGAGGACGAAAAAATACAACGTAAATAAATGAAACATTTTATTAATTCAAACAAAAATACACTAATTATGCTTACATCCCTTTTAATTATTTAATTAAAGGAGTATTTTTCCAATGAATGAATATTCTTTGTCAATATATCATTTTCTACCAATATACTGGAAATGTCGAAGCAAGAAATAGCCCTTCATATTAAATTTTACGGTAAGCGGCATCGCTGAATACAGATATTAACAGATTGGTTTTAAAATATCGAAAAGGAGGACAGATAGGAGGACACTTTTCGAGGAAGGACAGAACCTACAAAAGAAGGACTGTCCTCACTAAAGGAGGACGATTGGTCACCTTAATTATACGATTCGTTCCGACCTGAAGGATCACATTCGTAAGGTGCATACACGTGAACGACCCTTTCAGTGCACGGTGTGCTGTAAATTGTTTCCTCACCGGTTCGGTTTAATGGTTTACTATCAACATCGGCTGATACACAGCAATGATCCTCGCGCTACGGCTGTGAAATGTGTCAGAAGCGTATGAACGACCGTATCCGTGTCCCGTCTGCGGTAGAGAGTTTCGACAGAAGGGCGATCGTAATAAACATCTACCAGCATACCTTGTAAATCAATTGTTCAATGTATTGTTGGTGTATCAGTCATTTGTCTTAGGTTAAACGTAATCACGTTTTAGAATTGTATTTTTTGGTTATGAAATCATTCATTTAATTAAACGTTTTTGTAGGATTTGAGATATTTAGAAATAAATTAAGAAATATGAGTGTAGAAATAATTTACTATTTTTTGTAATGTGGACACAACTTGTTTCGATAGAAAATCGTTTTAAGGGGGGTATATATCTTTTTTTTTACCTAACTTTATGAATTTTTTTCTGCGAAACTATAAAAGATATCAAACCGCGGTTTCTTGGGGGGCTGAAAGAATAGACTTTGAACTTCTTTCAGGAATTTTTGTTTTTACTTTTGTTGGAAATCGTCCGAGTTCTAATCCTTTCTTCGAAGCTCTGCAAAACCGAACGGCTGTGCGGTAACAATGATAACTAACTCATTCCTTATTTATCTGAAACAAAAATCAAAAGTTGCCCTTGAAGTATGATAATAGCTTTGTTCGCGGAACACATCCCGAACTAGTTCCAAACAAGTACGCATGCGCGATAAGAAAATTCCACGTTCTGAACAAAAAGTTCTGCGTTTGCGAAACACAATTATTTCATTCTGAATTAGTTTCGAACGTATTCGACACATCGAGCCAATTACGTAAAAATACTGTGTGTATAAATAGCCACTTTCTTAATTAAATGTAATGTTCATTTAAAACGTTTGCGAAAATATAAAATTCTGAATAAATTCAGAATCTGGCATGCGCTTTGGATTGATTCTAAAGACGTTCCGAACAGGTTCCGAATTAATTCGGAATTACTACCGCGAACAAAGCTATTATTATTTGGTTTTTGACTCATTTCTTTCCACAAATATTTATTGGGGAAATTCAATCTAATGTTTTTTCGATAATACACTATTTTAAATGAAACGAATATATATATATATATATATATATATATATATATATATATATATATATATATATACAGGGTGTTCGTTCGCCAGGTTGATATAGGGCAATAACATGGGATACCGTTAATATGCAGAATACTTCTTTCTGAAGTAAAATTCGGAGAAATACTTTTTTTTAAATGTTTTTTAGAATTCTCAATAATTTTTCCTGCTAAATCAGTATGAGTTAGAGGAAAAAAGTTACTTAGCTATTATGTAGCTAATTTTTTTTTTTATTTTACTGATTTTTTTTTTTAGATTTTTCTGAGTAAATTTTGAAAAAAGTTATATTTTGAATTTTTTCAAAATATAACTTTTAATTAGGTATGTTACTAATTATTTCGATTTATTTTGTTTTCTGCAAATCGAATTCTTATTCCAGGTTGGTTCATTCCGCGATAGAAGAAAAGATGAAGATGAATCACGCTCCGTAACAATTCATATGTAATTTTCTTTGAATAAACGTTACATATATCGTTTTTTTGAGTATTTTATTTTTAAATTTTATTTTTTTAGAATTTTTTTCGGCATGGAACGCATTATCGTATTTTACATTAATTTATATGGTAAAAATTGTTTCGCTTAACGAGTGTTTCGCTTTACGAGTAAGACTCCGGAACGATATTATGCTCGTTATGCGAGGTTCCAATGTTTATTATGTTTTGTGTATTTCAGATTTTGCATATTAAAAATTGTTTAAATAAAAATATTTTAGAAATTGTCAGTATTCTAAAATTTATTTAATGAATAAATTTAAATTTCCATTATACAAGACTTTCCCACGACAAGATCTGTATTCTAAAAACTCAGTTGAAGTAAAATATTGGTTTAATCCAGAGGTTCCCAAACTTTTTTGCCTCGTGGACCACTTGCCATGTTTTTCGGTTTTGGGTAGACCCCCCTGCTTACCCGATATTGATTTTTTGCAAATTCAACGACTTTAGATGTATTTTTGACAGTTGGTATAGTGCTACTTACTTTGAAAGATTTAAATTTCTAACTGTAGTGAAGTGTAGTGTGAAAAACTTCAAGAAACACATAATAAGTTTTATACATTTATTAATTAAATTCAAATTAAAACGAACCAAATTAAAATTTAGTATCTGTTACATAAAATAACTATGCAAAAAATAAATGAATGTAGCCGCTACATGCTACAATTTACCGCGGAAAAATACTTTTTTTTACAAAATAAAAACTTACACGCAGAGAAAATAAAAACGTACGCGGGCGGAGCTGCGGGCAACTGCTAGTTTATAATAATTTTTAAACAGTTTCATATATCAGAAAATATACCAAATAATTTAAATTTTAATATAGTTTTTCATCATGTTTTATAAACATTTATGTGTTAAAAAATTTTACTTCATAGATATACTTTCATAATTTATGTAGATACTTATATGTCTTTATATTATAAGGCAGTATTATGTAAGTACATAAATAGGTACTATCTGTGTATGTGGATTACTCCATTCATGGAATGCAAAAATTAATCTACTATTGTTGACCCCCCATTTTCGTTTCATGAACCCCCACTTTTTTTTTCGCTGACATGGACCCCTTACAGGTCGTCGTCGACCCCTGGAGGTCGATATAGACCATTTTGGGAATCACTGGTTTAATCGGAAGTCGACCCTAACTTTCTCATTTTAAATAGAATACTCATTTTTATTTTATTTTATTATTAGATTGAGGAGTAAATTTTATATATGATACATTTAAAACATTTTACATTAGTTTAACTGTTTTTGACGTATTTCAACTTTTTAGTTTTTTTTTGTTTGAAATCGGCAACCTATTTCAGGGTCCGTATCTCAAGAATACAATCAAATATTTCCAATTTGTAAGCGGGATCGTATTAGGAAAGCTTTGGGCTAGCTTTTCATAAAACATAAATTAAAACTATTTAAAACATGGCATAACTTATAACATTGAAAATAATGAAGGTAAAATACCATTTGATCTCTCCAAGGACCAGAATATAACTAATTTACTGAAACTAGTTGATACATTGTTTAAAGATGCAAAAAAAGGTAATGTCGAAATTATCAGCAAGCTGAGAGCAGTAAAACTTGATGAGTTTGTAGCTGTGACAAATGCTCGTAATAATCAAGGAAAAACATTACTTCAAGTTGCAATAACTAATAAACATAAAAATATTGCAAGTAAATTGCTAGAAATGCTTAAAACAAACCAGCTCAAAATTTAAAAGATGTTAATATAGAAAGTCAGTAGAGTTAATTTAAGAAACGATAGATAGGAGATTGTGAAAAGGGTTTAGTTTTTTAGATGAAACAAGGTAGAGAAGATACCTTGTTTCACCTCTCCCCTGAACAGATACAAAAGTGGAGTTAGAGGCTTAAAATTTTAAGTAATATTTTGATAAGCTATAATATTTCATTATTTTGTAAAAAATATTATAATATTATAATATTGTTTTGCATGTAAAATTTTATTTCAATAATTTTATTGCAGAGAACATTGTTATTTATTTACATATTATTCTTTCTATCAAAAATAATTGACTCTTTATTATTCGCTATCACGCAAGCAATCTTATCAATTTAAGTGAGCAACGAAATTGGGATATGTAAAAAAATTGAAAAATTTTACACGTTTGATTGCGCGCTCAACGTGAATAAGAACTGAGGCTATTAAATATCCTTTAAGAACTTCTCGTGTGAATTGAGGATTTATGGCAACAGGAGATACAGTTAATGTACAATAACGTTTTAAAATTTCACTTCTAATTTGAGGAAATATTTTGTCAGCAAGAATCAAAATTTTGAGAGGGAATTTCATCCATGCAGAAACATACTAAAATTTAGTTATACTAACAAAAAAAAGTACTTCTTTTTTCGAAGACATTAAGTATCACTTTAGGATGTACAGTAGGTAATTTAACTACAAAAAAGATAATATTTTTATTTTTTTTAACTACATCAAGATAACTTTTAATTTAAACTACTTTAGAGAAATTAATTTTTTCCTAGTGAACTAACAAATAGTATTTTATTATTTACTACATAAAATACTTGATCTTGACAACTACGTTAAATTTGTTAATTTATTGTTTCAAGAAGTAAACATTTGTTTTCAAAATATTACAATTCTTCTGGGTATTACATTATATTTGTATGTTGTATTTTAACGGACAAGTCTGATTATGTTTTATTCAGCTGTGAACTTTTGTAGTGTATAGTCGCATAAAATGTCGAGTTAATATAATGAAAAATTCTAACACTGTGTTATTTATAAGAGTAGCACATTTAGCATTTTTAAATAGAAAATTGAAGAAGTGGGTTAAAATTTCCGACGCATCAATTACTTTACAAGTAATTGAAGATACAAGTAAGTATATATTGAATTCTTATTAGTTAATTACTTATTAAAAAATTAATGTTTTACCGTTGTTTGAATTGCGCAATATATACAAAATACACATAAATGGTTTTCCAAATACCTATGTATATAATACAGTACTCGTCTGTTTTCATAATTGCATTAAAATTTTTAATTTCTAATTTATAATTATAAAAACTTTAACATATTAAAAAATCTTTCAGAATTCATTATATTAAAATAAAAGGCTTTAAATAAATATTAATACAGAACTTAAACCTAAAGCCTTTTATTTTTATAAAAACTTTATTTATCAATTATATATATATATATAGTGTGTCTGCTTAAGTTCGCACCATATGGAAAACTTTTTTATTAATTTTACGAAAAAAAGTTATTCTTTATAAAAAGTTCTGCATGTTCTAAAATCTAAAATACAATCATCAGATATCAATTTTTTTCAGTCGTATACGAGATTTGTCAGAAAATATTAATTTTGTCCAACAGTAAAGTAAATTTATTTTTGAAAATATCGGAAACTTTTATCTTTATTCGTTAAAAATTTGATAACCTTTACGTTTCTTAATCTCTATGTTGCATTATTTTGATGATGCATTAAAATAAATAATACATAACAAAATAGTTTATTTTACAATAATTAAAAAATTAATAAAAATTTTTCCATGTAATTGGATGTAATTGCATATTTGAACGTAGTTTTTAGTTCTGATCAACTTTTCTTAATAACAATTTTCGATATTGTCAAAAATAAAGGTAATTTACTCTTGAGCCAAATTCATATTTTTTGAGAAACCGCGTATACGACTGAAAAAAATTAATATCTGATGGTTGCATTTTAGGTTTAAGACCATGCAGAACTTTTTATAAAGAATAACTTTTTTTCGTAAAATTAATAACAAAAAAGTTTTTCATATGGTGCCAACTTAAGTAGACACACTGTATATGTATATAATATATATATATATATATATATATATATATATATATATATATATATATAAACAAGTATAAAATACGTTCATTGTAAACCTAATTTTAATAAATTTGTAAACCCCTGTCAAATCATTAAAAATTAATACAACACACACACACACACACACATATATATATATATATATATATATATATATATATATATATATATATATATATACATACTCATACATACATATATCAAAACATACATACAATCACACTATGTACCCAAAAGAGTGTGACACAAACTATTTTCATTACCCCGAAATCTATTTTTTCCAAACATTCCTATCCAAACAAGCAACTTTGGTTCTAGCAACATTTAATGGAGTATTTCGATATACAAACGGATGATTATAGAAATAGAAAAATATTATTGTACGGATCATCTCTTCCTGACGTAACTATTATCATATTTCCTATATCTATCACTGCACATTGCGAATTAATCAGGATGCATTTCTTTTTTATATTTGTATGGAAAACTTTTTATGTTATTATATTATTATTGTTAACCGAAACAACAACATGAACATTGAAGGGATATCTGTACGAAAATGGTGTAAGTATTTTTTATTCATATTTTTCAAAATATAATGATAATTTGTATGCGTACCTATAGGTGGGCGATATGTACGACACGATAGAGACAGGTATACCAGACCCAGGGCGGATGTGGGTATTGGGGTATTATGGTATAGTTATATCCTGTCCAGGGTATACAATAATATTTCTATATGACAGACGTACAATAAATATTCATTGTAAGTTATATAATAGCAATTATGAAAATATATTAAATTTGCTCTATTTCAGATTGCGAAAATTAATATATCAATAACCCACGTAAATTTTATATACATATATACATATCGGTATACTATTGTGAAAAAAAAAATATGATTATTTTAAAAAGTTAATTATGTTTTTAAATAAATTTATATTTGAAAATAACTAAAATAATTTAATATGTAAAATTATTAAAATTATTAAAATTAAATACATATTTTCTAAATACATAATACTATTCAGTGCTTTTCCGCTATCTCGTTCCTGTACGAAAAAAAAAAGGATGTAAACAGTTTCCAATCAGAAAATTAATATTGGATTCGCATTCTACGAGGTGAAGTTAGTCGAAATTGATACCTCACTTGTCAAAATTGCTAAATTTAAAGTATAAGAATAGACATAGTCTTCCACGATGTCTCAAGAAAATCTTAAGAAAAGATATGAACATCTTAAGATCACAGACATTTAACTATATTATACGTAGGATGTCAAAAACGTATATTTAAAATTGTTTTATTTATTATATTATATAATATTTTTGCATAAAAATTCCATTTACGTATATAAAAAAGATATATTCAGGCGTGGGTGTTTTCCGGTACAACTCTGATAAATTTATAGTTTATAATGATTTTTGTACGTTTTAAACACCATTTTTCTCGCAATAGTTTTACTTGATTTTATTTGCTTCAGCAACAAGGACGTAACCATACAAATTAAATTAGATGACGAGGAATTTTCTGATAGCAAAACAAAAAGTTAGTATAAAAAATATCATTGTTATATTTTTTTGTATACTTAATTGAAAATTAATTTTAGAATTTAGTAGCGAATTGACCAGTACAATGTCAATAAATTCGGAAATGTTTAGTTCAGAATCAGGCAGTCCTACACCATTAAAACGGTCTAATTCAAATGTGTCTTTTAATGAAAAAAGTAAAAAATTAATATTATTAAATTATTCAATTTCAAAAATATACATTTATTTATTTATTAGGATTTGGAACAAGTATTGAAAAGTTGCGCAGTAGGAAGAACTATAATAAATGAGTATGAAAGAAACAAAAATTAATCATTTTTACAAGAAAACAATTAACAAATATAATTGTGTGTACAATGATTGAAAAATATGGAAATTATCCGAAAAGAGACATAAAATTACAAATTGCGAAAGAAATCGTTAATTTTTTTTGAATGTTATAAAAATTTTACTGGAACTTGATATGTAAATATTGTGAACTGAATATTTATGTTTTTCAAACTAACACTTATACCGTTTACACTTATATTATTTCAGAAACTTTTTTTTTTGATCCGGTAGACAGGACTGGATTTTTTGAAACTAGATTAAGAACAATTAATAGAAAATTATATTATTATAAAGAAAATCGAAAATCCAGACAATTAAAATCAACTATTTTTGAAGAAGGTGAAACGAATATGGAAAATACAGAGTTTGATGAATCAATCACATTTTTAAAAAATGCGTGTGTGAGAACGCAAAAAAAAAGCGAGATATTTGAGCAAATGCTACATACTTTCAATCATAAAACAACACTGCTTAGCAATATTATAGAAATATACCCACGATTCAAAGATACTTCTGGATTGGTAATATATTAATTAATTTATTAAATATATTCTATAAGTTATATATAACGATGAAATTATTTTTTATAGATATCGCTACAGTAGAAAATAACAAAATAAGAGTAACTGTAAAACTGAACAAACTCAAAATGGAGGAGAAGCAAAATGAACATTGGAAGTAATAGATGTTTAAATTGCTGTTAATTTGTTTTGTTAATTGATCGATTGTTTTTAGGATTTATTTCCTTGATGAAGATGTCCTGTATGTTGCTGACAATTTTCTTAAAATATATTATAATATGGAGTATGTTACTATAAAAGCACCAGCCTTGTATCAGAATTATATTTGTGGTCTGTGTGCGAAAATGGAAGAAGATCTATGAATTTATTTTAAAAAAAATTTTAACATTTAGTAACATCTGCATTAATTTCCTGAACGATTTTGAAAAAATGTTGATAGAAAAAAAAAACGTTTTGAATGAAAATATTATAAATAAAATAAAACGGTTTCTGTATTAATTTATATTAATAATCGACTTTTCGATACTTTTTGTACATCATCGTCAAAACGTCGATTAAATAAGAATTTATACAGAACTAAAACCAAAAATCGTTTTAATTTAATATAATAAGTTCTGAAAATTTTTTTACCATATAATAAATAAATTATATTTAAAAAATAATTAAAAATAAGGAAAAATAAAAATATCTCAATTTTTTTATGATGACTCAAGGTGTATTTTAAATGTTACTTTAAAAAATAAAAAGATTATTCTTATAATGAGTAAAATTATTTATATATTTTCCATCAGTAGTTTTATTCAAATATTTTGTTGTAATTCAAATAAAATGGCATATAATTCTGTATTAATTTTTATTAATATCGACGTATGCAACGTAAAAATTGGGTGTGGGGGGGGGGTCTGTCTGTCCTAGGGAGTTGGGGGAAATTTTTGTTATTTTTGCGAGAAATTTCCAGCCGCGTTTTTGAGATATTTTCGATTAAAGATTTTTTTGCAAACATTAATAATTAATAGCCGAGGGGTGGTCGTACGGGATAGGGGGTTGAAATATGTTAATAGCAACACTAAGTGTTGCGGGGTACACTTAGTGTACACTTAGTGCTATTAACATATTTCAACCCCCAACCTTGTACGACTACCCCTCGGCTATTAATTATTAATGTTTGCAAAAAACATCTTTAATCGCAAATATCTCGAAAACGGCTGAGAATTTCGGAAAAATAACAAACGCCTCGTGATTTACAAATCATTGTTCAATTATGGCCGTACTACAACATATCCAAAAATCAACTCCTAGGACACCCCTTTATTAATTAAGCCAACCTCCAAAAATTTAATAAAAAGTTAACAAATTTATGTGTGAAAAAAAAAACAGGAAAACATGAAAAAATTTTATTTATTGATAAACTGTGATAAGTTACCAAATTTGCTAAAAAAAACTATCAGGATAACATGATCGTTTGCAATACACATTAGTTTTCTTGACACAAATTTTTCATTTCTTGCTTTCCTGACAGAAATTTTTCATTTCATTTCATGATAAAATTTTATTAAAAAAGCGTAACTTAGACAATCCCGCAATGCATCTATGTTAAACTAGCTGCCTATAAGTTTTTCCAGCAAGGGGTCACTGCATTTTTTGTGCTTTATTTAGGAAAATGAATAACAAATTTGGTTTTCTAATAATTTTTCAGAGAATGTTAAACAATTTTGACAATTCTGAAAGATTTACTTACATACATACATACATACACAATCACGCCATATACCCAAAAGGGTGTGGCACAAACTCTTTTCATTATCCCGAAATCAGTCGCCTCCAAACACTCCTATCCAAACAAGCAACTTTCGCTTCATCCACATTCATAATTCCTCTCATACATGCTCTTCTATTCCTACTACTTGGAAACTTTCGCTCACGCAAAACACTCTCAATCATATCACTCCAACTACTCATTGGACGTCCACGCAAACGTAAACCATCAAAATCATTCAAATAAATCTTTTTAACCAAACGTTCATTAGACATTCGCTCAACATGTCCGAACCATCTTAACTGACTAACACCAACTTTTGCTACAACATTTTTTTCAATTTCACACTCATCATACACTAGTCTATTTCGTACCCGATCTCTCCTAGTTACACCACATACCCCACGTAAAAATCTCATTTCCACAGCAGTCATTTTTCGTTTATGCTTTTGCAACCAAATCCAACATTCACTACCATACATCACCGTAGGCACCAAAACTGCATTGTATATACTTAAACGGGCTTCTTTTGAAACATTTACATTCCTAGCAAAAGTTCCCAAAGCACCCAAAACCTTACAACCAGCATTTACTCTCCTTAAATTTAATATTTGAGGAACTGGGGAAAATTCAAAAATATACCTACACAGTTATTTGTTTAAGGAAAAAATACATTCAGTTTTTTTTACTTATACAACTATATTATTTGGTTAATCACATAGTTAACTATGTGTGATTAAGTTCGTAAAACACACTTAAATATCTTGTTAACTTAACAATGTAATTAAATTGTTAAAATACACTTTAATAATCACATAATTAAAACTTATAAAAGTAAATTAAAATAATACAAATTGGTATCGTAATCACACGCTTAACATAATTTTACATATTACATAATTTACATTTACAATTACATTACATAATTAAGTTCGCAATACACACTTAATTATGTTAAATGATTACGTTAATTTTGTTAAATGAAATTTGGAATAATTAACTGATTACACTAAAGAAAATACGTGGTTAAGTATCATTCAAACTGCCGTTTTAGTTTTACGCACAAGCACAAAAATTTGACCAAGCCAAATACTAAATACATTTTTTAATTTTTACATCAAGTGTTAAGATTGGTCAAATTCTTGTGCTAAAACTAAAACCATTGAGTAAATAAGTAAATAATAAATAAAAAATAAATATTTCTTTAATCAATGCTAAAACTAAAACAGCAATCTGTATGAGACTTGTTCAAGACTTAGAATTTTTGTAGCTTTTCTCGAGAAATATTTATTAGAATATCTGTAAAGTATATGGGTAAAATTGAGCTATCTATGAACTGTGCGAATTTGCTACGATATATATATATACAAGGTGTTTGCAATCAAGGTATTTTATTTTTAAGGGGTGATACTACAGGTCAAAACAAGGCGATTAACGCCAAAACACCTTAGTAAAAGTTTTCTAATAAACGAGATATTCATTTTTTTTTAAGTAAAATGGTAGCATATGGTATAATTTTTATTATCCAGCTCACAAAAAAAATTATTCTTCATAATAGTTTTGGATTTGCTTGAAACGAATAAAAATGTAAAAATATTCCAGGTTTTAAATACAGGGTGACTTGGATTTGCTGATTTGTGTTTCAACTTTTAGGTAAAATACCCTTATTTGATTAATAGGATTATATTATGTTTAAAATTACAATTTAAGCTTACATACAAAAGTAAAAGTTGTAAAGCTTACATACAAAAATATCTAATATCTCGTTTATTTGAAAACTTTTGCTAAGGTGTTTTAACAATCGACGATCGGCACAAATTTTTGTATGTAAACTTAAATTGTAATTCTAAACATAATATTCAAATAAAATTATTCAAATTTTTTAAATAAGGGTATTTTACCTAAAAGTTGAAACACAAATCAGCAAATCCGAGTCACCCTGTATTTAAAACCTGGAATATTTTTACATTTTTATTCGTTTCAAGCAAATCCAAAACTATTATGAAGAATAATTTTTTTTGTGAGCTGGATAATAAAAATTATACCATATGCTACCATTTTACTTAAAAAAAAATGAATATCTCGTTTATTAGAAAACTTTTACTAAGGTGTTTTGGCGTTAATCGCCTTGTTTTGACCTGTAGTATCACCCCTTAAAAATAAAATACCTTGATTGCAAACACCCTGTATATATATACAGAGTGTCCAAGATAACTCTGTATGCATGGGGATCTTCGGAACTGTTAGAGATACGACCTCGGTTAAATTAGATAAAAGTTGCCTCATTAGTAGGTGAGTTTAGTTTTTTTCAAAAAAATCCTTAGGTTACTAGATATAGACAAAAATGCAAATTTTGCTGTTTTATATTTTCGCTTATAACTCTATCATTCAAAACGGTACATTATTTTGGTTTGCACTTTTTTAAGATACTTTTTTACACAGAATTTCCAGGAGTAACTAAAATTTTTGTGCCATGTACCGTTTTCGAGATTTATGATGCAACTTTTATTTTTCTTATGTAACTATTATTTCAATGTAGTGTTATTAAAAAGATATTTTTTTTTTCTTTCCAGTGATATAACATAGTCCTACTTTATCTTAAATAATAACATGGAAAATTGAAAAAAATCTATTTTGCAAAGTAATAATTTATTTTTTTAGTTGAAAACTGAGTAGGCTATGTAAAAACAAATGAAACATGAGCTATACTTTATTTTAAACAATAATATAAAATTATAATACAAAAAAAAAACAATTTAAAAACCAAAAAATGACCGAAAACCTGTTAATGAAGAAAATGAGAATATGGTGTTGCAATGTTGAAGAACCATCGATATCCTTACGACAAATAGAACATAACATTAATGTACCAAAATCTTCTACTCAATTAATTTTAAGAAAACATAAGTACCATGCATATAAGGTACACAAATCCCAAAGTCTTCGGCCGGGAGACAATGAAAGGAAATTGCATTTTTGTGAATGGTACAAAAATAAGTGCAGAAATTATCTGCGTTTTCAATGCAAAATATTATGGTCTGATAAAAGTAGGTTTACAAAAAACGGTCTTTTTAATCGTCATAATTTTCGTTATTGGAGCTCGCAAAATCCAAGACTTGTCAGGCACCAAGAGAGACTTGGGTTTAATGTCTGGTGCGGAATTTTAGGAAATCGATTAATTGGACCTATAATTTTTCAAGGTAATCTAAATGCAAACACTTACCTTCACATACTACAGAATCAAGTTGAAGACAAAATTGATAATTTGCCATTGGCTGAAATTGTTGACATATGGTTCCAACAGGACGGGGCGCCTCCTTAAATAATCGATTGCCAAATCAGTGGATAGGTAAACATGGAAGAATTCAGTAGCCGGCAAGATCGCCGGATTTGACACCATTAGATTTTTACCTTTGGGGATACGTTCAAAACAAAGTTTACGAAAAAACGTACGACAATGTAGCAGATCTAGAAAGAGCGGTATTAAATACCTTTAATAGAATACCGCGTGCCACATTACTAAAAGTAACACAAGCTACGCTTGAGAACACGTATGTGCATTCAAAAAAAAAACTGTGGGTTATTTGAACATTTAATGTAATTTTACTGTTACAGTTATCAGTTATTACGAATGTAAAATATGTCATTAATATTTAATAATTTTTTTTTGTATTATAATTTTATATTATTGTTTAAAATAAAGTAGGGCTCACGTTTCATTTGTTTTTACATAACCTAATCAGTTTTCAACTAAAAAAATAAATTATTATTTTGCAAAATAGATTTTTTCAATTTTCCATGTTATTATTTAAAATAAAGTAGGACTATGTTATATCACTGAAAAGAGAAAAAAAATATCTTTTTAATGACACTACATTGAAATACTAGTTACATAAGAAAAATAAAAGTTGCATCATAAATCTCAAAAACGGTACATGGCACAAAAATTTTAGTTACTCCTGGAAATTCTGTATAAAAAAGTGTTTTAAGAAAGTGCAAACCAAAATAATGCACCGTTTTGCATGAGAGAGTTATAAGCGAAAATATATCTAATACCTAAGATCTAGTAACCTAAGAAATTTAAAAAAAAAAAAATAAAAGATGACTAAACTCGTCTACTAATGAGGCAACTTTTATCTAATTTAACCGAAGTTATATCTCTAACAGTTCCGAAGATTCCGATGCATACAGAGTTATCTTGGACACTCTGTATATATATAATATATATATATATATACACCTAGACCTCACTTTGCGTCGTGGTTACGTTCCAGAAAAACACGACGCAAATTGAAACGACGCAAAGTGAATTATGATTTTCTATAGCATTTTCTATAGCAAAAAAATTAGACTCGAACCCAAAACAACGCAACTTCGAAAATCTAACGACGCACAGTGAAAATTGGTACTAATTCAGCAGCGACGCAACTTCGAAAAAACGCAAAACGAAACGACGCAAAGCGAGGTCTAGGTGTATATATATATATATATATATATATATATATATATATATATATATATATATATATATACAGGGTGTAACAGAATAACTATTCCTAATTTTAACTGGAGTATCCTGGGCTCAGAATATGAAGATTTAATGCAAATCACTGAGATAAAATGTGGCTCCTGACAGAGCTACAGGGTATTTTATATAAAAATTTAAAAACGATTTTTGCCCAGTACTTTAAAACTATTTGACGTATACTTATCATTCTTGGCAGGAAATGTAGGTTTTAAAAATTCAGTTTTTAATTTTTTTCTACTAAACGATGCATCCTAAAATAATGGTTTATTCACTAGATTATAGTACTCATTATTCCGCATTTTTCCGTATTATGCTTATTTTCCTACACTTCATAGTTTTTCAGAAAAAAAAATAAAAACAGTATTTCTTCGAATTTAACTCGAGAAAGTAGTATATCGCAATTTATCGAAATTACATGTTAAACGCCCATACGAACTTGACGAACGAACACCCGGTATATATAACATTGGATATTATTAAAACTTATATAAATTTAAAATAATGTATTTATGAATTTTTTTACTTTGCATTATAAATCAATCATAAAATAAAATTTATTATAGAAAATTATAATATCAAAATGTCCTTCAGGTGTTTTTTAATTAATAAATAAATAATTAAAATGTAACAATAAATTTTACTGAAAAAAATTGACTAAAATAGATATACAAAAAATATATGATTTCCGCACATTAAATATTATAATAAAATAGAAATATTATATAAATAATAAAAAAAAACAACAGTGTATTGATGGTAATAAACAATTTAATTTATTTTAATTTTGCATAATATATAAATAGGAACATTTTTGTATCAAATATCATAATACTGTTTTGAGTAAATCAGAGTTGTATATCCAAAAAAAAATCAAAAATGAATTTCGTTTTTATTATGGCAATTTTTGCGATTTTCCTGGTTGGCATTATTGTAAGTACAAATTTTGATTAATATTCAAAGATATAAATTTAAACTAATATTATATATATTTATATATATATATATATATATATATATATATATATATATATACATATACAGTGTGTCCCCGGATTGAGTTCACTATAGGTGTAATCGGCAAAAAAATTTATTTTCATGTTTTGGGATTCCGCCCTGCTTTGTCTGAAAACAATTTTAAGCATATTTTTAGATTTTTAAAAATTAGGGCGGCCATGAAAAATGTAAAAAACTGTTTTATATTCAGGTAAAGTGCCTTTTTGGTCAATAATACAGCATAATGTTCTTGAGAAAAATTGTTCAGAATATGAAATTATGGCTCTGTGCAAAATTTTAGAAAGATCAATTTAAAAAAAAAATGCGGACATAACGCCGACTGGACAAAACGCCGACTGTTCATTGGCATTTGCGCAAGCTAAATAAACAAAAGGTGGACGCTTGCAAAAGACAAAATGTTGGGGGTTAAGTAGAATCTGTCAATACATCAATCTCATGCAAAATATCTATCAATAACAACGATTAGCTTGCGTAAATGCGAATGAAAGGTCGGCGTAGTGTCCTCAGTCGGCGTTTTGCCCAGTCGGCGTCTAAAATTTTACACAGAGCCATAATTTCATATTCTGAACAAATTTTCTCAAGAAAATTATGCTGTATTATTGACCAAAAAGGCACTTTACCTGAATATAAAATAGTTTTTTACATTTTTCATAGCCGCCTTGATTTTTAAAAAACTAAAAATATGCTTAAAATTGCTTTCAGACAAAGCAGGGCGGAATCCCAAAACATGAAAATGAAATTCTTAAATTTTTTGCCGATTACACCTATAGTGAACTCAATCCGGGGACACACTGTATATATATATATATATATATATATATATATACATATATATATATATATATATATATATATATATATATATATATATATATATATATATATAGGGTGATTTATAACGTCGGGGAAAAACTACACCGGATGATTTCCTATGAGTAATCTAAATAAAAAACTTCAATAATAAACATATGTCCGAAAATGCTTTCTAACGGAACTGTAGTCGTTAGAAGTTTTCTAACATTTTGTTTGAACACTAGTAAACCAATTTACTAGTTTATAAATTTTTGTACACACATAAATAAATATTTAATAAACAATTTACAATAATTAAAAATTGAAGACAAATTTTGTCGGGACGCAGTAAGTCATAACTAGTAAATTGGTTTACTAGTGTTTAAACAAAATATTAGAAAATCAATCAGTAATTTTACAATTATTGAGAAGTTTATGACTTGTTTTTTTTTTCCTGATAAAATAAATAAGGTTAACGCGATTGATGTTACAGGTAATAAACTTTTAACGGCTACAGTTCTGTTAGAAAGCATTTTCGGACATATGTTTATTTGAAGTTTTTCATTTAGATTACTCATAGGAATCATCCGGTGTAGTTTTTCCCCGACGTCATAAATCACCCTGTATATACGTGTCCGACGCCCCCCCCCCCAAGGCTAGCAGAATTAGCACAATTTTTATTCGTTTAGTCATATATTCAGCAGTCACTTCTAACGCTACAATTATTTACCCCAAAATATTGAGCCAAAATTCATTATTTTAAACTATTAATTATTCGATTCATGTAAGATAAAGTGAAAATCTGGGTAGTATTTGCTTTTTTTTTTGCTTCTCCAAGATAAAATCCTTGCCCCCCCCCAAGATAAAATCCTGGCTGCGCTACTGTATATAACGTATTTTCAAATACATGTCCTGTGTTTATATTAAATATACTGTTTATTTTCTACTACTTTTTTAATTCCGATAATGAAAATGCAATAAAATCCAGAGCCGGCTAGACCAACGAAATGAAAATATTAATTTCTGTTTTAGATTAATATAAAATAAAATAGTTTTAAGATAAAATTCTGTTAATTATTTATAAAAACAAGATTAGAAGTATATGGGTAAACCCATATATAGACTACTTTGACATTTCTCGGAAAGTTGGCAACACTGTATTTTAATAATATTATAATTTATGTGGGCACTAGGACATACTTTTCTGAAAATTTGATCAAAATCGAATAAATAATGTAGCCACAATGAATTTTTTAAAAATTTTGTGATTTTTTTTTTCGATAAGTTGGCAACACTGTATTTTGTTAAAATTGCATAATTTATTTAGGCACTAGGAAAAACTTTTATGAAAATTTGATTAAAATCGGTTAAATAAAATGGTCATAATAAATTTTTAAAAATTTTACTAATTTTTTTCTCGGAAAGTTGGCAACACTGTATTTTGTTAAAATTACATAAATTATATGAATACTAGGAGAATCTTTTGTGAAAATTTGAGTAAAATCGGTTGAATAACATGGCCATAATAAAATATTAAAAACTTTAGTAATTTTTTTCTCGGAAAGTTGGCAACACTGAATATTAATAAAATTATGTAATTAATTGGAGCATTAGGGAAATCTTTTCTGAAAATTTGATCAAAATCGGATAAATAACGTAGCCAATATGAATTTTTAAAAACTTTAGTAATTTTTTTCTCGGAAAGTTGGCATTACTGGAAAAAAACAAAACCACATGACCATCTTGAGCACTAGACAAATTTATCCTGAAAATTTCATTAAAATCGGTTGAACCGTCTAGGAGGAGTTGCGGCCACAAAATTTTGACTTACGACCGAGCGAGCGAGTGAGCGAGCGAGCGAGCGAGTGAGCGAGCGAGCTGACGACGCACATCCATACACCCACATAAACTAAGTTCAGATTCGTCATCTACAGGCTATATGAAGGATTTCTATACAATTTTTTTTTTTTTTTGAAAATGTTACAGACACCGTACCAAACGCTATACTACTTTTCCTCGTAACTTTTCCTCGTACTTTTCCTCGTAAGTCCGTAAGTCCGGTCGTAAGTCAAAATTTTGTGGCCGTAACTCCTCCTAGACGGTTCAACCGATTTTAATGAAATTTTCAGGATAAATTTGTCTAGTACCCAAGATGGTCATGTGGTTTTGTTTTTTTCCAGTGATGCCAACTTTCCGAGAAAAAAATTACTAAAGTTTTTAAAAATTCATATTGGCTACGTTATTTATCCGATTTTGATCAAATTTTCAGAAAAGATTTCCCTAATGCTCCCATTAATTACATAATTTTATTAATTTTCAGTGTTGCCAACTTTCCGAGAAAAAAATTACTAAAGTTTTAAAAATTTTATTATGGCCATGTTATTCAACCGATTTTACTCAAATTTTCACAAAAGATTCTCCTAGTATTCATGTAATTTATGTAATTTTAACAAAATACAGTGTTGCCAACTTTCCGAAAAAAAAATTAGTAAAATTTTAAAAAATTTATTTTGACCATTTTATTTAACCGATTTTAATCAAATATTTATAAAAGTTTTTCCTAGTGCCTAAATAAATTATGCAATTTTAACAAAATACAGTGTTGCCAACTTATCGAGAAAAAAAATCACAAAATTTTAAAAAAATTCATTGTGGCTACATTATTTATTCGATTTTGATCAAATTTTCAGAAAAGTATCTCCTATTGCCCACATAAATTATAATATTATTAAAATACAGTGTTGCCAACTTTTCGAGAAATGTCAAAGTAGTCTATATATGGGTTTACCCATATACTTCTAATCTTGTTATTATACAAATAAGTAGATCACAGGAATTAACATACTACAATTCAAAGGTCGTTAAACTCAATTATTATAGTTCTTTAATTAATGGAAGCCAAATTTTATTCAACTTAGTGCATTCACAGTGATTTATGTATCTATATATCTATTTATGTATGTATATATATCTTCAAATTTTACATTATGAAGATATTCTAAAGCATGTTTAGCAATAGCAGATTTATCTGGATGCATTTAGTTTAGACGAATTGACCTTTTACGTTCTACTGTTTCTTTTAGATTGGCAGAACATAAAGGTTAATTCGTCTGAATCATCTTGATAAATTTGCTATTGCTGAACATGCTTTCGAATATCTTCATGATGTAAAATTTGAAGATACGGTAATAATTGCTAGACCAATCAATATTAGCAATAGATTAATATGACAAGCAATAGAGATTTATAATGAAAAGAATAACATAAATCACTGTGAAGTGGCACTGAGTTTAATAAAATTTGGCTTCCATTATGCTATGCTATGTTCTTTAACAGATTTTGTTCAAATTTTCACAAAAAATTCTCCTGGTGCCCGCATGAATTATGCAATTTTAACAAAATACAGTGTTGACAACTTATCGAGAAAAAAATTACTAAAATTTAAAAAAATTCGTTGTTGCTACATTATTTATCCGATTTTGATGAAATTTTCAGAAAAGTTTCTCCTAGTGCCCACATAAATTATAATTTTTTTAAAATACTGTGTTGCCAACTTTCCGAAAAAAAATTAATAATTATCTAAAAATTTGTTATGCCCGCATTATTTATCCGATTTTAATCAAATTTTTACAGAAGATACCTTTAGTGCCTATAATATTATATATTAGCAAAATACAATGTTGCCAACTTTCGGTAAAAATAAATTTTATTCCTGTTTCTTATCATTTACCCATATACTTCTAGTTTTGTTTACTTAAATGTCATTGATACATTTTTGACCGTTTAACTGTCGTCGAAACGTCGTTTTTATAGAATTTTATCCTGAAACTGTTTTTATATGAATACAATAAGTTTTGAAATATATTTTACTATGTTAACAATTTTTAGATGTCTCAACCAATTGGAAATGAGAATGGATTTGTAAAACAACTTGTTCATAGTGCTAGCTGCAACGGAAACAGAACAACAGCAGCTGGTTAAGTTGCAAATATGGCCGTAATAATTGATCTGAATCAAAATCACAAAAAAAAACATATTCGCACAAAAAATTCTCAAATTGTAATTAATTATAACACTTCTAAAATGTAAAAATTAAATTAGACAAATAAATTAAAGATTAGCAATGTAATTTGTTATTGTAGATTTTTATTTGACATTATCGATAACATACATACATACTGTAACGTGAATTTGAATTCGTGTCGGGGCAGTTCGAACAGTATTGGAAATGTATTAAAATAATCACCACAATATTTGCGATTGTAGTTTGACTAGAATTTATTTACAACACTTAAACACTACATAACAATACTATACAACAACAATGGTTAGCCGAGCGGAGCTTAACAAACAATTACACTATTTACATTACTTATAATTAATCTTATAATTATCGGACTGACAATAACACAACTTATAAACTAACTTCATATTCACTTATACTCGCACACATTTATATCTACATATTTATATCACTATTTATATCACACTATTATTTATTTCAACGAGCCATCACCACCGACCCATTACTATTAGATCGATTACTAGATCTAACCAGATCGGCGCTTCAATGATGACTGCACACATTATTTATCTCACTATTTATATTTAAGCGAGCCATCATCGTTCGGCCAACTAGACCGAGTCCAACGATACAAACAGTTCGCTTGTCTGACGATGACTGATTCTGCTTGTACTTCGTAGCGCCTATATAGGCTGCAACCAATCCTTCTACAACAATCTAGAGTCTCCGTAGAATCTTCGACACATACATACACACAGAGCGCACACCGACATTACGTCATCACGTAAACACAATGCGTAAACACATCCCTTACGCGTGACTCACCGCATGCACACACACACATGTAAGCACGCATACACACACGCAAACATAATTACTTATGCAATCTCAGTTTTGTTACACTGCCTCCTTCTTAAGAGTGTTCCGTCCCGGAACACGCTTGCTCCACCATAGGAGGATATTTTGGGTGTCCGCGAAAATCTCCGCATGCTGGTTCTCCTGCAGCACTATCTTCAGGACCAGCCACCAGTCCAGCGGCTTCTCTGGCTTCAACCGTGCGGTCGGATCTCAACTCGCCAATCCCGACATGCCCCAGCATGTACTTGACGTTCTCCAGTTGACCAATCCGATCCGCAATCTTGCCTCGGACTATCAGTACCATGATGCCGTCCTTTATCGAGAGTGGTACTCCCTGGCCTTTCCGTTACGAACAATTACTGACTAAAGAATTTTCCTGAGCAGATCTACACCCGGCATGCGCCCAGCATACCCTCAACCTGCTCCACTTCAGTCCTCTCAGCCCGTAACCTGCCTCGGACCCCGCCGCATCATGACACAATCCTTTCTCGAGAATCCGTCCTGAATACTCCCGCAGTGCTTTCTCATCTTCTACTGCATGCAATCTTCACCGCCAAGTTCTTCGTTGGCTAGCGACAGTCAACTACGGACATCCACTTGCCGACCGGCGTGATGTTAGATGCCGGCAAGAACCCAGAATACTATCTTCATCCATACGCCGCGATCATAACATTCTGATCGCGTAGTGACAGCATCTTGCTCAAGAAATCACAGCTGCTGCTTCAGATATTTCAACCGAAACATCTACTTGCTTCCAATGACTACAGTGCCTCTCTTTTCCACAATCTTCTACAACTATCTGACCAGCATCCAGATCTTCAACGATCGATGACCCATCAATCCTCGAACAACCAGAACACTTTCGTTGTGTATAGATCGAAGAATTTGAGTGAGGATGTCTACACCGCATGCCCCAAGCATACATCGACCATCCTCCACTCCGATCCATCCAGTCTGTTGTGTTCCATGAACGACCATGTCATCGCCTCGTTGCCCATCAGCCCCACTTCATTCCAAGTTGTGGAACCACTGTACTCAGCCATCATTGGAACTTGTTTCAACCGTAGCACTGTCTTTCTGATGTTTTCATTCTTCATCTTTCTTGGCATAATTATCGCTGTCACTAACACTTTTGCAACAATACCAGTTGCAAGCACACACACAACAATGCCAGTCCGATCATTCCTATCACAGTGTAGATAGATACTAACTTAAAACTATATACACATATAACAAAATACTCGACTTACTAACAAAAATCATTTACAACAATCAGATCTCATCAGTAAATCGAGCTTACATTGTTCAACAATCGCAAATACTCGCCTTCACTCCAACACTGCTCAAAACATACACCCCACACCTGACACCAGTGTAACGTGAATTTGAATTCGTGTCGGGGCAGTTCGAACAGTATTGGAAATGTATTAAAATAATCACCACAATATTTGCGATTGTAGTTTGACTAGAATTTATTTACAACACTTAAACACTACATAACAATACTATACAACAACAATGGTTAGCCGAGCGGAGCTTAACAAACAATTACACTATTTACATTACTTATAATTAATCTTATAATTATCGGACTGACAATAACACAACTTATAAACTAACTTCATATTCACTTATACTCGCACACATTTATATCTACATATTTATATCACTATTTATATCACACTATTATTTATTTCAACGAGCCATCACCACCGACCCATTACTATTAGATCGATTACTAGATCTAACCAGATCGGCGCTTCAATGATGACTGCACACATTATTTATCTCACTATTTATATTTAAGCGAGCCATCATCGTTCGGCCAACTAGACCGAGTCCAACGATACAAACAGTTCGCTTGTCTGACGATGACTGATTCTGCTTGTACTTCGTAGCGCCTATATAGGCTGCAACCAATCCTTCTACAACAATCTAGAGTCTCCGTAGAATCTTCGACACATACATACACACAGAGCGCACACCGACATTACGTCATCACGTAAACACAATGCGTAAACACATCCCTTACGCGTGACTCACCGCATGCACACACACACATGTAAGCACGCATACACACACGCAAACATAATTACTTATGCAATCTCAGTTTTGTTACAATACATACATACACAATCACGCCATGTACCCAAAAGGATGTGGCACAAACTCGTTTCATCATTCCGAAATCAGTCGCCTCCAAACATTCCTATCCAAACAAGCAACTTTCGCTTCATCCACATTCATAATTCCTCTTATACATGCTCTTCTATTCCTACTACTTGAAAACTTTCGCTCACGCAAAACACTCTCAATCATACCACTCCAGCTACTCATCGGACGTCCACGCAAACGAATACCATCAAAATCATTCAAATATATCTTTTTAACCAAACGTTCATTAGACATTCGCTCAACATGGCCGAACCATCTTAACTGACTAACACCAACTTTTGCTAAACATTTTTTTCAATTTCACACTCATCATACACTAGTCTATTTCGTACCCGATCTCTCCTACAAACAAAAAATAAAAATGAAAAGGACATAATAATATATTTATTATAATATAGAAACAGATTGAGATCTAATACAAAAATACAATAATATAATGTTGTTTTTTAACAGAAAAAATACATGTATAAATAATATTTATTGTTACGTAGAATGTCGCGAAGTTTGGCGTATTTTATTTTTCAAATAGTTTTTGTGATAAGTTTCATTCAAGCTAAATATTTTGTACGTAATAACGAAATAAAAATAAAGTAAGATTTAAAAAAAAAATACTTGAGAGAGATACGGGTTTATTCAATAATGTATATCAAGTTTTGTTAATCAGTTAAGATGGCAGTTCGGTCATCTTGAGCGAATTTCTAACAAACGTTTAGTTAAAAGAATATATATATATATATATATATATATATATATATCAATTTTGTTTCGTGGCTGGAAATATTATGTGGAAAAACTTGATGGGAAAAGCAGCCAAGGTTGTTTATTTGAATTAATTAAATACTCATTGTTTTATATTTGACGAGCTTTCGACCAACGTTCGAGTCTTTATCAAGTCGCTAAAAAGACAATGAAGAAAGCATTTATTAGAAAAATTTCAAATAAATATAAATACAATTCTTATAATTAAAAATAAACAAGAATTCATTACAAATATAACACATTATGTAAAATTAATTTAAATCAAATGTACTTACTTAATATTATGAGTATTTTTGTCCTGGGTTCGATCCCCAGACGAGGCAGTTGGACAATTTTTAATTTAATTTTCAAATTAGTATCAATGTGTATTTATTCAACTATTCAATTTAATATATTCTCGCTGACAAGCACCACTCTTACTAATATATTTATATATATATATATATAATATATATATATATATATATATATATATATATATATATATATATATATATAGGTAAATAATTTCGAAGGAGTAGATGAAGTGGTATGATTGAGAGAGTGGTTTGCGTGAGCGAATGTTTTCAAATAGTCGGAATAGAAGAGCATGTATTTCTTGGTATCATGAATGTGAATGAAACTAGAGTTGTTTGTTTGGATAGGAATGTTTGTAGGAAACTAATTTCGGGATAGAAGAAAGAATTTGTGCCACACTTTTTTGAGTACATTCCGTAATTGTATATATATATATATATATATATATATATATATATATATATATATATATATATTTATAAGTTTTGAAATTTATATTTTTTTTTGATTACGCATTTATTATATAATAATTTAAATTGTTATTTTTATAAGTATATGTCTTGTTTATGAAAGTAAATTTAACTTTTATATATTTAAAAAGTGGAACCTCGCATAATGAGCATAATTCGTTCCGAAGTCTTACTCGTTAAGCGAATCAATGTTTACTACTTATATAAATTAATGTAAAATACGATAATGCGTTCCATGCTGAAAAAATACTCAAAAAATGAAATTAAAAAAAAATACTCAAAAAAACGTTATATGTAACGTTTATTCAAAGAAAATTACATATAAATTGTTAAGGAGCGTGATTCATCTTCATCTTTTCTTCTATCGTGGAATGAACCAACCTGGAATGAGAATTCGAATTGCAGAAAACAAAAAAACCGAAATAATTAGTGACATACATACATACACAATCACGCCATGTACCCAAAAGTGTGTTGCACAAACTCTTTTCATCCCGAAATCAGTTGCCTCCAAACATTCCTATTCAAACAAGCAACTTTCGCTTCATCCACATTCATAATTCCTCTTCTCATACATGCTCTTTTATTCCTACTACTTGGAAACTATCGCTCACGCAAGCCACCCTTTCAATCATACCCCACTCCAACTACTCATCGGACGTCCACCTGCAAACGTATACCAACAAAATCATTCAAATAAATCTTTTTAACAGCAAACGTTTATTAGACATTCGCTCAAGATGGCTCCGAACCATCTTAACTGACTCTAACACGGGGCAACTTTTGCTACAACATTTTTTTCAATTTCACAATCATCATACACTAATCGTATTTCGTACCCGATCTCTCCTATTTACACCAAATACCCCACGTAAAAATATTATTTCCACAGCAGTCATTTTCCGTTTATGCTTTTGCAACCAAACCCAACATTCACTACCATACATCAACGTAGGCACCAAAACTGAATTGTTGATAAGGTAAGGAACAAAATTCATAATTTCGGTATTTAATGTTTTCAAGAAAAACGCTCAGACACCTCGATTTTATTTTTTAATTAGCCACCTTATGGCATAAAAATTTTACTTATGACGTCATGCATTTTTGCACAATGACGTCATCATTGGTTTTTTTTAAATGGCAATCCCAATTTTTTTTGCTGGTTTTTATAGATGGTCCAACTACTTAAATGATGGCGTAAAAAAATTAGTACTTTAGATAACCATTTTTTTTTTTGAGAAACTAACACATTTAAAAATTTAAAAAATATGTATCTATAAAACACAGATTGCTTTGAAAAAATGAATAATTAGTTTTTTCGTTGAAATATTGAAAAAAATGTCAAAATCATATATGAAAATGATGAAAATCTATAGATTTTCATACATGATTATGACATTTTTTTCAATATTTCAACGAAAAAAATTATTATTCATTTTTTTTTAAAGCAATCTCTGTTTTATAGATACATATTTTTTAAAATTTTTAAAGTGTGTTATTTTCTCAAAAAAAATAGTTGTTTAAGGTACTAAACATGCAATACAGTCGATTCCGCTTAATTGGGCCACCGCTTAATTGGGACAGCCGCTTATTTGGGCCAAATCTCAAAGAACAGAAACCAAACCAAGGAACCAACAGTAAATTTACATGTTTAATTGGGACAACATTCCGCTTAATTGGGACAGTAAATTTAAGATCACAGTATATATTATGTTACAAATATTCACAAGAAAAAATATTTACTAAAATTTTAATATGATACGCTTCATATCTTTTTGATTCACAACATGGAAAATTATATTTAAAAAACTAGCAAATATGTACCAATTAATTACATTAGTATCGCGCGCTGTGAACTTTTTTCCCAACACATTCATTCACGTATGAAGTACGGACCCACGCGCGCTCAAAGGTTAATGTTTACCCTCCCGTCGGCGTGGCGCGGCACCGGTCAGTAAAGCTGTGAGAGTCTACCCTGCTGTCTCCACTACACCTCGCGCGTGGAAGGTTCGTTAAACTTACATTTTGTCGACAGACTACACTTGACACATTTTTGAATTGAATTAAAAATGTATGTATTTATTTATTATTTTATTTTGGAATTTATTATTATTTTTTCTTAAAAGTTTATATTTTTTTGGTTATATGTAGTTTATAGTTTTTTTCCAAGAATTTATAAAATAAAATTATTGAAAGAAAAATATGGATTGTTTAATTTTATGTAAAATTCGGTTAATTGGGACAGCCGCTTAATTGGGCCAAAATGCCCTAGTCCCGATGTGTCCCAATTAAGCGGAATCGACTGTATTATTAATAAGTATTTCTACAACTATCACATCAACAAAATCAAAACGATCAAAACGGAATCAAAACAAAAATGACATAACAGCATCATGTGTTAAGTTGTCTCGTGTTTATTATGCGTGTGCAGCTAATTTCATTTGTCAAATTTATTTGACGAAAATAGCGGCGCTCATATTTTTATAACGAACAAATTGCAGCTAACTTCTTTCGTCATATTCTCTTGACCAAATGATTGGTGTGAACGGGGTATTAGATAGGAAAAATTGGAATGAGGATAATTTCGAATGGATAAGTATGATGAAAAAAATAAGACAGCTAGGATTTGACGACGATTTATTTAATAAAATTTGATATTATTACCGATCATAAAAATATATCTAAATACGTAAGTATATTACAGGTAAAGTCGGGACAAGATAAAAAGATAGGGACGTCATTAATTTTTGTCACTAGGCAAATAACGTCACTCACTACTCTACTATGTTTATATGAGCTACTCGCGTATAACAGACAGGGGCATTAATGGCTCATTATTTTCCTTTTCTTTGTCAAAATATGAAATTAAATTGCCTACTAACTGTTGACATCGCCTAGACCATCTTTTTGCCATAATAAATTACAAATATACAACAAAATATTCAAATTAAAATTCAAAATATTAAAAATATTCAAAATATAACAAATGAACTAATATAAACGTACTGTGACGTTTGACATTAAAAATCAATGCTGTCAAATATAGCAAAAATAAATAAGTTGTTTTCGATAAAAAAATCCAATAATATACGATATATTTGTATATATTACATTTTAATTTGATTAAAATAACATACGTAAATAGTTACAAGAAGATTTTGTTCATTATATGTAGAATAGAATAAAATTAATTTTGTTCATTAGTGAGTTTCATGTTGTTAAGTTTTATCACGTGATTTTGACGTACCTATCTTTTTATCTTGTCCCGACTATAAGTAAATATCTAAACTATATAAATCACATTAAAGTAATGTAATCTGCGATGGCACTAAAAGTTTCACAAATACTTAAATATCCACTGAATCGCAGTGCACCCAGGCCAGGACCTGTTGTTTTCGCGGCAAACGTCCTACCAACTAGATCACGAGAGCTCGGCGAAGCATACACATTTTTATTACTTAAATATTTGAGAAAATATAAATCATATGCTACCTAGTATTTTAATAAACAAATTTGAAAAATTAATCAGTCTACTTAAACATCTTTATATATTCTTTATCTACAGGCACATACTTGATCTATCATTGTAAGACAACTTTGTTATAAACAATAAAAGAAATTTTAGTCTATTACTCAACTACATCTACAGGTACTTGAAAATTTTAAGTTTATTTTCGCCTAGAATGTTGATGTTGAATGAAGTTTTTTTTTTCAGTTTCACAGATTTTTTTAAATATCTGTATTTCTAATATTTATACATGAAATTTGTTTGTTATCTAGAATAAACTACTAAAACCCTGAGTTTTTAATGTTTCAGTTGGACGAAAATGAATGGAGTGCTGATACAGCTCGATATAGTTTAAAACACAATGTAGAACATGAACAACTACGAAATTATTATAATTTTATGTTAGACACGTTTGAATTTTTGGACTTAAATAAAGAAGATATAAAAGAAGAAGTAAGAGAAATATTAGAATTTATGAGAAGTCTTGCTTTGGTAAATAGAAAAATATTTTAATATATTGATATCTATTAATAATTATTTTTTCTTCAGATTTCAACAGATGAATTTAATATAGGTACTGATCAATATAATCCCATAACTATAGGTGAACTTCAAAATAAATATCCCAGTATTAATTGGACTGAATATATAAATAATATTCTTGATACCAGTATTAAATTTACAAGTAAAGAAATTGTTAATATTAAGGTTTGTGCTTGTTACATTTAAAATCTAATTTAATTCTGTACCAGAAGATAGTTTTTCAATTAATAATTTTATAGAAACTTATATATTTTTTATATATTAACTTAAATTAACGAGCGAATGTCTAATGAACGTTTGGTTAAAAAGATTTATATGAATGATTTTGAAGGTATACGTTTGCTAGTGGACGTCCGATAAGAAGTTGGAGGTGCTATGATTAAGAGAGAGTGGCTTGCGTGAGCGCAAGTTTCCAAGTAGTAGGAATAGAAGAGCATGTATGAGAGGATTTATGAATGTGGATGAAGCGAAAGTTGCTTGTTTGGATAGGAATGTTTGGAGGTGGCTGATTTCAGGAAAATGGAAAGAGTTTGTGCCACACTCTTTTGGGTACATGGAGTGATTTTGTATGTATATATATATATATATATAAGTTAATTTGGAATAACTACCGTGAATATAAGTTGAGAAAATTTATATAACGGGATACGGTATATGATTGACTAGGTTATTAAAATGCTAGCATTTAATATCTATCAATTTATTACTAATCCTATATTTCGCCACACATTTGTGGCTTCTTCAGGGAAGCACTGAAATAATTTTTTAGAAAAACAAAAAATTACAATCGTTAAAACCAAAACAATACAGTTTAAATTAACATAGTATGTAAAAACTTACAAGTATGACCAGATATTTAATTGCTGTTGTAATAAATGAATATTTTTAAAAATGGTATGCTTTTTTCTGTTTTCATTCTCATTCAATGTAAAACTCTTTTTTGTAATCCAAGTTAACACAAAACGAACACATTAAAAAAATTTTTTTAAAATTATACACAGATAATTAACACTTATACAAGTCAATTATTAAAATAATAAATAGAATAAATATAATAAATAGTTAAAAAACAATATAATAGTTATAAATTAAAACAAATGTAATTTTATACGTTATACAAACAAAAATAAAAAAACTGAAAAATATAAATAAATTTTACTGTTTGTTTCAAAAACCAATTAAAATTCAAAATTAACAAACAAGTCGAATCCTAAAAAACAAGAAGAAAAAATTGATTCATAATTGAAATTAAAAGTGTGCGCATGTCAAAACAAAAAAAAATTTTTTTTTTATAAAAATTTAAGTTGATAAAAACAATTAAAAATTTTTTTTTTTTTTTTTTTGGCGCTGCTATGAAGTTGAACAGGTTACTAAGAAGAAAAAGTTTTTATCGACCGTATTGACGATTGATCAATGTTCATTATGTTGGCATATACGGAGATAGAGTTTCTGATATCAGATTTGTTATTAATTACATTCTGTCTGTTTTGAGTGATATGGTATGATTCAAGCCATAAACGTTTGAAATAATTGTTCTCCACATCCAGAATGTAAGGATTGTCATAATCAGGATGGTGTGATGAACTTCTTACATGTACTGCCAAAGCACATAACTTGTTAGTCTTATTTTGATCGCTTTTGTGCTGTGTCAGTCTGTTTTTTAGGTTCTGTAATGATGTGCCAATGTAAAATTTTTCACACGAACATTTAATAGCATAGATAGTGTTAATGGTGGCTAATTTGGACGTTTTATCCTTCACTTTTGTGTACAAGTTGCTTAAAGTTTTACTGTTTTTATTCACAAATCTGATATTATCATCATCTTGAAACACTGATATGATTTTGCTCGATAATTGATTGATGTTTGTCAACGAAATATATGTTATTTTGTTGTTGCTATTTTCGTTATTGTTACTGATTGTATTTGGTTGAGTATTGTTATTGTATAGCAAGGTATTTATCAAGCTTGCAGGGTAACCATTTTCAATAAAGAGTGTTTTGGCTATTTTTAAATTTTTATCCAATAACGACGTGTGGCTAATTTTAGTGATTCTAGTTTTCATGTTCAAAATTACATTCTTTTTTGTGTTAAAACTGTGATTGGATGCATAATGGATGTAGCGCCCTGAATGCAAAGATTTTCTATACCAATCTAAAGTAATAACTTGTTCGGTAGATCTAATCAACTTCGTATCAAGAAACGGTATCGATCTTTCAATCTCTTGTTCTATAGTAAATTGTATGTTAATATTATAATTGTTGAATACTTGTAGAATTTCATCTAGTCCTGTTTTAGGTATAGCTGTTACAATATCGTCCACAAATTTGTAGATGAACGGCAAAGTAAAGGATAGATTTGAGACACAAGCATCTAAAACCATATCCATCACGTATTGTGCAATAATAGGACTAATTTTAGAACCCATAGCACACCCTAAAATCTGATGAAAATATTCTCCGTTGAACATGAATACATTAGATTGATAGATGAAAATTAAAATGTCAATAAATTTTTCTAATGGTATGTTCGTGTGAAGCGTGATGACATCCCATTTATTTCTTATAGCCGTTATTGTAATTTGCAAGTCAATGTTTGTAAATAAGCTAATAACATCCAGACTGATTAGTACATAATTCTCCGGTATCTTTTTGTTTTGTACAAGATCAGCGAATTGAAACGAATCTTTGACGAAATAATCATTGTTGTGATTATATGATTGTGCTAAGATTCTTGAAACCATGTTACAAAGCGGTTCTGTAGGAGTGTTTATATTTGCTATGATCGGTCTTAGAGCCAAATCCTGTTTGTGAACTTTTGGTAGGGCATAAAATTTTGCAACAGTGCTATTATATGTTGTTAATGTCTTGGCTTCTGTATCTGTAATATATTTCTTGTCTTTTAGATCTTTGACAATTTTGTTGGCTTTGATTTGGGTGGAGTTGGTCATATCTGTTCTGACTTTTTTATAATATTTATGATCATTTAATAATGCTATACTCATTTCGTTGTAAGTATCTCTGTTCATAGCTACTGTAACATTACCTTTATCCGATGTCGTAATTAATAATTCGGGATGTTCTTTTAGAAATTTTTTTGTTTTGTAATATAATTCATTTAAATAGTTATAAGTATATTTATTATTGTTAAGATAATTAGTAATTAAATTGGTGGTTTTTGCGCGAATTACATCTGAATCCAAAGAGGTTTTTGATATGGCCAATTCTGTCTCAGCCAGCAAGTGTTTAACATTAATTTCGGATTTGTTGATGTCGATGCCAAATTTGCCACCTAAAGCCAAAAATTGTGCTATTTCATCCGGGATTTGAACGTGCGAAATATTTTTGAACCATTGTTTAGGAATTGTCATGAAGTTTTGTTTTTGTTCAAGTTTAAGTTTATTGAATTTTTTAATATTTGAATTTTTTATATTGCGAAATGTGTTATTATATGTTGCTTTTTGTCTTTTAATAAATTCCTTGAAAGTGTTAAGTTGTTCCGGATTGTTAAACAAATTTATTGCATTAGTTGTTGTTGTTAATTTTGTTTCCAATTCTTGTATTACAGTGTTAGTAATTCTGATTTCCAAATTGAGTATCTGTTGTTTAATGTTATTGTTAAATTTTAGAATTTTGTTAATAGTTTTCTTATCTTCTATTCTCAATAAAGTCATAATTCCCTTAATGCCGTTTGTGATGTGATTCGGAAAAATGTTATGTTTTTTACACTGAAGTAAAAATATCCTTCTGTTACGAAATGATGCTAATTTAGTTTGAATTGTAGCCCAGGTTTTATATAATGTGCTGTATTCACTGCCATAGGTGTTGAGCAGTAAGTTGAAAAATCCCATGATTGAGTAAGTTAATTTGGAATAACTACCGTGAATATAAACTGTATTGTTAAACTGTATTGTTTTGGTTTTAACGATTGTAATTTTTTGTTTTTCTAAAAAATTATTTCAGTGCTTCCCTGAAGAAGCCACAAATGTGTGGCGAAATATAGGATTAGTAATAAATTGATAGATATTAAATGCTAGCATTTTAATAACCTAGTCAATCATATACCGTATCCCGTTATATAAATTTTCTCAATATATATATATATATATATATATATATATATATATATATATATATATATATATATATATATATATATATATCTATGTAGATAATAAAACATGTAAATACCAAAATATATAGCAGTAACTGTTATTACGTTTCACATAAAAAAAGTGCTTTTATCATTAATTTCAAAGTAACTTTTTGCTTCTATTTTTTATAAAATATATATAGTTTTTCACTTTTTGATCATTTTTATTATATTTGGAATTATAAAATATAAATAAACTATTATAAAGTGCTTAATAAATAATTTTAAGTAAACGTCAAAAGTACTTTTGGCAAAAATCAAATTTATACATGAGGTGAGAATATGGCCCACTGACTTTTCTGAACATTTAGATATGACATGTTGAGCGAATGCCTAATGAACGTTTGGTTAAAAAGATTTATTTGAATGATTTTGATGGTATACGTTTGCGTTGACGTCCGATGAGTAGTTAGTAAATACATGGTTAGTAAATAAAATAAAGTAAGAATTATGCTAATAATTTATCTGGTAATCGAGAAATGATCGGCTAAAGTTTAAAAATAATTAAATTTAAATTTTTCAATTTTTTTAGAAAAAGTGGATTTTTGAAATTATGACAAGAAATAAAAAGTGCGTCTACCCACCATCAGATCGGGCAGAAAATTTCCTATAAGGTGACGTTTTCAAAAAATTTATACCAAAGAGTTACAAAACACTTGCACGATACAAGGCTTTGGATCTTCGACTAATAATACGTATGTCCTAGATTGCAACATGTATAATGTGTTTCTAGTCGGCGTAGTGTCCACGCCACGGTCGGCGTAGTGTCCCTAGTAGGCGGTCGACGTTGTGTCCAGACGGCGTTGTGTCCAGACGGCGTTGTGTCCGGACACCATCTCAAACAGCTACAGTCAGCGCATATTCGTAGTAGGGTCAAGAGATTTACCACTACGATGGAAAAGTTGTATATATAGAGCAGATTATTATAGTGTAGTCTCGGAGATGAGACTTACGTCACAATCGATCGTATGAGAAATCACAAACTTATTTAATACTTTCTCTTTCTTTCTTAAAGCAGCTCTTATAGCGATTGCTTTGTAGGTAATGTCTGCAAAATTCTGTCCTTTATCATTCAGTAAGTAGAAAAAAGATTACAACAGACAATGTATCTATTTCTTTTCTACTAATTAATATTCTCAATAATGTTTTTCTTGTTGCTTGTAATAAGGAAAGAAAATGTAAGAAATAGAATACGCATGTAGCTGTATGTGCTATCTCTGTTATAGGCATGCGCAACATTATGTTGTATTTCATTTGAAAGTGTCGTAACATAATCCAACAAAATTTTGGCTCTGCCTAAGTGACTGTGTAGTGACACTATTGATGGGGATGATACGGAAGGGAGGCTTATGCAGTTACCCCCACAAGGTCACACATAAGCGCATCAAAAATTTTTATATTTCATTACTATTTTGAAATTTGTAAAGTTGAATTTGTGTAATACAGTTTTACGTTGTTTTATTTTTATTTATATTTTTCCACGATGCCGGGTGATATTTTATAAATATTTATTTATTTATTGAACTACCAAATATGGTAAATTAAAACTAATATACATTCAAAAACTTATTACATTTATTTTATTATTTTAAATTTATTAATTTAAATGATGGTACTGATAGTGATAGTGACGAGAAAAAAATTGTTTTTTCATTATAATATTGATTTTTATTTTACTTTCTTGCATGCTCTGCTTCTATTTTTATTATGATTATTATTGTATCTATGTAAATGTAATATTATAAGTATTTAAATATATGACAATAAATTAATAATATTAGTAACTAGACTTTTTCATATTTTATTATTATTTTATAAATATTTATTTATTTATTGAACTACCAAATATTGTGAATTAAAACTAATATACATTCAGAAATTTTTACATGAATTTTATTTCATTATTTCGAATTTATCTGATACGATATTCATTTTTGCCAAAATGATTCATTTTTTAAAATACATTATTGTAGAAAATCCCAAAAAAATGTACTGAAAATATAGTACTTTGTAGCCCAAGCTACGAAAATGGTATATTTCATGCCGAAAGAAAAAAAATTTATTCGAGGCCTTTAGGCCGAGATTAAATATTTCTTGAGGAATAAAATATCATTTTCGTAGCGTATGTTACACAATGTTTTTTATCCTACATTAAAATATCGAAAAAGTGTTTATTCATTATTTTTAAACTATAAATTATCCAATAAATTTCAAATAATGTAAATATGTACGTTTGACAGATAAAACAATATGGCTACGGCTGTGCCAGTTGGAGGGGGGGGGGGCAAGAATCACTGCATCAGATATCCCCCTCGAAACAATTAACTTTAAATAAAAATAATATTATAAAATTAATATTATAAAAAATCCCAAAACCACACTTAAATTAAAATAAAGCTAAATACGTATTTCGGAAGCTAAGCTTCCATCTTCAGTAGCAAATAAATTTACAAAAATCTTACCTGTGATCCTAGTACATGAACACTTAAGCACTTGTCAAAGGTCACTGGTGGCCTTTGACAAGTGCTTAAGTGTTCATGTACTAGGATCACAGGTAAGATTTTTGTAAATTTATTTGCTACTGAAGATGGAAGCTTAGCTTCCGAAATACGTATTTAGCTTTATTTTAATTTAAGTGTGGTTTTGGGATTTTTTATAATATTAATTTTATAATATTATTTTTATTTAAATTTCGCCACAGTAGATCATTTTCTAATCTTTTAATTAACTTTAAGTTAATGGTTTCGAGGGGGATAACTTTAAGTTATTGGTTTTGGGATATCTAATTTAGTGGGATATCTAATTTAGTGACCCTTGTCCCCCCCCCCCTTTCCAAAGAACTGAAAAGAACTTGAATATCGTACTTATAGTTATAAATTATCATCTCCATTATTCATTTTGTGTTTGCTTAACTTGCTGCTTTGGTCTATTTAATAAATAATTCGTCTACAAACCAGATTTTTACGTTTTTAAGTTTAAGTTTGCTTCTTTTTATATATTTATAATCGTACCATCAGTAATGGGCGTAATAAACTGTTGATGGGCCTGAAAAGGACAGTTTCATTTTATAGTGCTATTGATATTGGAGAAATTTTTAGTTTTATTTATGTTGTGTAATGAAGGAATTTTTTTTAAATTGTTTCACAATGTTGATTTTATGTTAATTAAGATAGTGACAAAACGTCAATTGTTTTGGTACAAGGCCTAAAAAGCATACATAAAAATACGACTATGTATAACTATAATGGTTGCGAGGGAACTTCTAAAAGATAAAACAAAGTTAATTTAAGTTGAAATTAATTTCCAAAGTAAGAGTTAAAAATTATTAACATAATAAAAAATTTTTTAGAACTGATTATTTTAAAATAAAACGGCATTAGGATGTAATTCTGTATTAATTTTTATTAACAATCGACATTTCGACGTACTCAACTTACATCATCGTCATACAGAACTATATCTTAAAGCCGTTTTATTTTAGAAAGTTATTATTTGTTGATTAATTAGTTTATGCATTAAAAATAAAATAATAGAATTTTCTTTGTTAATTTTTTCCGAAAATAGCATAAATTTTATTCGGCGCAAGTAAACTGGGCACAGATTGCAGGTAGCCTTAATCTGCACATACAAATTGGGCACAACTAACCCCTATAATCCCCTTCAGTGCACAGTTACTAATCCTTTCGTACTTACACGAAGGGTGTATATATTTTGCTTTAAAATAAATATTCATTACTATTGATTTGATTCTTTTGACGTTAAGATCAGAGAAATTGTATTTTATTTAATGATGGAAGTGGTCGTGGTCTCTTTCGCTCAACATACACTATGTTGAGCGAAAGAGATCAAGAGAATTTCCAAACTTAACGTACCTGGATGCTACAAACTACAAGGTGAATTGCATAAAAGCGAGAGAAAAAAACGTTACATAAGCGCAATCAAAATATTAGGTTGGCTTAGGGTAGGTTAGATTAAGGTTGTTTAGTTATGTTATTCAATATAATCATGATGTACTTAATTATATTTTAGAAATGATAAAAAAAAACGTGAAGACAACATGATAAGTAGAATAAATTTTGTTAAATTGATATGTTTTTATTTTTATTAGAAAAATTATGCTGTATTATTTGGATTCTCGTATTTAAGTAAGTATTTATACTGGCTACCTGGAATCTGTGCCCAGTTTGCATGCGTCGATTCTCATACCTGTTTCGCACCTTGGCTGCTGAAGCGGATTATAAGGGTGTTGTGCCCAATTTGTATACGCCCATTTTATTTATGAAAAAAAAAACTTTCTTTGCAGGTGTAAAGTATTTTTTTTTATATATGGTATAAAAATTCAAAATTCAAAAATTCATTATAATAAAATAAAACGGCTTTAGGTTGTAGTTCAGTTTATTTACTGTAAATGTCGTTTGTATCTTTTTTCGTGATGAAGACGTAGGTTGAGTTTATCGAAACGTCGATCATTAATAAATATAGATACAAAACTACAACCTAAAGCCGTTTTATTTTATTATTTTTTATCTAAGTTGGATTTCTATTTAGTCTAAAAATAATTGTTTTTTTTAGTCAGTTTTGATTAAATTTTGGTGTTTTTCGTATTATAGTATAAACTAAAACTTTTTAGTATGTATATTTATTTAGTATCTATAGCGGTTTTTTTAAATTACCGGTAGGATAAATCTAATTCTTTAATATTTTTATATTAAAAGTACTATAATATAAACTTACTGAACAATTACATATCTTGCATGAAAAGTTCGATAGGAAAAATAACTAGAGACCTCAGCAAAAAATCCCATAAAGCTGTAGAAAAAATCGCCTACTAACCAGAAAAAGCAATAAATTGCCGACAAAGAATCCTTACATATGCCTGTTTGACTAACCGGCACATTTTCGTAAAATTTACATCGCCTATAATATCAGGAAACTACTAAAAACGATAGAAAACGATTTTTGTTTTATGAGCAAAAACAAATTTCAAATGCACATTTTTTTCAGCAATCATCTACTAGGCCGATGATTGCTTTGCGATGTTATTAAACCAAAAAAAAAAAGAAAAAAAAGAGCATCGACGAGGAAAAAACACACTGTCGACAACATATGTGTATTAAAGAAAAAAAAATTGAGAATGAGAACTGTAATAAAAAGAGATAGGGTAACAGATTGCTATTGATGTGATAGAATTTGAAACATCAATCCTGGCAAAGGAATACGGACTATTTAACACAGGACAAGGCAACTTTATACGCAATGAAAATGAAGAGTAGGTTTAGGCTGGTGTTTTTCAACCTCCTGCTGGTAAAAAAAGTGAGATTATAGAAAAAAATGAAAATCTTGATTATTGAAATACATTACTTTATATTTATTAATATTTTAATTATTTTTCTTGTACTTGGATTTTTTGATGGAAACGCTCCTTAAATTTTAGGAATATAAAATTCAAAGTTAATATCTGTACTATATTAATATTAATGCAGTTTGTCAAAATTAATCTTGGTTCTCTGTGATTAATTCAGTAGTATTTCTTACTCTTTTTAATAATATGCATAATAAGAAGATAGTAATATCAACTACTGAGTTAATTACAGATAACTACAGCTGCAAAAAAAAATATCATAGAAATAAGATACTAGGTAAAAATATACATAGAGTATATCGAAAAAGTCAATATTCAAATAAAATATATACAGAAGTTAATCTTAAAACTTTATTTTAATATAATGAGTACTGAATTAACTGTAAATATATATATATATATATATATATTTTGTATTTTTTAATATTATAGTTATTGAAATATCTAGTACTGAAAACACACTATTTGTAGAAAATTTTTAACTTTAACTACTAACTTCAGAAACTGAAAAATCAAATTCCATTCTTTTTTATGGTAATTTATGGTAATTAAGATAGTAACAGAAAGTTAGTTGTTTTGGTACAAGGCCTAAAAAGCATACATAAAAATAAGTAACTACATATAATGGTTGCGAGGGTACTTCTAAAAATTAAAAGTTTTTTATTTTGTAATAGTTATTTAAATATCTAGTACTAAAAACGTACTTTTGTAGGAAATTTTTACTACTAACTTTAGAAGTTAAAAAATCAACTTTTTTCATTCTTTTTTATTTATTGATATAGATTAGATAAGTAGATAATTATAACAACAGTACATAAACAAATAATAAAAATAAAGAAGTATTATTGCGTTTGTAATAGTATAAAAGGAATAGTGTGAAAACAAGATAAAACGATTAGAAACAGTGCAGAAAAAGTAACGCAAAGCGAAAGGCGAAAGCAACAACAGTCATATTGGATGACGCTCACTTGCTATGCACACATCGCATATCACTTCCGGTTTCCGCTGACCTATATTCTACGTCGCGACGGACGGCTAGACAAAGGTCCCGTCCGTCGTCGACTCCGGTGTGCTTATAAGCAATGTGTACTTTCAAAATAAAAAAACAAAAATGACTTTATTTTATTTTATTTATATAACATAAGCATAAGATACTAATTAACATTGAATAAATTAATAAATATTTTATTATACATTTTACAACTTTTGTTTTAAAGTACTTATATTTAAATAAAATATTTATAGTAAACATTCGCACAAAAAGACATAGCTCACTTGTAAAATTAGAAATATGTTCCTTAATTTTCTAAATCTTAATCTAAATAATTTGATTATAACATTTAATTTACGTTTAAAGGTAAGAATTTTATTTAAATTTAAAAATACACATGAATACTTAATATTATAATGAATATTGTTGTTTAATTTTAGAAATAGGTAATGAACTAGAAATTGCAGCTGCAATTTAAATGATATTTGACGAAAAAAATAAATAGAATTTGAAATAGCAATTTAGATTCCTTTGACGATTTGCCAGATACACTAGTCAGAAATATATTCAAAAAGTGTAATGGATTATTAAAGTTAAGATTAAGTTTTTTATTAAAACATTGTGTAAATATTGTTTCAACTTTGGATCTAGAAACATACAAAAACAGTGAAATAAATTCCTGGTTTTTTTTTAGACATCATTAAAAAAAGAAATTTCTATAATATGTTTTTATATAATTTATTCAAAAAAAAGAAGATTTTATTAATACTGTATTAAAATATTAATATTTTAAAGAAAAAAAGTTAAAGAAATAATATTGTACTGTACCAGAAAAAATTATTGAAAAAACTATTGAAAAAATATGTATTTAAATAAAAATGGTTTTCTGTAATAGAAAGAATTAGTTTTCTTTGTGTAATATTATTAGAGAATGAGTTTGTTTCAGAATATACAGATTTTTTTTACACATAACTATAAGATTATTTGTTTATCAGCAGTAATATCACTAGTGTATTTACTTCAATCAACTTGCATAGCTAACTATTTAATTAATAATATGTGATAATAAAATGTAATTCGATTGTCTGTTGTCTGTATAATAAATAAAACATCTACTAAAGTGTCCGAAGTGTCATTCAAAATATTTATTCTTTACTGTGATACTGAGTTAATATTCCATTTGTGCATAATAATACAGGAAATCACTGTATATTCTAATTGGTTATGGGCTGCTGCACATAAAATTAACATATTAATACAGTATATCATGACTACTGCCAGTGACTCAAAGTATATAATCACTAAGTTAAATGGTTCAAATTATTTTAATTGGAGATATAAAATTGAAATGTTGTTGAAAGAAAAAGGTATTTAGACTGTAATTAAAGATGAGATACCAAATACTTTAACGATTGATTGGACTCGACGTGATGAAAAGGCGTATTCTACAATTGCACTTTCAATTGAAGATGATCAAATTCAACAGATTCGAAATTGTAAGTCTGCAAAAGAGGCTTGGAATTCATTAAAAGAGTTTCATGAAAAAGACACTCCTGGGAACAGAGTGCACGTTCTTCGTATGATCATGCGTCAAAGATGTGAAGAAAATGCGGACGTTCAGGAGCATGTTTCAAAAATTGCTAGCATTAGATGACGAAATAAATCCTGAATTTTTCATGAGTGCCACATTGTTGGGGTCATTACCAGAAAGCTACGAAGGACAAATCACAGCATTAGAAGCGCGTTCAGAGGAAGAATTAAATTTACGTCTTGTTATGTCAAAAGTGATTGCGGAGCAGGGGCGTAGCAAGACCTTTGTGGGCCGGTGTGCCACTGGGATTAAGGGGCCCCTCTTTACTCCTTGTATTGTTTAAAATTTTAATGTTCTTTTGGCTCATTTTAAATACTAAACGTCATTTTTATTTTGTCAGTTTGTTCCTTATTCGAAAAAAATTTTCAAATAAAAGTTGTTTTATTTTTATGATAATCAAAATTAATTATAATTACTTTTTTTTAAATGCAATTTGTATTTTCAAAATTAATAAATTAAAGTGAAATTCCTAAAGAAACAACTTGCCCAGAAATATATACTGGGTGTCCCATTTTAATCCGCCACTTGCAATAACTTTAAAATCGTGCATTGAACAAAAAAATGTTCCGGATAAAAAGTAAATGGTTTCGAGGGGGACATCTGATGCAGGGACCCTTGCTCCTCTTGGACCCCCTGGGGGCAACTTTGAAATTTTAAATGGAACCCCCTATTTTTTATTGCAGATTCGGATAGACCATTAAAAAATAAGTAAATTTTATTTTGAGACTTTTTTTATCTTTGATAGATGGCGCTGTAAACAGCATTTTTTTCTCAGTTTATCAGTCTTCAATTTGAAAAAAAAGGTGTAACTAAGTACGATATTCAAATTTTTTTTAATTCTGTGGGTGTTGGGGGGACAAGGGTCACTGCATCAGATATTCCCTTCGAAACCATTAACTTTAAGTTAATGGTTTCAAGGGGGATAACTTTAAGTTAATGGTTTCGAGAGGATATTTGATTCAGTGACCTTTGCCCCCCCCCTCTTCCCAAAGAACTAAAAAAAACTTGAATATCTTACTTAGTTATAACTTTTTTTTCAAATTGAAGACTGATAAACTGAGAAAAAAAATGCCGTTTGCAGCGCCATTTATCAAAGATTAAAAAAAAATCACAAAATAAAATTTACATACTTTTTAATGGTCTATCCGAATCTGCAATAAAAAATAGGGGATTCCATTTAAGATTTCAAAGTTGCCCCCGTTCCCGCCGCCCAGGGGGTCCAAGAGGAGCAAGTGTTCCTGCATCAGATGTCCCCCTCGAAACCATTTATTTTTTATCTGGAACATTTTTTTGTTCGATGCACGATTTTAAAGTTATTGCAAGTGGCGGATTAAAATGGGACACCCAGTATGTATGTACCTAATAAAGTTGGCTTAACCATAAACAAGAAAGATGTGAAGATTTTTGATTTAACAGTTCAGAAGATAATTTTAGGGTAAACGTTTTTAACGCTACGTTAAATATTATAATTGCACAATTAAAAGATAGATTTGCAAGTTTTACGGAAATAAATAAATTATTTAGAATAATTTTCCCAGAAAATTTAAAACAATTATCTGATGATGAAATAATTGATTTATGCCAACCTTTACTAGACAAATATACTGACGATTTAACCGCAGATTTTAAGGCACAGATATTATCTTTTAGAAAAACCTTTAAAAACAGTTAGAAAATATTAATTCGGTATTTGAATTAAGAGAATTAATATTTACAGATTATTCTATTCTTAGTTCGGCATTTCCGGAACTTTGTACCGCTCTTATTTTGTTTTTAACATTCCCCGTATCAACTTCTAGCGCTGAAAGATCATTTTCAAAATTAAAACTTATTAAAACATATTTAAGAAACTTTATAGGGGAGAATCGTTTATCAAATTTGGCGATTTTGAGCATTGAAAATGAAAGAGCACGTAAATTAAATTTAAATGAAATAATTCGCATCTTTGCTTCAATGAAAGCCAGAAAAGTTAAGTTTAGTTAAAGTTAATGAACTATGTTTGTAAACATAAACTTTAAATTTGATTTGTACTGTATGTTTTTGTGTTTGTAAACTTAAAAGAATCTATGAAAATGTATTTAACTTACTTTAATAAACTAATTTATATAATAAATATATTTAATCCTATGAATGGTATTTTATTCCTCTTCTTTGTTTTTTATTTATTACAAAAAAATTAAAATAAACAAAAAAAATGGTAAGTATTAATGAAAATAAGGCCCTATTGGGCACTTTGGCTCGTGGGCCCCTCTCGTTCATGGGCCCGTGTGCACCGCACTCCTTGCACCCCCGGTTGCTACGCCTCTGTTGCGGAGTATAAACGGCGAGTAGATAGGAATGACAATAAAGAACAAACGGCTTTAAAAGTATTTCCAGGAACGAATTTTATCAAGAAATGTCATTTTTGTAAAGTAACGGGACATTTGAAAAATCAGTGAGAGAAATTTAAAGCATGTAAACGTTCTAAAATAATAAGGATCAAAAGGCAAATCTGATTAATTATGATTCTGCTGATGAATTTTTGTTTACTACCACAGGATGTGATGGTTGGATTATAGATTCCGGTGCGACGTGCCACATTACAAGCAACAAGGAATATTTTGTGGAATTCAACACTAAACATCTTGAAAAAGTTAAAGTAGCAAATGGTGAAGAAATCATTTCTGAAGGTAGAGGAACCGTTAAAGTTGAATTTATGAATGCATCCAATGTGAAAAGGATTGGTAAAATACAGAATGTTTTGTATATGCCTGGCATTGGTGGGAATTTAATTTTTGTAAAACGTTTGACGGAAAAAGGATACAAAATCAGTTTTGATTCTCATGCGTGTGAAATATCATCGGCGGATGGAAAAATACAGATAGCAGTTGGTGATATTTGTGGAAAATTATATAAACTTCATGAGCGAAACAAAGCATATTTGCTTAATGATTCTAACGTAGGTGTTCATCTGTAGCATGACATACTAGGTCATCGGGTAATTGATGTTGTAAAGTCACTAGAGTGTAATGGACTCGTGAATGGTGTTTGAATTGCAAAATGTAATGCAGAATGTAAAACAAAGTTGAAATGTGAAGTTTGTTTAAAAGGCAAAATGACAAGAATTAAATTTCCACAAGAATCTATGAACCGATCAAAGAAAATATTGGAATTAATTCATTCGGATGTCTGTGGTCCTATGCATACGAAAACTCCGTCAGGTAAAAGGTATATTCTGACATTTATTGATGATTTTTCGCGGTATAAAACAATTTATTTATTGCAAAACAAAATCAGAAGTATCAGAAAAATTTAAAAATTTTGTTGAAATGTGCGAAATCCAATTTGAACGCAAAGTAAAATGCATCAGGTCAGATCGTGGAAGAGAGTATGTGTCTGATGAAAATGTCAAATACCTAGAAAGTGAAGGAATTCAATTTCAGCGTATTGCTTCTTATAGTCCACAACAAAACGGTGTTGCTGAGTTGCTTGTAGAAATGGCCCGTTGCTTTGGAGCAAATATGACACATATGTATTGGGGTGAAGCAGTTACAATGGCAAATTTTATTCAAAATAGACTGCCTGTAAAAGGAATTTTGAAAACGCCATTTGAACACTGGTATAAAAATACATCGAGTATCGGACAATTTAAACAATTTGGTGCAAAGTGTCATGTGCATATTTCAGATGAAAAACGACGCAAATTAGATTCTAAAGGTTTGCAAGCAATTTTGGTGGGCTATGATTTAATTGAATTAATTGAAACTAATGCGGTTAGAAGATCAACACGAGCCAATAAAGGAATACCAAGACGTTTAATCGAAAAAATAAATATTGTAATTTAAGAACCAAATAGTTACAATAAAGCAGTGTCTTGTAAAGATAAAAATAAATGAATCGCTGCTATGGAAGACGAAATTAAATCGTTGAATGAAAATCATACATGGGATCTCGTAGAAAAACCTAACGATCGTAAAAAAATTGATTGCAAATGGGTGTATAAGTTAAAAACGGATGCCAATGGAAATCCCATAAGATACAAGGCACGTCTGGTAGCACAAGGTTTCAACTAAAAATATAAAGTTGATTATGATCGAGTGTTTGCACCAGTTGTTAGACAAACAACGTTTAGAATTCTACTATCGTTGGCTGCAAGAAGGCAGATGAAAGTAATGTACTTCGATGCAAAAACGGCATTCCTTAATGGTGAATTAATAGAAACAATATATAAGAAACAACCACCAGGTTTTGTTAAAAAAGAGCAAGAACATCATGCGTGTCTTTTGAGGAGGAGTATATACGGATTGAAGCAGTCAGCACGAGCGTGGAATCAAGTAATTCACAACATATTAATCAACGCTAAGTACTAACAAAGTAAAAATGATCAATGTTTGTACAGTATGGAGTGTTACTGAGTTAATATTTCATTTGTGCATAATAATACAGGAAATCACTGTATATTCTAATTATAAATAATTTCAATAAAATAAAAATAATACAAATTACATTTTGCGGTGCTTAACATTTTCATAAAGAACATAATATCGATATAATTTTATATCAGATATATTTTATATGTTTTCTTTATTATTTGTTCTCGAATTGATTAGAAACATCATAAAAGAAACTGAAGCTCGCATAACCTAAAAATTAAAAGATGAGTAATAATTGAGTAGAATAGTAAAATAGTACAATTTTATCCAAGTTTCATACCCTTCCGAAACTATAAATGTTTAGATCCAATAAACCACCAATGGAAATAACAATTGATTTTTGACTTTGCATCATTATCTTAATTATACTTTTTTTCACAGCGCTGTTGTTCACATTATACCACATGCAATTGTAGGCAGCATCACTTACTTTTAATCCCTACAAAAATAGAATGTCTAGTAATCTTCAGGCTGATATCCATTGAATTTATATAACTTTTTAAGCTGGTATGCCGTGATCGATCTATTCTCGTCGCAGAAGTTTTGCAACACATCGTAGATGCCATCGAACCAGAATCGGCCAATGGCGTAATGGCACCTGTAGAGAACGGGGGGGGGGGGAGGTACAGGTATATATACCAGATTTCGAAACAGAAATTGTCATTCAGTCACCTAGAATTGAAGATGCCATCTACGATGTATGGCAAAACGTATGCGAAGAGGATAGATCAAGCACGGCATATCAGCCCAAAAAATTCTATAAATTCAATTTTATGTTCTATTACATAAAACAGTTCTTTGAAATAATAATATTATATAATACCAAAGTTGTAGATTAACATTTTTGTATACTTATGCTAAATAACAACTGTTATCTAAATCAGAAATAAATATAAAATAATTTGATAATCCAAAATGAAAATGGACAGTTTAATGAAAAATATTTCGGTGTCCCGCTACTGAATATTGCATAGTAATGCAATGGTTTGTTTTATTTAATAACTATTAATGACAAAAAAGTATTCAATAATATAACAATTACCTCATCTTGAATGAACTGCCCAGCATAACAATAAGCAAGTGTTTGTATCCAACCTATAGCAGTTATACTTGCACATGTAACTCTTCTATTGCTTTAATAATTCGAAATAGATATTAACATAGTAAAAAAATTTCAGAACTAATGATATTAAATTAAAACGACCTTAGGTTGCAGTTCTATATTAATTTTTATTAATAATTGCCGTTGATGTATGTTGAGTACGTCGGAACTTTAATTATTAATAAAAATTAATACAGAACTACGATCTAAAGCTGTTTTATTTCAAAATATTAAATTTATCTAGTAAATGTAATTTACAGTGTGTCACTTACAAATCTTCTTCTACTATAAATCCGTACAGTGCCATGGAAAGAATTATGAAAGTTGTAACAAGTGTGGGCAAAAATAAATTTGAATAAATATTTTCGAAAGAATTTATAAACCTAAAATAAAAAAATAAAAATTATATTGTTAATTACACTATGTAACACACTTTTATGCTTAATTTTCTTACGTTTTATTTCAAATACAAAATAGTTCAGGAAATTCAATAATGATAAGTTTAAAAGTTTGCTTTTGCGTTCAGGGTAAATTTTTTTCTGAAAACGTGGAATTTTACACGAATATACTGGATTTACAGCATATAAAGTTGACTCAATACTTGTTGTTTGTGACTGCAGTTATTGAAGAATGTTTGGAGGAGTGTGACGAAGTGGCATAGATAAGTATGTCTGGTTGTTATTGGCAAAAAACTAAAAGAGAGTCCTAAATTTTCATGTCATTTTACCTAAAAATCAGCAAAGAAAAAATTGTAAAGCCATTTTACGCGGACTAATAACATTGTTTCACTATTTATATCTCTGGAGCGATTCATTAGGAAGCCTTACATGCCAGTTTTTAGTCATAATTCACTAGTTCTTGACATTAAAGCTTATATTTTACGTATTTTCGATTAAAAGTAACCTCCCCCCCCAGAACCTGAACTACCAAAAACATACGTATGTGAAATATGAAATATGTTATTTTACTTTTATTTTTATAAAAATAATTTTTGTTGCTCTTTATTGTTATACAAATTATAGTATTATCTTTATTGATTAATATTATATCATTTCTATAATAACGCTCCCCCCCCCCCCCATGACAAGTTTCTGGCTACGCAACTGCCTGCAGTCAAACAACAAGTATTGAGTCAAGTTTATATGTGGTAAATCCAGTGCAAATTTCCACGTTTTTAGAAAAAATTCACCCTGAACGCAAAAGCAAACTTTTAGACTTCTCATATTGAATTTCCAGAACTATTTTGTGTTTGAAATCGAACGCAAACATCAAGAAGGTTAGGCTGAAGAAAAAGTCAAATTTTGTTACATATTATTATTAACGTATGTATTGTATCTAACATTTAATAATGCATAACAAAAATATTTTTCTTTAATTTAGTTTTGCATATTCCAAACTGTTTCATTCGCTATTATTTCAACAGCAAAAAAATTTCATTCTTAAAAAAAAAGGACACTTACCTCAATATTTTAATATGATGAGAAACATTTTTATGAATAATGTTGTTGTTTTCTTCATCGCTGTTGTGTTGTCCAATTTTTAATAAATCTATCGAAATCATTTTAAATTGTATACAAACACCAAAGGTTAAAACAATAAATAATCTGTCAATCGGACTTATTAAAAAGATAATAGATTGAACTATTATTATTGATTGAAAAGAAAATAGTATTTCAAAATATGGTGATATTCTTAAATAATCATTGATAAATGGAATCCAGATTTCCATTAGTAATGCGTGATTTCCTTTCATAGCGGCACGAATTACAAGAAAGACACCGGTCACTAAAGTAACCCTATGATATATTTTGCTGACTGTATTAGCTATTTTATATAGTGATTGCATTTCCTTTTTTGATTCAGTGTCTAATGTATCAGTTAGCCAAAATTCATTCCAAACTATGTCTAACATATTCGATAAAGCTTTTGCTTCTCTCATGACAAAATAATATTTTATACTAATCTGAAATTATATAGTATGTAGATGTACATATATTGTAAGTAAAATAAATACACAACTATATTAATTAAGGTAGATATATGCAGCAAAAATTAACATTAACTTTAAAATTACGCGCTCCACTAACTAAACTAGAAAGTTGTCCAACTTACAACCTTTTAAAGTTACTTTTTTTTTTATCAACGCGTATGCCTGTACTTTATACGAATTAATAGCGATTTATCTTAATTGGGGTGCGTTCCAAAACCATACTCTAAAAATATTTTGAGTAGTACTCCAGTATAAACTCTAATTCGTTCCAATATTCTGACAGTAAACTCTAGGAGCATACTTTTTGTTACTTTAAAAAAATAGCAGGGAACGATAATACTCCACCGCCAAATTTTATATTTCTAATCTAATTATTTTTGTTATGAACTGCATGATTGATTCTCAAGTGAATAATAATTGTACTAGGAACTACTTTATTATAAAACAAATAAAAATGAACACATTTATGACAGAAATAAATGTAAATGATTTTAATGTGCTATATATTTTAAAAGATGCAAAAGAAATATTATCGGAAAATCAAAATATTATAAGGTGTACGTTATGAAATATAAATTACAAACTAAATGTAATTATATTTTTAGAAACTAAGAAACTTCTCAAAAACTAAATGTCAAATTATGCTCTGAGTCGTTCAAAAACTAAACTAAATTTTCAATCATATGATTATCATCCAATAATTTCCTCTGTACTCCTAAAGTATTATTTTGGAATGCACTCCTATTACTGACATTTGCACAAGTTGGTGTCTATTTTAAGTATGAATTGGGAAAAAGACGTTTTGTTATTTGATTTAGTTGGAAAAAATCTAATTTTGTACAATAAACGTAAAAGACTTTTTTCAGAAAAAATTGCTAAAAATAACGCTTGGGCAATTATAGCATCTGTTTTGAATTAAATATTCTTCGAAATTGATTTAAATTAATTACCTGAGTTGCACCAAGTAAAAGTTGACTATCATCCATAAAGTTACTAAATGAATTATATCCAGTGAATGCAATGTATAAAATATTGAATATAAGTAAACCAAACATCATTATTTCTAGGAAAAAACCAATCATATTCGCAACAGAAGTACGTATTTTTGGGTTGCATCCAATATATGTCATTAAATTTATTATTTCTCTTGTTAGTTTTTTAATGGTAAGCTGAAAATATTTAATTTAATGGAAAAATACAATAATTTATACGGATATATACCTGTTTTTCTTGGGACATTTTTACCACTTTGATTGAAAGGAAACGAAGTATAGTTCTTGTGTCTGTAACATTTTTAAAATTTAAATTTTTTTTATAGAAATCCTTCATGTAGTCTCTAAATGACAAATCTAAACTTAGTTTATGAGTGTGCATCGTTTGCTCGCTCGCTCTCTTGTTCAAATTTTATGATCACATTTTTTCGTACAGCATTCATCCGATTTGCGCCAAATTTTCAGGGTATGCTTCAGTTAGTGTCCAAGATGGACATGTGGATTTAATTTTTGAGTGTTGCCAACTTCCGAGAAAAAACTACTAAAGTTTTAAAAAATTCATTATTGTTAATATTTATCCGATTTTAATCAAATTTTGAAAAAAGATTCTTTTAGTGCCCACATAAATTATGTCATTTTAGTAAAATACAGTGTTGCCAACTTTTCGAGAAAAAAATTGCTAAAATTTTTTCAATTTATTATGGCTATATTATTTATTCGTAATTAACCAAATTGTTACAGAAAATTTTAGTGCCCACAAAAATTATATAATTTTACTATCGGACAGGGAGAAAAAAATTATCAAAATTTTAAAATTTGATTTTCGCTTTACTGTTTATTTAAAATTAATCAAATTTTCATAAATTCCTAGTGTCCACAAAAATTACATAATTTTAGTACCATACAGGGTTGTCAACTTGTCAAATTATTAAAAATTTTAAAACTTTATGTTAGTTTCACTATTTAATATTAATAGTTTTCATAAAAAGATTCTCCTGGTGTCCACAAAAATTATATAATTTGTAGATAAAACAATGTTGCCCACTCTCAGAGAAAAGAAAATTTGAAAAATTTAATTTTTTTATTTAGGCTGTGCTATTTATCAGTATTCAATCCAATTTTCAGAAAATATTAATTAATAATACATATAAAACTATATAATAATAATAATAATAATACACAATAAAAATAATTGTGTTTTTAATAAAATTCTGATGTTTAAAATATTATGTCAGATATCAGTGGTTCGGTCGAATAAATAATACACACCGAATACGTATAACAAAAGTAGAAACTCTATATTAGTATAATGACTTGAATACATGAACATAATATGATACACTTATAACAAAGGAATAATATGCAGCGTTTACAATATGGCTGCTACAACATATATAACTTAACATGCACACCGCAGCGTGTATCGATCTCGACTGCACGAATGTTTGCGCGCAGATTTCGGGTTTAGCCGAAGTCGTCCGAACACGAGTCGAAACGATCTAACACGATCTATCGTAGTCGGAATACCGCGTTCTTCAACACTCCCCCACGAATCGTGTTCTGCCCGAATCCTAGATGGGACGTTTCATCCCCGATCTCTCCACACAATTCTGGTGCTTATTCTTCTGCAGGCCTTTGGTAAGATAATCGGCTGCCATGTCGGAAGTCGGAACATGTCGTATGTTCAATAGTCCGTCATGAATGACTTCACGAACATAGTGATACTTGATATCAATATGTTTGCTTCTCTGATGGTAAACTGGATTCTCAGCTAATTTGATCGATCCTAGATTGTCCCCGAAGAGGGTGACCGGACTCAACTCGGTGAATCCTAATTCATCCAGGAATCGCTTCAAGTATGTGGCTTCCTTGGCTGCTTCTGTAAGCCCCATATACTCGGCTTCACATGTAGATAAAGCCACGGTCTTCTGCTTTCTAGAATCCCAAGTAATAGCGCATCCACTCAGCAGAAATATGAATCCGGAGTGCGAATGCCTGTCCATATGGCTATTACCCCAATCTGAGTCTGAATAACCGATCAAAGGGTTCGAACTTTGACTATAGACAAGACCAAGGTCCATCGTACCTTTCAAGTATCGCAGTACCCTTTTTGCGGCTTTCCAATGCGACTCGTCGTAACTGGTATTGAATTGTCCTAGATAACTCGATGCGAACGCAATATCAGGTCTTGTAGCGGTCGCTAGATATGTAAGACATCCTACTAATTCTCTGTACGGGAAACTCATCTCAGTTACGGAAGATTTGTCTGCCGGTTTCAGTTTTGCGTTGACTTCCAGCGGAGTGCTCACTGGATTGCTCGATTCCATACCGAATCGTTTAAGAACTTCGTTTATATAGCCCTTTTGATTTAAAGTGATGGAATCATCCTTGCAAATAAATTCTATTCCAAGACAATTGCCAACTTCACCCAATATCTTCACGTTAAAGTGCTTTGATATGGAACTCGTTACGGAACGGATCTTCTCTTCGTCTTTCGATGCTATGAGTACATCGTCGACGTAGACAGCGATTAAAACTATCTCCTTGCCTTGACCGATGCGATATAAACAAGTGTCTGCATCTGTGGCGACGGCTCCACATTTTCTCAGTACTTCGTCAAACCTGCGATGCCAACTCCGTCCAGCTTGACGTAGCCCATATAGTGCTTTCCTCAATAAGCAAACTTTATCGCCGTCATTGAGCTTTTTCATCATGTTTCTTGCTTTGCATCCTATCGTGATGTCTCCATCCGTTTCGGCAATAATCTTCAGTAGCTCACCAAGATTTTTAGGAGGTTCCATCAGCACTTTCTCATCAAGAGATCCATTTAGGTATGCTGTGGTTACATCTAGTTGGTGAATTTTCATTTTATACTGAGCTGCCAAACTCACCATCAATCGGATTGATCCTAAACGTGCCACGGGAGCGAACGTTTCATTGAAGTGGATTCCAGGTTTCTGATTAAAACCTTGAGCTACCAACCTAGCCTTACGACGTTGAATAGTTCCGTCCGGGTTCATCTTATTTCTCAGAACCATTCGACTGCCTATGGTGCTACTGTTATCTTCACGATCTACGAGAGTCCAAGTGTCGTTGGCGATGATCGATCTCATTTCGTCAACCATTGCTGCTTTCCATTCTGCAGCATCCGAACTTGACATTGCGCTTTCCATGGATATCTCTGATAGATTCGCCACCTCATTCTCGTAAGCTTCTGCGTTTTCTTCATCAGTGCCAAGACGAGGGTATTCTTTCCGAGGTCTTCCCCTCTGTCCTGTTCTTTTGAATTTCGGTCTTCCTCTACCTCTCCGAGGGTTGATATTCTCCTGTTCCTCTGTCCGTTCTGGGTTGTGATCGACCTGGTGCGGATTCTCTACACCAGCTTCCGGAGCTTCCAGGATGAATTCATTATCGGTTACGGCTTCTTGATTTGAGACGTTATTCAAAGTGTTGAACTCGATGTCAATGAAATCATGCGCTGACGTGTCGATTGACTTTTGATCATTCGTAACTTTAGTTCTCGGGTAAGGATGTTCGTCATCTCCCCCAGAAGATGAATCGGTTTTTAGAAATTTTACATCTCGTGACAAGACCATTTTCTTATCACTTGGTATCCAGATCCTGTAGCCTTTAGAGGAATCTGAATATCCGACGAAGATACCAGGAATACTACGTGGGTCAAATTTTCCAATTCCTGGACCGTTCTTCGATACGTATACATTACAACCAAATTCTCTGAAGTAACTAACGTTCGGAATTTTTCCAGAGAGAATTTCGAACGGGGTCTTCCCGTTTAAAGAACTTGATGGGCATCTGTTCCTTATATGGTTTGCCGTGTTGACGGCTTCTGCCCAAAGCTGTTGGGGTAGTTCGGATTGCAACAGGAGACATCTGGCCATTTCAACTATGGTCCTATTTCGCCTCTCCGCTACGCCGTTTTGCTGAGGGCTGTAGGGGATCGTGAGCCTCCTCGCAATTCCGCGCTCCTTCAAGAAGTTGTCTACGTCTGAGTTGACAAATTCTTTACCGTTGTCAGATTGCAACGCCTTCACCTTCCTACCGGTCTGCTTCTCGATCAGCGTTATACTGTCCTTAAGAGCCTGAAAAACATCTGATTTAGATTTCAAGAAACGAATTTCACCCCACCTACTGCAGTCGTCAATGACTTGCAAAAAATACTTAGCTCCGTTAATAGAAGGAGTTCTGACTGCCCACACAGGTCTGTGTGCACCAAGTCCAGTACTTCAGTTGATCTGCCAGACTTCACAGGAAACGGATTTCTCGCCATTTTACCTAGCAGGCATGTACTGCAATCCTCAATCGAAAACTCGGTCGACTCGACTCCCTGTACTCGGTTTTTGCGTACGGCTTCTTGAAGGTCTTGAGCATTTAGATGTCCAAATCTCCGATGCCAATCTTCAAATCGAATTTTATCTTGTTCACTGGTGGTGACGTTTTCAGCAATTGCAGTTTCGTCATTTGACTCTTCAACGACGTACAGACCGTTTGTCTTGTTAGCGATGAGCTTTACTTCACCTTGTTGATCCAAGACGCAAGCCTTGTTTCTGTCGAAGATGACCTTGAAACCACGATCAGTAATTCTTCCAACTGACAACAGATTTGCACGAAGGTCAGGAACCAGTTGCGTCCCCTTTAGTGAGATTGACCTTCTTTCTCCGTCAATGCAGGTGCTGAAGCTAGCGGTACCCTGTCCAGTGATATCGATTGAATCCTTGTTTGCGAGATTTAGTTTTTCATTTCTTGCTCTCAAATCATTTCTAAATTTACTTGAATCTACACAGAAATGAGATGTTGCTCCGCTGTCCAAATACCACTTACTTGTATCCATTGATCTGACAAGGAATGCTTCCGATGACATCATCGTTGTATTCGACGTGCTTTGTATTGTTTGTTGACTTTTACAATCGGCTGCTTTATGTCCAACAACCTTGCACTTGTGGCATTTATATTTGAACTTTCCGGATTGACCACTTTCACTCACACGATTTGGCTTTTTCGACGTTTTTCTGTTTCTAAATTTGTTCGCGTACATAGCGTTCGGAACGGTCTCATTCGCGATCGTTTTTCTAGCATCCGCTTCTTCCGTAATTTTTACGCGGAGTACGTCCAATGTCGGCAACGCGTCGCGTGATTCTATTGCACACCGAAAATTGTCAAATTCGTTTGGAAGGCTAATTAACAACAAAGTTGCGAGTAGATCTCGATCGATATCGACTCCTATTTCGTTTATTTTGTCCAGAGTATCGAAATATGTACGAAGATGCTCGCGCACATCACTACCGCTTGACATTTTTAATGTTGTTAATTGTCTGAGAAGATTTGCTTTCCGCGCCGGACCGCTTGACTGATATGCACTTTCGAGCTTTTGCCATACCTCGCGAGACGTTTTACACGCTTTTATTAACTTTAATTCAGCCGAACTAATCGACAATACGATTTCCGAACGTGCTTTTGCATCGCTTTGAATCCACGCTATTACGTCATTCGCGTTATCTGCAGTCGGTTCTGGCTTTACATATGTACCGGTTACATATTGCCATAAATCACTTTTTATTAGCAACGCTTCCACGTATATTTTCCACGTATCATAATTTTCACTGTTCAATGCTTCTATTTTTATCACTTGTGCCATTTCTATCGCGTTCTAGAACAACTGTTTATGGCGTGCACTTAATGACGTCACTGCACTATATATTTCAGTCCTTTGAAATTTACCTGGGCCACATAACCTGTCAGATATCAGTGGTTCGGTCGAATAAATAATACACACCGAATACGTATAACAAAAGTAGAAACTCTATATTAGTATAATGACTTGAATACATGAACATAATATGATACACTTATAACAAAGGAATAATATGCAGCGTTTACAATATGGCTGCTACAACATATATAACTTAACATGCACACCGCAGCGTGTATCGATCTCGACTGCACGAATGTTTGCGCGCAGATTTCGGGTTTAGCCGAAGTCGTCCGAACACGAGTCGAAACGATCTAACACGATCTATCGTAGTCGGAATACCGCGTTCTTCAACATATTAATAAAAAATTCACTAAAAGAAAATATAATTTCATGCACAATCAAAATACTGTTAATTTCAGTTTTTATTGACAGATTTATAAAATAATTTATACACAAAAAATGTTTATGAATGTTTATAACAAAACAGGTATATTTTTAATGTTAGAATGTTTTATGAAATATTCTAAATTTAACTTTTATATTACAGATTATTAAAAAAAAATTATAATAGAATGTAGCTTTTAAAATTTTCTGAAATATGATAAAGTTACACTTTAACAAAATCAGTACAATTTATTTTAATTTTCCTTCTTTTTCTATCTCAGATTATAAATTTTTATAAAATATATACTTATATATATATATTTATATTAAAATTACAATTTAGCAAAATAACCATTAAAATGAATATTTTTTGACATACCTCTACTTTAGTTCTCTATGTATTATTTCAAACTAATTTTAAATTTAATATAAAAACTTATATAGGTATAAAAGAATGCTTATTATTTTATAATTACAATGAAAAGTTATTTTGTTTCGTTAATTAAAAGGCAGACTGAAAAGTTTATTTTCAATTTATATAAGTTCAAAAATATTTATATATTATTCAATATTACATATATTATTTATAGAAATTGATTAGGTATGTACTAGTTACAGACAAAAATTACTTAAAAAATGAAAAACATATTTCAGTTTTGTTTTTGTAGAAACAGTATTTTTGTAAATCCTTAACAATAGTTTAATATTTAATTTAACAATTTATACCAAATTTTGTTTAAATTATTCAAATTTTAGATTCTAAAATATATATAATTGTGAAAAAACAAAATAATTTTTTTTTCAAGCATATTAAAGTATCGATATTACGTTACTATACTGACAATGTGTAAATTATTATGTATTTAATCTTACATTTCGACGGCCATATTGAAAATTATTACGTCAAGTATTTAATGGGTAATTGGATCGTTTATTTTAGCATAAATTTGAGTTTAAATATTGAAAATGTGTTGAAAAGTGCAAGAAGATTTGTAAAAAACTACATATTTGACCAAAGTAACACGATGAAGTATATTTTATTTGAAATATCCGACCAGATATTAAAAATTGCTAAGCCAAGTTAATTAATTGACGATTGCATTGTTTATATTTGATTGAATTTGAATTAACTATTAAAAATGCGTGAAGAAGTATAAGAAATGCAATGTGAACCGTCATATTTTTCAGAAACTGCACATTCCACCAGAGAAACACGATCACGTGCACTTAATAGCATTATGGGCCCCTGAGCAAAACAGTGTGCTGGGGTCCCTACGATATCTACTCACAGAAATGAAAAGTAAATGGTTTTTTTATTATATAGAATTAATTTAAATATCAAATATATTATTTATTAATGCAAGTCAATTGACATACACAGATCAGCATGGGATCCCTATGCTTGTGAGGCCCCCGGGCAAGTGCCCAGTAGGCCTATGCGTTAAGACGGCACTGGTCACGTGTACTTAATCTGACATCTCCGACGGTCATATTGAAAATTATTAAGTCGAGACCCTTTCAATATTAACAGTAGATTGATAAGAGAAGCAATAGAAATTTATAAAGAAGAAGATAACATTAATCAGTGTGATTAATAACTGATTTAAATAAAATTTGGCTTTCTTTAATAAATAATTTATAAATTTTATAATCTAGTTAGTTATTTTGTTACCTTAGTTACTTGTTTCTATGTTCTGTTTACTTATTGTAAATGTAATTTGTATCATTTTTCTTGATGATGATGTACGAAGAGTATATCTAAACGTCAATTTAAATTCAAATTAATACAGAAGTAAATCCTAAAACCTTTTTATTTTATGTTCAATTAATGTATTATCCCACAATGGACAGATTGTAAAAATCGTAGGTGATTAAAAAACAAAGTTATTTTTCCAAAAAACACTGTGTTTCCAAATCAATTAGTAAATAATTTCATACAAAAACTCTAAGTATCTTTACTTTTGAATTAATAGTAAAAACATTGGTTCGTATTACGAGCTCGGTTTTAAAATTGGTTTTAACTAATACCGGTTTTAAGACAACGTAACCGAGCTTGTATTATCAGTCATTGATTTTAAAGTAATATTTTTTTCAGTGTACTACAATCTGTTTTTTAACTAGGAGGAGTAATTTAAAATTTGTGCCCCAAAATATATACTTCTGATTGGTTGACATACAACTGTTTTTACACTCAACATTATTTTTATCTTGTCATTAACTGTCAATAAGCTGTCAGTACTGCCAATATGTTATTGGCGGGTTTCATATTGTTAAGTTTTCTTTAGTTTCGTGTGCTTCAAATTCTTTTTGTGATATTTTGTAAGGAAATAAACCAAATGTGGAAATCGCAGACGTTGCAAATTAAACTTACTGTAAAAATATGTTTGGTATTTTCTTATAGTGTAAAACTTACTTTTACATTTACTTTTATATATATATATATATAATAATTTACCAACTTTTCGAGAAAAAATTACCAAAATTTTTAAAATTTTATATTGGTTTCACTATTTATTCAATATTAATTAAGTTTTCAAAAAAGATTCTCTTAGTGTTCACAAAAATTATATAATTTAGATATAATACAGTGTTGCCAACTTTCAGAGCAAATAATTCAAATTTTTTTTTCAATTGTACTATTTATCATACTTTAATCTAATTTTCAAAAAATATTAATCAATAATATATATAGTAATATGTAGTGCTCATAATAATTATGTTTTTAAAAAAATTCTGAAGAAATTTGTATTGTCAAAGGTTGTACAATGTTAATTTAATCATGATTATGGGGTTAGCAGGTAGATTTGGGTTAAAGTTAGGTTAGGACAAGTTTAATGTTTGTTGTACATTACGTTTCAAATTGCAATTTAAGGGTACAATTGCAAAGCATTGACCTTTTGAACTGTTAACTAAATTTATAACTTATGATAAAAAATATATTCTAGGTACTAATTTATGCTAAATCCAGATTAGAAACATATATATACCGTATATATATATATATATATATATATATATATGTATATATATATATATATATATATATATATATATATATATATATATATATATATATGTTTCATTTTTAAAGCTTCTAATGTAGCAACGATTTGACTGTTGTATTTTTCTATCAAACTATAATGAAAACCAAAGACCACTGAGTGATGTTTGACTGCTTGGTATGTTAAGTATATGTGTAAGTTTAGAACCCTAATTAGGACTTTAGCTTTATTTTTTACTACTAAAAAACTTATGTAATTTTACATGATTTATGAATGCAATTCTTTCATAAAAATGTAATATTACGTAAATTGCCTCAGTAAAATTACAAAATGTTGTTATTTTATTGATAAAAGTTATGTAATATTAGATAAATTTAAGTTACATTTTTACAGTGTGATATCTTAGCTTTCGAAATGTGTATATAGCTTTTCAAAAATTATTGTTTGTGGTTTAAGAGAAATTATTTGTTCTTCAAACGTATCATCATAATATTAATATTACTTTACCATATTGCTTATGTAGAATGAGGTCATTATGTTACTAGCGCAATAATGACATTATTATACAGCAGTTATTTACTATATACACCACTGGTGACAGCATCAAACATAACTACAACGACAAGTGTATTTTTTATCTGTCATCTTCGGCGGCTATATTGATGAGAACTATTGAGTCAATTTAAGTTAAATGACAATTGCATTGTTTATTTTCGTTTGAATTTTAATTTGATTATTGAAAATGTGTGAAGAAGTGCAAGAAATCCAATGTGCATCGTCAGATTGGTAAAAAACTGCACATTTGACCAAAGAAACACGGTTAAGTGTATTTAATTTGATATCTCTGACGAATATATTAAAAATTATTGAGTCAAGTTAAGTTAATCGACAATTGCATTGTTTATTTTTACTTGAATTTGAATTTGATTATTGAAAATGTGTGAAGAAGTGCAAGAAATGTAATGTATTCCTTCCAGGATGGTCAGAAATTATACATATATTCGACCAAAGAAAGACTAACTCTCACTAATTACGTAACAAATATAAATAATATATACATACATACAGTGGCGTAGCAAGAAACTTGTCAAGGGAGGTTACTAATATTAATCAATAAAGATAATACTATAATTTGTATAAAAAATAAAGTGCAATAAAAATTATTTTTATAAAAATGAAAGTAAAATAACATATTTCTTATTTCACATACGTATGTTTTTGGTCGTTCAGATTCTTGAGGGGGGGGGGGGTTCAACCCCCACTAACACCCCCCTTCTGGCTACGCCACTGCATACATACTATTCTACAACTGTCAATAACTGGTTAAGGTTACTTAGCAATGTATTTTTAGATATTTTTAGTTTAGTTTAGGGGGGAAATACATGTAAAAAAATTTTTTTTCTATTTTTTTTATTTTACATAAATTAATTGCTTATACATCGAAGATTTATCCAGCAAAATATCTAACCAATCAAAAATGTATTTACCGAAAAAAAGGCATTTTTCTACCTGCGCTTCGGTAGCCGCTTTGGCTAACCGGCGACTTTAAGGGAGGAAATACATGTAAAAAAAAATTTTTTTTTGATTTTTTTTTTAAATAAATTAATAGCTTATACATCGAAGATTTATCCAGCAAAATATCTAACCGATCAGAAATGTATTTACCGAGAAAAAGGCATTTTTCTACTTGCGCCTCGGTAGCCGCGGCGACTTTAAATGAGTTTTTCTCGAATTGGTATTTTTATAAATGGCGGGTGTGATAAGTCGAGCAATTTTCATACAAATGAGTTGAAGCTTTGTGTGCTTGAAAGAAAATAGAATTTTATTCTATATGAACCTTTAATATAACGAAAATATTAACAATAAATTATTTTTAGGGGTGTCTAAAGTAAAAAAAAAAATGCTGAAAATTTGACCTTTTTTTTCACAATGACTTAAAATGATAAAATATACGTTTTTTTTTTGTAGTTTTAAAGATTTATATAGAACAAAATTTTTTTCCGGATCCAGGAATTCCCGCCATACGACCGGGCAAGGCGGACGCGACATCAATTAAAATTGGTTCCGAGATCACCCAGAAGTCACAGAAAGTTAAAAAAATTCATAAGTGTAGTTGATTGTATGTCACATCGAATAAAAGAAACTTTAGCATTGTAACTTGTTTCATTCAGCCAAAAAAAAATCCTAAAAACCTTATTTTTTTAGGTCGTTACATGTATTTCCCCCCTTTAGAACGCTTAAAGAAAAAAATCGCATATGTGTGACTCAGAATAGGAAGCTCTTTTTGTTTTTCTCTCAGATTGATTGACCTCGGCCACAAATATCAGGGCTCAACATAATAATCATCGTTTTCTACTGCTCGTCACATAATATACTATTATTTCCTATACAAATTGATGCATGATAATTTATGGAACGGGAATGGCAGAGATGCCCCAAATTTAACTTTCTCGTTCCCATTGCTGGTCCCGTTCTCGATTGATTGTGAACCCAGCTTCAGCATCAACAGGTTGTTATTTCAGACACAAACATTTTCACGATCAATACTGTTAGCAGGATTTGAATTGTTGCTGCAGTAAAGTTTAGCTGTTTGAATATAGATGGTGCAACGTGTTTTGTCCTACATGCAACGCTTCTCGCTGGCGAGAGATTGAACTAATTCTCTCTCATACAATGTTCATTAGCTGTATTCTTTTTACTTAAAATTTACTGAGATCTCAGCTCACTTCAGATAAACTCAGATCATCTCAGATAATACTTATTCTTTTTATCTTAACTGAGCTAAAACAAACTGAGTTGGATGCCTTCCCCCCTTACCGATTCTGCTGCACCCGCAAAATAATCTCAAAATGAAGTGAGATACTCAGTTAAGTAGTAGGGGTTAAGCAGGGTTAAGTTTATATCATAGATCTTGTTCTTTTTAAAGCAACTCAACTCACTTCACTTCGTTTCACCTCACTTCACTTGCCAAGTGAGCTGAGTTTATTTTTTGGTAAAAAGAATACAGCTATTATATTATAACTTATTATTTAATTAATTGTAAACGTTTAAATATTGTTGGCAAAAATATTTTAATTTGATTTACGGTGATTTAATTGAAAACATAATACTAATCAATTATATTCAAAATAAAATATTTAAGAAAAAGACACTTGTATACGAATTGTTTTGATAAACCACAGAAATATTTTAATTTAATCATACCTAAAAAAAAATAATAATAATTAAAAATTGTTAACATACACTTTTGAAATTGTAAGAGTATTACAGTAGAACTTGTATAGAGGCTTACCAACATATGTATATATATATATATATATATATATATATATATATATATAACGCGGTGCGTAGAGATTAGACATTTAATATAAAAATTTAATAATATGATTTTGAGACTCACTGCAAATATATAAGAACATGAAATTATTTAGTTATATTGTATATATGAGTTTTTAGATGCATTGTATATAACATATTTTTAAATAATTTTCTTAGATATATCGTATATAATTACATCATACACTGCATCTCCGTGAAATAATACAGCTTATGTAAAGACAGAGAGGAAAAAAATTAAATTACTTGTGTACTATAATGGCATAAAAATATCGCATTTTAAAAAATACATAAATAATAGGTAGCTTTGAAGAAAATTAATAATGTTTATTTCGGCAAAATGTTGAATTTTGTCTTCTGAAAAAATGTTAAAATATTATAGAAATTTTTCTTTAAATGATGAATATACATTAAGTTTACAATGATCTATAGTTTTTTAAGGAGAAATATTTAATTTGTGAATTTTTATTAAACTATTTATCCCACTTTATTAAAAATTTTAGCAGAGATTCTTTTAATACTTAAAATATTTAGTATGTTAAGCATAAAAGGAAAATGTAGAAATGAGACTTTTGGGTGAGGTAGGTATGTGTTGTAATCAAAAGAGTATTACAGTCAAAATTTAATTTAAAAATTCAGAGATGTCGCTAAGCGTACTATAGCGCAACGATATATCAGCTAGGCATGAAATTAACATGTCTAGTTTGGAACGGAAAAATATTAAAAACAAGACGGATTCCGTTTTAGAATTTCGCCAAGTAAACACGTATTTTGTGTTGATCGGTTTTTCGTGATTTAACACGCGGTCAGTAGTTTTGGGGTGTGATATTCGAAGTTCATTGTGCTACCTTGTGGTGCATCGCTATTTTGCGGATTTATCGAACTGACGAATAAATATTGTAGTGGAGATTTTTGGTTTTATCATTTTGGGCCGTTTGTGCAACAAATTGGATTTTTGGTTTCTCCATCTACAAGTGCTGGTCTCAGGATTTGTCACACGGCAACCAACTCCAGCCGTGAGTTTAATCAACGTACCGACAACACAACAACAATTAAGATAAGTACTACATCTACTTATTTTGGCAGCATCTTTTGACTATGCAGTGAGAAGTGATACTTTGCTTCTGAATTCATTGCGTTTTATTTTATTATACTTTTGGCTACGATTTACTCGTATATATTTATTGAGATATTGAAGTTCGGTACAAGTATTGTGCTTTGTGAATTTAGTGAGAACAATTTCAAATCGGTTCGTGTTAAACTCTATATAATCTACTGTTTGGACAAAATACGGCATAGCCTATTGTGGTTACATGAGATTTGTATAAATATTTTAATTGATAATACTTTAGTAGTAACTAAATTGTATTGCGCTTCTATACGATTGAAATTGTTGTTATTTTTTAGAGAATTATATCATATAAAGTTCGCGATATTCGCTTTATTTTGTAATAAATAAATGTTGTTACTTGATTTAATTCGGATTGGCCAATTTCGATACGTGTAAACAAAATACAGTGAATGACAACTTATGCAGCGCAAGTTACATTACTGATTTCTGTAAAATATATATTTATATTGTATCCAACGATTGTTGCGAAATATTTACAGATTGCATTATTGCTGTACGATAATTGTACGAGTATTTATCAAGGTTATTATATTATCTTGTTTTCACTGTTAGTGAAATATAATTGTGTGACTAAGGTTTTGTCAATCTTTGTGAAACACGCACCGAATTGTATTTTTCGTGTATCATATTGTCGAATTACAATTTGAATAATATTTGTTAAATTTATATTAAACTTAAATTTTTGTTTTTGTTTCAATTTATATCAAACTTAATTTTCAATGTCAATGTATATTAAACTTAATTTGTAATTTTAATGCATATCAATTTAATTGTGTTAAACCTTAAATTTAAATCAAATATAATAGTCGAACTTTTATTTCGAATTTATATTGCGTTCCATGTACCTGAGTACTTACACTTAATTGTTGTTAAATATTGTGAGTACAACTATAATTTGTAATTTTGTTTTTATTTAAATTGTAAGAATTTCATGATTTAAATTTTAATACAGCCTTGGTACTTGAACTACAAGATTTATTTTGTTTTATTTATTAAAATAGTTATTGGGGCTAGTTTCCGTGTGACGACTTTTGAGAGACCAGCACTTTTCGAAGTTCGGTGTTAAAATAATAAACTTCGTGGCGCCCTTTTATGTTTTTCGTTTTGTGAATCGGAATTTCTTAGAGAACCGAATATTATCCTTACCCCGCCCGTCTTCACTGCAGTTAGTCGCGGTTTGGTCGGAAGTCGTTACAAATAATTTTTGTTATTTCGCTTTGAGCACGTAACAATTATTTTTGGCGCCCAACGTGGGGCCTGATTTATTTTAGACCCCCTTCCTTTTTGAAGAAATTTGGAAATTAATTTTTTTTAATTTTTGATAATTTTTTTTTTTTGGTGTTTTTTTTTTTTTTTTGTTGTTTTTTTTTGTTGCTTGTTGTTGGTTGCTTGATTTAGCAATTATGGCTCCGATTTTGAAATTATATGTAGATAGATTAGTTCAGGAGGAGTTAGTGTATGAACTTAAGGTCCGCGGTTTATATGATAAGAATAAAATAACGGTAATGGAAATGAGAAAAACTTTACGCAGCGCGCTAGCGTTAGAAAAAGATTCCACGTTAACTTGGCCTGCCAACCCGTTTAAGTTTGCGGACGATGCAGCAGCGGCTTTAGAGAAAATTACAGAAATTGTCTCGTTGATTGAATTATTTTCTGGTGGAAATAATTCAAATGACTATAAGAAGATTTTTACAAAAATAAGTCACGCGATAGGGCGATTAAGCAAGAGTAACGTAGAGTCAGATACTGAAAAAGGAGATCAATCCAAATTAATGGTATCATTATATAATTGTCTGTCAGACCTGAACCGTAAAGCAAAACACTTTGAACGCAAAACAGACACTAGTATTTTGGATTTAACTATGATTACGACTCCGACGGCCAATAGTACGGAATACGGAAGCGATGAGGGAAGTAGTTCCGACGAATCAGTTGTTACGCGGTCTTACAGGACTAAATGCGTACCCGTTGCCCAATGGAATTTGAAATTTTCTGGAGATAGATCGGATTTATCGGTTAATGCATTTCTTGAACAGGTAGACGATCTTATGAAACCTCGTGGTATGTCACGCGAGCAATTATTTGATTCGGCAATTGATTTATTCACTGGGAAAGCTCTTACTTGGTATCGCGCTGTTCGTAGATCGGTATCGGATTGGGATTCATTAGTAGTCGCGCTCAGGGAACAGTTTTTGCCGCCTAATTATAATGAGAAATTGTTCGAAGAAATAAAACGGAGAACGCAGGGTCAGGATGAATCTATTGGTATCTATGTGGCTGTAATGTCTAATATGTTTACTCGTCTTACATGTTCGGTACCTGAAACAACGAAGCTTCATATACTATTACGGAATATAGCACCGTTTTATCAGTCTCGGTTAGGGTTAGTCGAAATAAAATCTGTTCAACAATTGTTGCAAGTATGCCGAAAATTAGAAGCTCACAAGTTAACAATAGATAGTTACCATCCACCACCTCGAAGGCATGAGACCATCGAACCAGATTTGGTTTATGTAGGCATTGCTCGTGAAAGTAATATAAATGCTATTGCTAGCTCTTCTCATAGAAATACGATTCAAGAGAATAGTAATAGAAATAGGAAACCGGTTCAATGTTGGAATTGTAATGAATCGGGGCACATTGCAATTAATTGTTCACAACGTCGCAGCAAACATTGTTACAAATGCGGATATAAGAATGTAACAGTTCGAAATTGTCCACACTGCAACCGTACTGGTTCGGGAAACGGCAGCGGGAGACAGTAAAAGAACGGTTACTTGTCTCAAATTCTAATCAAACCGTTCGTTCAGATAAACTTGTAGCTATTTTAGATTTTGTACTAGCACATGCGGGAAGTGATGAAAGGCCATACTTAGAGATAAATATTTTGGAAAAACGGGTACTAGCATTACTAGACTCTGGAGCATCGCATACTGTCCTAGGCCTAAAAGGAAAGGAATTGGCTTTAATGTTGAATCTAGCTATATATCCTACATCATACGCAGAAATTTCGTTGGCTAATCGGAGCCCCTGCAAGGTAGAAGGTGTTGTAAGTCTTCCTGTAGAGTTGATGGGAAAGAATTGTGTGATAAATGCACTTGTGGTACCAGAGTTACCTCATGGAATAATTTTGGGTATAGATTTTTGGAAAATGATGGGTATAGTGCCCAACATGAGGGAAAATAGTTGGAAATTTGCAAGTAGTTCTGAGTCAGTAATGGAGATTTCGGAAGCTTTATGTGCTCGTAGTGTTTTGCAAACGGAACAAGAAAAGCTATTATCAAATTTTATAGGAAAAACATTTTCGGATTTAGAAGAGTCAAAATTGGGGTGTACTCATTTAGTTGAATTGGAGATAAAAACGAATGCGGAACCAATAAAGCAAAGATACTATCCTGTATCTCCGGTTCTTCAAAAACATATTGATCAGGAATTAGATGACATGTTGAGACAAGGGATTGTCGAACCATCGAGAAGTCCGTGGTCAAGCCCCATAGTTATGGTAAAGAAGAAGGACAATAGTTATCGATTTTGTGTGGATTACCGTAAGCTAAATCAGGTTATGATTAAGGATGCGTATCCTTTACCCTTCGTGTCAGATACGTTAGATAAACTACGGGATGCTCGGTTTCTTAGTAGTTTAGATATCAAATCAGCGTATTGGCAAGTTCCAGTGGCAAATGAGTCGCGGCCTCTAACCGCATTTACTGTTCCTCGACGCGGTTTGTTCCAATTTAAGAGGATGCCTTTTGGTTTGGCTACAGCACCAGCTGTCTGGCAACGATTAATAGACGTAGTATTAGGAGCCGATTTGGAACCACACGTTTTTGTCTATTTGGACGATGTAATTATTGTAACTCAAACATTTGAACAACACCTTAAAATTTTGGAGGAGGTCTTTAAAAGATTAAAAGAGGCGGGTCTTACTCTTAGCAAAGAGAAATGTCACTTTTGTAGGGACGAACTAAAGTATCTTGGCTATGTGATAAATCGTCACGGATTATTGGTTGACGCCGACAAGATTCGAGCAATTTTGGATATTCAAGTTCCTCGTAATGTCAGTGAAGTTCGAAGATTTTTAGGGATGGCGTCGTGGTATAGGCGCTTTATTCCGGATTTTTCAACTAAGGTAGCTCCATTGACATCGTTATTGAAAAAGAATAGAAAATTTTTGTGGACACCAGAATGTACGGACTCATTTTCTTTGATCAAAACTCGATTAGTATCAGCGCCTATATTGAGTTGTCCACACTTTGAGTTTCCTTTTTCAGTTCAGACGGATGCGTCAGATTTTGGATTAGGGGCTGTACTTAGTCAGTCAATTGAGGGTGAAGAAAAGGTCATTTGTTATTTAAGCCGTTCCTTAAGTAAATCCGAGAGAAAGTTTTCAACGACGGAAAAGGAATGTTTGGCGGTATTATGGGCAATTGAAAAACTTAGGCCGTACCTTGAAGGTTCACACTTTACTGTGGTAACCGACCATTCGTCACTTAGATGGCTGCATAATTTAAAGGATCCGACTGGAAGATTAGCCCGATGGTCGATACGGCTGCAACAGTATAACTTTGAAATTGTGCATCGAAGGGGAAAAGACCATAAAGTTCCGGATTGTCTATCTAGAGCCGTTCCAATTGTCGAGGCGATAGTTAAGGAAAATAATGTATCAATTCCAACGGATAAGTGGTACGAGAAGATGGTTAAAGCTGTATCTGATAATCCTCACAAATACCCCTTATGGAGAGTAGAACATTCTAAGTTATTTAAGCAAATAAAACGTCAATATCCGTCCCTAATTGGAGATGAAGAATCTTGGAAGCAGGTTTTATCGAAACCGGATAGGAAAAATATATTGGGTATGTGTCATGATGATCCTACTGCAGGACATCCGGGCATCCACAAAACATTGGATCGGGTGGCTAGGAAGTATTATTGGCCGAAAATGAAACAGGATGTTGTTTCTTATGTCCGACAATGTCAGATTTGTCAAAGAGTGAAACCAGAGCAGAGAGCTCAGGCGGGATTAATGGCTAGTCCTCGGAAGGTTACGAGGCCTTTTGAATTATTAAGCTGTGATTTGATTGGACCTTTGGCTATGACGACAAAAAGGAATAGGTTTATAATGGTTGTGGTAGATATCTTTAGTAAGTTTACATTAACTTTCCCGTTGCGGACAGCAACAGCTGAAGTTGTTTGTAAGATAATGGAGGAAAAAGTATTTCTGGTATTTGGAGCTCCAAATAATATTATTTGTGATAATGGAGTACAATTTAGAAGTCGTCGATTTAAAAATTTAACCAAATCGTATAGCGTAAATATATTATTTACTGCTAATTACCACGCTCAGGCAAATCCAACAGAACGTGTAAATCGAGTTATAGGTACTATGCTTAGGTGTTATGCTTCAGATAATCACCGGAAATGGGATCAAGTACTACCAAAAATTTCATGTGCTCTTCGTACTCAAGTACACGAAGTGACCAAACTTACTCCATATTTTGTAGTATTCGGAAGAGAGATGTCAGTAGTTGGAAGCACGTCAAAAACTGGGGATGAGTTTTATATTGAAGACGAGATTGACGCAGAAGAACGCCGAGGAGGATTTGAGCAAATTTATAAAGAAGTCAAGAACAGAATCGACAAGGCCGCAATAAAAAGTAAGCAGCATTATGATTTACGTCGAAGAGCGGTGGAATATTCACCACATCAATTAGTTTTGCGGAAGAATTATGTGCAGTCGGATATGGCAAAATACTATTCAAAAAAGCTGGCTCAGAAATATATTGGCCCCTTGGTTATCAAACAAAAGGTTTCGCCCTGGACATATGAACTCATGAATGAAAAAGGGCTAAGTAGGGGAGTTTGGCATAGTAAGGATTTGAAGCCTTATGTGCAAGCCATGGAAGAATAATTTTGGTTCTTATTTTTATTAGTTTTTTTTTTTTGTTCTTCTTATTATTTAATTTTTTTTCTGTTTGTATCAAATAGAATTCAGAGAAAAATTTCAGGAAATTTTCCTTTAGTAAGGGGGGAGTTTATTACAGTCAAAATTTAATTTAAAAATTCAGAGATGTCGCTAAGCGTACTATAGCGCAACGATATATCAGCTAGGCATGAAATTAACATGTCTAGTTTGGAACGGAAAAATATTAAAAACAAGACGGATTCCGTTTTAGAATTTCGCCAAGTAAACACGTATTTTGTGTTGATCGGTTTTTCGTGATTTAACACGCGGTCAGTAGTTTTGGGGTGTGATATTCGAAGTTCATTGTGCTACCTTGTGGTGCATCGCTATTTTGCGGATTTATCGAACTGACGAATAAATATTGTAGTGGAGATTTTTGGTTTTATCATTTTGGGCCGTTTGTGCAACAAATTGGATTTTTGGTTTCTCCATCTACAAGTGCTGGTCTCAGGATTTGTCACACGGCAACCAACTCCAGCCGTGAGTTTAATCAACGTACCGACAACACAACAACAATTAAGATAAGTACTACATCTACTTATTTTGGCAGCATCTTTTGACTATGCAGTGAGAAGTGATACTTTGCTTCTGAATTCATTGCGTTTTATTTTATTATACTTTTGGCTACGATTTACTCGTATATATTTATTGAGATATTGAAGTTCGGTACAAGTATTGTGCTTTGTGAATTTAGTGAGAACAATTTCAAATCGGTTCGTGTTAAACTCTATATAATCTACTGTTTGGACAAAATACGGCATAGCCTATTGTGGTTACATGAGATTTGTATAAATATTTTAATTGATAATACTTTAGTAGTAACTAAATTGTATTGCGCTTCTATACGATTGAAATTGTTGTTATTTTTTTAGAGAATTATATCATATAAAGTTCGCGATATTCGCTTTATTTTGTAATAAATAAATGTTGTTACTTGATTTAATTCGGATTGGCCAATTTCGATACGTGTAAACAAAATACAGTGAATGACAACTTATGCAGCGCAAGTTACATTACTGATTTCTGTAAAATATATATTTATATTGTATCCAACGATTGTTGCGAAATATTTACAGATTGCATTATTGCTGTACGATAATTGTACGAGTATTTATCAAGGTTATTATATTATCTTGTTTTCACTGTTAGTGAAATATAATTGTGTGACTAAGGTTTTGTCAATCTTTGTGAAACACGCACCGAATTGTATTTTTCGTGTATCATATTGTCGAATTACAATTTGAATAATATTTGTTAAATTTATATTAAACTTAAATTTTTGTTTTTGTTTCAATTTATATCAAACTTAATTTTCAATGTCAATGTATATTAAACTTAATTTGTAATTTTAATGCATATCAATTTAATTGTGTTAAACCTTAAATTTAAATCAAATATAATAGTCGAACTTAGAATTTATATTGCGTTCCATGTACCTGAGTACTTACACTTAATTGTTGTTAAATATTGTGAGTACAACTATAATTTGTAATTTTGTTTTTATTTAAATTGTAAGAATTTCATGATTTAAATTTTAATACAGCCTTGGTACTTGAACTACAAGATTTATTTTGTTTTATTTATTAAAATAGTTATTGGGGCTAGTTTCCGTGTGACGACTTTTGAGAGACCAGCACTTTTCGAAGTTCGGTGTTAAAATAATAAACTTCGTGGCGCCCTTTTATGTTTTTCGTTTTGTGAATCGGAATTTCTTAGAGAACCGAATATTATCCTTACCCCGCCCGTCTTCACTGCAGTTAGTCGCGGTTTGGTCGGAAGTCGTTACAAATAATTTTTGTTATTTCGCTTTGAGCACGTAACAAGAGATCAAGTGCAAAATAATTTGGAGTAAAAAATATAAAACTAATACAAATGTTGTAGCAAAAATTGGTGTAAGTACATCATTTAAAATTGTGTAATAATCTGGATCAAATGCCTAATAAGCGTTTGTTTAGAAGAATATATTTTGTGAGTGATATTGAAATTATATGTCCAATTAGTAGATGGGCAGGTAAGTAAATGTTTTCGAATGGTAAGAATAAATGAGAATGCATGAGAGATCTATTGATAAACATGGTTAAAACTAAAGTTGCTTGTCTGGATAAGAAAGAGTTTGTGCACACCCTTATAGGTACATGGCGTGATTGTATATGTATGCATGTATGTATAATATTTAGTAATTTTATTTTTATACACTATTTTTAATTTTTGGTATTTTTTTTACAATTTTTTATGCTGAACAATTTGTACGTACAAAAGAATTATACTTTTAGACAAAAATCGAATTTGTAATGTTAAATTTTTATTGACACTGTAATTTAGTTAAAAAACACTAACACTAACAAAACTACATTCTGAAATTCGTTTTAACTATTTTGAAATGGTTGTAGTGGTACATCAATTTTTGGGGTCAAAACTGAAATATTAATCGAAATTCTTATATAAAGGTTTTTGTCGTTTATATACCTCAAATTTCAAATTGACGCTACGCCGTCAATTTTTGTTCAAATGACTTGAATTTTAGTCTGCTTGAAAGATTTTTTTATGAGCTTTTTGGCAGGCATCTTGAAATATTTTTAGCTTGAACAAATAAAAAGTTATACACAAAAGTATCAAAAAGTCGTTTTCTCCATTTAAATTACATGTAAATTTTTACCCCTCTACAGGCACGTGATAACGTCATTTTTCGGAGTCCAAATTTTTTTTTATTTATTTTGAATAGTTTGAGAGGGTGAGAGCAACAAATTTCCGACTTCGCCAAATTAACGGACACCCTAATATATATATATATATATATATATATATATATATATATATATATATATGTGTGTGTGTGTGTGTGTATAGACACCGCCACACTTAGGCGACATTGCAGCACAATCAAAGTTGCTCTTGTTTCTATTTCGTGCACAAATTGACTGTCGGCGCGACATTCGCCTAATAATAAATACTAGCAGGAGCAATAGCAGGACAAAAGACGATCGTTGTTGCCTGACCACGGTACGGTAATTGAACGTCGCTATACCGGACACAAAGACGGCTGCTGGACAAACTACTACTACATTTTGTTTTGATTTTATTAAAAGTTTATTATAGTATAAAGAATTTCTAAATTGGATTAGATGGTATTAATTGAGTTTGACTATAGAAATTTGATGACGAGAAACAAATAATTTGGTCATTAGCTGTATTGTTTATTAATTTTGAAATATTGTACAAAATATGAATCTGCAAAACCAAATACAGGATGTTAATTTTAAGTGCCTCATTATTGCTATCTTGAAAACTGTAACAGCTAAGAGATTGGTTAAGTTAGTAAATATAATGAATAATGGTATTTAAAATATGAGATACAACTTTTTTATTTTAAATAGGAACATATATATTTATATTTGTCTTTTCGAAGAAGTATTTTATTCTAAATACAACCATATAATAATATTATATGTGGTGTAACTAGAAGTAATCGGGTACGAAATAGATTAATGTATGATGAGTGTAAAATTGAAAACGATGTTGTTGCAAAAGTTCGGTGTAAGTCAGTTGAAATGGTTCGCTCATCATTAGCGAACGTCTAATAAACATTTGGTTAAAAGAATATATGCAAATGATTTTGAAGGTGGTATAAAGTGGTGATTTTGCGTGGTCTGGTATGATTGAGTGTGTTTTGTGTGAGCAGTAGGAATAGAAGAGCATGTACGAGAAGTATTATGAATGTGGATGAAGTTAGAATTGCTTGTTTAGATAGGAATGTTTGGAGAAAATTAATTTTGGGATAGTGGAAAGAGTTTAAGCCACACTTTTTTGGATATACGGTGTGATTGTCTATGTATGCATGTTTCACATAAATGTAAATATTCAAAAAATTGTTTTCTTTTTATCTATTGAATTTAATACTTATGTAAATTTACAGATTTCACAGTAAAAATTTTACATTATATACATATATATATAAAATACGTATATTTTATGTAAGTTTACTTACTTATTCAGTAAAACACATATATAATATGGTAAATTAATTATTTTATTTAAAATTAGAAAATTCTAGGTATTATTTTTACAGAAAATTTATTGTTTTGCTGAAATAATATGTAATTTTTGTAAAATTGTTTTTTTGTAAAATGGCCACTTTTACAGTGTACTTGCAATTTCAAATTCAACCATTGATAATAAATTTAACATTTGAAATAATTTTCAATACAAAATCTCAAATTCAACCTATTTTCAATAATATTCATTAAAAAAAAAATACGTATCTTCTTATACCCATTTTATTTTTCATTCAACAAAAACTGACTATCGCTGCGCTCTATCTATTGTTTTGTCTTTTGCCAAAGTCGTACAAAGTTATATAGTCAATTCAATACATTATCGATACAAATACACATCTATATAAACCACACACACAATACAGAAAATACATACCGCGTTAAAATGCCTTTCGTATGCACAGAGTCCCATCCATATCTATAAATCTTTGCTTGTGTCGATCCTTGCTGTAAGATATAAGAAGAATTTCTTTTCTGTGATTGTTTCGTTCTTGTTTTTTTTTTTTATTAAACACAATACAACTATATTAACACTACTTGCCTTATCTTGTTGATGTATTTGTAAGTTTCTAGATGGCCTTTTTTACTACTTTGACTGCAAGGAAAAAGTAGTATAACGTTTGGTACGGTGTCTGTAACATTTTCAAAAAAAAAAAAAATTGTATAGAAATCCTTCATATAGCCTGTAGATGACGAATCTGAACTTAGTTTATGTGGGTGTATGGATGTGCGTCGTCAGCTCGCTCGCTCGGTCCTCAGACCAAATTTTGTGATCGCAACTCCTCCTAGACGGTTCAACCGATTTTAATGAAATTTTCAGGATAAATTTGTCTGGTGCCCAAGATGGTCATGTGGTTTTGGTTTTTCCAATGATGCCAACTTTCCGAGAAAAAAATTACTAAAGTTTTTAAAAATTCATTGTGGCTACATTATTTATCCGATTTTGATCAAATTTTCAGGAAAGATTCCCCTAGTACCCACATACATTACGTAATTTTAATATAATACAGTGTTGCCAACTTTCCGAGAAAAAAATTACCAAAGTTTTTAAAAATTTATTACGGCCATGTTGTTTAACCGATTTTGTTCAAATTTTCACAAAAGATTCTTCTGGTATCCATATAAATTAGATAATTTCAACAAAGAACAGTGTTGCCAACTTTCTGAGAAAAAAATTACTAAAATTTTTAAAAATTTGTTACGGCCATGTTGTGCAACCGATTTTGTTCAAATTTTCACAAAAGATTCTTCTGGTATCCATATAAATTAGATAATTTCAACAAAGTACAGTGTTGCCAACTTTCTGAGAAAAAAATTACTAAAATTTTTAAAAATTTATTACGACCATGTTGTTTAACCGATTTTGTTCAAATTTTCACAAAAGATTCTTCTGGTATCCATATAAATTAGATAATTTCAAAAAAGTACAGTGTTGCCAACTTTCTGAGAAAAAAATTACTAAAATTTTTAAAAATTTATTATGACCACTTTATTTAACCGATTTATGTGATAATGTCAAAGTAGTCTATATATGGGTTTACCTATATACTTTTAATCTTGTTTCTATGTGTTGATGGTCCTGAAAAGGACAGTTTGATTTTATAGTGCTAGTGATATTGGAGAAATTTTTAGTTTTATTTATGCTTTATAATGAAGTGATTTTCTTTTAAATTGTTTCACAAAGTTGATTTTATGTTAATTCAGACAGTGACAAAACGTCAATTGTTTTGGTACAAGGCCTAAAAAGCATACATAGAAATACGACTATAACTATAATGATTGCGAGGGAACTTCTAAATGTTAAAACGAAATTAATTTAAGTTGAACTAATTTCTAAAGTAAGAGTTAAAAATTATTAACATAGTAAAAAATTTTCAGAACTGATTATATTAAAATAGAACGGCATTAGGATGTAATTTTGTATTAATTTTTATTAACAATCGACATTTCGACGTACTCAACGTACATCATCATCATATAGAACTAAAGCCGTCTTATTTTAGAAAGTTATTATTTGTTGATTAATTAGTTTGTGCATTAAAAATTAAATAATAGAATTTTGTTTGTTAATTTTTTCCAAAAATAGCATAAATTTTATTTATGAAAAAAAAAAAAACTTTCTTTGCAGGTGTAAAGTATTTTTTTTATATACCGGGTGTTCGTTCGTCAAGTTCGAATGGGCGTTTAACATGTAATTTCGATAAATTGCGATATACTACTTTCTCGAGTAAAATTCGAAGAAATACTTAGAATACTTTTCGATAGGACATAAAAGGTTCTATTATTTGGTTTTAGTTTCAATTTGCTAGCATGTGCCATTTGGGCGCTAGAATTTTTTGATGATTTTTTGGTTTTTATTTTTTTTCTCAAAAACTATGAGGTCTAGGAAAATAAGCATGGCATAGAAAAATGCGGAATAATGAGTACGATAATTGAGTGAAAAAACCATTATTCTACAATGCATCGTTTAGTAGAAAAAAATTAAAAATTGAAATATAAAGCTATTTAGCTATATAATAGATAAGTAACTTTTTTCTCTAATTCATACTGATTTTGCAGGAAAAATTATTAAAAATTCTAAAAAACATTTTAGAATTTTCAATAATTTTTCCTGCCAAACCAGAATGAGGTAGAGAAAAAAGTTACTTAGCTATTATGTAGCTAATTTTTTTCTCTATGTTACTGAATTTTTTCAGATTTTTTTGAGCAAATTTTGAAAAAAGTCTTTTTTTAAAAAAATCCCAAAAAATCCCAAAAATTCAGTTTTTAATTTTTTTTCTACTAAACGATTCATCGTAGAATAATGGGGTTTTCACTCAATTATCGTACTCATTATTCCGCATTTTTCCATGTCATGCTTATTTTCCTACACCTAATAGTTTTTGATAAAAAAAATAAAAACCAAAAAATCATCAAAAAATTCTAGCGCCCAAACGGCATATGCTAGCAAATTAAAGCTAAAACCAGATAATAGAACCTTTTATGCCCTATCGAAAAGTATTCTAAGTATTTCTTCGAATTTTACTCGAGAAAGTAGTTCATCGCAATTTATCGAAATTACATGTTAAACGCCCATACGAACTTGACGAACGAACACCCGGTATATGGTATAAAAAATTCAGAACTCATTATAATAAAATAAAACGGCTTTAGGTTGTAGTTCTGTTTATTTGCTGTAAATGTCGTTTGTATCTTTTTTTGTAATGAAGACGTAGGTTGAGTTTATCGAAACGTCGATCATTAATAAATATGAATACAAAACTACAACCTAAAGCCGTTTTATTTTATTATTTTTTATCTAAGTTAAATTTCTATTTCCTTAAATTTTAGGAATATAAAATTCAAATTTGTTAATATCTGTATTAATATTAATGCAGTTTGTCAAAATTTACAGAAGTTTTACGGGATCCTGGTTCTCTGTGATTAATTCAGTAGTATTTCTTACTCTTTTTAATAATATGCATAATAAGGAGATAGTAATATTAACTACTGAGTTAATTACAGATAATTACAACTTCAAAAAATAATGCAAATGACCACTGAAATATAGTAATAACTGGAACGCGCACTGGCCGCTCAAATGCGAGCCGAGAGAGATAGCCATATACGGGGATTCGCGTCTTTGTCGTATAGTCCGTTCAAAGAGTTTCTATTGGCGTAGCATTGCTACTACATGATAACTTAGATAGCTATGAAAAAAAAGGAATCTCACTGCTATATTGAAAAAATGTTAAATTAATATATCAAAAATGATGAAAATACCTTTTTTAGAGAAATTCCCCACTAAAATCTTATCGCGCATCGTTTAGCAGGTACGTTTAGCTACAATTTAATATGCGACAACATAAGATTGGCGCATTTTTACCGCAAGAAATCGCATTTCAATTTCAAATGCGCAGAAGTGTAAGACAGTGATAGAGATCCCCGTATCTCCTATCTCTCTCGGCTCGCATTGGCGCTACTAGAACACATAGGCAGTGCACATTCCAGTTATTACTATATTTCAGTGCAAATGCCATAAATAATAAACAAACAAAACATAGAAATAAGTTACTAGGTAAAAATATACATAGAGTATATCGAAAAAGTCAATACAGTCGATTCCGCTTAATTGGGACACATCGGGACTAGGGCATTTTGGCCCAATTATGCGGCTGTCCCAATTAACCGAATTTTACATAAAATTAAGCAATCCATATTTTTCTTTCAATAATTTTATTTTATAAATTCTTGGAAAAAACTATAAACTACATATAACCAAAAAAATATAAACTTTTAAGAAAAAATAATAATAAATTCCAAAATAAAATAATAAATAAATACATACATTTTTAATTCAATTCAAAAATGTGTCAAGTGTAGTCTGTCTTTTGTTTTTGAAACATTTCACTTCTACACTTATCCAGCAAAGCAATTTTACTAGAAACTGTCATATCACTTCTTGGCATCTTGGCAAGAGTCAATTTTTTTTAAATAAAATCGACAAAATGTAAGTTTAACGAACTTTCCACGCGCAAAGTGTAGTGGTAACTGAATCATAACTGAATACGTAACGATTAAGACAGCAGGGTAGACTCTCACAGCTTTAATGACCGGTGCCGCGCCACGCCGACGCGAGGGTAAACATTAACCTTTGAGCGCGCGTGGGTCCGTACTTCATACGTGAATGAATGTGTTGGGAAAAAAGTTCACAGCGCGCGATACTAATGTAATTAATTGATACATATTTGCTAGTTTTTTCAATATAATTTTCCATGTTGTGAATCAAAAAGATATGAAGCGTATCATATTAAATTTTTTGTAAATATTTTTTCTTGTGAATATTTGTAACATAATATATACTGTGATCTTAAATTTACTGTCCCAATTAAGCGGAATGTTGTCCCAATTAAACATGTAAATTTACTGTTGGTTCCTTGGTTTGGTTTCTGTTTTTTGAGATTTGGCCCAAATAAGCGGCTGTCCCAATTAAGCGGTGTCCCAATTAAGCGGAATCGACTGTATTCAAATAAAATATATACAGAAGTTAATCTTAAAACGTGATTTTAATATAATGAGTACTGAATTAACTGTAAATATATAATTTTTTAATATTATAGTTATTGAAATATCTAGTACTGAAAACACACTTTCTGAAGAAAATTTTTAACTATTACTACTAACTTCAGAAACTGAAAAATCAACTTCTAATCTTTTTTTTATGGTAATTTATGGTAATTAAGTTAGTAACCGAAGTCAGTTGTTTTGGTACAAGGCCTAAAAAGCATACATAAAAATAAGTAACTACATATAATGGTTGCGAGGGTACTTCTAAAAGTTAAAAGTTTTTTTATTTTGTAATAGTTATTTAAATATCTAGTACTGAAAACGTACTTTTGTAGGAAATTTTTACTACTAACTTCAGAAGTTAAAAAATCAACATTTTTCATTCTTTTTTATTTATTGGTATAGAATAGATAAGTAGATAATTATAACAACAGTACATAAACAAATAATAAAAATAAAGAAGTAATTGTGTTTGTAATAGTAGAAAAGGAAATTAAGTGTGAAAACAAGATGAAACGATTAGAAACAGTGCAAAAAAAGTAAAGCAAAGCGAAAGGCGAAAGCAACAACAGTCATATTGGACGACGCTCACGTGCTATGCACACATCGCATATCACTTCCGGTTTCCACTGACCCAATTCTACGTCGCGACGGCTAGACAAACGTCCCGTCCGTCGTCGACTCCGGTATCCTTATAAGCAATGTCTACTTTCAAAATAAAAAAAAATGACTTTATTTTATTTTATTTATATAACATAAGCATAAGTTTAACGAACTTTCCACGCGCAAAGTGTAGTGGTAACTGAATCATAACTGAATACGTAACGATTAAGACAGCAGGGTAGACTCTCACAGCTTTAATGACCGGTGCCGCGCCACGCCGACGCGAGGGTAAACATTAACCTTTGAGCGCGCGTGGGTCCGTACTTCATACGTGAATGAATGTGTTGGGAAAAAAGTTCACAGCGCGCGATACTAATGTAATTAATTGATACATATTTGCTAGTTTTTTCAATATAATTTTCCATGTTGTGAATCAAAAAGATATGAAGCGTATCATATTAAATTTTTTGTAAATATTTTTTCTTGTGAATATTTGTAACATAATATATACTGTGATCTTAAATTTACTGTCCCAATTAAGCGGAATGTTGTCCCAATTAAACATGTAAATTTACTGTTGGTTCCTTGGTTTGGTTTCTGTTTTTTGAGATTTGGCCCAAATAAGCGGCTGTCCCAATTAAGCGGTGTCCCAATTAAGCGGAATCGACTGTATTCAAATAAAATATATACAGAAGTTAATCTTAAAACGTGATTTTAATATAATGAGTACTGAATTAACTGTAAATATATAATTTTTTAATATTATAGTTATTGAAATATCTAGTACTGAAAACACACTTTCTGAAGAAAATTTTTAACTATTACTACTAACTTCAGAAACTGAAAAATCAACTTCTAATCTTTTTTTTTATGGTAATTTATGGTAATTAAGTTAGTAACCGAAGTCAGTTGTTTTGGTACAAGGCCTAAAAAGCATACATAAAAATAAGTAACTACATATAATGGTTGCGAGAATACTTCTAAAAGTTAAAAGTTTTTTTATTTTGTAATAGTTATTTAAATATCTAGTACTGAAAACGTACTTTTGTAGGAAATTTTTACTACTAACTTCAGAAGTTAAAAAATCAACATTTTTCATTCTTTTTTATTTATTGGTATAGAATAGATAAGTAGATAATTATAACAACAGTACATAAACAAATAATAAAAATAAAGAAGTAATTGTGTTTGTAATAGTAGAAAAGGAAATTAAGTGTGAAAACAAGATGAAACGAATAGAAACAGTGCAAAAAAAGTAAAGCAAAGCGAAAGGCGAAAGCAACAACAGTCATATTGGACGACGCTCACGTGCTATGCACACATCGCATATCACTTCCGGTTTCCACTGACCCAATTCTACGTCGCGACGGCTAGACAAACGTCCCGTCCGTCGTCGACTCCGGTATCCTTATAAGCAATGTCTACTTTCAAAATAAAAAAAAATGACTTTATTTTATTTTATTTATATAACATAAGCATAAGATACTAATTAACATTGAATAAATTAATAAATATTTTATTATACATTTTACAACTTTTGTTTTAAAGTACTTATATTTAAATAAAATATTTATAGTAAACATTCGCACAAAAAGACATAGCTCACTTGTAAAATAAGGAATATGTTTCTTAATTTTCTAAATCTTAATCTAAATAATTTGATTATAACATTTAATTTACGTTTAAAGGTAAAAATTTTATTTAAATTTAAAAATACACATGAATATTTAATATTATAATGAATATTGTTGTTTAATTTTAGAAATAGGTAATGAACTAGAAATTGCAGCTGCAATTTAAATGATATTTGATGAAAAAAATAAATAGAATTTGAAATAGCAATTTAGATTCCTTTGACGATTTGCCAGATACACTAGTCAGAAATATATTCGAAAAGTGTAATGGATTATTAAAGTTAAGATTAAGTTTTTTATTAAAACATTGTGTAAATATTGTTTCAACTTTGGATCTAGAAACATACAAAAACAGTGAAATAAATTCTGGTTTTTTTTTAGACGTCATTAAAAAAAGAAATTTACATAATATGTTTTTATATAATTTATTCAAAAAAAAAGATTTTATTAATACTGTATTTAAAATATTAATATTTTAAAGAAAAAAAAGTTAAAGAAATAATTTTGTACTTCCAGAAAAAATTATTGAAAAAAAAATATTGAAAAAATAATGTAATAGAAAGAATTAGTTTTTTTTGTGTAATATTATTAGAGAATGAGTTTGTTTCAAAATATACAGATTTTTTACACATAAGTAATTTCAATAAAATAAAAATTACATTTTGCGGTGCTTAACATTTTCATAACGAACATAATATCGAAATAATTTTATATCAAAAATATTTTATATGTTTTCTTTATTATTTGCTCTCGAATTGATTAGAAACATCATAAAAGAAACTGAAGCTCGCATAACCTAAAAATTAAAAGATGAGTAATAATTGAGTAGAATAGTAAAATAGTACAATTTTATCCAAGTTTCATACCCTTCCGAAACTGTAAATGTTTAGATCCAATAAACCACCAATGGAAATAACAATTGATTTTTGACTTTGCATCATTATCTTAATTATACTTTTTTTCACAGCGCTGTTGTTCACATTATACCACATGCAATTGTAGGCAGCATCACTTACTTTTAATTCCTAAAAAAAAAGAATGTCTAGTAACCTTCAGGCTGATATCCATTGAATTTATATAACTTTTTAAGCTGGTATGCCGTGATCGATCTATTCTCGTGGCAGACGTTTCGAAACACATCGTAGATACCATCGAACCAGAATCGGCCAATGGCGTAATGGCACCTGTAGAGGACGATGGGTGTACAGGTATATATACCAGATTACGAAACAGAAATTGTCATTCAATCACCTAGCATTGAAGATGCCATCTACGATGTATGGCAAAACGTATGCGATGAGGATAGATCAACCACGGCATACCAGTACAGAAAATTCTATAAATTCAATTGTATGTTCTATTACATAAAACAGTTCTTTGAAATCATAATATTATATGATACTAAAGTTGTAGATTAACATTTTTGTGAACTTATCCTAAATAACAACTGTTATCTAAATCAGAAATAAATATAAAATAATTTGATAATCCAAAATGAAAATGGACAGTTTAATGAAAAATATACCGGTGTCCCGCTACTGAATATTGCATAGTAATGCAATGGTTTGTTTTATTTAATAACTATTAATGACAAAAAAGTATTCAATAATATAATAATTACCTCATCTTGAATGAACTGCCCAGCATAACAATAAGCAAGTATTTGTATCCAAGTTACAGCAATTATACCTGCACATGTAACTCTTTTATTGCTGTAATAATTCGAAATAGATATTAACATAATAAAAAAATTTCAGAAGTAATTATATTACAAAAAAGTACGTCGGAACGTTAATTATTAATAAAAATTAATACAGAACTACGGTCTAAAGCTGTTTTATTTCAAAATATTAAATTTATCTAGTAAATAATGTAATTTACAGTGTGTTACTTACAAATCTTCTTCTACTATAAATCCGTACAGTGCCATAGAAAGAATTATGAAAGATGTAACAAGTGTGGGCAAAAATAAATTTGAATAAATATTTTCGAAAGAATTTATAAACCTAAAATTAAAAAATAAAAATTATATTGTTAATTACACTATGTAACATACTTTTATGCTTAACCTTCTTGAGGTTTGCGTTTTATTTCAAATACAAAATAGTTCAAGAAATTCAATAATGAGAAGTCTAAAAGTTTGCTTTTGCGTTCAGGGTAAATTTTTTCTGAAAACGTGGAATTGTACACGAATATACTGGATTTACAGCATATAAAGTTGACTCAATACTTGTTGTTTGTGACTGCAGTTATTGAAGAATGTGTAGAGGAGTGTGACGAAGTGGCATAAATAAGTAAGTCTGGTTGTTATTGGCAAAAAAAATAAAAGAAAGTCCTAAATTTTCATGTCATTTTACCTAAAAATCCGCAAAAAAAATCGTAAAGCCAATTTACACGGATTAATAACATTGTTTCACTATTTATATCTCTAGAGCGATTCATTAGGAAGCCTTACATGCCATTTTTTAGTCATAATTCACTAGTTCTTAACATTAAAGCTCATATTTTACGTATTTTCGATTAAAAGTAACTCCCCTCAAGAACCTTAACTACCAAAAACATGGTATCCGGACAATTCACCGAAAACAATTCACCGAAAACCGTTCACCGAAAACAATTCATCGAAAACAAATTCACCAAAGTACCAATTCACCGAAAAACAATTCATCGAAAAACAATTTATCGAATAACCAAATGAAATAGAGTTAAATTAAATTAAAATTAATATTAAAAAGTAGCTATTTATACATACGGTATGTATACGCAATTGGCTATTTATACATAACAGTATGTTTACGCAATTGGCTATTTAGGGTAGGTTAGGTTAGGTTAGTAGGTAGGTTTAGGTTTTTTTTTCAGTATGTATAAATAACCGATTGCGTATAGATACTCGTACCGTATGTATAAATAGCCACTTTCTAATATTAATTTTAATTTAATTTAATTCTATTTCATTTGGTTATTCAATAAATTGTTTTTCGATGAATTGTTTATCGGTGAATTGGTACTTCGGTGAATTTGTTTTCGATGAATTGTTTTCGGTGAACGGTTTTCGGTAAATTGTTTTCGGTGAATTGTCCGCGACCGCAACTAACAATTAGTAATGCATAACAAAAATATTTTTCTTTAATTACCTCAATATTTTAATATGATGAGAAACATTTTTATGAATAATTTTGTTGTTTTCTTCATCGCTGTTGTGTGGTCCAATTTTTAATAAATTTATCGAAATCATTTTTAATTGTATACAAACACCACAGGTTAAAACAATAAATAATCTGTCAATCGGACTTATTAAAAAGATAATAGATTGAACCATTATTATTGATTGAAAAGAAAATAGTATTTCATAATATGGTGATATTCTTAAATAATCATTGATAAATGGAATCCAGATTTCCATTAGTAATCCGTGATTTCCTTTCATACCGGCACGAATTACAAGAAAGACACCGGTCACTGAAATTACCCTATGATATATTTTGCTGACTGTATTAGCTATTTTATATAGTGATTGCATTTCCTTTTTTGATTCAGTGTCTAATGTATCAGTTAGCCAAAATTCATTCCAAACTATGTCTAACATATTCGATAAAGCTTTTGCTTCTCTCATGACAAGATAATATTTTATACTAATCTGAAATTATATTGTATGTAGATGTGCATATATTGTAAGTAAAATAAATACGACTATATTAATTAAGGTGGATATTTGCAGCAAAAATTAACATTAACTTTAAAATTACGCGCTCCACTAACTAAACTAGAAAGTTGTCCAACTTACAACCTTTTAAAGTTAGATTTTTTTTTTATCAACGCGTATGCCTGTACTTTATACGAATTAATGGCGATTTATCTTAATTGGGGTGCGTTCCAAAACCATACTCTAAAAATATTTTGAGTAGTACTCCAGTATAAACTCTAATTCGTTCCAATATTCTGACAGTAAACTATAGGAGCATACTTTTTATTACTTTAAAAAAATAGCAGGGTACGATAATACTCCGCCGCCAAATTTTATATTTCTAATCTAATTATTTTTGCTATGAACTGCATGAGTGATAGTCAAGAGTAATAATTGTACCAGGAACTACTTTATTATAAAACACATAAAAATGGACACATTTATGACAGAAATAAATGTAAATAATTTTAATGTACTATATATTATAAAAGATGCAAAAGAAATATTATCGGAAACTCAAAATATTATAAGGTGTACGTTATGAAATATAAATTACAGACTAAATGTAATTATATTTTTAGAAACTAAGAAACTTCTCAAAAACTAAATGTCAAATTATGCTCTGAGTCGTTCAAAAACTAAACTAAATTTTCAATCATATGATTATCATCCAATAATTTCCTCTGTACTCGTAAAGTATTATTTTGGAATGCACCCCTATTACTGACATTTGCACAAGTTGGTGTCTATTTTAAGTATGAATTGGGAAAAAGACGTTTTGTTAATATATTTAGTTGGAAAAAAAATCTAATTTTGTACAATAAACGGAAAAGACTTTTTTCAGAAAAAATTGCTAAAAATAACGCTTGGGCAATTATAGCATCTGTTCTGAATTAAATATTTTTCGAAATTGATTTAAATTAATTACCTGAATTACACCAAGCAAAAGTTGACTATCATCCATAAAGTTACTAAATGAATTATATGCAGTGAATGCAATGTATAAAATACTGAATATAAGAAAAACAAACATCATTATTTCTAGGAAAAAACCAATCATATTCGCAACAGAAGTACGTATTTTTGGGTTGCATCCAATATATGTCATTAAATTTATTATTTCTTTTGTTAGTTTTTTAATGGTAAGCTGAAAATATTTAATTTAATGGAAAAATACAATACTTTATACGGATATATACCTGTTTTTCATGGGACATTTTTACCACTTTGATTGAAAGGAAACGAAGTATAGTTCTTGTGTCTGTAACATTTTTAAAATTTAAAAAATTATATAGAAATTCTTCATGTAGTCTCTAAATGACAAATCTAAACTTAGTTTATGAGTGTGCATCGTTTGCTCGCTCGCTCTCTTGTTCAAATTTTATGATCACATTTTTTCGTATAGCATTCATCCGATTTGCGCCAAATTTTCTGGGTATGCTTCAGTTAGTGTCCAAGATGGACATGTGGATTTAATTTTTGAGTGTTGCCAACTTCCGAGAAAAAATTACTAAAGTTTTTAAAAATTCATTATTGTTAATATTAATCCGATTTTAATCAAATTTTGAAAAAAGATTCTTTTAGTGCCCACATAAATTATGTCATTTTAGTAAAATACAGTGTTGCCAACTTTTCGAGAAAAAAATTGCTAAAATTTTTTCAATATATTATGGCTATATTATTTATTCGTAATTAACCAAATTGTTACAGAAAATTTTAGTGCCCACAAAAATTATATAATTTTACTATCGGACAGGGAGAAAAAAATTACCAAAATTTTAAAATTTGATTTTCAGTTTACTGTTTATTTAAAATTAATCAAATTTTCATAAATTCCTAGTGTCCACAAAAATTACATAATTTTAGTACCATACAGGGTTGTCAACTTGTCAAATTATTAAAAATTTTAAAACTTTATATTAGTTCCACTATTTATTATTAATAGTTTTCATAAAAAGATTCTCCTAGTGTCCACAAAAATTATATAATTTGTATATAAAACAATGTTGCCCACTCTCAGAGAAAAGAAAATTTGAAAAATTTAATTTTTTTATTTAGGCTGTGCTATTTATCAGTATTCAATCCAATTTTCAGAAAATATTAATTAATAATACATATAAAACTATATAATAATAATAATAATACACAATAATAATAATTGTGTCTTTAATAAAATTCTGATGTTTAAAATATTAATAAAAAATTCACTAAAAGAAAATATAATTTCATGCACAATCAAAATACTGTCAATTTCAGTTTTTATTGACAGATTTATAAAATAATTTATACACAAAAAATGTTTATGAATGTTTATAACAAAACAGGTATATTTTTAATGTTAGAATGTTTTATGAAATATTCTAAATTTAACTTTTATATTACAGATTATTAAAATTTTAAAATTTTCTGAAATATGATAAAGTTACACTTTAACAAAATCAGTACAATTTATTTTAATTTTCTTTCTTTTTCTATCTCAGATTATAAATTTTTATAAAATATATACTTATATATATATATATATATATATATATATATATATATATATATATATATATATATATATATATATTTATATTAAAATTACAATTTAGCAAAATAACCATTAAAATGAATATTTTTTGACATACCTCTACTTTAGTACTCTATGTATTATTTCAAACTAATTTTAAATTTAATATAAAAACTTATATAGGTATAAAAGAATGCTTATTATTTTATAATTACAATGAAAAGTTATTTTGTTTCGTTAATTAAAAGGCAGACTGAAAAGTTTATTTTCAATTTATATAAGTTCAAAAATATTTATATATTATTCAATATTACATATATTATTTATAGAAATTGATTAGGTATGTACTAGTTACAGACAAAAATTACTTAAAAAATGAAAAACATATTTCAGTTTTATTTTTGTAGAGACAGTATTTTTGTAAATCCTTAACAATAGTTTGATATTTAATTTAACAATTTCTACCAAATTTTGTTTAAAGTATTCAAATTTTAGATTCTAAAATATATATAATTGTGAAAAAACAAAATAATTTTTTTTCAAGCATATTAAGGTATCGATATTACGTTACTATATTGACAATGTGTAAGTTATTATGTATTTAATCTGACATTTCGACGGCCATATTGAAAATTATTACGTCAAGTATTTAATGGATAATTGGATCGTTTATTTTAGCATGAATTTGAATTTAAATATTGAAAATGTGTTGAAAAGTGCAAGAAGATTTGTCAAAAACTTCATATTTGACCAAAGTAACACGATGAAGTATATTTTATTTGTAATTTCCGAGCAGATATTAAAAATTGCTAAGCCAAGTTAATTAATTGACGGTTGCATTGTTGATATTTGATTGAATTTGAATTAACTATTAAAAATGTGTGAGAAGTGTAAGAAATGCAATGTGAACCGTCATATTTTTCAGAAACTGCACATTCCACCAGAGAAACACGGTCAAGTGCACTTAATAGCATTATGGGCCCCTGAGCAAAACAGTGTGCTGGGGTCCCTACGATAACTACTCACAGAAATGAAAAGTAAATGGTTTTTTTTATTATATAGAATTAATTTAAATATCAAATATATTATTTATTAATGGCAAGTCAATTGACATACACAGATCAGCATGGGATCCCTATGCTTTTGAGGCCCCCGGCCAGGCCTATGCGTTAAGACGGCACTGGTCACGTGTATAATCTGACATCTCCGACGGTCATATTGAAAATTATTAAGTCGAGACCTATCAATATTAACAGTAGATTGATATGAGAAGCAATAGAAATTTATAAAGAAGAAGATAACATTAATCAGTGTGATCAACTGATTTAAATATAATTTGGTTTTCTTTAATTAATAATTTATAAATTTTATAATCTAGTTAGTTATTTTGTTACCTAGTAACTTGTTTCTATGTTCTGTTTATTTATTGTAAATGCAATTTGTATCATTTTTCCTGATAATGATGTACGAAGAGTATATTCAAACGTCAGTGTGACTAGTAACTGATTTAAATAAAATTTGGCTTTCTTTAATTAATAATTTATAAATTTTATAATTTAATTAGTTATTTTATAATCTAGTTAATTATTTTGTAATTTGTATCATTTTTCCTGATGATGATGTACGAAGAGTATATCCAAACGTCAATTTAAATTCAAATTAATACAGAAGTAAATCCTAAAACCTTTTTATTTTATGTTCAATTAATGTATTATCCCACAATGGACAGATTGTGAAAATCGTAGGTGATTAAAAAACAAAGTTATTTTTCCAAAAAGCACTGTGTTTCCAAATCAATTAGTAAATAATTTCATACAAAAACTATAAATATCTTTACTTTTGAATTATTAGTAAAAACATTGGCTCGTATTACGAGCTCGGTTTTAAAATTGGTTTTAACTAATACCGGTTTTAAGACAACGTAACCGAGCTTGTATTATCAGTCATTGATTTTAAAGTAATATTTTTTTCAGTGTACTGCAATCTGTTTTTTAACTAGGAAGAGTAATTTAAAATTTGTGCCCCAAAAGATATACTTCTGATTGGTTGACATACAACTGTTTTTACACTCAACATTATTTTTATCTTGTCATTAACTGTCAATAAGCTGTCAGTACTGCCAATATGTTATTGTCGGGTTTTATATTGTTAAGTTTTCTTTAATTTTGTGTGCTTCAAATTCTTTTTGTGATATTTTGTAGGGAAATAAACCAAATGTGGAAATCGCAGACGTTGCAAATTAAACTTACTGTAAAAATATGTTTGGTATTTTCTTATAGTGTAAAACTTACTTTTACATTTACTTCTCCTAGTTAAAAAAAATACAGACTATAATGTAATTTAGGTTTTAGTCATTGTTTATCATACATTAACAACATTGCTTTGTATGAAGTTAGAGTTTGTGCATTTGCAATCTGGTTTTTACACCCTCTCACTCTGTCAACATCTCTATCACGTCACGTACCATGAAATGCCTCACGCGTATCATACGTGACCGGTCACCAGCCGGTTGTATCACTGCGCGGCCGTGTGCCGTGCCGTGTCCTCTGGTGCACCATCACAATGAGTAATTATCCACACGTGTAATCATATCAGTGCCGTATCACGGCCACGCGCACGGCTCGTCTAATGTAACTGACACTTGGACACACTGATGACGTTGGAAGATTGACGAATGCCTGAGTGCGTTATGCAGAATGTCATTTCAGTTATACGTGTTAGCATCTATGATGTCAGAGGTTGTACAATGGTTAATTTAATCATGATTATTGGGGTTAGAAGGTAGATTTGAATTAAAGTTCGCTTTAGGAAAATAATTACTAAAGTTTTGAAAAATTTATTATGGCTATATTATTTACCCGTAATTTACCAAATTTTTACGAAAGATTTTCCTAGTTCCCACAAATAATTATATAATTTTACTGTCGTACAGGGTTACCAACTTTTCGAGAAAAAATTATCAAAATTTTTAAAATTCCATATTGGTTTCAATATTTATTCAATATTAATTAATTTTTAAAAAAAGATTCTCTTAGTGTTCACAAAAATTATATAATTTAGATATAATACAGTGTTGCCAACTTTCAGAGCAAATAATTCAAATTTTTTTTTTTTAATTGTACTATTTATTATACTTTAATCTAATTTTCAAAAAATAATAATTAATAATATATATAGTAATATGTAGTGCTCATAATAATTATGTTTTTAAAAAAATTCTGAAGAAATTTGTGTTGTCAGAGGTTGTACAATGTTAATTTAATCATGATTATGGGGTTAGATGGTAGATTTGAGTTAAAGTTAGGTTAGGACAAGTTTAATGTTTGTTGTACATTACGTTTCAAATTGCAATTTAAGGTTACAATTGCAAAGCATTGACCTTTTGAACTGTTAACTAAATTTATAACTTATGATAATTTATGCTAAATCCAGATTAGAAACATATATATACCGTATATATATATATATATATATATATATATATAGGTATGTTTCATTTTTATAGCTTCTAATGTAGCAACGATTTGACTGTTGTATTTTTCTATCAAAACCAAAAACCACTGAGTGATGTTTGACTGCTTGGTATGTTAAATATATGTGTAAATTTAGAACCCTAATTAGGACTTTAGCTTTATTTTTTACTACTAAAAAACTTAAGTAATTTAAATGTTTTATGAATGCAATTATTTCATAAAAATGTATTATTACGTAAATTGCCTCAGTAAAATTACAAAATGTTGTTATTTTAGTGATAAAAGTTATGTAAAATTAGATAAATTTAAGTTATATTTTTACAGTGTGATATCTTAGCTTTCGAAATATGTATATAGCTTTTCAAAAATTATTGTTTGTGGTTTAAGGGATATTATTTGTTCTTCAAACGTAACATCATAATATTAATATTACTTTACCATATTGCTTATGTAGAATGAGGTCATTATGTTACTAGCGCAATAATGACATTATTATACAGCAGTTATTTACTATATACACCACTGGTGACAGCATCGAACATAACTACAACGACAAGTGTATTTAATCTGTTATCTTCGGCGGCTATATTGATGAGAACTATTGAGTCAATTTAAGTTAAATGACAATTGCATTGTTTATTTTCGTTTGAATTTTAATTTGATTATTGAAAATGTGTGAAGAAGTGCAAGAAATCCAATGTGCATCATCAGATTGGTGAAAAACTGCACATTTGACCAAAGAAACACGGTTAAGTGTATTTAATTTGATATCTCTGACGAATATATTAAAAATTATTGAGTCAAGTTAAGTTAATCGACAATTGCATTGTTTATTTTTACTCGAATTTGAATTTGATTATTGAAAATGTGTGAAGAAGTGCAAGAAATGTAATGTATACCTTCCAGGATGTCACTAATTACGAAACAAATATAAATAATATATACATACATACAGTGGCGTAGCCAGAAACTTGTCAAGGGAGGTTACTAATATTAGTCAATAAAGATAATACTATAATTTGTATAAAAAATAAAGAGCAATAAAAATTATTTTTATAAAAATGAAAGTAAAATAACATATTTCTTATTTCACATAAGTTTGTTTTTGGTAGTTCAGATTCTTGAGGGGGGGGGGGTGTTCAACCCCCACTAACACCCCCCTTCTGACTACGCCACTGCATACATACTATTCTACAACTGTCAATAACTGGTTAAGGTTACTTAGCAATGTATTTTTAGATATTTTTAGTTTAGTTTAGGGGGGGAAATACATGAAAAAAAAATTTTTTTCTATTTTTTTTATTTTACATAAATTAATTGCTTGTACATCGAAGATTTATCCAGCAAAATATCTAACCAATCAAAAATGCATTTACCGAAAAAAAGGCATTTTTCTACCTGCGCTTCGGTAGCCGCTTTGGCTAACCGGCGAATTTAAGGGGGGAAATACATGTAAAAAAAAATTTTTTTTGATTTGTTTTTTTAAATAAATTAATTGCTTATACATCGAAGATTTATCCAGCAAAATATCTAACCGATCAGAAATGTATTTACCGAGAAAAAGGCATTTTTCTACTTGCGCCTCGGTAGCCGCTTTGGCTAACCGGCGACTTTAAATGAGTTTTTCTCGAATTGGTATTTTTATAAATGGTGGGTGTGATAAGTCGAGCAATTTTCATACAAATGAGTTGAAGCTTTGTGTGCTTGAAAGAAAATAGAATTTTATTCTATATGAACCTTTAATATAACGAAAATATTAACAATAAATTATTTTTAGGGGTGTCTAAAGTAAAAAAAAAATGCTGAAAATTTGACCTTTTTTTTCACAATGAGTTAAAATGACAAGGCGGACGCGACATCAGAGGTCACAGAAAGTTAAAAAAATTCATAAGTGTAGTTGATTGTATCTCACATCGAATAAAAGGAACTTCAGCATTGTAACTTGTTTCATTCAGCCAAAAAAAATCCTAAAAAACCTTATTTTTTAGGTCGTTACATGTATTTCCCCCCGTTAGAACGCTTAAAGAAAAAAATCGCATATGTGTGACTCAGAATAGGAAGCTCTTTTTGTGTTTCTCCCAGATTGATTGACCTCGGCCACAAATATCAGGGCTCAACATAATAATCATCGTTTTCTACTGCTCATCACATAATATACTATTATTTCCTATACAAATTGATGCATGATAATTTATTTAACGGGAATGGCAGAGATGCCCAAAATTTAACTTTCTCGTTCCCATTGCTGGTCCCGTTCTCGATTGATTGTGAACCCAGCTTCAGCATCAACGTTGTTATTTCAGACACAAACATTTTCACGATCAATACTGTTAGCAGGATTTGAATCGTTGCTGCGGTAAAGTTTAGCTGTTTGAATATAGATGGTGCAACGTGTTTTGTCCTACATGCAACGCTTCTTGCTGTTGAGAGATTGAACTAATTCTCTCTCATACAATGTTCATTATATTATAACATATCATACAATGTTATAACTTATTATTTAATTAATTGTAAAAGTTTTAACACATGTTTAAATATTGTTGGCAAAAATATTTTAATTTGATTTACGGTGATTTAATTGAAAACATAATACTAATCAATTATATTCAAAATAAAATATTTAAGAAAAAGACACTTGTATACGAATTGTTTTGATAAACCACAGAAATATTTTAATTTAATCATACCTAAAACAAATAATAATAATTAAAAATTGTTAACATACACTTTTGAAATTGTAAGAGTATTACAGTAGAACTTGTATAGAGGCTTACCAACATATGTATGTATATATATATATATATATATATATAACGCGGTGCGTAGAGATTAGACATTTAATATAAAAATTTAATAATATGATTTTTAGACTGACTGCAAATATATAAGAACATAAAATTATTTAGTTATATTGTATATATGAGTTTTTAGATGCATTGTATATAACATATTTACTACTTTGACTGCAAGGAAAAAGTAGTATAGTGTTTGGTACGGTGTTTGTAACATTTTCAAAAAAAAAAAAAAACTTGTATAGAAATCCTTCATATAGCCTCTAGATGACGAATCTGAACTTAGTTTATGTGGGTGTATGGATGTGCGTCGTCAGCTCGCTCGCTCGCTCGGTCGTCAGACCAAATTTTGTGATCGCAACTCCTCCTAGACGGTTCAACCGATTATAATGAAATTTTCAGGATAAATTTGCCTAGTGCCCAAGATGGTCATGTGGTTTTGGTTTTTTCCAGTGATGCCAACTTTCCGAGAAAAAAATTACTAAAGTTTTTAAAAATTCATTGTGGCTACATTATTTATCCGATTTTGATCAAATTTTCAGAAAAGATTTCCCTAATGCTCCTATTAATTACATAATTTTATTAATATTCAGTGTTGCCAACTTTCCGAGAAAAAAATTACTAAACTTTTAAAATTTTTATTATGGCCATGTTATTCAACCGATTTCACTCAAATTTTTACAAAAGATTCTCCTAGTATTCATATAATTTATGTAATTTTAACAAAATACAGTGTTGCCAACTTTCCGAGAAAAAAATTAGTAAAATTTTTAAAAATTTATTATGACCATTTTATTTAACCGATTTTAATCAAATTTTCATTTTTTCATTTTCAAGTTTTTTTTAGTGCTTAAATAAATTATGCAATTTTAACAAAATACAGTGTTGCCAACTTATCGAGAAAAAATCACAAATTTTTTTAAAAATTCATTGTGGCTACATTATTTATTCGATTTTGATCAAATTTTCAGAAAAGTATCTCCTAATGCTCACATAAATTATAATATTATTAAAATACAGTGTTGCCAAATTTCCGAGAAATGTCAAAGTAGTCTATATATGGGTTTATCCATATACTTCTAATCTTGTTTTAAATAATTTTCTTAGATATATCGTATATAATTACCTCATACACTGCATCTCCGTGAAATAATACAGCTTATGTAAAGAGAGAGAGGAGAAAAGTAAATTACTTGTATACTTTAATGGCATAAAAATATCGCATTTTAAAAAATACATAAATAGTAGGTAGCTTTGAAGACAATTAATAATGTTTTTTTCGGCAAAATATTGAATTTTGTCTTCTGAAAAAATGTTAAAATATTATAGAAATTTTTCTTTAAATGATGAATATACATTAAGTTTACAATGATCTATAGTTTTCTTAAGGAGAAATATTTAATTTGTGAATTTTTTTTAACTGTTTATCCGACTTTAGACTTTATTAAAATTTTTAGCAGAAATTCTTTTAATACTTAAAATGTTTAGTATGTTAAGCATAAAAGGAAAATTACTGTTGTAGAAATGAGACTTTTGGGTGAGGTAGGTATGTGGTGTAATCAAAAGAGATCAAGTGCGAAATAATTTGGATCAAAAAATATAAAACTAATACAAATGTTGTAGTTGTTGTAGTACATCATTTAAAATTGTGTAATAATCTGGATCAAATGCCTAATAAGCGTTTGTTTAGAAGAATATATTTTGTGAGTGATATTGAAATTATATGTCCAATTAGTAGATGGGCAGGTAAGTAAATGTTTTCGAATGGTAAGAATAAAGGAGAATGCATGAGAGATCTATTGATAAATATGGTTAAAACTAAAGTTGCTTGTCTGGATAGGAAAGAGTTTGTGCACACCTTTATAGGTACATGGCGTGATTGTGTATGTATGTATGTATAATATTTAGTAATTTTATTTTAATACACTGTTTTTAATTTTTGGTAATTTTTTTACAATTTTTTATGCTAAACATATATACCGGGTGTCTACTTTTTTTTTGTTACATAGGGAATACAATGCTAAAATTTTCATTTGGTGATAAATTTTCCCCTAATTATTATAGAACAAAAGTACAAATACAAAAGTTGTTTAGAATTCAAAAATGCATCAAATGATGCCAAATTTATCAATATAGGATGTTCCGATCAAGAATTAGAAGCAAATTAAAATTTCCATTTTTGCGCTCTTTACATCAAAGTGCCATGGAAATTAAACAAATAATTTCATTTCTTCTGGAGTTTGAGTTTGACAGATCGTATTTATTTTATTGTTACGTTCTGTATTATTATTATTATTATTATTATTATTATTATTATTATTATTGAAAATAAATACGATCTGTCAAACTCAAACTCCAGAAGAAATGAAATTATTTGTTTAATTTCCATGGCACTTTGATGTAAAGAGCGCAAAAATGGAAATTTTAATTTGCTTCTAATTCTTGATCGGAACATCCTATATTGATAAATTTGGCATCATTTGATGCATTTTTGAATTCTAAACAACTTTTGTATTTGTACTTTTGTTCTATAATAATTAGGGGAAAATTTATCACCAAATGAAAATTTTAGCATTGTATTCCCTATGTAACAAAAAAAAAGTAGACACCCGGTATATATATATATATATATATATATATATATGTATATATATATATATATATATATATATATACATATATATATATATACATATATATATATATATATATATATATATATATATATATATATATATATATATTAAAAATGATTTTGTTTTTCTAAAATATTAACATATAAAAAGTTGAAATTGGTTTTTAAATCTTTGCTATAAACTTGTGAAATGAATAAAGTTTTTTTATGCCAAAAAATTTATACACATATTTTTAGTATCCAAAATTTTGTAATTTTTTGATAATATTTACTTAAATACTTTTATTATTTTATTTTATAGTATAATGTATCAAAATCTTTGATTAATATTAATGAATACAGTAATATTTGTATTAGATGTTCAAGTTTCTGATGATTTGTTTATTTGGTTTTATAATATTTGTAAGTTGAATTTATAGAAATTTCTAGGCTGGTATGCCGTGGTTATTCTATCTTCGTCGCAGACATTTAGCCATACATAGTTCATGGCATCCTCAGTACTTGGTGACTCAATGACAGTTTCTGCACTCCCACCATATATATATTGTAACAATTTTTTATTGTTACAATTTGGTTAAATATTGCAAGTTTAAATTTCGCGCAAAAACTATTTTTTTCGCTGTGACATTTGGCCGAGAGCGTGCGCTCGCTTGACGGAAACGATACATGAACGAGCATTCTGGTTCGGACAGCGGCCGTGTACACATCGGTATGTAAGTTTGAATTTAATATCTTGTTTTATTTTCGTCATCCGTTATTAATTTCGGTTTATTTTGATGAAATATGATTTAATAATGTTCGTGTTAATGATCAAGATTAATATTTTCGTTTTATTTGAGTTAATTTCGTAATTTTGAGTGGGTTAATTTTGTTGATGAAAAATGTGCTTTTTCTGCTATCGTTTTTGCACTGCCGGCGTTCGGGCTAGAATCATGTAGTGTTCGTGATCCTATTTTTGCGACTCGAGTCTTTTCCTTCCGTCTTTACTTCCTGTTAAAATTCCTATTTTCTGTATATTTTTTTGTTGTCTGAAAATTCTGGGCGGTGTGTGAAGTCATTCCTTTTTGTGTGAAAAATTCTTGTTTTGTCGAACTTCGCTTTTGGCGCAGCGCTAGCTGAGATCTCGCCACTTTTTATTAATTTGTTATTTATTGTAGTTGATGATTGAGTATTTAGATTGTGTGGGAGCCAGCGTTCTTGTTGTGGATATTTTTTGCTGTTGGGCTTCAATCTAAAAAATTAATAAGAATCCGCGAAGTTCGATTCGGATCACTCCGTTGTCAGCATTTTCACATAAAAAGAGAAATTGTAAGTAGCATTGGTTTTTGTAGCTATTCTTGTATTTATTTGTGTCAGCCCGATTAAATCATTTTAGTATCTATTTTGTATCAGCCCTAATGTTAAATTAATTATAGGTTGGTAATTATTTATTGTTTGATATTGATTAAATTATTAACATTTTGGTATTTAAATTGTATTAGTTATTCTGCTCAATTTGTCTTATTTACACTTTACTATTGTTTCAATTATTGTAATTTTTTTGTATTTGAATTGTACTAGTTATTTTTGCTAAATATTTTAAATAGTTTTTGTATGACATTCTCACTTTGTTACATTATTATTCTGTTCAATTTAGAAAACATTGTAAGCTCTTGAGCAGTGATTTTTAGTTGGCAACTTAATTTATAATCTTGTGTAAAACTTTATCAGTCGTAGCAAGAATACTGTTGTTTGTGTATGGTTTTCCAGGGTTGGTTGTAGTCGCGCTGGAGGATTCAGTATAGGACTGTCATCTTCAGGTGGACCCAGCCTCAGTCAGTTAAGCCAAAGTACGATTATAAAGTCGATCTATCCGAACAACGGCTCATGAGAATCGTTCCGGTTCCAATATTATGTGACTAGATCACTGAGGATTTAATCGCTCGTTTTACGAAAATCAGCCTTCCAACTTGAGCTTATAATTGTCGTCCACGTGCCGTACAAACTCACAGTCCTGACTGGAAGCCTTCAGCCTTCTACTCCAACAAGAAGAGGAATTAGCTAGGCCCTTGCACGGTAACTTCCATAAGCGTAAGATCTCTCAATCATATTTTCGTTGCCCATACTAAAAATCAAATAACAATTTTGTATTCAATATAATAAATTAAACTCTGTGAGAAATTACATAAGCCAAATAAAATTTATTTAAATTCAAGTCTGCTGCATCAAATTGAGTTTCATTTAAAAAAAAAAAAAAAAAATAAATACATAATAATAATTCCATAAACAAAACTGAAACCATTATCCAATAAATTTGTGTTTTCTTTTATCTTTGTCCAAACCTTTGGCCTTCGAGTTTCCGAGATACTCGTATTTTTTATATCTCGGTGGCGCCTCTTAAACCCACCCCTAGTGCCTACCAAACCAACTGTAGCCGGAGCTGTATGTCAGTGATTCAGGTAGAAACCAAAAAATCCATAAATTAATAAATACATAAATTAATCACAATAACGTCATAATATATATATATATATATATATATATATATATATATATATATATATATATGCAAAGCAGAAACTGTCACCAAGTACTGAGGATGCCATGAAAAATAAAAACAGTGTAGTTACATACACACGGTAATATGAAACAACTTTATTATTTTTTTAGAATTATTTATAACATGATAAATTTATTTTATAAAGAAAAATACATTTTTTTACATTAGTTACTAAAACCAATAAATCGAGTTTTCTTGATAAATTTCTTTAGGAAATTACACTCATCAATCCGCGTCGTGACTTTTTATTTTTCAATTTTAATTGCTTGAAACAAACAAAATAATCCAAAAAACCTATATCGAAAGATTGGCGTAGCAAAATCAGCGGTTGCTAGGTCTAATTAAATATATATATATATATATATATATATATATATATATATATACAGTGTGTCCCAGGATTGATGTTACAAGAGGTGTAATGGACTAAAATTTTTTGAATTTCATTTCAAGATTCTGGAATTAAGCCCTGCTTGGCGTGAAACGAATTTTAAGAATTTTTTCGTTTTTTGAAAAACAAAATGGCCGTGACGGTGAAGCAAGAACTATTTTCTTTTCAGGTAAAGTACCCTTTTTGTTTAGGATACGACAAAATTTTATTAAGAAAAGTTGTTTATAATGACAAATCATGGCCGTATACCAAACTTCAGGACGATCTACCTACTTTCATTAAATAAAAATTTTAATAAATTAATAGATACCTACAATTTATTTTGTTCAATCTAAAACAGACAGTTTAATGAAAGTAGGTAGATCGTCCTGAAGTTTGGTATACGGCCATGATTTGTCATTATAAACAACTTTTCTTAATAAAATTTTGTCGTATCCTAAACAAAAAGGGTACTTTACCTGAAAAGAAAATAGTTCTTGCTTCACCGTCACGGCCATTTTGTTTTTCAAAAAACGAAAAAATTCTTAAAATTCGTTTCACGCCAAGCAGGGCTTAATTCCAGAATCTTGAAATGAAATTCAAAAAATTTTAGTCCATTACACCTCTTGTAACATCAATCCTGGGACACACTGTATATATATATATATATATATATATATATATATATATATATACTGGGTGTCCCATTTTAATCCGCCACTTGCAATAACTTTAAAATCGTGCATCGGACAAAAAAATGTTCCGGATAAAAAGAATTTAATATGTAAATTTACAGATGTCACAGTAAATTTTTTACATTATATATGTACATATAAAATACGTATATTTTATGTAAGTTTACTTATACTTGTTCAGTAAAAAACATATATAATATGGTAAATTAATTATTTTATTTAAAATTACAAAATTATAGGTATTATTTTTACAGAAAATTTATTGTTTTGCTGAAATAATATGTATTATTATAAGATTGTTTTTTTGTAAAATGGCAACTTTTACAGTGTACTTGTACTTTCAAATTCAACCGTTGATAATAAATTTAACATTTGAAATAATTTTCAATACAGAATCTCAAATTCAACCTATTTTCAATAATATTTATCAAAAAAAATACGTATCTTCTTATAGGTACCCATTTTTATTTTTGGTGCGAAGATCATTGTTCTTACATTTCAACTGTATTTTCATTCGAAGTTATATAGACAATACATTATCGATACAAATACACATCTATATACACCACACACACACAATACAGAAAATACATACATATTGACAATATTTAACATAATAAAAACAGTATAAAATTTAAAATTTATAAAAAAATTTAATTTGCAGCCCTAGAATAAGCTTTTCACTATACGATCGTCTTTGAAATTTAAAAATACCATAAATATTAAAAAAGTTATCGCGTATTTCCCAAACCATGTTTTAGCTTATATTTTACACCTATAGCACATCTTCTCAAAGTGCCTTTCGTATATACAGAGTCCCCCCCATATCTATAAATCTTTACTTGTGTCGTTCTTTGCTGTAAGATAGAAGAAGAATTTCTTTTCTGTGATTGTTTCGTTCTTGTTTTTTTTTTAACACAATACAACTATATTAACACTACTTGCCTTATCTTGTTGATGTATTTGTAAGTTTCTAGATGGCCTTTTTTTCTATGTATTGATGGGAAATAAATTGTTGATGGGTCTGAAAAAGACAGTTTCATTTTATAGTGCTAGTGATATTGGAGAAATTTTTAGTTTTATTTATGCTTTATAATAGTGATTTTTTTTTTAATTGTTTCACAATGTTGATTTTATGTTAATTCAGACAATTGTTTTGGTACAAGGCCTAAAAAGCATACATAGAAATACGACTATAACTATAATGATTGCGAGGGAACTTCTAAATGTTAAAACAAAATTAATTTAATTTCTAAAGTAAGAGTTAAAAATTATTAACATAGTAAAAAATTTTCAGAAATGATTATATTAAAATAGAACGGCATTAGGATGTAATTTTGTATTAATTTTTATTAACAATCGACATTTCGACGTACTCAACGTACATCATCATCATATAGAACTAAAGCCGTTTTAATTTAGAAAGTTATTATTTGTTGATTAATTAGTTTGTGCATTAAAAATTAAATAATAGAATTTTGTTTGTTAATTTTTACCAAAAATAGCATAAATTTTATTTATGGAAAAAAAAACTTTTTTTGTAGGGGTAAAGTATTTTTTTTATAAGTATATGGTATAAAAATTCAGAACTCATTATAATAAAATAAAACGGCTTTAGGTTGTAGTTCTGTTTATTTACTGTAAATGTCGTTTGTATCTTTTTTTGTGATGAAGACGTAGGTTGAGTTTATCGAAACGTCGATCATTAATAAATATGAATACAAAACTACAACCTAAAGCCGTTTTATTTTATTATTTTTTATCTAAGTTAAATTTCTATTTCCTTAAATTTTAGGAATATAAAATTCAAATTTGTTAATATCTGTATTAATATTAATGCAGTTTGTCAAAATTTACAGAAGTTTTACGGGATCCTGGTTCTCTGTGATTAATTCAGTAGTATTCAGAATTAATTCAGTAGTATTTCTTACTCTTTTTAATAATATGCATAATAAGGAGATAGTAATATTAACTACTGAGTTAATTACAGATAACTACAACTGAAAAAAATAATGCAAATGACCACTGAAATATAGTAATAACTGGAACGCGCACTGGCCGCTCAAATCAGAGCCGAGAGAGATAGCCATATACGGGGATTCGCGTCTTTGTCGTATAGTCCGTTCAAAGAGTTTCTATTGGCGTAGCATTGCTACTACATGATAACTTAAATAGCTATGAAAAAAAAAGAATCTCACTGCTATATTGAAAAAATGTTAAATTAATATATCAAAAATGATGAAAATACCTTTTTTAGAGAAATTCCCCACTAAAATCTTATCGCGCATCGTTTAGCAGGTACGTTTAGCTACAATTTAATATGCGACAACATAAGATTGGCGCATTTTTACCGCAAGAAATCGCATTTGAATTTCAAATGCGCAGAAGTGTAAGACAGTGATAGAGATCCCCGTATCTCCTATCTCTCTCGGCTCGCATTGGCGCTACTAGAACACATAGGCAGTGCACATTCCGGTTATTACTATATTTCAGTACAAATGACATAAATAATAAACAAACAAAACATAGAAATAAGTTACTATGTAAAAATATACATAGAGTATATTGAAACGTCAATATTCAAATAAAATATATACAGAAGTTAATCTTAAAACTTGATTTTAATATAATGAGTACTGAATTAACTGTAAATATATAATTTTTTTGTATTTTTTAATATTATAGTTATTGAAATATCTAGTACTGAAAACACACTTTCTGTAGAAAATTTTTAACTATTACTACTAACTTCAGAAACTGAAAAATCAACTTCTAATCTTTTTTTTTATGGTAATTTATGGTAATTAAGTTAGTAACCGAAAGTCAGTTGTTTTGGTACAAGGCCTAAAAAGCATACATAAAAATAAGTAACTACATATAATGGTTGCGAGGGTACTTCTAAAAGTTAAAAGTTTTTTTTATTTTGTAATAGTTATTTAAATATCTAGTACTGAAAACGTACTTTTGTAGGAAATTTTTACTACTAACTTCAGAAGTTAAAAAATCAACTTTTTTCATTCTTTTTTATTTATTGGTATAGAATAGATAAGTAGATAATTATAACAACAGTACATAAACAAATAATAAAAATAAAGAAATAATTGTGTTTGTAATAGTATAAAAGGAAATTAAGTGTGAAAACAAGATAAAACAATTAGAAAAAAGTGCAGAAAAAGTAAAGCAAAGCGAAAGGCGAAAGCAACAACAGTCATATTGGATGACGCTCACGTGCTATGCACACATCGCATATCACTTCCGGTTTCCACTGACCCATATTCTACGTCGCGACGGCTAGCCAAACGTCCCGTCCGTCGTCGACTCCGGTATCCTTATAAACAATGTCTACTTTCAAAATTTAAAAAAAAAATTACTTTATTTTATTTTATTTATATAACATAAGCATAAGATACTAATTAACATTGAATAAATTAATAAATATTTTATTATACATTTTACAACTTTTGTTTTAAAGTACTTATATTTAAATAAAATATTTATAGTAAACATTCGCACAAAAAGACATAGCTCACTTGTAAAATAAGGAATATGTTTCTTAATTTTCTAAATCTTAATCTAAATAATTTGATTATAACATTTAATTTACGTTTAAAGGTAAAAATTTTATTTAAATTTAAAAATACACATGAATATTTAATATTATAATGAATATTGTTGTAGAAATTACAGCTGCAATTTAAATGATATTTGATGAAAAAAATAAATAGAATTTAAAATAGCAATTTAGATTCCTTTGACGATTTGCCAGATACACTAGTCAGAAATATATTCGAAAAGTGTAATGGATTATTAAACTTAAGATTAAGTTTTTTATTAAAAATTGTGTAAATATTGTTTCAACTTTGGATCTAGAAACATACAAAAACACTGAAATAAACTACGGTTTTTTTAGACGTCATTAAAAAAAGAAATTTCTATAATATGTTTTTATATAATTTAGTCAAAAAAAAAGATTTTATTAATACTGTATTTAAAATATTAATATTTTAAAGAAAAAAAAGTTAAAGAAATAATATTGTACTTCCAGAAAAAATTATTGAAAAAACTATTGAAAAAATAATGTATTTAATGTATAAAAATGGTTTTCTGTAATAGAAAGAATATTATTAGAGAATGAGTTTGTTTCAAAATATACAGATTTTTTTACACATAAGTAATTTCAATAAAATAAAACTAATACAAATTACATTTTGCGGTGCTTAACATTTTCATAACGAACATAATATCGAAATAATTTTATATCAGATATATTTTATATGTTTTCTTTATTATTTGTTCTCGAATTGATTAGAAACATCATAAAAGAAACTGAAGCTCGCATAACCTAAAAATTAAAAGATGAGTAATAATTGAGTAGAATAGTAAAATAGTACAATTTTATCCAAGTTTCATACCCTTCCGAAACTGTAAATGTTTAGATCCAATAAACCACCAATGGAAATAACAATTGATTTTTGACTTTGCATCATTATCTTAATTATACTTTTTTTCACAGCGCTGTTGTTCACATTATACCACATGCAATTGTAGGCAGCATCACTTACTTTTAATCCCTAAAAAAATAGAATGTCTAGTAATCTGCAGGCTGATATCCATTGAATTTATATAATTTTTTAAGCTGGTATGCCGTGATCGATCTATTCTCGTCGCAGACGTTTCGCAACACATCGTAGATACCATCGAACCAGAATCGGCCCATGGCGTAATGGCACCTGTAGAGAACGGGGGGGGGGGGGTACAGGTATATATACCAGATTTCGAAACAGAAATTGTCATTCAGTCACCTAGCATTGAAGATACCATCTACGATGTATGGCAAAACGTATGCGATGAGTATAGATCAACCACGGCATACCAGCCCAGAAAATTCTATAAATTCAATTGTATGTTCTATTACATAACACAGTTCTTTGAAATCATAATATTATACGATACCAAAGTTGTAGATTAACATTTTTGTATACTTATGCTAAATATCAACTGTTATCTAAATCAGAAATAAATATAAAATAATTTGATAACCCAAAATGAAAATGGACAGTTTAATGAAAAATATTCCGGTGTCCCGCTACTGAATATTGCATAGTAATGCAATGGTTTTTTTTATTTAATATTTATTAATGACAAAAAGTATTCAATAATATAATAATTACCTCATCTTGAATGAACTGCCCAGCATAACAATAAGCAAGTGTTTGTATCCAACCTACAGCAATTATACCTGCACATGTAACTCTTCTATTGCTTTAATAATTCGAAATAGATATTAACAAAGTAAAGAAATTTTCAGAACTAATTTAATTAAATTAAAACGACTTTAGATTGCAGTTCTATATTAATTTTTATTAATAGTTGCCGTTGATATATGTTGAGTACGTCGGAACGTTAATTATTAATGAAAATTAATACAGAACTACGATCTAAAGCTGTTTAATTTCAAAATATTAAATTAATCTAATAAATATAATTTACAGTGTGTCACTTACAAATCTTCTTCTACTATAAATCCGTACAGTCCCATGGAGAGAGCTGTGAAAGTTGTAATAAGTGTGGGCAAAAATAAATTTGAATAAATATTTTCGAAAGAATTTATAAACCTAAAATTAAAAAATAAAAATTATATTGTTAATTACATTATATAACCACACTTTTATGCTTAACCTTCTTGAGGTTTGCGTTTTATTTCAAATTACAAAATAGTTCAGGAAATTCAATAATGAGAAGTCTAAAAGTTTGCTTTTGCGTTCAGGGTAAATTTTTTCTGAAAACATGGAATTTTACACGAATATACTGGATTTACAGCATATAAAGTTGACTCAATACTTGTTGTTTGTGACTGCAGTTATTTAAGAATGTGTGGAGGAGTGTGACGAAGTGGCATATATAAGTATGTCTGGTTGTTATTGGCAAAAAACTAAAAGAAAGTCCTAAATTTTTATGTCATTTTACCTAAAAATCCGCAAAGAAAAAAAATCGTAAAGCCATTTTACACGGACTAATAACATTGTTTCACTATTTATATCTCTAGATTGATTTATTAAGAAGCTTTACATGCCATTTTTTTTTAGTCATAATTCACTAGTTCTTGACACTAAAGCTCATATTCAACGTATTTTCGATTAAAAGTAACGGAATTAGTTTAAATATTTGATAAATTTCACTAAATTTGTAGAATTTCGATTTTATTCGCAAATGAGCAGAAATGACAAGAACTAATCAATTATAACTAAAAAAAAAGGCTTCCTAATAAATCAATCTAGAGATACAAATAGTGAAGAAAATGTTATTTGTCCGTATAAATTGGCTTTACGATTTTTTATTTGTGGATTTTTAGTTAAAAATGGAACCAAAATTTAAGGTTTTTTTTTTCCAGTTTTTTGTCAATAACAACCACGCATTATTATATATTCCACTTCTGGTACTTTGTCACACTTCTTCATATATTCTTAGTTAACTGCAGTCAGTTGCGTAGTCAGGGGGGTTAGGGGGGTTAAAACACCCCCCACCCCACCCCAAGAACCTGAACTACCAAAAACATATGTACGTGAAATATGAAATATGTTATTTTACTTTCTTTTTTATAAAAATAATTTTTATTGCTCTTTATGTTTTATACAAATTATAGTATTATCTTTATTGATTAATATTATATCATTTCTTTAGTAACTCCCCCCCCCCCATGACAAGTTTCTGGCTACTCCAATTACTGCAGCCAAGCTACAAGTATTGAGTCAAGTTTATATGTGATAAATTTAGTGCAAATTTCCACGTTTTCAGAAAAAATTCACCCTGAACGCAAAAGCAAACTTTTAGACTTCTCATATTGAATTTCCAGAACTATTTTGTATTTGAAATCGAACGCAAACATCAAGAAGGTTAGGCTGAAGAAAAAGTCAAATTTTGTTACATATTATTATTAACATATGTATTGCATCCAACATTTAGTAATGCATAACAAAAACATTTTCTTTAATTTAGTTTTGCATATTCCAAACGGTTTCATTCGCTATTATTTCAACAGCAAAAAATTTGCATTCTTAAACAAAAAGGACACTTACCTCAATATTTTAATATGATGAGAAACATTTTCATGAATAATTTTGTTGTTTTCTTCATCGCTGTTGTGTGGTCCAATTTTTAATAAATTTATGGAAATAATTTTAAATTGTATACAAACACCACAGGTTAAAACAATAAATAATCTGTCAATCGGACTTAATAAAAAGATAATAGATTGAACTAATATTATTGATTGAAAAGAAAATATTATTTCAAAATATGGTGATATTCTTAAATAATCATTGATAAATGGAATCCAGATTTCCATTAGTAATGCGTGATTTCCTTTCATAGCGGCACGAATTACAACAAAGACACCGGTCACTGAAGTAGCTCTTTGATATATTTTGCTGACTGTATTAGCTATTTTATATAGTGATTGTATTTCCTGTTTTGATACAGTGTCTAATGTATCAGTTAGCCAAAATTCGTTCCAAACTATATCTAACATATTCGATAAAGCTTTTGCTTCTCTCATGACAAAATAATATTTTATACTCATCTGAAATTATATTGTATGTAGATGTACATATATTGTAAATAAAATTAATGTGAATATAAACTTTAAAATTAACATTGAAAAGTTATAAATTAATGCGAGTGTATAGTATACCTTACGCGCTCCACTAACTAAACTAGAAAGTTGTCCAACTTACAACCTTTTAAAGTTAATTTTTTTATCAACGCGTATGCCTGTACTTCATACGAGTTATCTTAATTGGGGTGCGTTTCAAAACCATACCCTAGGACAGGGGTCGGCAACCTTTCGGTGACGAAGAGCCAAATTTATATTGAAAAATAACAAACTAAACAAGGAAGAGCCGCTAAAAAATGAATATTATATTGAAGAAAAAATCATAAATTTTTTTCATTTATTTCAAAATAATTAAGTTTTTCAATAAATTATTATTATTTACCTATAAATTAGTTTGTGATCCTTATTACACTTGGCAGTGTATTACAATATATTATTTTTTAATGGGATGTTTGCTCTTGCATATTGTTCGATAAGATTTCAATATTTGGTAAATACTCTGTAATCTTTAACTTAAGGCAGGACTCAAGTTTCAGGTCCGTAAGATTGCTTCTTATTAATTTCATATGCGAAAAGATTTGCTCATAATAATATGTGAATCCGAAAATTGTCGATAGTCCAACATTTTGAAGATTGTGAATTTCGAGCCACAAATTTCGTTTAAAGAGCCGCATGCGGCTCCGGAGCCTCAGGTTGCCGACCCCTGCCCTAGGATACAGAGTATACTCTAATTCGTTCCAAATATTTTGAGTAGTACTCCAGTATAAACTCTTATTCGTTCCAATATTTCAGGAGCATACTCTTTGTACCTTATAAAATAGCAGGGAACGATAATATTCCGCCGCCAAATTTTATATGTCTAACCTAATTATTTTTGTTATGAACTGCATGAGTGACAGTCAAGTGAAAAAATAATTGTAAATGAATACATTTATGACAGAAATAAATGTAAATGATTTAAATTTACTATATATTTTAAAAGATGAAAAAGAATTATTTACGGAAAATCAAAATATTTTAAGGTGTACGTTATGATATATGAATTACAGACTAAATGTAATTATATTTTTAGAAACTAAGAAACTTTTCAAAAACTAAATGTCAAATTATGCTCTGAGTCGTTCAAAAACTAAACTAAATTTTCAATCATTTGATTATCATCCAATAATTTCCTCTGTACTCTTAAAGTATTATTTTAGAACGCACCCCTATTACTGACATTTGTGTCTCTTTTAAGAATGAATTGAGAAAAAGACGTTTTCTTAATTGATTTAGTTGAAAAAAAAAATCTAATATTGTACAATAAACGGAAAAGACTTTTTTCAGAAAAAATTGCTAAAAATAACGCTTGGGCAATTATAGCATCTGTTTTGAATTAAATATTTTTCGAAATTGATTTAAATTAATTACCTGAGTAAAACCAAGAAAAATTTGACTATTATCCATAAAGTTACTAAATGAATTATATTTAGTGAACGCAATATATAAAATATTGAATATAAGAAAAACAAACATTATTATTTCTAGGAAAGAACCAATCATATTCGCAACAAAAGTACGTATTTTTGGGTTGCATCCAGTATATGTCATTAAATTTATTATTTCTTTTGTTAGTTTTTTAATGGTAAGCTGAAAATATTTAATTTAATGGAAAAATACAATAATTTATATGGATATATACCTGTTTTTCTTGGGACATTTTTACCACTTTGATTGAAAGGAAACGAAGTATAGTTCTTGTGTCTGTAACATTTTCAAAATTTAAAAAAATTATATAGAAATGCTTCATGTAGTCCCTAAATGACAAATCTAAACTAAATTTATGAGTGTGCATCGTTTGCTCGCTCGCTCTCTTGTTCAAATTTTATGATCACATTTTTTCGTAGAGCATTCATCCGATTTGCGCCAAATATTCAGGATATGCTTCAGTTAGTGCCCAAGATGGGCATGTGGATTTAATTTTTTCAGTGTTGTCAACTTTCGAGAAAAAATTACTAAAGTTTTTAAAAATTCATTATTGTTAATATTTATCTGATTTTAATCAAATTTTCAAAAAAGATTCTTTTAGTGCCCACATAAATTATGTAATTTTAGTACAGTGTACAATGTACAGTGTTGCCAACTTTCCGAGGAAAAAATTGCAAAATTTTTTAAAATTTATTATGCCTATATTATTTATTCGTAATTAACCAAATTTTTACGCAAGATTTTAGTGCCCACAAAAATTACATAATTTTACTATCGTACAGAGAAAAAAAAAATTACCAAAATTTTAAAATTTGATATTCGCTTTACTGTTTATTTGAAATTAATCAAATTTTCATAAATGATTTTCTTAATGCCCACAAAAATTAGATAATTTTAGTACCATACAGGGTTGTCAACTTGTCAAATTATTATAAATTTTAAAACTTTATATTAGTTTCACTATTTATTATTAATAGTTTTCATAAAAAGATTCTCCTAGTGTCCACAAAAATTATATAATTTGTATATAATACAGTGTTGCTCACTCTCAGAGAAAAGAAAATTCAAAAAATAATTTTTTTTTAATTTAGGCTGTGCTATTTATCAGAATTCAATCCAATTTTCAGAAAATAATAATTAATAAACTATATAATAATAATAATAATAATAATAATACACAATAATAATAATTGTGTTTTTAATAAAATTCTGATGTTTAAAATATTAATAAAAAATTCACTAAAAAGAAAATATAATTTTGTACACAATCGAAATACTGTTAATTTCAGTTTTTATTGACAGATTTATAAAATAATTTATACACAAAAAATGTTTATGAATGTTTATAATAAAACAGGTAAATTTAACTTTTATATTACAGATTATTAAAAAAAAATTATAATAGAATGTAGCTTTTAAAATTTTCTGAAATATGATAGTTACACTTTAACAAAATCAGTACAATTTATTTTAATTTTCTTTCCTTTTCTATCTTAGACTATAAATTTTTATAAAAAAATATATATATATATATATATATATATATATATATATATATTAAAATTACAGTTTAGCAAAATAACCATTAGAATGAATATTTTTTTGACATACCTCTACTTTAGTACTCTATATATTATTTCAAACTAATTTTAAATTTAATATAAAAACTTATAAGTACATAAAATAATGATTATTATTTTATAATTACAATGAAAAGTTATTTTGTTTCGTTAATTAAAAGGTAGACTGAAAAGTTTATTTTCAATTTATATAAGTTCAAAAATATTTATATATTATTCAATATTACATATATTATTTATAGAAATTGATTAGATATGTACTAATTACAGACAAAAATAACTTAAAAATGAAAAACATATTTCAGTTTTGTTTTTGTAGAGACAGGGTTTTTGTATATCCTTAACAATAGTTTGATATTTAATTTAACAATTTCTACCAAATTTTGTTTAAAGTATTCAAATTTTAGATTCTAAAATATATATAATTGTGAAAAAACTAAATTTTTTTTTTCAAGCATATTAAAGTATCGATATTACGTTACTATATTGACAATGTGTAAGTTATTATGTATTTAATTTGACATTTCGATCGCCATATTGAAAATTATTACGTCAAGTATTTAATGGATAATTGGATTGTTTATTTTAGCATGAATTTGAGTTTCAATATTGAAAATGTGTAGAAAAGTGCCAGAAGATTTATCAAAAACTGCATATTTGACCAAAGTAACACGATGAAGTATATTTTATTTGAAATTTCCGACCAGATATTAAAAATTGCTAAGCCAAGTTAATTAATTGACGGTTGCATTGTTTATATTTGATTGAATTTGAATTAACTATTAAAAATGTGTGAAGAAGTGTAAGAAATGCAATGTGAACCGTCATATTTTTCAGAAACTGCACATTCCACCAGAGAAACACGGTCACGTGTACTTAATAGCATTATGGGGCCCCTGATCAAAACAGTGTGATGGGGTCCCTACAATAACTACTCACAGAAATGAAAAGTAAATGGTTTTTTCATTAGGAAGTGTCTATTTTCACCTTAAAACAGGAAACCAGAAACACGAAAACACGAGAAACAAGAAACACGAAGCCGATTTTACCTGAAAACAAGAAACACGAAAATTAAAATTAAAATACGAAAATTGAAATTAAAACGCGAATATCACGATATTCACATAAGAATATTCAAATCAATGCGCGAACGAGAAATCGGAGGCAAAGAGTCTTAAACGAGCACAGACATTGCGATGGTATCATACCTGTCAGTGTAGACATTGTAGGTTAGGTTAAGAGAATGAGGTTTCGCGCGTAATTTGAATAATTTAAGAAAGTGGCTATTCATACATACGGTATTGGCTATTTATAAATACACTATGTTTACGCTATTGGCTATTTAGGGTAGGTTAGGTTAGTAAGTTAGTTTTGGTTTTTTTTTTCAGTATGTATGAATAGCCAATTGCGTATACATACCGTATGTATAAATAGCCTCATCCATAACTTAATGTGCCAATGATCCATTAGACTTATTTATTCAAACAAATTTGAAATTATAAAAAATTATTTATTGTAATTAAATCCTTTCCCGAATCGTACAGTTATTGATTTTATTCATCCCTTTTAAACGAGAAAACGGATTTTAAATATTCTTATGTGGATATCGCGATATTCGCGTTTTAATTTCAATTTTCGTGTCTTAATTTCAAGTTTCGCGTTTCCATATCATTTTCTCGTTTTAATTTCAATTTTCGTGTTTCTGGTTTGCAGGTAAAATCGGCAACACTGTACGTCGTGTTTCCTGTTTCTTGTGTTTTCGTGTTTCTGGTTTCCTGTTTTAAGGTGAAAATAGACACTTCCTTTTTATTATATAGAAATAATTTAAATATCAAATATATTATTTATTAATGGCAAGTCAATTGACATAGACAGAGCAGCATGGGATCCCTATGCTTGTGAGGCCCCCGGCCCAAGTGCCCAGCTCCAGCAGGTTTATGCTTTAAGACGGCACTGGTCATTTGTATTTAATCTGACATCTTCGACGGTCATATTGAAAATTATTAAGTCGAGACCCATCAATATCAACAGTAGATTGATAAGAGAAGCAATAGAAATTTATAAAGAAGAAGATAACATCAATCAGTATGACTAGTAACTGATTTAAATAAAATTTGGCTTTCTTTAATTAATAATTTATAAATTTTATAATCTATAGTTAGTTATTTTGTTACCTTAGTTACTTGTTTCTATGTTCTGTTTACTTATTATAAATGTAATTTGTATCATTTTTCCTGATGATGATGTACGAAGAGTATATCCAAACGTCAATTTTAAATTCAAATTAATACAGAAGTAAATCCTAAAACCTTTTTATTTTATGTTCAATTAATGTATTATCCCACAATGGACAAATTGTAAAAATCGTAGGTGATTAAAAAACAAAGTTATTTTTCCAAAAAACACTGTGTTTCCAAATCAATTAGTAAATAATTTCATACAAAATCTATAAGTATCTTTACTTTTGAATTAATAGTAAAAACATTGGCTCGTATTACGAGCTCGGTTTTAAAATTGGTTTTAACTAATACCGGTTTTAAGACAACGTAACAGAGCTTGTATTATCAGTCATTGATTTTAAAGTAATATTTTTTTCAGTGTACTACAATCTGTTTTTCATCTAAGAGGAGTAATTTAAAATTTGTGCCCCAAAATATATACTTCTGATTGGTTGACATACAACTGTTTTTACACTCAACATTATTTTTATCTTGTCATTAACTGTCAATAAGCTGTCAGTACTGCCAATATGTTATTGTCGGGTTTCATATTGTTAAGTTTTCTTTAGTTTCGTGTGCTTCAAATTCTTTTTGTGATATTTTGTAAGGAAATAAACCAAATGTGGAAATCGCAAACGTTGCAAATTAAACTTACTGTAAAAATATGTTTGGTATTTTCTTATAGTGTAAAACTTACTTTTACATTTACTTCTCCTAGTTAAAAAAAAAAAAAACGGACTATAATGTAATTTAGGTTTTAGTCATTATTTAACACATTAACAACATTGCTCTGTATGAAGTTAGACTTTGTGCATTTGCCATCTGGTTTTTACACCATCTCCATCACGTCACGTACCATGAAATGCCACACGCGTATTATACGTGACCGGTCACCAGCCGCAGCCGGTTGTATCACTGCGCGGCCGTGTCCTCTGGTGCACCATCAAAATGAATTATTCACACGTGTAATCATATCAGTGCCGTATCACGGCCGCGCGCACGGCTCGTCTAATGTAACTGACACTTGGACACCACTGACACACTGATGACGTTGGAAAATTGACGAATGCCTGAGTGCGTTATGCAGAATGTCATTTCAGTTATACGTGTTAGCATTTATGATGTCAGAGGGCGTACAATGTTTAATTTAATCATGATTATTGGGGTTAGAAGGTAGATTTGAATTAAAGTTCGCTTTAGGAAAATAATTACTAAAGTTTTGAGAAATTTATTATGGCTATATTATTTACCCGTAATTTACCAAATTGTTACGAAAGATTTTCCTAGTACTCACAAATAATTATATAATTTTACTGTCGTACAGGCTTACCAACTTTTCGAGAAAAAATTACCAAAATTTTTAAAATTTCATATTGGTTTCACTATTTTTTCAATATTAATTAAGTTTTCAAAAAGATTCTCTTAGTGTTCACAAAAATTATATAATTTAAATATAATACAGTGTTGCCAACTTTTTGAGCAAAAAATTCAAATTTTTTTTTCAATTGTACTATTTATCATACTTTAATCTAATTTTCAAAAAATATTAATCAATAATATATATATATAGTAATATGTAGTGCTCATAATAATTATGTTTTTAAAAAAATTCTGAAGAAATTTGTATTGTCAGAGGTTGTACAATGTTAATTTAATCATGATTATGGGGTTAGCAGGTAGATTTGGGTTAAAGTTAGGTTAGGACAAGTTTAATGTTTGTTGTACATTACGTTTCAAATTGCAATTTAAGGTTACAATTGCAAAGCATTGACCTTTTGAAGTGTTAACTAAATTTATAACTTATGATAAAAAATATATTCTAGGTACTAATTTATGCTAAATCCAGATTAGAAACATATATAAACCGTATATATATATATATATATATATATATATATATATATATATATATATATATATATATATATATATATATGTTTCATTTTTAAAGCTTCTAATGTAGCAACGATTTGACTGTTGTATTTTTCTATCAAACTATAATGAAAACCAAAGACCACTGAGTGATGTTTGACTGCTTGGTATGTTAAGTATATGTGTAAGTTTAGAACCCTAATTAGGACTTTAGCTTTATTTTTTACTACTAAAAAACTTAAGTAATTCTACATGATTTATGAATGCAATTCTTTCATAAAAATGTAATATTACGTAAATTGCCTCAGTAAAATTACAAAATGTTGTTATTTTATTGATAAAAGTTATGTAATATTAGATAAATTTAAGTTACATTTTTACAGTGTGATATCTTAGCTTTCGAAATGTGTATATAGCTTTTCAAAAATTATTGTTTGTGGTTTAAGGGAAATTATGTGTTCTTCAAATGTATCATCATAATATTAATATTACTTTACCATATTGCTTATGTAGAATGAGGTCATTATGTTACTAGCGCAATAATGACATTATTATACAGCAGTTATTTACTATATACACCACTGCTAACAGCATCAAACATAACTACAACGACAAGTGTATTTTTAATCTGTCATCTTCGGCGGCTATATTGATGAGAACTATTGAGTCAATTTAAGTTAAATGACAATTGCATTGTTTATTTTTGTTTGAATTTTAATTTGATTATTGAAAATGTGTGAAGAAGTGCAAGAAATCCAATGTGCATCATCAGATTCGTGAAAAACTGCACATTTGACCAAAGAAACACGGTTAAGTTTATTTAATTTTATATCTCTGACGATTATATTAAAAATTGTAGAGTCAAGTTAAGTTAATCGACAATTACATTGTTTATTTTTACTCGAATTTGAATTTGATTATTGAAAATGTGTGAAGAAGTGCAAGAAATGTAATGTATACCTTCCAGGATGGTCAGAAATTATACATATATTCGACCAAAGAAAGATTAACTCTCACTAATTACGTAACAAATATAAATAATATATACATACATACAGTGGCGTAGCCAGAAACTTGTCAAGGGAGGTTACTAATATTAATCAATAAAGATAATACTATAATTTGTATAAAAAATAAAGAGCAATAAAAATTATTTTTATAAAAATGAAAGTAAAATAACATGTTTCTTATTTCACATACGTATGTTTTTGGTCGTTCAGATTCTTGATGGGGGGGGGTGTTCAACCCCCACTAACACCCCCCTTCTGGCTACGCCACTGCATACATACTATTCTACAACTGTCAATAACTGGTTAAGGTTACTTAGCAATGTATTTTTAGATATTTTCAGTTTAGTTTAGGGGAGAAATACATGTAAAAAAAATTTTTTTCTATTTTTTTTATGTTACATAAATTAATTGCTTATACATCCAAGATTTATCCAGCAAAATATCTAACCAATCAAAAATGTATTTACCGAGAAAAAGGCATTTTTCTACCTGCACTTCGGTAGCCGCTTTGGCTAACCGGCGACTTTAAGGGGTGAAATACATGTAAAAAAAATTTTTTTTTTTGTTTTTTTTTTAAATAAATTAATTGCTTATACATCGAAGATTTATCCAGCAAAATATCTAACCGATCAGAAATATATTTACCGAGAAAAAGGCATTTTTCTACTTGCGCCTCGGTAGCCGCTTTGGCTAACCGGCGACTTTAAATGAGTTTTTCTCGAATTGGTATTTTTATAAATGGCGGGTGTGATAAGTCGAGCAATTTTCATACAAATGAGTTGAAGCTTTGTGTGCTTGAAAGAAAATAGAATTTTATTCTATATGAACCTTTAATATAACGAAAATATTAACAATAAATTATTTTAGGGGTGTCTAAAGTAAAAAAAAAATGCTGAAAATTTGACCTTTTTTTTCACAATAAGTTAAAATTATAAAATATCCGTTTTTTTGTAGTTTTAAAGATTTATATAGAACAAAAATTTTTTCCGGCTCCAGGAATTCCCGCCATACGACCGGGCAAGGCGGACGCGACATCAATTAAAATTGGTTCCGAGATCATCCAGAGGTCGCAGAAAGTTAAAAAAATTCATAAGTGTAGTTGATTGTATGTCACATCGAATAAAAGAAACTTTAGCATTGTAACTTGTTTCATTCAGCCAAAAAAAAAATCCTAAAAATCTTATTTTTTTAGGTCGTTACATGTATTTCCCCCCTTTAGAACGCTTAAAGAAAAAAATCGCATATGTGTGACTCAGAATAGGAAGCTCTTTTTGTGTTTCTCTCAGATTGATTGACCTCGGCCACAAATATCAGGGCTCAACATAATAATCATCGTTTTCTACTGCTCGTCACATAATATACTATTATTTCCTATACAAATTGATGCATGATAATTTATGGAACGGGAATGGCAGAGATGCCCAAAATTTAACTTTCTCGTTCAAATTGCTGGTCCCGTTCTCGATTGATTGTGAACCCAGCTTCAGCATCAACAGGTTGTTATTTCAGACACAAACATTTTCTCGATCACTACTGTTAGCAGGATTTGAATCGTTGCCGCAGTAAATTTTAACTATTTGAATATAGATGGTGGAACGTGTTTTGTCCTACATGCAACGCTTCTCGCTGGTGAGAGATTGAACTAATTCTCTCTCATACAATGTTCATTATATTATAACTTATTATTTAATTAATTGTAAAAGTTTTAACACATGTTTAAATATTGTTGGCAAAAATATTTTAATTCGATTTACGGTGATTTAATTGAAAACATAATACTAATCAATTATATTCAAAATAAAATATTTAAGAAAAAGGCACTTGTATACGAATTGTTTTGATAAACCACAGAAATATTTTAATTTAATCATACCTAAAAAAAATAATAATAATTAAAAATTGTTAACATACACTTTTAAAATTGTAAGAGTATTACAGTAGAACTTGTATAGAGGCTTACCAACATATGTATATATATATATATATATATATATATATATATATATATATAACGCGGTGCGTAGAGATTAGACATTTAATATAAAAATTTAATAATATGATTTTGAGACTCACTGCAAATATATAAGAACATAAAATTATTTAGTTATATTGTATATATGAGTTTTTAGATGCATTGTATATAACATATTTTTAAATAATTTTCTTAGATATATCGTATATAATTACCTCATACACTGCATCTCCGTGAAATAATACAGCTTATGTAAAGAGAGAGAGGAGAAAAGTAAATTACTTGTATACTTTAATGGCATAAAAATATCGCATTTTAAAAAATACATAAATAGTAGGTAGCTTTGAAGACAATTAATAATGTTTTTTTCGGCAAAATATTGAATTTTGTCTTCTGAAAAAATGTTAAAATATTATAGAAATTTTTCTTTAAATGATGAATATACATTAAGTTTACAATGATCTATAGTTTTCTTAAGGAGAAATATTTAATTTGTGAATTTATCCGACTTTAGACTTTATTAAAATTTTTAGCCGAGATTCTTTTAATACTTAAAATGTTTAGTATGTTAAGCATAAAAGGAAAATGACTGCTGTAGAAATGAGACTTTTGGATGAGGTAGGTATGTGGTGTAATCAAAAGAGATCAAGTGCGAAATAATTTGGAGTAAAAAATATAAAACTAATACAAATGTTGTAGTTGTTGTAGTACATCATTTAAAATTGTGTAATAATCTGGATCAAATGCCTAATAAGCGTTTGTTTAGAAGAATATATTTTGTGAGTGATATTGAAATTATATGTCCAATTAGTAGATGGGCAGGTAAGTAAATGTTTTCGAATGGTAAGAATAAAGGGGAATGCATGAGAGATCTATTGATAAATATGGTTAAAACTAAAGTTGCTTGTCTGGATAGGAGAGAGTATGTGCACACCCTTATAGGTACATGGCGTGATTGTGTATGTATAATATTTAGTAATTTTATTTTAATACACTGTTTTTAATTTTTGGTAATTTGTTTACAATTTTTTATGCTAAACAATTTGTACGTACAAAAGAATTATACTTTTAGACAAAAATCGATTTTGTAATGTTAAATTTTTATTACCACTGTAATTTAGTTAAAAATGTTAAAGAATATCTATATCTATATTTAAAAATGATTTTGTTTTTCTAAAATATTAACATATAAAAAGTTGAAATTGGTTTTTAAATTTTTGCTATAAACTTGTGAAATAAATAAAGTTTTTTTATGCCAAAAAATTTATACACATATTTTTAGTATCCAAAATTTTGTAATTTTTTGATAATATTTACTTAAATACTTTTATTATTTTATTTTATAGTATAATGTATCAAAATCTTTGATTAATATTAATGAAAACAGTAATATATCTATATATATATATATATTTTTTTTTAAAGTAATATAAATTCAAAGTTTTTGTAATAAATTATTAAACAAAGAAATAGCTCTTTTATTTAGTTTGTATTAGATGTTCAAATTTCTGATGATTTGTTTATTTGGTTTTATAATATTTGATATAAAATAATTTTTTTTTCATTTACATGTAAGTTGAATTTATAGAAATTTCTAGGCTGGTATGCCGTGGTTATTCTATCTTCGTCGCAGACATTTAGCCATACATAGTTCATGGCATCCTCAGTACTTGGTGACTCAATGACAGTTTCTGCACTCCCACCATATATATATATATATATATATATATATATATATATATATATATATAAGCAAAGCAGAAACTGTCACCAAGTACTTAGGATGCCATGAAAAATAAAAACAGTGTAGTTACATACATACGGTAATATGAAACAACTTTATTATTTTTTTAGAATTATTTATAACATGATAAATTTATTTTATAAAGAAAAATACATTTTTTTACATTAGTTACTAAAACCAATAAATCGAGTTTTCTTGATAAATTTCTTTAGGAAATTACACTCATCAATCCGCGTCGTGATTTTTTATTTTTCAATTTTAATTGCTTGAAACAAACAAAATAATCCAAAAAAACCTATATCGAAAGATTGGCGTAGCAAAATCAGCGGTTGCTAGATCTAATTAAATATATATATATACTGGGTGTCCCATTTTAATCCGCCACTTGCAATAACTTTAAAATCGTGCATCGGACAAAAAAATGTGCCGGATAAAAAGAATTTAATATGTAAATTTACAGATGTCACAATAAATTTTTTACATTATATATGTACATATAAAATACGTATATTTTATGTAAGTTTACTTATACTTATTCAGTAAAAAACATATATAATATGGTAAATTATTTATTTTATTTAAAATTACAAAATTATAAGTATTATTTTTACAGAAAATTTATTGTTTTGCTGAAATAATATGTATTTTTATAAGATTGTTTTTTTGTAAAATGGCAACTTTTACAGTGTACTTGTACTTTCAAATTCAACCGTTGATAATAAATTTAACATTTGAAATAATATTCAATACAGAATCTCAAATTCAAGCTATTTTCAATAATATTTATCAAAAAAAAATACGTATCTTCTTATAGGTACCCATTTTTATTTTTGGTGCGAAGATCATTGTTTTTACATTTCAACTGTATTTTCATTCGAAGTTATATAGAAAATACATTATCGATACAAATACACATCTATATACACCACACACACACAATACAGAAAATACATACATATTGACAATATTTAACATAATAAAAACAGTATAAAAATTTAAAATTTATAAAAAAAATTAATTTGCAGCCCTAGAATAAGCTTTTCACTATACGATCGTTTTTGAAATTTAAAAATACCATAAATATTAAAACAGTTATCGCGTATTTCCCAAACCATGTTTTAGCTTATATTTTACACCTATAGCACATCTTCTTAAAGTGCCTTTCGTATATACAGAGTCCCACCGATATCTATAAATCTTTGCTTGTGTCGTTCTTTGCTGTAAGATAGAAGAAGAATTTCTTTTCTGTGATTGTTTCGTTCTTGTATGTATTGATGGGAAATAAACTGTTGATGGGTCTGAAAAAGACAGTTTCATTTTATAGTGCTAGTGATATTGGAGAAATTCTTAGTTTTATTTATGCTTTATAATAAAGTGATTTTCTTTTAAATTGTTTCACAATGTTGATTTTATGTTAATTCAGACAATTGTTTTGGTACAAGGCCTAAAAAGCATACATAGAAATACGACTATAACTATAATGATTCCGAGGAAACTTCTAAATGTTAAAACAAAATTAATTTAATTTCTAAAGCAAGAGTTAAAAATTATTAACATAATAAAAAATTTTCAGAACTGATTATATTAAAATAGAACGGCATTAGGATGTAATTTTGTATTAATTTTTATTAACAATCGACATTTCGACGTACTCAACGTACATCATCATCATATAGAACTAAAGCCGTTTTATTTTAGAAAGTTATTATTTGTTGATTAATTAGTTTGTGCATTAAAAATTAAATAATAGAATTTTGTTTGTTAATTTTTTACAAAAATAGCATAAATTTTATTTATGAAAAAAAAAACTTTCTTTGCAGGTGTAAAGTATTTTTTTTTATATATATGGTATAAAAAATTCAGAACTCATTATAATAAAATAAAACGGCTTTAGGTTGTAGTTCTGTTTATTTGCTGTAAATGTCGTTTGTATCTTTTTTTGTAATGAAGACGTAGGTTGAGTTTATCGAAACGTCGATCATTAATAAATATGAATACAAAACTACAACCTAAAGCCGTTTTATTTTATTATTTTTTATCTAAGTTAAATTTCTATTTCCTTAAATTTTAGGAATATAAAATTCAAATTTGTTAATATCTGTATTAATATTAATGCAGTTTGTCAAAATTTACAGAGGTTTTACGGGATCTTGGTTCTCTGTGATTAATTCAGTAGTATTTCTTACTCTTTTTAATAATATGCATAATAAGGAGATAGTAATATTAACTACTGAGTTAATTACAGATAACTACAACGCAAAAAATAATGCAAATGACATAAATAATAAACATACAAAACATAGAAATAAGTTACTAGGTAAAAATATACATAGAGTATATCGAAACGTCAATATTCAAATAAAATATATAGAGAAGTTAATCTTAAAACTTGATTTTAATATAATTTTTTTGTATTTTTTAATATTATAGTTATTGAAATATCTAGTACTGAAAACACACTTTCTGTAGAAATTTTTTAACTATTACTACTAACTTCGGAAACTAAAAAATCAACTTCCATTCTTTTTTTTTATGGTAAATTATGGTGTAATTAAGATAGTAACAGAAAGTCAGTTGTTTTGGCACAAGGCCTTAAAAGCATACATAAAAATAAGTAACTACATATAATGGTTGCGAGGGTACTTCTAAAAGTTAAAAGTTTTTTTATTTTGTAATAGTTATTTAAATATCTAGTACTATTAACTTTAGAAGTTAAAAAATCAACTTTTTTCATTCTTTTTTATTTATTGATATAGATTAGATAAGTAGATAATTATAACAACAGTACATAAACAAATAATAAAAATAAAGAAGTAATTGTGTTTGTAATAGTATAAAAGGAAATTAAGTGTGAAAACAAGATAAAACGATTAGAAAATAGTGCACAAAAAGTAAAGTAAAGCGAAAGGCGAAAGCAACAACAGTCATATTGGATGACGCTCACGTGCTGTGCACACATCGCATATCACTTCCGGTTTCCACTGACCTATATTCTACGTCGCGACGGCTAGACAAACGTCCCGTACGGCGTCGACTCCGGTATGCTTATAAGCAATGTCTACTTTTAGAATAAAAAAAAAATGACTTTATTTTATTTTATTTATATAACATAAGCATAAGATACTAATTAACATTGAATAAATTAATAAATATTTTATTATACATTTTACAACTTTTGTTTTAAAGTACTTATATTTAAATAAAATATTCGCACAAAAAGACATAGCTCACTTGTAAAATAAGGAATATGTTTCTTAATTTTCTAAATCTTAATCTAAATAATTTGATTATAACATTTAATTTACGTTTATAGGTAAAAATTTTATTTAAATTTAAAAATACACATGAATATTTAATATTACACACAAGATATATATGGAATATCTACAATATTATTAAACAAAGTAAAAGAAGAAATTGCAGATGCTTTGGTAATCATAATAAATAAATGCTTTGAAGAGGGGTGCGTTCCAGAAAAATTGAAAGTGGCCAAAGTGATTCCACTTCCTAAGCAACAAAAACCAACTTTAACAGAAAATTTCCGGCCTCTATCTATCTTACCAACTTTTTCTAAAGTCTTAGAGATAGCATTAAAAGAGCGAATTGAAACATTTTTAGAAAAATATAATATGTATCACAACAGTCAGCATGGATACAGAAAAAACAAATCTACAACAACGGCTTTACTAGAAATGACAAACAGCATTATAACAGCAAAAAATGAAGATAAAAAAGTACAAATGACCTCATGTGATTTATCCAAAGCTTTTGACACGGTTGATCACGATATATTGCTAAACAAGCTTGAATATTATGGATTCAGAGGTATATGGCAAGGAATACTGAAATCTTATTTACGAGATAGGAAGCAACTTGTTACTTATCAAAATATTTCATCGCAACTAAAAGAGATCAATGTAGGTGTTCCTCAAGGGTCGGTATTAGGACCATTGTTATTCAAGATATATATAAATGACTTACCAGTAAATATACATCCTGACATGTCATGGATATATGCAGATGATACTTCATTTCTAGTAAAATTAAATAATGAACAAGAACTAATAGTAAAATCCAATAGTGTACTACAAGAAGCAGAAGAATGGTTCAGTACAAATAAATTGAAAATAAATATAAATAAGACGCAACATCTAAAATTCCATGGTAAAGAAGAAACTGGAGCTATAAAATTCTTAGGAATAACTTTTGACAAAAATTTAACTTGGAAAACACATATTGATAATTTAAAAGTAAAATTGACAACAGCAATATTTTGCATACGCAGAACTAAACAAATCGCCTCGTACGATTGTGCTAAAACTGCTTATTATGCATTTTTCCACAGCTGTCTAAATTATGGAATTTTGATATGGGGTTCTTCTGCAAGTACAGAAAAATTATTAATTGTACAAAAAAGAGCAATAAGAATATTATGTTCCTTGGATTGGAATGAAAGCTGCAAGGAATATTTCAAGAAAGAGAAAATATTAACTGTCACAAGCTTGTTTATACATGAATGCATCAAATATATTCATTGTAATAAGACACTTTACTCAAAAAATTCAGACAAACACAATTATGGCACGAGAAGAAAATCTGAATTGTCGATACCACTGTGCAAAACAAACAAGTGTCAAAATTCAGTGTTGTATTGGGGACCGAAACTGTACAACGTTCTCCCGAATCACATCAAACTTTTGAACGGTGAAAAATTCAATAGGCGCACTAAGGATATACTGCTGCAAAATACCATTTATACTTTTAATGATTATTTTAATTGTAATATAATTAATTGTAATATATGATTGTAATATATGACCTATCATGTAAATTATTTGATGATGAATAAACATTATTATTATTATTATTATTATAATGAATATTGTTGTTTAATTTTAGAAATAGGTAATGAACTAGAAATTGCAGCTGCAATTTAAATGAATAAATAAATAAATAGAATTTAAAATAGCAATTTAGATTCCTTTGACGATTTGCCAGATACACTAGTCAGAAATATATTCGAAAAGTGTAATGGATTATTAAACTTAAGATTAAGTTTTTTATTAAAAATTGTGTAAATATTGTTTCAACTTTGGATCTAGAAACATACAAAAACAGAGAAATACATTCTGGTTTTTTTTTAGACATCATTAAAAAAAGAAATTTCTATAATATGTTTTTATATAATTTAGTCAAAAAAAAAAAGATTTTATTAATACTGTATTTAAAATATTAATATTTTAAAGAAAAAAAAGTTAAAGAAATAATATTGTACTTCCAGAAAAAATTATTGAAAAAACTATTGAAAAAATAATGTATTTAAAGAATATTATTAGAGAATGAGTTTGTTTCAAAATATACAGATTTTTTTACACATAAGTAATTTCAATAAAATAAAAATAATACAAATTACATTTTGCGGTGCTTAACATTTTCATAACGAACATAATATCGAAATAATTTTATATCAGATATATTTTATATGTTTTCTTTATTATTTGTTCTCGAATTGATTAGAAACATCATAAAAGAAACTGAAGCTCGCATAACCTAAAAATTAAAAGATGAGTAATAATTGAGTAGAATAGTAAAATAGTACAATTTTATCCAAGTTTCATACCCTTCCGAAACTGTAAATGTTTAGATCCAATAAACCACCAATGGAAATAACAATTGATTTTTGACTTTGCATCATTATCTTAATTATACTTTTTTTTACAGCGCTGTTGTTCACATTATACCACATGCAATTGTAGGCAGCATCACTTACTTTTAATCCCTAAAAAAATAGAATGTCTAGTAATCTGCAGGCTGATATCCATTGAATTTATATAATTTTTTAAGCTGGTATGCCGTGATCGATCTATTCTCGTCGCAGACGTTTCGCAACACATTGTAGATACCATCGAACCAGAATCGGCTCATGGCGTAATGGCACCTGAAGAGAACGGGGGGGGGGGTACAGGTATATATACCAGATTTCGAAACAGAAATTGTCATTCAGTCACCTAGCATTGAAGATACCATCTACGATGTATGGCAAAACGTATGCGATGAGTATAGATCAACCACGGCATACCAGCCCAGAAAATTCTATAAATTCAATTGTATGTTCTATTACATAACACAGTTCTTTGAAATCATAATATTATATGATACCAAAGTTGTAGATTAACATTTTTGTATACTTATGCTAAATATCAACTGTTATCTAAATCAGAAATAAATATAAAATAATTTGATAATCCAAAATAAAAATGGACAGTTTAATGAAAAATATTCCGGTGTCCCGCTACTGAATATTGCATAGTAATGCAATGGTTTGTTTTATTTAATAACTATTAATGACAAAAACGTATTCAATAATATAATAATTACCTCATCTTGAATGAACTGCCCAGCATAACAATAAGCAAGTGTTTGTATCCAACCTACAGCAATTATACCTGCACATGTAACTCTTCTATTGCTTTAATAATTCGAAATAGATATTAACATAATAAAAAAATTTTCAGAACTAATTATATTAAATTAAAACGGCCTTAGGTTGCAGTTCTATATTAATTTTTATTAATAATTGCCGTTGATGTATGTTGAGTACGTCGGAACGTTAATTATTAATGAAAATTAATACAGAACTACGATCTAAAGCTGTTTTATTTCAAAATATTAAATTTATCTAGTAAATGTAATTTACAGTGTGTTACTTACAAATCTTCTTCTACTATAAATCCGTACAGTGCCATAGAAATAATTATGAAAGATGTAACAAGTGTGGGCAAAAATAAATTTGAATAAATATTTTCGAAAGAATTTATAAACCTAAAATTAAAAAATAAAAATTATATTGTTAATTACACTATGTAACACACTTTTATGCTTAACCTTCTTGAGGTTTGCGTTTTATTTCAAATACAAAATAGTTCAGGAAATTCAATAATGAGAAGTCTAAAAGTTTGATTTTGCGTTCAGGGTAAATTTTTTCTCAAAACGTGGAATTTTACACGAATAATATACTGGATTTACAGCATATAAAGTTGACTCAATACTTGTTGTTTGTGACTGCAGTTATTGAAGAATGTGTGGAAGAGCGTGACGAAGTGGCATAATAAGTATGTCTGGTTGTTATTGGCAAAAAAACTAAAAGAAAGTCCAATTTACATGGACTAATAACATTGTTTCACTATTTATATCTCTAGAGCGATTCATTAGGAAGCCTTACATGCCATTTTTTAGTCATAATTCACTAGTTCTTGACATTAAAGCTCATATTTTACGTATTTTCGATTAAAAGTAACCCTTCCAAGAACCTGAACTACTAAAAACATACGTATGTGAAATATGAAATATGTTATTTTACTTTCATTTTTATAAAAATAATTTTTATTGCTCTTTATTTTTATACAAAGTTTTATTTTTATGACAAGTTTCTGGCTATGCCACTGACTGCAGTCAAACAACAAGTATTGAGTCAAGTTTATATGTGGTAAATCCAGTGCAAATTTCCACGTTTTCAGAAAAAATTCACCCTGAACGCAAAAGCAAACTTTTAGACTTCTCATATTGAATTTCCAGAACTATTTTTTGTTTGAAATCAAACGCAAACATCAAGAAGGTTAGGCTAAAGAAAAAGTCAAATTTTGTTACATATTATTATTAACATATGTATTGCATCTAACATTTAGTAATGCATAACAAAAATATTTTTCTTTAATTTAGTTTTGCATATTCCAAACGGTTTCATTCGCTATTATTTCAACAGCAAAAAATTTCCATTCTTAAAAAAAAGGACACATTACCTCAATATTTTAATATGATGAGAAACATTTTTATGAATAATTTTGCTGTTTTCTTCATCGCTGTTGTGTGGTCCAATTTTTAATAAATTTATCGAAATCATTTTAAATTGTATACAAACACCACAGGTTAAAACAATAAATAATCTGTCAATCGGACTTAGTAAAAAGATAATAGATTGAACTATTATTATTGATTGAAAAAAAAATAGTATTTCATAATATGGTGATGTTCTTAAATAATCATTGATAAATGGAATCCAGATTTCCATTAGTAATGCGTGATTTCCTTTCATAGCGGCACGAATTACAACAAAGACACCGGTCACTGAAATAACCCAATGATATATTTTGCTGACTGTATTAGCTATTTTATATAGTGATTGCATTTCCTTTTTTGATTCAGTGTCTAATGTATCAGTTAGCCAAAATTCATTCCAAACTATGTCTAACATATTCGATAAAGCTTTTGCTTCTCTCATGATAAAATAATATTTTATACTAATCTGAAATTATATTGTATGTAGATGTACATATATTGTAGGTAAAATAAATACAACTATATTAATTAAGGCGGATATATGCAGCAAAAATTAACATTAACTTAAAAATTACGCGCTCCACTAACTAAACTAGAAAGTTGTCCAACTTACAACCTTTTAAAGTTAGATTTTTTTTATCGACGCATATGCCTGTACTTCATACGAATTAATGGCGATTTATCTTAATTGGGGTGCGTTCCAAAACCATACAGAGTATACTCTAATTCGTTTGAAATATTTTGAGTAGTACTCCAGTATAAACTCTAATTCGTTCCAATATTCTGACAGTAAACTCTAGGAGCATACTTTTTGTTACTTTAAAAAAATAGGAGGGTACGATAATACTCCGCCGCCAAATTTTATATTTCTAATCTAATTATTTTTGTTATGAACTGCATGAGTGATAGTCAAGTGAATAATAATTGTACTAGTAACTACTTTATTATAAAACACATAAAAATGGACACATTTATGACAGAAATAGATGTAAATGATTTTTATTTACTATATATTTTAAAAGATGAAATAGAAATATTATCGGAAAATCAAAATATTATAAGGTGTACGTTATGAAATATAAATTACAGACTAAATGTAATTATATTTTTAGAAACTATGAAACTTCTCAAAAACTAAATGTCAAATTATGCTCTGAGTCGTTCAGAAACTAAACTAAATTTTCAATCATATGATTATCATCCAATAATTTCCTCTGTACTCCTAAAGTATTATTTTGGAATGCACCCCTATTACTGACATTTGCACAAGTTAGTGTCTATTTTAAGTATGAATTGGGAAAAAGACGGTTTGTTAATTGATTTAGTTGGGTAAAAAATCTAATTTTGTACAATAAACGGAAAAGACTTTTTTCAGAAAAAATTGCTAAAAATAACGCTTGGGCAATTATAGCATCTGTTTTGAATTAAATATTCTTCGAAATTGATTTAAATTAATTACCTGAGTTACACCAAGAAAAAGTTGACAATCATCCATAAAGTTACTAAATGAATTATATGCAGTGAATGCAATGTATAAAATACTGAATATAAGAAAAACAAACATCATTATTTCTAGGAAAGAACCAATCATATTCGCAACAGAAGTACGTATTTTTGGGTTGCATCCACTATATGTCATTAAATTTATTATTTCTTTTGTTAGTTTTTTAATGGTAAGCTGAAAATATTTAATTTAATGGAAAAATACAATAATTTATACGTATATATACCTGTTTTTCATGGGACATTTTTACCACTTTGATTGAAAGGAAACGAAGTATAGTTCTTGTGTCTGTAACATTTTCAAAATTTAAAAAAATTATATAGAAATGCTTCATGTAGTCCCTAAATGAGTGTGCATCGTTTGCTCGCTCGCTCTTTTGTTCAAATTTTATGATCACATTTTGTCGTAGAACATTCATCCGATTTGCACCAAATTTTCAAGATATGTTTCAGTTAGTGCCCGAGGTGGACATGTGGATTTAATTTTTTTAGTGTTGCCAACTTTCGAGAAAAAAATACTAAAGTTTTTAAAAATTCATTATTGTTAATATTTATCCGATTTTAATCAAATTTTCAAAAAAGATTTTTTTAGTGCCCACATAAATTATGTAATTTTAGTACAGTGTATAATGTCCAGTCTTGCCAACTTTCCGAGGAAAAAATTGCAAAATTTTACACAAAAAATGTTTATGAATGTTTATGGGTCATTCCATGCCAAATCACTCGGTCGAAAACTTTTTGGTAGTCATTAAAACAGATATTCTTATGTCCCCAATCAGATTTTAGGCTGGAAAACGCCAAAATTCAGTGTTTCGCGTTTTCCTCAATTCCCAAAATATATATTTTTCGATTTGGCTAAAAATTTGCCAAAAGATAGCTGAAACTTAGGGCTTTCACTGGTAAAAATCCTGTTCACTTTTTTTTATGGTTAAAAAAGTTACATGCAGATAATAAAAAAATACATTTTTCATTTGTTAGACAGGCCGAAGTTGACGATGCAAGATCGTGGAAACTAGGTTTAATTTTGCGCAACCAGTACCGAATATAAGAACATGCCATAGTGTTATTCCTATATCGGAAAACAAAATCGAAAAGAAAATGTATGCGAAATCGAGAAACAAAAACATTCACAAAATGGAAAAAGTGCCTTCGAAGCGTGGCAGAAAACGCCAACAAGACGATTTGTAAATTTATCGTTTTACATGTAACCATCTTTTTTCATGTAACCATATTAATAAAAATCTGTTCACGAACCGTAGAATGTAATGTGAATAAACTTTTATTGCATTAACTGTATGTTTAGTAATGAAAACATTGGTTTTATTGCAATTACACTGCACATCTAAATTTTCACATTGCTATTTTGCATGTACCTTTTTTCGCCATAAAAAAAAGTGAACAAGATTTTTATCAGTGAAAGCCCTAAGTTTCAGCTACCTTTTGACAAATTTTTAGCAAAATCGAAAGTTATCTATTTTGGGAATTGAGGAAAACGCGGAACACTGAATTTTGGCGTTTTCCAGCCTGAAATCTGATTGGGGACATAAGAATATCTGTTTTAATGACTTTTTTAACCTTTTTTAAGTCCCCTCTGATGAAAAAAAAAATTTTTCAATTGATAGTTTATGTCAAAATATACACATTTACCTCAAAAAGTGTCAAAACGCTATAAAATCGTTAAAAGTGCTATTTTTAGATTATATGCGAATACACTTCAGAAAACGACTCTTTGGGCCAGACCACCTTATTTTTATGTCACAAGGAAGCTATGTACCAAGTTTCAGCCAAATCGGAGACCCAAAAGTTTTTTCGACCCCAAAATTGGGTGATTTGACATGAAATGACCCATATAATAAAACAGGTATATTTTTAATGTTAGAATGTTTTATGAAATATTCTAAATTTAACTTTTATATTACAGATTATTAAAAAAAAATTACAAATAGAATGTAGCTTTTAAAATTTTCTGAAATATGATAAAGTTACACTTTAACAAAATCAGTACAATTTATTTTAATTTTCTTTCTTTTTCTATCTCAGATTATAAATTTTTATAAAATACATGTATGTACGTGTATATATATATATATATATATATATATATATATATATATATATATATATTTATATTAAAATTACAATTTAGCAAAATAACCATTAGAATGAATATTTTTTGCCATACCTCTACTTTAGTACTCTATGTATTATTTCAAACTAATTATAAATTTAATATAAAAACTTATGCATAAAAACTGTTTATGAATGTTTATAATAAAAAAGGTATATTTTTAATGTTAGAATGTTTTATGAAATATTTTAAATTTAACTTTTATATTACAGATTATTAAAAAAAATTATAATAGAATGTAGCTCTTAAAATTTTCTGAAATATAATAAAGTTACAGTTTAACAAAATCAGTACAATTTATTTTAATTTTCTTTCTTTTTCTATCTCAAATTATAAATTTTTCAAAATATATTCTTATATATATTTTTATATTAAAATTACAATTTAGCAAAATAACCATTAGAATGAATATGTTTTGACATACCTCTACTTTAGTACTCTATGTATTATTTCAAACTAATTTTAAATTTAATATAAAAACTTATATAGGTATAAAAGAATGCTTATTATTTTATAATTACAATGAAAAGTTATTTTGTTTCGTTAATTAAAAGGCAGACTGAAAAGTTTATTTTCAATTTATATAAGTTCAAAAATATTTATATATTATTCAATATTACATATATTATTTATAGAAATTGATTACGTATGTACTAATTACAGACAAAATGAAAAACATATTTCAGTATTGTTTTTGTAGAGATAGTATTTTTGTAAATCTTTAACAATAGTTTGATATTTAATTTAACAATTTCTAGCAAATTTTGTTTAAAGTATTCAAATTTTAGATTCTAAAATATATTATATAATTGTGAAAAAACAAAATAATTTTTTTCAAGCATATTAAAGTATCGATATTACGTTATATATTGACAATTTGTAAGTTATTATGTATTTAATCTGACATTTCGGCCATATTGAAACTTATTACGTCAAGTATTTAATGGATAATTGGATCGTTTATTTTAGCATGAATTTAAGTTTAATTATTGAAAATGTGTTGAAAAGTGCAAAAAGATTTATCAAAAACTGCATATTTGACCAAAGTAACACGATGAAGTATATTTTATTTGAAATATCCGACCAGATATTAAAAATTGCTAAGCCAAGTTAATTAATTGACGGTTGCATTGTTTATATTTGATTGAATTTGAATTAACTATTAAAAATGCGTGAAGAAGTATAAGAAATGCAATGTGAACCGTCATATTTTTTAGAAACTGCACATTCCACCAGAGAAACACGATCACGTGCACTTAATAGCGTTATGGGCCCCTGAGCAAAACAGTGTGCTGGGGTCCCTACGATATCTACTCACAGAAATGAAAAGTAAATGGTTTTTATATTATATAGAATTAATTTAAATATCAAATATATTATTTATTAATGCAAGTCAATTGACATACACAGATCAGCATGGGATCCCTATGCTTGTGAGGCCCCCGGGCAAGTGCCCAGTAGGCCTATGCGTTAAAACGGCACTGGTCACGTGTACTTAATCTGACATCTCCGACGGTCATATTGAAAATTATTAAGTCGAGACCCATCAATATTAACAGTAGATTGATAAGAGAAGCAATAGAAATTTATAAAGAAGAAGATAACATTAATCAGTGTGACTAGTAACTGATTTAAATAAAATTTGGCTTTCTTTAATTAATAATTTATAAATTTTATAATCTAGTTAGTTATTTGTTACCTTAGTTACTTGTTTCTAGGTTCTGTTTACTTATTGTAAATGTAATTTGTATCATTTTTCTTGATGATGATGTACGAAGAGTATATTTTATCTAAACGTCAATTTTAAATTCAAATTAATACAGAAGTAAATCCTAAAACCTTTTTATTTTTTGTTCAATTAATGTATTATCCCACAATGGACAGATTGTAAAAATCGTAGGTGATTAAAAAACAAAGTTATTTTTCCAAAAAACACTGTGTTTCCAAATCAATTAGTAAATAATTTCATACAAAAACTATAAATATCTTCACTTTTGAATTAATAGTAAAAACATTGGCTCGTATTACAAGCTCGGTTTTAAAATTGGTTTTAATTAATACCGGTTTTAAGACAACGTAACCGAGCTTGTATTATCAGTCATTGATTTTAAAGTAATATTTTTTTCACTGTACTACAATCTGTTTTTTAACTAGGAGGAGTAATTTAAAATTTGTGCCCCAAAATATATACTTCTGATTGGTTGACATACAACTGTTTTTACACTCAACATTATTTTTATCTTGTCATTAACTGTCAATAAGCTGTCAGTACTGCCAATATGTTATTGTCGGGTTTCATATTGTTAAGTTTTCTTTAATTTTGTGTGCATCAAATTCTTTTTGTAATACTTTGTAAGGAAATAAACCAAATGTGGAAATCGCGGACGTTGCAAATTAAACTTACTGTAAAAATATGTTTGGTATTTTCTTATAGTGTAAAACTTACTTTTACATTTACTTCTAGTTATATATACAGAGCGAGTGTAATATCTGGAACTATCGCAATAAATCTTTTATTAAACGTTTTTGAAAAAAATCCTCGAACACGTCAATTTTTATCTTAAATGAGACATATTTTACTGTAATCGTCACTTAAAGATTGTCTTTTGTTTTTGAGTTATGAAGTAAGCAATAATTTTTTTAAATGGAAACGAATATTTTTTATTATTGATTTTGGTAGTACTTTTTATTCCGTTTCCAACCTTATAAAATTTTAAATATGTTACATTAATTTGTAAAAAATTGAGAAAAATAATCTTAAAGTTTAAATATTAAAAACTAATTAAATTGGCAAAATGAATCTAGTTATTAGTGTATAAAACAAAAAACATTAACTACAACTGTCAGAATTATGCAATTTATAAATTTTACAATAAAATAAGTGTTATATTTTGCTTTTTCCAAATTTAAAAAACTATTTTATTAATAAAAATTGTATAATTGAGCGAAAAACAGAGAAAAAGCAAAATAATAACACTTATTTTATTTTGACATTTATAAATTGTATAATTCTGACAGTTGTAGCTAATGTTTTTTGTTTTATATACTAATAACTAGATTTATTTTGCCAATTTAATTAGTTTTTAATATTTAAACTTTAAGATTATTTTTCTCAATTTTTTTCAAATGTAACATATTTAAAATTTTATATGGTTCGAAACGAAATAAAAAGTACTACCAAAATCAATAATAAAAAATATAGGTTTCCATTTAAAAAAATTATCGCTTACTTCATAACTCAAAAACAAAAGACAATTTTTAAGTGATGATTACAGTAAAATACGTCTCATTTAAGATAAAAATTGACGTGTTCGAGGATTTTTTTCAAAAACGTTTGATAAAAGATTTATTGCGATAGTTCCAGATATTACACTCGCTCGGTATATATACAGGGTCCTGCACCTCACCTCCCGTCTTCTGTAGCTCATTTATTAATTAAGTTAGGATTTTGATATTTTGCAGGCATTCTCTGTACCTCCGAGTCTATTTCAGGAAAATATTTTTGATTATACAGGGTGTCCCAATAAAGTGTTACGTCATGATGATATATTTTTTTAAATTACATGCTATACTTTTTTTTACTTATTTGGGTGTCTTTTATAGTTGCCTACATATTCCTAAAATTCTATTGAAATCGGTTCGTTGAAGTCAGCGAAAAAAAATAAAAACCAAAAAAAGTCGGTTTTGCACCACTGGCTTAAAAAATTAATAAAAAACGCAAATAGTATTTGGTTAATAAAATTTTAGGACATAGTCATTAAGTAAAGTCTAGTAGTCTTGTTAACCAAGTTTTTATTGATCCGGATTATACAGGGTGATCAAAATCTAGTGTCAAACTTCGCAAACTTTAAAGCACTTTATCTTTCTTATTTCAAATGGGAACCCCTATATATTTTTATATCATTCGATGCGGAATTGAAAAACAAACATTTTTTTTAATTACAACCCTATGGCAATTCCTAACATTTTACAAGTTATTCACCATAAACTTATTTTATCAACTATTCCAATAGCAATTTTAATTGTTTATCAAAGGCACCTTCGATTTTTATCAATTAAAATTGCTATTGGAATAGTTGATAAAATAAGTTTTTGGTGAATAACTTGTAAAATGTTAGGAATTGCCATAGGGTTGTAATTAAAAAAAATGTTTGTATATGTATACACAATCATGCCAAAAAGGGTATGGCACAAAGTTTTTCCAATATTCCGAAATTAGTTTTCACCAAACATTCCTATTCAGACAAGCAACTCTAGCTTCATTCACATTCATACTAATACTCTCTCATACATGCTCTCCTATTCCAACTACTTGGAAACATTTGCTAACGCAAGCCACTCTCTCATACCACTTGATCTGCTTATCGGACGGCCACTGGCAAACGTATACCTTCAAGTTGCTTCTGGTGCATTAATGTACAAAAATATTTTGACGAGCAAATCAAATATCAAATAATTACTATTATTGATTATATTAAAGCTGCCATTATTAATTTATTAAAACGTAATAAATGGATGGACAGAGATACAAGAAACTATGCTATAGAGAAAATTCAAGCTACTCATGTTGTTATTGCTCATCCAGATGAATTATTAAATGACACAGCTATTGATGATCATTATAGTTCTGCAAGTAAGATTTTTTTAATAAAACTTTATCAGTATTTAAAGGGGGTGGCGGAATAATAATAGGGTGTGGCGGCTTTTAAGCAATTTTGTGTTGCGAGTGTAAAAACTTTGTTAGAAATGTTTAGAAAATGAGTTTTGCGTGATAATTAACACTGATATCCGGCTTGTATCAAACTTTGCTTAAAATGGCTTTTATCTAAAATAATTTCAACATATTATTATTTTTTATTCATTTCATGTTGGGTTCATGATCTGAATCAGGTCTGTCAATATTAGTAGACTCAGAACTAGTCAGTAGACTCAGAACTAGTCAGTAGTCTTTTTTTCAGATTTTTATCAGGTCCTAGGACCCTAAAAACTCGGTTCAAATAGCAAAAAAATGAGTTTTTTTTTTCAGAATAAAATAATTTTTTTGAATGGTTCTCTGGCACCTACGAAAATGGGCCAGGTAACACAAGTATATAGCTCTATAATTGAGTTACACTGTCTGCAGCCATGCATGCAAATATTTTCATTATTTGGCGCGACAACTCAAATTAAGTAAATCTCTTTTCTTATAATTAAGTGAAATGCTATAATAATAAATATCTTTCTTAGGTGATTAAAGAAGGCAGAGACAAAGAAGATTAAACTGTTAATATAAGTTTTTATATAAATTCTAACATTTGTACACCAGACGTGTATATTCTATAATAATGTATTTTCCATCTAAAAAGATGTTTACGTGTTAATCAATCACCCGTATTATTATTGCATATCACTAAATTATAAGAAAAGGAATTTACTTAATTTGAGAAAATATTTGCGCACAATGTAGCTTAGTCATAGCGCTACTTGTGCTATCTGGCCCGTTTTTGTAGGTGCATGAAAACCTTTCAAAAAAAAAAAACATTTTATTCTGAAAAACTCATTTTTTCGCATTTTTTTAGCTATTTGCTCCGAGTTTTTAAACTCGCAAACAATCTGAAAATGAAAAAAAAATGCTACGAACTGGTTTTGAGTCTACTAATATCGAAAGATTTGATTGAGATCATGAAACCAACATGAAATGAACTAAAAATATTGATATGTTCAAATTATCTTAGATAAAACACATTTTTTATCAAAGTTTTGATACAAGCCGGAAATCAGAGTTAATTAACAAGCAAAACTTATTTTTTAAACATTTCTAACAAGGTTTTTAAACTCGCAACACGAAATTGCTTGGGGGCCGCTACACCATTATTATTCACGCATGCAAAACGATACATTATTTTGGTTTGCACTTTCTTAAGACACTTTTTTACACAGAATTTCCAGGAGTAACCAAAATTTTTGTGTCATGTACCGTTTTTGAGATTTAAAATGCAACTTTTATTCTTCTTATGTAACTAGTATTTCAATGTAGTGTCATTAAAAAAATATTTTTTTCTCTTTCTAATGGTATTACATAGTCCTACTTTATTTTAAATAATAACATGGAAAATTGAAAAAATCAATTTTGTAAAGTAATAATTTATTTTTTTAGTTGAAAACTGAGTAGGCCATGCATTTAAATTTATATCCTAAAAGAAAATAACCCAGAATAGGCAGGGCCATATTTAGAATCTGTAGGCCCCTAGGCTGAACCTGTGGTGCGGGCCCTTAGGAGGGGAAAGTTGTGATTTTATAATTTTAAATAAACATGTTAGGAAAATGCAAGATAAACAAGGAATGTAACAAACAAGTAAATTTTACTTATATTTATTTAATTGAAATAGAGTATTTAAAAAAATAAATAATAAACTTAGAAATGAAAATATCAAATAATCTTAGTGGTTTGCGCCTACACTTAGTACTAATGAAGCTGTGTGTACTAGTGAAGTGTATTGTCACTGGTTGCAAGTCGGGTTATTCGAATATTCTGTTTTATGAAAATTTCAGTAAAATACTTAAAAGGTTATCGATTAAACAATTATTTACTTTAAATTTGAACCCAACTAGCACATAAGTAATAGCAACTGAGATGGGAACTTCAGTTATGTAGCTGTTACGTAATTATTACTAAATCTATGACTTTTACGTATAGATTACTTTATTTACAAAATTTATAGGCATTATGACGTAGTTTCCACCAATAATAGTTACTTTAGAGTTGTCAATAGTTTTTGTGGCTTAGGGAATGTTGTTGTTACTAATGAAACGACTCTAAAGTTTTCAGAACTTAAAAGTAGCAACCAAAAGTAACAGCGACTGACTAATGTAACTAATATTTGACTTCAAAATGTCAATTACTTTCAGGTAACTTTAATAGTTGCTGCAACGTTTTAGAAACCACCAATGTTACTTTAAAGTTTTTAAAATTTGAAAGTAGTATTTATAAATGCCAATTACGTTGCCCCTACTTGCAGAAAAAACTTTTTGGTGTGTGACAACTACAAAATTTGTGTAACCTTTTAAAATTACCATGAAGTTAATGTCGCCTTCCGGTTCCCAACTTGGATTATTTGCACATATTCAAATCATGTCATCTAATAGTTTCTTGAGGAAAACGGCGTCTATTTACAAAGGTAAATGTGGTAACAAACAGGAAGAAAAATATCGACATTCAATACCTTTTTATAGAAAATTAAAAATCTTAAAAACAACCGACATTAAACAACATTCTCCTGTTATAAAACTGTTACCAACAATAGCAGAAAATAATTCAGGTATCAAAGTATTTATATCAAGAAATCAAGTAGAAGAGTCAACCATTCGATCCGAGGATTATTTACAAATTGCCAATGAAAAACAACATCTGGAAGGAACATATGTTCCGGAAGATGACATCACTGGTCTTTGTGTCGATCATGAACCAAATAATTTATTCGTTTCCCAAATTTCACTAATAGAACAGCTAAGAACATGGTATCATTCTCACAGAATAAGCCATAGCTCGTTTGATCATCTACTGCGTATATTAAAGTCAAATGGAATGAATTTGCCAACTGACAGCAGAACATTATTAAAAACGCCAAGAGTAGTAAATATTGAAACAATGGGTAATGGAGAATTTTGATACAATGGCATAAAAAATTGTTTGAGTACAGTATTTTCTGACATTGACAGATCATTAATACTTCCATTAGTTTTTAATGTAGATGGTCTATCTCCGTTTAACTCTTCACCAATACAATTTTGGCCAATTTTATTTAAAATTGAGAATATGCCATTCTTAAATCCAATGGTTGTAGCAATTTATTGTGGAGAAACTAAGCCACCTGTTAAAGAATTTTTGATTCAGTTTGTTGATGAATTAAATGACATTTTACAAACTGGCTTTTGCATAAATGGACATCAGATAAAAATAATTATTAAATACTTTGTGTGTGACACACCTGCTAGAAATTTTATGAAAGGTAAACTACTTGTTTTGAAATTGTGAAATATTATTCATATTTCTTTACAGGTACCGCCGGATTTAATGCAGCACATGGTTGTATAAAATGTACAGTTACTGGTGAATTTGACAAGAAAGGAAGACACATGAGCTTTCACAGAGTAGACAGCCCTCTCAGAACCGATGAAAGTTTTCGTAACAAATCCGATTTAGATCACCATAAAGAAGATTCGCCATTGTTAAATCTTCCTATAGATATGGTGGAAGATATTATAATTGCAGATTCGTTACATTTGTTTCATTTAAGTAAATACTAAAATTATTTCTACTATATAACATTTCTCAATACAATATATATTTTATATTAAAGGTATAATGCGAAAATGTTTATATGGCTGGGTTAATGGGAGCTACAATTTTCGAACGAAATGGTCAGCAACTCAAATTGATTTATTGTCTAACATGTTAGAGGAATGTAACAAAACAAGACCTGTAGAAATTCATCGAGCTATAAGAAGACTCAAATGTATAAAGTTTTGGAAAGCCACTGAATATCGTACATTTTTACTGTATCTTGGCCCTGTTGTATTAAAAGATTTTTTATACACTGAAGCTTACCAAAATTATCTAACATTATTTTGTGCAGTTACATATAGATAGCGCGCAGCTGTAGTGAGTTTTTGTTGAATGAAAATACAGTTGAAATGTAAAAACAATGATTTTCGCACCAGAAATAAAAATGGGTATAAGAAGATACGTATTTTTTTTTTGATAAATATTATTGAAAATAGGTTGATAATTATTTTAAATGTTAAATTTATTATCAACGGTTGAATTTGAAGGTACAAGTACACTGTAAAGTTGCCATTTTACAAAAAAACAATCTTATAAAAATTACAAATTATTTCAGCAAAAAAATAATTAATTTACCATATTATATATGTTTTTTACTGAATAAGTAAGTAAACTTACATAAAATATACGTATTTTATATGTATATAATGTAAAAATTTTACTGTGCCATCTGTAAATTTACATATTAAATTCAATACATAAAAAGAAAACAATTTTTTGAATATTTACATTTATGTGAAACATGCATACATAGACAATCACGCCATATATCCAAAAAAGTGTGGCTTAAACTCTTTCCACTATCCCAAAATTAATTTTCTCCAAACATTCCTATCTAAACAAGCAATTCTAGCTTCATCCACATTCATAATACTTCTCATACATGCTCTTCTGTTGCTTCTACTGCTTGGAAACTTTTGCTCACACAAAACACACTCAATCATACCACGCAAAATCACCACTTTATACCACCTTCAAAATCATTTGCATATATGTATTCTTTTAAGCAAATGTTTATTAGACGTTCGCTAATGATGAGCGAACCATTTCAACTGACTAACACCGAACTTTTGCAACAACATTGTTGTCAATTTCACACTCATCATACATTAATCTATTTCGTAAACGATTACTTCTAGTTACACCACATATAATATTATTATATGGTTGTATTTAGAATAAAATACTTTTTCGAAAAGACAAATATAAATATATATATGTTCCTATTTAAAATAAAAAAGTTGTATCTCATATTTTAAATACCATTATTCATTATATTTACTAACTTAACCAATCTCTTAGCTGTTATAGTTTTCAAGATAGCAATAATGAGGCACTTAAAATTAACATCCTGTATTTGGTTTCGCAGATTCATATTTTGTTCAATATTTCAAAATTAATAAACAATACAGCTAATGACCAAATTATTTGTTTCTCGTCATCAAATTTCTATAGTCAAACTCAATTAATACCATCTAATCAAATTTAGAAATTCTTTATACTATAATACACTTTTAATAACATCAAAAGAAAATGTAGTAGTAATTTGTCCAGCAGCCGTCTTTGTGTTCGGTATAGCGACGTTCAATTACCGTACCGTGGTCAGGCAACAACGATCGTCTTTTGTCCTGCTATTGCTCCTGCTAGTATTATTAGGCGAATGTCGCGCCGACAGTCAATTTGTGCACGAAATAGAAACAAGTGCAATTTTGATTGTGCTGCAATGTCGCCTAAGTGTGTCGGTGTCCATATATATATATATGTGTTTGTGTGTGTGTGTGTGTGTGTGTGTAAGTATAGTACATAGAGCTTTAATTAGATCTAGCAACCGCTGATTTTGCTACGCCAATCTTTCGATATAGGATTTTGAATTATTTTGTTTGTTTCAAGCAATTAAACTTGAAAAATAAACAAGATTAGAAGTATATGGGTAAACCCATATATAGACTACTTTGACATTATCACATAAATGATAAGAAATAGGAATAAAAAAATTTTTCATCGAAAGTTGGCAACATTGTATTTTGCTAATATATAATATTATAGGCGCTAAGGGTATCTTCTGTAAAAATTTCATTAAAATCGTATAAATAATGCGGGCATAACAAATTTTTAGAAAATTATTAATTTTCTTTTCGGAAAGTTGGCAACACCGGATTTTAATAAAATTATAATTTATGTGGGCACTAGGAGAAACTTTTCTGAAAATTTGATCAAAATCGGATGAATAATGGAGCCACAATGAATTTTTTTAAATTTTAGTAATTTTTTTCTCGGTAAGATGGCAACACTGTATTTTGTTAAAATTGCATAATTTATGCGGGCACCAGGAGAATCTTTAGTAAAAATTTGATCAAAATCCGTTAAATAAAGTGGTCATTACAAATTTTTTAAAATTTTAGTAATTTTTTTCTCAGAAAATTGGCAAAACTGTACTTTGTTGAAATTATCTAATTTATATGGATACCAGAAGAATCTTTTGTGAAAATTTGAACAAAATCGGTTAAACAACATGGCCGTAATAAATTTTTAAAAATTTTAGTAATTTTTTTCTCAGAAAATTGGCAACACTGTATTTTATTAAAATTACGAAATTTTTGTGGGCACTAGGGAAATCTTTCCTGAAAATTCGATCAAAATCTGATAAATAATGTAGCCCCAATGAATTTTTAAAAACTTTAGTAATTTTTTTCTCGGAAAGTTGGCATCACTGAAAAAAACCAAAACCACATGACCATCTTGGGCACTAGACAAATTTATCCTGAAAATTTCATTAAAATCGGTTGAACCGTCTAGGAGGAGTTGCGATCACAAAATTTTGTCTGAGGACCGAGCGAGCGAGCGATCGAGCGAGCTGACGACGCACTTCCATACACCCACATAAACTAAGTTCAGATTCGTCATCTACAGGCTATATGAAGGATTTCTATACAATTTTTTTTTTTTTTGGAAAATGTTACAGACACCGTACCAAACGCTATACCACTTTTTCCTTGCAGTCAAAGTAGTAAAAATCACGACGCGGATTGATGAGTGTAATTCCCTAAAGAAAATTGCGTGGAAATTATCAAGAAGACTCGATTTATTGGTTTTAGTAACTAATGTAAAAAAATGTATTTTTTTTTATAAAATAAATTTATCATGTTATAAATAATGAAGTTGTTTCGTATTACCGTATGTATGTAACTACACTGTTTTTATTTTTCATGGCATCCTCAGTACTTGGTGACAGTTTCTGCTTTGCATATATATATATATATATATATATATATATATATATATAATTATATGGTGGGAGTGCAGAAACTGTCATTGAGTCACCAAGTACTGAGGATGCCATGAACTATGTATGGCTAAATGTCTGCGCGACGAAGATAGATTAACCACGGCATACCAGCCTAGAAATTTCTATAAATTCAACTTACATGTAGATGAAAAAAAAATTATTTTTTATCAAATATTATAAAACCAAATAAACAAATCATCAGAAATTTAAATAGCTATTTCTTTGTTCAATAATTACAAAAACTTTGAATTTATATTACTTTAAATATATATATATATATATATATATATATATATATATATATATATATATATATATATTACTGTTTTCATTAATATTAATCAAAGATTTTGATACATTATACTATAAAATAAAATAATAAAAGTATTTAAGTAAATATTATCAAAAAGTTACAAAATTTTGGATACTAAAAATATGAGTATAAATTTTTTGGCATATAAAAACTTTATTCATTTCACAAGTTTATAGCAAAGATTTAAAAACCAATTTCAACTTTTTATATGGTAATATTTTATAAAAACAAAATCATTTTAAAATATATATATAGATATTCTTTAACTTTTTTAACTAAATTACAGGGTCAATAAAAAATTAACATTACAAAATCGATTTTTGTCTAAAAGTATAATTTATTCTTTTGTACGTACAAATTGTTTAGCATAAAAAATTGTAAAAGAATTACCAAAATTTAAAAACAGTGTATAAAAATAAAATTACTAAATATTAAACATACATGCATACATACACAATCACGCCATGTACCTGTAAGGGTGTGCACAAACTCTTTCCTATCCAGACAAGCAACTTTAGTTTCATCCATATTTATCAATAGATCTCTCATGCATTCTCTTTTATTCTTAACATTCGAAAACATTTACTTACCTGCCCATCTACTAATTGGACATATAATTTCAATATCACTCACAAAATATATTCTTCTAAACAAACGCTTATTAAGCATTTGATCCAGATTATTACACAATTTTAAATGATGTACTTACACCAATTTTTGCTACAACATTTGTATTAGTTTTATGTTTTTTACTCCAAATTATTTCGCACTTGATCTCTTTTGATTACACCACATACCTACCTCACCCAAAAGTCTCATTTCTACAGCAGTAATTTTCCTTTTATGCTTAACATACTAAACATTTGAAGTATTAAAAGAATCTCTGCCAAAATTTTTAATAAAGTAGGATAAATAGTTTAATAAAAATTTACAAATTAAATATTTCTCCTTAAAAAAACTATAGATCATTGTAAACTTAATGTATATTCATCAACTATTTAAAAAAATATAATATTGTAACATTTTTTCAAGAAGACAAAATTATACAAAATTATTTTGCCGAAAAAAACATTATTAATTTTCTTCAAAGCTACCTACTATTTATGTATTTTTTAAAATGCGTTAGTTTTATGCCATTATAGTATACAAGTAATTTACTTTTCTCCTCTTTCTCCCTTTACGTAAGCTGTATTATTTCACGGAGATTATATACGATATATCTAAGAAAATTATTTAAAATATGTTATATACAATACATCTAAAAACTCATATATACAATATAACTTATATATTTGCAGTGAGTCTCAAAATCATATTATTAAATTTTTATATTAAATGTCTAATCTCTACGCACCGCGTTATATATATATATATATATATATATATATATATATATATATGTGTTGGTAAGCCTCTATACAAGTTCTACTGTAATACTCTTACAATTTCAAAAGTGTATGTTAACAATTTTTAATTATTATTATTTTTTTTAGGTATGATTAAATTAAAACATTTCTGTGGTTTATCAAAACAATTCGTATACAAGTGCCTTTTTTCTTAAATATTTTATTTTGAATTTGAATATAATTTATTAGTACTATGTTTTCAATTAAATCACCGTAAATCAAATTAAAATATTTTTGCCAACAATATTTAAACATGTGTTAAAACTTTTACAATTAATTAAATAATAAGTTATAAGATTGTATGAGAGAGAATTAGTTCAATCTCTCACCAGCGAGAAGCGTTGCATGTAGGACAAAACACGTTCCACCATCTATATTCAAACAGCTAAACTTTACTGCAGCAACGATTCAAATTCTGCTAACAGTATTGATCGTGAAAATATTTGTATCTGAAATAACAACCTGTTGATGCTGAAGCTGGGTTCACAATCAACCGAAAACGGGACCAGCAATGGGAACGAGAAAGTTAAATTTTGGGCATTTCTGCCATTCCCGTTCCATAAATTATCATGCATCAATTTGTATAGAAAATAATAGTAGGTATATTATGTGACGAGCAGTAGAAAACGATGATTATTATGTTGAGCCGTGATATTTGTGGCCGAGATCAAGCAATCTGGGCGAAACACAAAAAGTGCTTCCTATTCTGAGTCAAACATATGCAATTTTTTTCTTTAAGCGTTCTAAACCAAACTAGAAATATCTAAAAATACATTGCCAAGTAACCTTAACCAGTTATAGACAGTTGTAGAATAGTATTTATTATTTATATTTGTTACGTAATTAGTGAGAGTTAATCTTTCTTTGGTCGAGTATATAATTTCTGGCCATCCTGGATGGTATACATTACATTTCTTGCACTTCTTCACACATTTTCAATAATCAAATTCAAATTCGAGTAAAAATAAACAATGTAATTGTCGATTAACTTAACTTGACTCAATAATTTTTAATATAGTCGTCGGACATATAAAATTAAATACACTTAACCGTGTTTCTTTGGTCAAATGTGCAGTTTTTCACGAATCTGATGATGCACATTGGATTTCTTGCACTTCTTCACACATTTTCAATAATCAATTAAAATTCAAACGAAAATAAACAATGCAATTATCATTTAACTTAAATTGCCTCAATAGTTCTCATCAATATAGCCGCCGAAGATGACAGATTAAAAATACACTTGTCGTTGTAGTTATGTTTGATGCTGTCACCACTGGTGTATATATGTAGTAAATAACTGCTGTATAATAATGTCATTATTGCGCTAGTAACATAATGACCTCATTCTACATAAGCAATATGGTAATGTAATATTAATATTATGATGATACGTTTGAAGAACAAATAATATCCCTTAAACCACAAACAATGATTTTTGAAAAGCTATATACATATTTCGAAAGCTAAGATATCCACTGTAAAAATGTAACTTAAATTTATCTAATTTTACATAACTTTTATCAATAAAATAACAACATTTAGTAATTTTACTGAGGCAATTTACGTAATATTATATTTTTATGAAATAATTGCATTCATAAAACATTAAAATTACATAAGTTTTTTATTAGTAAAAAATAAAACTAAAATTCTAATTAGGGTTCTAAACTTACACATATACTTAACATACCAAGCAGTCAAACATCACATAGTAGTCTTTGGTTTTGATTATAGTTTGATAGAAAAATACAACAGTCAAATCGTTGCTACATTAGAAGCTTTAAAAATGAAACATATATATATATATATATATATATATATATATATATATATATATATATATATATGTTTCTAATCTGGATTTATCATAAATAATTAGTACGTAGAATATATTTTTTATTATAAGTTTTAAATTTAGTTAATAGTTCAAAAGGTCAATGCTATGCAAATGTATCCTTAAATTGCAATTTGAAAAGTAATGTACAACAAACATTAAACTTGTCCTAACCTAACTTTAACTCAAATTTACCTTCTAACCCCATAATCATGATTAAATTAACATTGTACAACCTCTGACAACACAAATTTCTTCAGAATTTCTTTAAAAACATAATTATTATGAGCACTACATATTACTATATATATTATTAATTAATATTTTTTGAAAATTAGATTAAAGTATGATAAATAGTACAATTGAAAAAAAATTTGAATTATTTGCTCTGAAAGTTGGCAACACTGTATTATATCTAAATTATATAATTTTTGTGAACACTAAGAGAATCTTTTTTTAAAAATTAATTAATATTGAATAAATAGTGAAACCAATATGAAATTTTAAAAATTTTGGTAATTTTTTCTCGAAAAGTTGGTAACCCTGTACGACAGTAAAATTATATAATTATTTGTGGGAACTAGGAAAATCTTTCGTAAAAATTTGGTAAATTACGGGTAAATAATATAGCCATAATAAATTTTTCAAAACTTTGATACGCGTGTGGCATTTCATGGTACGTGACGTGATGGAGATGGTGACAGAATGAGAGGGTGTAAAAACCTGATGGCAAATGCACAAAGTCTAACTTCATACAGAGCAAAAAAAGTGACGATTACAGTAAAATATGTCTCATTTAAGATAAAAATTGACGTGTTCGAGGATTTTTTTCAAAAACGTTTAATAAAAGATTTATTGCGATAGTTCCAGATATTACACTCGCTCTGTATATATAACTAGAAGTAAATGTAAAAGTAAGTTTTACACTATAAGAAAATACCAAACATATTTTTACAGTAAGTTTAATTTGCAACGTCCGCGATTTCCACATTTGGTTTATTTCCTTACAAAGTATTACAAAAAGAATTTGATGCACACAAAATTAAAGAAAACTTAACAATATGAAACCCGACAATAACATATTGGCAGTACTGACAGCTTATTGACAGTTAATGACAAGATAAAAATAATGTTGAGTCTAAAAACAGTTGTATGTCAACCAATCAGAAGTATATATTTTGGGGCACAAATTTTAAATTACCCCTCCTAGTTAAAAAACGGATTGTAGTACACTGAAAAAAATATTACTTTAAAATCAATGACTGATAATACAAGCTCGGTTACGTTGTCTTAAATCCGGTATTAGTTAAAACCAATTTTAAAACCGAGCTCGTAATACGAGCCAATGTTTTTACTATTAATTCAAAAGTAAAGATATTTATAGTTTTTGTATGAAATTATTTACTAATTGATTTGGAAACACAGTGTTTTTTTGGAAAAATAACTTTGTTTTTTAATCACCTACGATTTTTACAATCTGTCCATTGTGGGATAATACATTAATTGAACAAAAAATAAAAAGGTTTTAGGATTTACTTCTGTATTAATTTGAATTTAAAATTGACGTTTGGATATACTCTCCGTATATCATCATCAAGAAAAATGATACAAATTACATTTACAATAAGTAAACAGAACATAGAAACAAGTAACTAAGGTAACAAAATAACTAACTAGATTATAAAATTTGTAAATTATTAATTAAAGAAAGCCAAATTTTATTTAAATCAGTTGATTGATATTATCTTCTTCTTTATAAATTTCTATTGCTTCTCTTATCAATGTAATATTGATGGGTCTCGACTTAATAATTTTCAATATGACCGTCAGAGATGTCAGATTATACAATTGACCAGTCCCGTCTTAACGCATAGGCCTGGCCGGGGCTCTCACAAGCATAGGGATCCCATGCTGATCTGTGTATGTCAATTGACTTGCCATTAATAGATAATATATTTGATATTTAAATTAATTCTATATAATAAAAAAGGAAGTGTCTATTTTCACCTTAAAACAGGAAACCAGGAACACGAAAACACAAGAAACAGGAAACACGACGTACAGTGTTGCCGATTTTACCTGCAAACCAGAAACACGAAAATTGAAATTAAAACGAGAAAATGATATGGAAACGCGAAACTTGAAATTAAAACACGAAAATTGAAATTAAAACGCGAATATCACGATATCCACATAAGAATATTTAAAATCCGTTTTCTCGTTTAAAAGGGTTGAATAAAATCAATAACTGTACGATTTGGGAAAGGATTTAATTACAATAAATAATTTTTTATAATTTCAAATTTGTTTGAATAAATAAGTCTAATGGATCATTGGCACATTAAGTTATGGATGAGGCTATTTATACATACGGTATGTATACGCAATTGGCTATTCATACATACTGAAAAAAAAAAAAAAAAAACTAACCTACTAACCTAACCTACCCTAAATAGCCAATAGCGTAAACATACTGTATTTATAAATAGCCAATTGCGTATACATACCGTATGTATAAATAGCCACTTTCTTAAATTATTCAAATTACGCGCGAAACCTCATTCTCTTAACCTAACCTACCATGTCTACACTGACAGGTATGATACCATCGCAATGTCTGTGCTCGTTTAAGACTCTTTGCCTCCGATTTCTCGTTCGCGCATTGATTTGAATATTCTTATGTGAATATCGTGATATTCGCGTTTTAATTTCAATTTTCGTGTTTTAATTTTAATTTTCGTGTTTCTGGTTTGCAGGTAAAATCGGCTTCGTGTTTCCTGTTTCTCGTGTTTTCGTGTTTCTGGTTTCCTGTTTTAAGGTGAAAATAGACACTTCCTAATAAAAAAAAACCATTTACTTTTCATTTCTGTGAGTAGTTATCGTAGGGACCCCAGCACACTGTTTTGATCAGGGGCCCCATAATGCTATTAAGTGCACGTGACCGTGTTTCTCTGGTGGAATGTGCAGTTTCTGAAAAATATGACGGTTCACATTGCATTTCTTACACTTCTTCACATATTTTTAATAGTTAATTCAAATTCAATCAAATATAAACAATGCAACCGTCAATTAATTAACTTGGCTTAGCAATTTTTAATATCAGGTCGGAAATTTCAAATAAAATATACTTCATCGTGTTACTTTGTCAAATATGCAGTTTTTGATAAATCTTCTGGCACTTTTCAACACATTTTCAATATTGAAACTCAAATTCATGCTAAAATAAACAATCCAATTATCCATTAAATACTTGACGTAATAATTTTCAATATGGCGGTGGAAATGTCAAATTAAATACATAATAACTTACACATTGTCAATATAGTAACGTAATATCGATACTTTAATATGCTTGAAAAAAAAAAATTTTGTTTTTTCACAATTATATATATTTTAGAATCTAAAATTTGAATACTTTAAACAAAATTTGGTAGAAATTGTTAAATTAAATATCAAACTATTGTTAAGGATATACAAAAACCCTGTCTCTACAAAAACAAAACTGAAATATGTTTTTCATTTTTTAAGTTATTTTTGTCTGTAACTAGTACATACCTAATCAATTTCTATAAATAATATATGTAATATTGAATAATATATAAATATTTTTGAACTTATATAAATTGAAAATAACTTTTCAGTCTACCTTTTAATTAACGAAACAAAATAACTTTTCATTGTAATTATAAAATAATAAACATTATTTTATGTACTTATAAGTTTTTATATTAAATTTAAAATTAGTTTGAAATAATAATTATATAGAGTACTAAAGTAGAGGTATGTCAAAAAAATATTCATTCTAATGGTTATTTTGCTAAACTGTAATTTTAATATATATATATATATATATATATATATATATATATATATATATATATATATATATATATATATATATATATATATATATATATTTATAAAAATTTATTGTCTAAGATAGAAAAGGAAAGAAAATTAAAATAAATTGTACTGATTTTGTTAAAGTGTAACTTTATCATATTTCAGAAAATTTTAAAAGCTACATTCTATTATAATTTTTTTTTAATAATCTGTAATATAAAAGTTAAATTTAAAATATTTCATAAAACATTCTAACATTAAAAATATACCTGTTTTGTTATAAACATTCATAAACATTTTTTGTGTATAAATTATTTTATAAATCTGTCAATAAAAACTGAAATTAACAGTATTTTGATTGTGTATAAAATTATATTTTCTTTTTAGTGAATTTTTTATTAATATTTTAAACATCAGAATTTCATTAAAACCATAATTATTATTGTGTATTATTATTATTTTTATTATATAGTTTATTAATTATTATTTTCTGAAAATTGGATTGAATTCTGATAAATAGCACAGCCTAAATTTTAAAAAAAATAATTTTTTGAATTTTCTTTTCTCTGAGAGTGAGCAACACTGTATTATATACAAATTATATAATTTTTGTGGACACTAGGAGAATCTTTTTATGAAAACTATTAATAATAAATAGTGAAACTAATATAAAGTTTTAAAATTTATAATAATTTGACAAGTTGACAACCCTGTATGGTACTAAAATTATCTAATTTTTGTGGGCATTAAGAAAATCATTTATGAAAATTTGATTAATTTCAAATAAACAGTAAAGCGAATATCAAATTTTAAAATTTTGGTAATTTTTTTTTTCTCTGTACGATAGTAAAATTATGTAATTTTTGTGGGCACTAAAATCTTGCGTAAAAATTTGGTTAATTACGAATAAATAATATAGGCACAATAAATTTTAAAAAATTTTGCAATTTTTTCCTCGGAAAGTTGGCAACACTGTACATTGTACACTGTACTAAAATTACATAATTTATGTGGGCACTTGAATGCTCTACGAAAAAATGTGATCATAAAATTTGAAGAAGAGAGCGAGCGAACAAACGATGCACACTCATAAACTAAGTTTAGATTTGTCATTTAGAGACTACATGAAAGATTTCAATATAACTTTTTAAATTAATTATAATGTTATTAAATTCCCTATAATTCTCTATAATTAATCATAACGCAGGTTCAGGACCAAAGAACAAAAGTTTATCTTTTAACATTAATATTAACTTTTTAAATTTTGAAAATGTTGCAGACACACAAGAACTATACTTCGTTTCCTTTCAATCAAAGTGGTAAAAATGTTCCATGAAAAACAGGTATATATATATATATATATATATATATATATATATATATATATATATATATCTGTATAAATTATTGTATTTTTCCATTAAATTAAATATTTTCAGCTTACCATTAAAAAACTAACAAAAGAAATAATAAATTTAATGACATATACTGGATGCAACCCAAAAATACGTACTTCTGTTGCGAATATGATTGGTTCTTTCCTAGAAATAATAATGTTTGTTTTTCTTATATTCAATATTTTATACATTGCGTTCACTAAATATAATTCATTTAGTAACTTTATGGATAATAGTCAAATTTTTCTTGGTTTTACTCAGGTAATTAATTTAAATCAATTTCGAAAAATATTTAATTCAAAACAGATGCTATAATTGCCCAAGCGTTATTTTTAGCAATTTTTTCTGAAAAAAGTCTTTTCCGTTTATTGTACAATATTTGATTTTTTTTTTCAACTAAATCAATTAAGAAAACGTCTTTTTCTCAATTCATACTTAAAAGAGACACAAATGTCAGTAATAGGAGTGCGTTCTAAAATAATACTTTAAGAGTACAGAGGAAATTATTGGATGATGATCATATGATTGAAAATTTAGTTTAGTTTTTGAACGACTCAGAGCATAATTTGACATTTAGTTTTTGAAAAGTTTCTTAGTTTCTAAAAATATAATTACATTTAGTCTGTAATTCATATATCATAACGTACACCTTAAAATATTTTGATTTTCCGTAAATAATTCTTTTTCATTTTTTAAAATATATAGTAAATTTAAATCATTTACATTTATTTCTGTCATAAATGTATTCATTTACAATTATTTTTCACTTGACTGTCACTCATGCAGTTCATAACAAAAATAATTAGGTTAGAAATATAAAATTTGGCGGCGGAATATTATCGTTCCCTGCTATTTTATAAGGTACAAAGAGTATGCTCCTGAAATATTGGAACGAATTAGAGTTTATACTGGAGAACTACTCAAAATATTTGGAACGAATTAGAGTATACTCTGTATCCTAGGGTATGGTTTTGAAACGCACCCCAATTAAGATAACTCGTATGAAGTACAGGCATACGCGTTGATAAAAAAAAATATCTTTAAAAGGTTGTAAGTTGGACAACTTTCTAGTTTAGTTAGTGGAGCGCGTAAGGTATACTCGCATTAATTTATAACTTTTCAATGTTAATTTTAAAGTTTATATTCACCTTAATATAGTCGTATTTATTTTATTTACAATATATGTACATCTACATACAATATAATTTCAGATGAGTATAAAATATTATTTTGTCATGAGAGAAGCAAAAGCTTTATCGAATATGTTAGATATAGTTTGGAACGAATTTTGGCTAACTGATACATTAGACACTGAATCAAAACAGGAAATACAATCACTATATAAAATAGCAAATACAGTCAGCAAAATATATCAAAGAGCTACTTCAGTGACCGGTGTCTTTGTTGTAATTCGTGCCGCTATGAAAGGAAATCACGCATTACTAATGGAAATCTGGATTCCATTTATCAATGATTATTTAAGAATATCACCATATTTTGAAATAATATTTTCTTTTCAATCAATAATATTAGTTCAATCTCTTATCTTTTTAATAAGTCCGATTGACAGATTATTTATTGTTTTAACCTGTGGTGTTTGTATACAATTTAAAATTATTTCCATAAATTTATTAAAAATTGGACCACACAACAGCGATGAAGAAAACAACAAAATTATTCATGAAAATGTTTCTCATCATATTAAAATATTGAGGTAAGTGTCCTTTTTGTTTAAAAATGCAAATTTTTTGCTGTTGAAATAATAGCGAATGAAACCGTTTGGAATATGCAAAACTAAATTAAAGAAAATATTTTTGTTATGCATTACTAAATGTTGGATGCAATACATATGTTAATAATAATATGTAACAAAATTTGACTTTTTCTTCAGCCTAACCTTCTTGATGTTTGCGTTCGATTTCAAATACAAAATAGTTCTGGAAATTCGATATGAGAAGTCTAAAAGTTTGCTTTTGCGTTCAGGGTGAATTTTTTCTGAAAACGTGGAAATTTGCACTAAATTTATCACATATAAACTTGACTCAATACTTGTAGTTTGGCTGCAGTCATTGGAGTAGCCAGAAACTTGTCATGGGGGGGCGGGGGGCGGGGGAGTTACTGTAGAAATGATATAATATTAATCAATAAAGATTCATGTTGTTGTCATAAACACGTTTTACCTTTATTTCCCAAACATTTTCAATTGGATTAACATCCGGTGATTGCGCTGGGTGATCAAAAACAGGAATGTTTCTTGCACCAACCAAGCTTTTGTTCTGCGACTTGTATGGATTTTCGCGTTGTCGTGCATAAAAGTAAGGTCTTCATCACCATTTTCCTCTAGAAATGGAATTAAGGAACCCTCCAGTACCTCATGCGGCTTGACGTAAAGGCAATTCTTGCCTTTTCGCGAGAGATAAATGCTGCCTAAGTCATAACCCTTCCTCCACCAAAATTTCTTTGAGAGTAATAACGTTGTTCTTTTCGAGGATCATGCCAGTATGAGTTGTAGTCATCACATCCATCAAGGCTCCATTTTATTTTTTTATTTTTATATTTTTTGTTATGTACAATACTATCTGTGTAATTGGCAAAACTATAGGTGACCGTATAATTTTTCGGCAGACTGTATAATTTGTATAAAACATAAAGAGCAATAAAAATTATTTTTATAAAAATGAAAGTAAAATAATATATTTCATATTTCACGTACATATGTTTTTGGAAGTTCAGGTTCTTGGGGTGGGGTGGGGGGTGTTTTAACCCCCCTAACCCCCCTGACTACGCAACTGACTGCAGTTAACTAAGAATATATGAAGAAGTGTGACAAAGTACCAGAAGAGGAATATATAATAATGCCTGGTTGTTATTGACAAAAAACTGAAAAAAAAAACCTTAAATTTTCGTGCCATTTTTAACTAAAAATCCACAAATAAAAAATCGTAAAGCCAATTTATACGGACAAATAACATTTTCTTCACTATTTATATCTCTAGATTGATTTATTAGGAAGCCTTACATGCCATTTTTTTAGTTATAATTGATTAGTTCTTGACATTTCTGCTCATTTGCGAATAAAATCGAAATTCTACAAATTTAGTGAAATTTATCAAATATTCAAACTAATTCCGTTACTTTTAATCGAAAATACGTAAAATATGAGCTTAATTGTCAAGAACTAGTGAATTATGACTAAAAAAATGGCATGTAAGGCTTCCTAATGAATCGCTCTAGAGATATAAATAGTGAAACAATGTTATTAGTCCGTGTAAAATGGCTTTACGATTTTTTTTCTTTGCGGATTTTTAGGTAAAATGACATAAAAATATACGTACATAAATACGTACGGTATGTATACGCAATTGGCTATTTATACGTACTGAAAAAAAAAAAACCTAAACCAACCTACTAACCTAACTTAACCTACCCTAAATAGCCAATTGCATAAACATACTGTTATGTATAAATAGCCAATTGCGTATACATACCGTATGTATAAATAGCTACTTTCTAATATTAATTTTAATTTAATTTAATTCTATTTCATTTGGTTATTCGATAAATTGTTTTTAGATTAATTGTTTTTCGGTGAATTGGTACTTCAGTGAATTTGTTTTTGATGAATTGTTTTCGGTGAACGGTTTTCGGTGAATTGTCCGGATACCATGTTTTTGGTAGTTCAGGTTCTTGAGGGGGGTTACTTTTAATCGAAAATACGTAAAATATGAGCTTTAATGTTAAGAACTAGTGAATTATGACTAAAAAATGGCATGTAAGGCTTCCTAATGAATCGCTCTAGAGATATAAATAGTGAAACAATGTTATTAGTCCGTGAAAATTGGCTTTACGATTTTTTATTTGCGGATTTTTAGGTAAAATGACATGAAAATTTAGGACTTTCTTTTAGTTTTTTGCCAATAACAACCAGACATACTTATATATGCTACTTCGTCACACTCCTCCACACATTCTTAAATAACTGCAGTCACAAACAACAAGTACTGAGTCAACTTTATATGCTGTAAATCCAGTATATTCGTGTAAAATTCCATATTTTCAGAAAAAATTTACCCTGAACGCAAAATCAAACTTTTAGACTTCTCATTATTGAATTTCCTGAACTATTTTGTATTTGAAATAAAACGCAAACCTCAAGAAAATTAAGCATAAAAGTGTGTTACATAGTGTAATTAACAATATAATTTTTATTTTTTAATTTTAGGTTTATAAATTCTTTCGAAAATATTTATTCAAATTTATTTTTGCCCACACTTGTTACATCTTTCATAATTATTTCTATGGCACTGTACGGATTTATGGTAGAAGAAGATTTGTAAGTAACACACTGTAAATTACATTATTTACTAGATAAATTTAATATTTTGAAATAAAACAGCTTTAGATCGTAGTTCTGTATTAGTTTTTATTAATAATTAACGTTCCGACGTACTCAACATACATCAACGGCAATTATTAATAAAAATTAATATAGAACTGCAACCTAAGGCCGTTTTAATTTAATATCATTAGTTCTGAATTTTTTTTTACTATGTTAATATCTATTTCGAATTATTAAAGCAATAGAAGAGTTACATGTGCAGGTATAATTGCTGTAGGTTGGATACAAACACTTGCTTATTGTTATGCTGGGCAGTTCATTCAAGATGAGGTAATTATTATATTATTGAATACTTTTTTGTCATTAATAGTTATTAAATAAAACAAACCATTGCATTACTATGCAATATTCAGTAGCGGGACACCGGAATATTTTTCATTAAACTGTCCATTTTCATTTTGGATTATCAAATTATTTTATATTTATTTCTGATTTAGATAACAGTTGTTATTTAGCATAAGTATACAAAAATCTTAATCTACAACTTTGGTATCATATAATATTATGATTTCAAAGAACTGTTTCATGTAATAGAACATACAATTGAATTTATAGAATTTTCTGGGCTGGTATGCCGTGGTTGATCTATACTCATCGCATACGTTTTGCCATACATCGTAGATGGCATCTTCAATGCTAGGTGACTGAATGACAATTTCTGTTTCGAAATCTGGTATATATACCTGTACCTCCCCCCCCCCCGTTCTCTACAGGTGCCATTACGCCATGGGCCGATTCTGGTTCGATGGTATCTACGATGTGTTGCGAAACGTCTGCGACGAGAATAGATCGATCACGGCATACCAGCTTAAAAAATTATATAAATTCAATGGATATCAGCCTGCAGATTACTAGACATTCTATTTTTTTAGGGATTAAAAGTAAGTGATGCTGCCTACAATTGTATGTGGTATAATGTAAACAACAGCGCTGTAAAAAAAAGTATAACTAAAATAATGATGCAAAGTCAAAAATCAATTGTTATTTCCATTGGTGGTTTATTGGATCTAAACATTTACAGTTTCGGAAGGGTATGAAACTTGGATAAAATTGTACTATTTTACTATTCTACTCAATTATTACTCATCTTTTAATTTTTAGGTTATGCGAGCTTCAGTTTCTTTTATGATGTTTCTAATCAATTCGAGAACAAATAATAAAGAAAACATATAAAATATATCTGATATAAAATTATTTCGATATTATGTTCGTTATGAAAATGTTAAGCACCGCAAAATGTAATTTGTATTAGTTTTATTTTATTGAAATTATTTATTATAAGAATATACAGTGATTACCTGTATTATTATGCACAAATGGAATATTAACTCAGTAACACAGTAAAGAATAAATATTTTGAATAACACGTCAGTAGATGTTTTATTTATTATACAGACAACAGACAATCGAATTACATTTTATTATCATATATTATTAATTAAATAGTTAGCTATGCAAGTTGATTGAAATAAGCGCACTTGTGATATTACTGCTGATAAACAAATAATCTAATAGTTATGTGTAAAAAAATCTGTATATTCTGAAATAAACTCATTCTCTAATAATATTACACAAAGAAAATTAATTCTTTCTATTACAGAAAACCATTTTTATTTAAATACATTATTTTTTCAATAGTTTTTTCAATATTTTTTTCTGGTACAGTACAATCTTATTTCTTTAACTTTTTTTCTTTAAAATATTAATATTTTTCAATACAGTATTAATAAAATCTATTTTTTTTGAATAAATTATATAAAAACATATTATGTAAATTTCTTTTTTTAAAGACGTCTAAAAAAAACCGTAGTTTATTTCACTGTTTTTGTATGTGTCTAGATTCAAAATTGAAACAATATTTACACAATGTTTTAATAAAAAACTTAATCTTAACTTTAATAATCCATTACACTTTTTGAATATATTTCTGACTAGTGTATCTGGCAAATCGTCAAAGGAATCTAAATTGCTATTTCAAATTCTATTTATTTTTTTCATCAAATATCATTTAAATTGCAGCTGCAATTTCTAGTTCATTACCTATTTCTAAAATTAAACAACAATATTCATTATAATATTAAGTATTCATGTGTATCTTTAAATTTAAATAAAATTCTTACCTTTAAACGTAAATTGAATGTTATAATCAAATTATTTAGATTAAGATTTAGAAAATTAAGGAACATTTTCCTAATTTTACAAGAGAGCTATGTTTTGTGCAAATGTTTACTATAAATATTTTATTTAAATATAAGTACTTTAAAACAAAAGTTGTAAAATGTATAATAAAATATTTATTAATTTATTCAATGTTAATTAGTATCTTATGCTTATGTTATATAAATAAAATAAAATAAAGTCATTTTTTTTTATTTTCAAAGTAGACATTGCTTATAAGTATACCGGAGTCGACGACGGACGTTTGTCTAGCCGTCGCGACGTAGAATATAGGTCAGTGGAAACCGGAAGTGATATGCGATGTGTGCATAGCACGTGAGCGTCATCCAATATGACTGTTGTTGATTTCGCCTTTCGCTTTGCTTTACTTTTTCTGCACTATTTTCTAATCGTTTTATCTTGTTTTCACACTTAATTTCCTTTTATACTATTACAAACACAATTACTTCTTTATTTTTATTATTTGTTTATGTACTGTTGTTATAATTATCTACTTATCTATTCTATACCAATAAATAAAAAAGAATGAAAAAAGTAGATTTTTTAACTTGTGAAGTTAGTAGTAAAAATTTTCTACAAAAGTACGTTTTCAGTACTAGATATTTAAATAACTATTACAAAATAAAAAAAACTTTTAACTTTTAGAAGTACCCTCGCAACCATTATATGTAGTTACTTATTTTTATGTATGCTTTTTAGGCCTTGTACCAAAACAACTGACTTTCAGTTACTATCTTAATTACCATAAATTACCATAAAAAAAAAGATTAGAAGTTGATTTTTCAGTTTCTGAAGTTAGTAGTAATAGTTAAATATTTTCTACAGAAAGTGTGTTTTCAGTACTAGATATTTCAATAACTATAATATTAAAAAATACAAAAAAAATTATATATTTACAGTTAATTCAGTACTCATTATATTAAAATCAAGTTTTAAGATTAACTTCTGTATATATTTTATTTGAATATTGACGTTTCGATATACTCTATGTATATTTTTACCTAGTAACTTATTTCTATGTTTTATTTGTTTATTATTTATGTCATTTGCACTGAAATATAGTAATAACTGGAATGTGCACTGCCTATGTGTTCTAGTAGCGCCAATGCGAGCCGAGAGAGATAGGAGATACAGGGATCTCTATCACTGTCTTACACTTCTGCGCCTTTGAAATTCAAATGCAATCTCTTGCGGTAAAAATGCTCCAATGTTATGTTGTCGCATATTAAATTGTAGCTAAACGTACCTGCTAAACGATGCGCGATAAGATTTTAGTGGGGAATTTCTCTAAAAAAAAGGTATTTTCATCATTTTTGATATATTAATTTAACATTTTTTCAATATAGCAGTGAGATTCCTTTTTTTTTTCATAGCTATCTAAGTTATCATGTAGTAGCAATGCTATGCCAATAGAAACTCTTTGAACGAACTATACGACAAAGACGCGAATCCCCGTATATGGCTATCTCTCTCGGCTCGCATTTGAGCGGCCAGTGCGCGTTCCAGTTATTACTATATTTCAGTGGTTATTTGCATTATTTTTTGCAGTTGTAATTATCTGTAATTAAGTCAGTAGTTAATATTACTATCTCCTTATTATGCATATTATTAAAAAGAGTAAGAAATACTACTGAATTAATCACAGAGAACCAAGATCCCGTAAAACTTCTGTAAATTTTGACAAACTGCATTAATATTAATACAGATATTAACAAATTTGAATTTTATATTAATAAAATTTAAGGAAATAGAAATTTAACTTAGATAAAAAATAATAAAAGTTAAACGGCTTTTGGTTGTAGTTTTGTATTCACATTTATTAATGATCGACGTTTCGATAAACTCAACCTACGTCTTCACCACAAAAAAAGATACAAACGACATTTACAGTAAACAAACAGAACTACAACCTAAAGCCGTTTTATTTTATTATAATTAGTTCTGAATTTTTATACCATATATAAAAAAAATACTTTACACCTGCAAAGAAAGTTTTTTTTTTCATAAATAAAATTTATGCTATTTTTGAAAAAAAAATAAACAAACAAAATTTTATTATTTAATTTTTAATGCACAAACTAATTAGTCAACAAATAATAACTTTCTAAAATAAAACGGCTTTAGTTCTATATGATGATGATGTACGTTGAGTACGTCGAAATGTCGATTGTTAATAAAAATTAATACAAAATTACATCCTAATGCCGTTCTATTTTAATATAATCAGTTCTGAAAATTTTTTACTATGTTAATAATTTTTAACTCTTACTTTAGAAATTAAATTAATTTTGTTTTAACATTTAGAAGTTCCCTCGCAATCATTATAGTTATAGTCGTATTTCTATGTATGCTTTTTAGGCCTTGTACCAAAACAATTGTCTGAATTAACATAAAATCAACATTGTGAAACAATTTAAAAGAAAATCACTTTATTATAAAGCATAAATAAAACTAAAAATTTCTCCAATATCACTAGCACTACAAAATGAAACTGTCTTTTTCAGACCCATCAACAGTTTATTTCCCATCAATACATAGAAAAAAAGGCCATCTAGAAACTTACAAATACATCAACAAGATAAGGCAAGTAGTGTTAATATAGTTGTATTGTGTTAAAAAAAAAAAAACAAGAACGAAACAATCACAGAAAAGAAATTCTTCTTCTATCTTACAGCAAAGAACGACACAAGTAAAGATTTATAGATATGGGTGGGACTCTGTATATACGAAAGGCACTTTAAGAAGATGTGCTATAGGTGTAAAATATAAGCTAAAACATGGTTTGGGAAATACGCGATAACTTTTTTAATATTTATGGTATTTTTAAATTTCAAAAACGATCGTATAGTGAAAAGCTTATTCTAGGGCTGCAAATTAATTTTTTTTATAAATTTTAAATTTTTATACTGTTTTTATTATGTTAAATATTGTCAATATGTATGTATTTTCTGTATTGTGTGTGTGTGGTGTATATAGATGTGTATTTGTATCGATAATGTATTGTCTATATAACTTCGAATGAAAATACAGTTGAAATGTAAAAACAATGATCTTCGCACCAAAAATAAAAATGGGTACTTATAAGAAGATACGTACTTTTTTTTGATAAATATTATTGAAAATAGGTTGAATTTGAGATTCTGTATTGAAAATTATTTCAAATGTTAAATTTATTATCAACGGTTGAATTTGAAAGTACAAGTACACTGTAAAAGTTGCCATTTTACAAAAAAACAATCTTATAAAAATACATATTATTTCAGCAAAACAATAAATTTTCTGTAAAAATAATACCTATAATTTTGTAATTTTAAATAAAATAATTAATTTACCATATTATATATGTTTTTTACTGAATAAGTATAAGTAAACTTACATAAAATATACGTATTTTATATGTACATATACGTATAATGTAAAAAATTTACTGTGACATCTGTAAATTTACATATTAAATTCTTTTTATCCGGAACATTTTTTTGTCCGATGCACGATTTTAAAGTTATTGCAAGTGGCGGATTAAAATGGGACACCCAGTATATATATATATATATATATATATATATATATATATATATATATATATATTTAATTAGATCTAGCAACCGCTGATTTTGCTACGCCAATCTTTCGATATAGGTTTTTTGGATTATTTTGTTTGTTTCAAGCAATTAAAATTGAAAAATAAAAAATCACGACGCGGATTGATGAGTGTAATTCCCTAAAGAAAATTGTGTGGATTTATTGGTTTTAGTAACTAATGTAAAAAAATGTATTTTTTTTATAAAATAAATTTATCATGTTATAAATAATTCTAAAAGAATAATAAAGTTGTTTCATATTACCGTGTGTATGTAACTACACTGTTTTTATTTTTCATGGCATCCTCAGTACTTGGTGACAGTTTCTGCTTTGCATATATATGGTGGGAGTGCAGAAACTGTCATTGAGTCACCAAGTACTGAGGATGCCATGAACTATGTATGGCTAAATGTCTGCGACGAAGATAGATTAACCACGGCATACCAGCCTAGAAATTTCTATAAATTCAACTTACATGTAGATGAAAAAAAAATTATTTTTTATCAAATATTATAAAACCAAATAAACAAATCATCAGAAATTTGAACATCTAATGCAAACTAAATAAAATAGCTATTTCTTTGTTTAATAATTACAAAAACTTTGAATTTATATTACTTTAATATATATATAGATATAGATATATTACTGTTTTCATTAATATTAATTTTGATACATTATACTATAAAATAAAATAATAAAAGTATTTAAGTAAATATTATCAAAAAATTACAAAATTTTGGATACTAAAAATATGTGTATAAATTTTTTGGCATAAAAAAACTTTATTCATTTCATAAGTTTATAGCAAAGATTTAAAAACAAATTTCAACTTTTTATATGGTAATATTTTAGAAAAACAAAATCATTTTTAAATATATATATATATATATATATATATATATATATATATATATATATATATATATATATATATATATATATAGATATAGATATTCTTTAACATTTTTAACTAAATTTCAGTGGTAATAAAAATTTAACATTACAAAATCGATTTTTGTCTAAAAGTATAATTCTTTTGTACGTACAAATTGTTTAGCATAAAAAATTGTAAAAAAATTACCAAAAATTAAAAACAGTGTATTAAAATAAAATTACTAAATATTATACATACACAATCACGCCATGTACCTATAAGGGTGTGCACAAACTCTTTCCTATCCAGACAAGCAACTTTAGTTTTAACCATATTTATCAATAGATCTCTCATGCATTCTCCTTTATTCTTACCATTCGAAAACATTTACTTACCTGCCCATCTACTAATTGGACATAAAATTTCAATATCACTCACAAAATATATTCTTCTAAACAAACGCTTATTAGGCATTTGATCCAGATTATTACACAATTTTAAATGATGTACTACACCAACTACAACATTTGTATTAGTTTTATATTTTTTACTCCAAATTATCTCGCACTTGATCTCTTTTGATTACACCACATACCTACCTCACCCAAAAGTCTCATTTCTACAGCAGTCATTTTCCTTTTATGCTTAACATACTAAACATTTTAAGTATTAAAAGAATCTCTGCTAAAATTTTTAATAAAGTCTAAAGTCGGATAAACAGTTAAAAAAAATTCACAAATTAAATATTTCTCCTTAAGAAAACTATAGATCATTGTAAACTTAATGTATATTCATCATTTAAAGAAAAATTTCTATAATATTTTAACATTTTTTTCAGAAGACAAAATTCAATATTTTGCCGAAAAAAACATTATTAATTTTCTTCAAAGCTACTTACTATTTATGTATTTTTTAAAATGCGATATTTTTATGCCATTATAGTATACAAGTAATTTACTTTTCTCCTCTCTCTCTCTCTTTACATAAGCTGTATTATTTCACGGAGATGCAGAGTATGAGGTAATTATATACGATATATCTAAGAAAATTATTTAAAAATATGTTATATACAATGCATCTAAAAACTCAAACATACAATATAACTAAATAATTTTATGTTCTTATATATTTGCAGTGAGTCTCAAAATCATATTATTAAATTTTTATATTAAATGTCTAATCTCTACGCACCGCGTTATATATATATATATATATATATATATATATATATATATATATATATATATATATATACATATGTTGGTAAGCCTCCATACAAGTTCTACTGTAATACTCTTACAATTTCAAAAGTGTATGTTAACAATTTTTAATTATTATTATTTGTTTTAGGTATGATTAAATTAAAATATTTCTGTGGTTTATCAAAACAATTCGTATACAAGTGCCTTTTTCTTAAATATTTTATTTTGAATATAATTGATTAGTATTATGTTTTCAATTAAATCACCGTAAATCAAATTAAAATATTTTTGCCAACAATATTTAACATGTGTTAAAACTTTTACAATTAATTAAATAATAAGTTATAATATAATGAACATTGTATGAGAGAGAATTAGTTCAATCTCTCGCCAGCGAGAAGCGTTGCATGTAGGACAAAACACGTTGCACCATCTATATTCAAACAGCTAAACTTTACTGCAGCAACCATTCAAATCCTGCTAACAGTAGTGATCGTGAAAATGTTTGTGTCTGAAATAACAACCTGTTGATGCTGAAGCTGGGTTCACAATCAATCGAGAACGGGACCAGCAATGGGAACGAGAAAGTTAAATTTTGGGCATCTCTGCCATTCCCGTTCCATAAATTATCATGCATCAATTTGTATAGGAAATAATAGTAGGTATATTATGTGACGAGCAGTAGAAAACGATGATTATTATGTTGAGCCCTGATATTTGTGGCCGAGATCAAGCAATCTGGGCGAAACACAAAAAGAGCTTCCTATTCTGAGTCACACATATGCGATTTTTTTCTTTAAGCGTTCTAAAGGGGGGAAATACATGTAACGACCTAAAAAAATAAAGTTTTAGGATTTTTTTTTGGCTGAATGAAACAAGTTACAATGCTAAAGTTTCTTTTATTCGATGTGACATACAATCAACTACACTTATGAATTTTTTTAACTTTCTGTGACCTCCGGGTGATCTCAGAACCAATTTTAATTGATGTCGCGTCCGCCTTGCCCGGTCATATGGCGGGAATTCCTGAATCCGGAAAAAATTTTTGTTCTATATAAACCTTTAAAACTACAAAAAAACGGATATTTTATCATTTTAAGTCATTGTGAAAAAAAAGGTCAAATTTTCAGCATTTTTTTTTACTTTAGACACCCCTAAAAATAATTTATTGTTAATATTTTCGTTATATTAAAAGTTCATATAGAATAAAATTCTATTTTCTTTCAAGCACACAAAGCTTCAACTCATTTGTATGAAAATTGCTCGACTTATCACACCCGCCATTTATAAAAATACCAATTCGAGAAAAACTCATTTAAAGCCGCGGCTACCGAGGCGCAAGTAGAAAAATGCCTTTTTCTCGGTAAATACATTTCTGATCGGTTAGATATTTTGCTGGATAAATCTTCGATGTATAAGCTATTAATTTATTTAAAAAAAAATCAAAAAAAATTTTTTTTTACATGTATTTCCTCCCTTAAAGTCGCCGGTTAGCCAAAGCGGCTACCGAAGCGCAGGTAGAAAAATGCCTTTTTCTCGGTAAATACATTTTTGATTGGTTAGATATTTTGCTGGATAAATCTTCGATGTATAAGCAATTAATTTATGTAAAATAAAAAAAATAGAAAAAAATTTTTTACATGTATTTCCCCCCTAAACTAAACTAAAAATATCTAAAAATACATTGCTAAGTAACCTTAACCAGTTATTGACAGTTGTAGAATAGTATGTATGCAGTGGCGTAGCCAGAAGGGGGGTGTTAGTGGGGGTTGAACACCCCCCCCCCCTCAAGAATCTGAACGACCAAAAACATACGTATGTGAAATAAGAAATATGTTATTTTACTTTCATTTTTATAAAAATAATTTTTATTGCTCTTTATTTTTTATACAAATTATAGTATTATCTTTATTGATTAATATTAGTAACCTCCCTTGACAAGTTTCTTGCTAAGCCACTGTATGTATGTATATATTATTTATATTTGTTACGTAATTAGTGAGAGTTAATCTTTCTTTGGTCGAATATATGTATAATTTCTGACCATCCTGGAAGGTATACATTACATTTCTTGCACTTCTTCACACATTTTCAATAATCAAATTCAAATTCAAGTAAAAATAAACAATGCAATTGTCGATTAACTTAACTTGACTCAATAATTTTTAATATATTCGTCAGAGATATCAAATTAAATACACTTAACCGTGTTTCTTTGGTCAAATGTGCAGTTTTTTACCAATCTGACGATGCACATTGGATTTCTTGCACTTCTTCACACATTTTCAATAATCAAATTAAAATTCAAACGAAAATAAACAATGCAATTGTCATTTAACTTAAATTGACTCAATAGTTCTCATCAATATAGCCGCCGAAGATGACAGATTAAATACACTTGTCGTTGTAGTTATGTTTGATGCTGTCACCAGTGGTGTATATAGTAAATAACTGCTGTATAATAATGTCATTATTGCGCTAGTAACATAATAACCTCATTCTACATAAGCAATATGGTAAAGTAATATTAATATTATGATGATACGTTTGAAGAACAAATAATTTCCCTTAAACCACAAACAATAATTTTTGAAAAGCTATATACACATTTCGAAAGCTAAGATATCACACTGTAAAAATGTAACTTAAATTTATCTAATATTACATAACTTTTATCAATAAAATAACAACATTTTGTAATTTTACTGAGGCAATTTACGTAATATTACATTTTTATGAAAGAATTGCATTCATAAATCATGTAAAATTACATAAGTTTTTTAGTAGTAAAAAATAAAGCTAAAGTCCTAATTAGGGTTCTAAACTTACACATATACTTAACATACCAAGCAGTCAAACATCAGTCAGTGGTCTTTGGTTTTCATTATAGTTTGATAGAAAAATACAACAGTCAAATCATTGCTACATTAGAAGCTTTAAAAATGAAACATATATATGTTTCTAATCTGGATTTAGCATAAATTAGTACCTAGAATATATTTTTTATCATAAGTTATAAATTTAGTTAACAGTTCAAAAGGTCAATGCTTTGCAATTGTAACCTTAAATTGCAATTTGAAACGTAAAGTACAACAAACATTAAACTTGTCCTAACCTAACTTTAACCCAAATCTACCTGCTAACACCATAATCATGATTAAATTAACATTGTACAACCTCTGACAATAAAAATTTTTTCAGAATTTTTTTAAAAACATAATTTTAATGAGCACTACATATTACTATATATATTATTGATTAATATTTTTTGAAAATTAGATTAAAGTATGATAAATAGTACAATTAAAAAAAAAAATTTGAATTTTTTGCTCTAAAAGTTGGCAACACTGTATTATATCTAAATTATATAATTTTTGTGAACACTAAAAGAATCTTTTTTGAAAACTTAATTAATATTGAATAAATAGTGAAACCAATATGAAATTTTAAAAATTTTGGTAATTTTTTCTCGAAAAGTTGGTAACCCTGTACGACAGTAAAATTATATAATTATTTGTGGGTACTAGGAAAATCTTTCGTAAAAATTTGGTAAATTACGGGTAAATAATATAGCCATAATAAATTTTTCAACACTTTAGTAATTATTTTCCTAAAGCGAACTTTAATTCAAATCTACCTTCTAACCCCAATAATCATGATTAAATTAAACATTGTACGCCCTCTGACATCATAAATGCTAACACGTATAACTGAAATGACATTCTGCATAACGCACTCAGGCATTCGTCAATTTTCCAACGTCATCAGTGTGTCAGTGGTGTCCAAGTGTCAGTTACATTAGACGAGCCGTGCGCGCGGCCGTGATACGGCACTGATATGATTACACGTGTGAATAATTACTCATTGTGATGGTGCACCAGAGGACACGGCACGGCACACGGCCGCGCAGTGATACAACCGGCTGCGGCTGGTGACCGGTCACGTATGATACGCGTGTGGCATTTCATGGTACGTGACGAGATGGAGATGGTGACAGAATGAGAGGGTGTAAAAACCTGATGGCAAATGCACAAAGTCTAACTTCATACAGAGCAATGTTGTTAATGTGTTAAATAATGACTAAAACCTAAATTCATTATAGTCTGTTGTTTTTTTTTTAACTAGGAGAAGTAAATGTAAAAGTAAGTTTTACACTATAAGAAAATACCAAACATATTTTTACAGTAAGTTTAATTTGCAACGTTTGCGATTTCCACATTTGGTTTATTTCCTTACAAAATATCACAAAAAGAATTTGAAGCACACAAACTGAAAGCTTATTGACAGTTAATGACAAGATAAAAATAATGTTGAGTGTAAAAACAGTTGTATGTCAACTGTCAACCAATCAGAAGTATATATTTTGGGGCACAAATTTTAAATTACTCCTCCTAGTTAAAAAACATTTGAAGCACACAAACTGAAAGCTTATTGACAGTTAATGACAAGATAAAAATAATGTTGAGTGTAAAAACAGTTGTATGTCAACTGTCAACCAATCAGAAGTATATATTTTGGGGCACAAATTTTAAATTACTCCTCCTAGTTAAAAAACAGATTGTAGTACACTGAAAAAAATATTACTTTAAAATCAATGACTGATAATACAAGCTCGGTTACGTTGTCTTAAAACCGGTATTAGTTAAAACCAATTTTAAAACCGAGCTCGTAATACATATCTTACAATTAACATATTGTTAACATTAAAAACGAGATATATATTTAGTCAGTGGCGCAACCAAGGAGGGGCCGACGAGACCCCCCCCCCTCCAAGACCAGCAGAATTAGCACAATTTTTATTCGATTAGTCATATATTCAGCAATCACTTTTAACGCTACAATTATTTACCCCAAAATATTGAGCCAACATTCATTATTTTAAACTATTAATTATTCGATTCATCTAAAATAAAATGGAAATCTGGTTAGTATTTGCTTTTTTTTTGCTTCTCCAAGATAAAATCCCTTGGACCCCCCCCCCCCCCCCCAAGACAAAATCCTGGCTGCGTCACTGCTTCTTCTTTATAAATTTCTATTGCTTCTCTTATCAATCTACTGTTAATATTGATAGGTCTCGACTTAATAATTTTCAATATGACCGTCGGAGATGTCAGATTAAGTACACGTGACCAGTGCCGTCTTAACGCATAGGCCTATTGGGCACTTGCCCGGGGGCCTCACAAGCATAAGGATCCCATGCTGATCTGTGTATGTCAATTGACTTGCCATTAATAAATAATATATTTGATATTTAAATTAATTCTATATAATAAAAAAACCATTTACTTTTCATTTCGGTGAGTAGTTATCGTAGGGACCCCAGCACACTGGTTTGCTCAGGGGCCCATAATGCTATTAAGTGCACGTGACCGAGTTTCTCTGGTGGAATGTGCAGTTTCTGAAAAATATGACGGTTCACATAGCATTTCTTACACTTCTTCACACATTTTTAATAGTTAATTCAAATTCAATGATATATAAACAATGCAACCGTCAATTAATTAATTTGGCTTAGCAATTTTTAGTATCTGGACAGAAATTTCAAATAAAATATACTTCATCGTGTTATTTTGGGCAAATATGCAGTTTTTGACAAATCTTCTTGCACTTTTCAAAACATTTTCAATATTTAAACTCAAATTCATGCTAAAATAAACGATCCAATTATCCATTAAATACTTGACATAATAATTTTCAATATGGCCGTCGAAATGTCAGATTAAATACATTATAACTTACACATTGTCAATATAGTAACGTAATATCAATACTTTAATATGCTTTTCACAATTATATACTGAGTGTCCCATTTTAATTCGCCACTTGCAATAACTTTAAAATCGTGCATCGGACAAAAAAATGTTCCGGATGAAAAGTAAATAGTTTTAAGGGGGACATCTGATGCAGGGACCCTTGCCCCCCCCGGACCCCCTGAAGGCGGGAACGGGGGTCAACTTTGAAATCTTAAATTGAACCCCCTGTTGCCCCCCGTTTCCGCCCCCAGGGGTTCCGGAAGGGAGCAAGGGATGCTGCATCAGATGTCCCCCTCGAAACCATTTACTTTTCATCCGGAACATTTTTTTGTCCGATGCACGATTTTAAAGTTATTGCAAGTGGCGGATTAAAATGGGACACCCAGTATATTTCAGAATCTAAAATTTGAATACTTTATACAAAATTTGGTAGAAATTGTTAAATTAAATATCAAACTATTGTTAAGGATTTACAAAAATACTGTCTCTACAAAAACAAAACTGAAATATGTTTTTCATTTTTTAAGTTATTTTTGTCTGAAACTAGTACATACCTAATCAATTTCTATAAATAATATATGTAATATTGAATAATATATAAATATTTTTGAACTTATATAAATTGAAAATAAACTTTTCAGTCTGCCTTTTAATTAACGAAACAAAATAACTTTTCATTGTAATTATAAAATAATAAGCATTCTTTTATATATAAGTTTTTATATTAAATTTAAAATTAGTTTGAAATAATACATAGAGTACTAAAGTAGAGGTATGTCAAAAAATATTCATTTTAATGGTTATTTTGCTAAATTGTAATTTTAATATAAATATATATATATATATATATATATATATATATATATATATATATATAAGTATATATTTTATAAAAATTTATAATCTGAGATAGAAAAAGAAAGAAAATTAAAATAAATTGTACTGATTTTGTTAAACTGTAACTTTATTATATTTCAGAAAATTTTAACAGCTACATTCTATTATAATTTTTTTCAATAATCTGTAATATAAAAGTTAAATTTAGAATATTTCATAAAACATTCTAACATAAAAATATACCTGTTTTATTATAAACATTCATAAACATTTTTTGTGTATAAATTATTTTATAAATCTGTCAATAAAAACTGAAATTAACAGTATTTCGATTGTGCATGAAATTATATTTTCTTTTTAGTGAATTTTTTATTAATATTTTAAAAACATAATTATTATTTTTGTGTATTATTATTATTATTATTATTATATAGTTTTATATTTATTATTAATTAATATTTTCTGAAAATTAGATTGAATACTGATAAATAGCACAGCCTAAATAAAAAAAATTAAATTTTTCGAATTTTCTTTTCTCTGAGCGTGAGCAACACTGTATTATATACAAATTATATAATTTTTGTGGACACTAGGAGAATCTTTTTATGAAAACTATTAATAATAAATAGTGAAACTAATATAAAATTTTAAAAATTTTAATAATTTGACAAGTTGACAACCCTGTATGGTACTAAAATTTTGTAATTTTTGTGGGCACTAGGAAAATCATTTATGAAAATTTGATTAATTTCAAATAAACTGTAAGGCGAAAATCAAATTTTACAATTTTAGTAATTTTTTTCTCCCTGGACGATAGTAAAATTATATAATTTTTGTGGGCACTAAAATCTTCCGTAAAATTTGGTTAATTACGAATAAATAATATAGCCATAATAAACTGAAACAAATTTAGCAATTTTTTTCTCGAAAAGTTGGCAACACTGTATTTTACTAAAATGACATAATTTATGTGGGCACTAAAAGAATCTTTTTTGAAAATTTGATTAAAATCGGATAAATATTAACAATAATGAATTTTTAAAAACTTTAATAATTTTTTCTCGAAAGTTGGCAACACCAAAAAAATTAAATCCACCTGACCATCTTGGACACTAACTGAAGCATACCCTGAAAATTTGGCGCAAATCGGATGAATGCTGTACGAAAAAATGTGATCATAAAATTTGAACAAGAGAGCGAGCGAGCAAACGATGCACACTCATAAACAAAGTTTAGATTTGTCATTTAGAGATTACATGAAGGATTTCTATATAATTTTTTTAAATTTTGAAAATGTTACAGACACAAGAACTATACTTCGTTTCCTTTCAATCAAAGTGGTAAAAATGTCCCATGAAAAACAGGTATATATCCGTATAAATTATTGTATTTTTCCATTAAATTAAATATTTTCAGCTTACCATTAAAAAACTAACAAAAGAAATAATAAATTTAATGACATATATTGGATGCAACCCAAAAATACGTACTTCTGTTGCGAATATGATTGGTTCTTTCCTAGAAATAATGATGTTTGTTTCTCTTATATTCAGTATTTTATACATTGCATTCACTGGATATAATTCATTTAGTAACTTTATGGATGATAGTCAACTTTTTCTTGGTGCAATTCAGGTAATTAATTTAAATCAATTTCGAAGAATATTTAATTCAAAACAGATGCTATAATTGCCAAAGCGTTATTTTTAGCAATTTTTTCTGAAAAAAGTCTTTTCTGTTTATTGTACAATATTAGATTTTTTTCCAACTAAATCAATTAACAAAACGTCTTTTTCCCAATTCATACTTAAAATAGACACTAACTTGTGCAAATGTCAGTAATAGGGGTGCATTCCAAAATAATACTTTAAGAGTACAAAGGAAATTATTGTATGATAATCAAATGATTGAAAATTTAGTTTAGTTTTTGAACGACTCAGAGCATAATTTGACATTTAGTTTTTGCGAAGTTTCTTAGTTTCTAAAAATATAATTACATTTAGTCTGTAATTTATATTTCATAACGTACACCTTATAATATTTTGATTTTCCTATAATATTTCTTTTTCATCTTTTAATATATATAGTAAATTAAAATCATTTACATTTATTTCTATCATAAATGTGTCCATTTTTATGTGTTTTATAATAAAGTAGTTCCTAGTACAATTATTATTCACTTGTCTATCACTCATGCAGTTCATAACAAAAATAATTAGGTTAGAAATATAAAATTGGGCGGCGGAGTATTATCGTACCATGCTATTTTTTTAAAGTAACAAAAAGTATGCTCCTAGAGTTTACTGTCAGAATATTGGAACGAATTAGAGTTTATACTGGAGTACTACTCAAAATATTTGAAACGAATTACAGTATACTCTGTATCCTAGAGTATGGTTTTGGAACGCACCCCAATTAAGATAAATCGCCATTAATTCGTATGAAGTACAGGCATACGCGTTGATAAATAAAAATGTAACTTTAAAAGGTTGTAAATTGGACAACTTTCTAGTTTAATTAGTGGAGCGCGTAATTTTAAAGTTAATGCTAATTTTTGCTGCATAGATCCACCTTAATTAATATAGTTGTATTTATTTTACTTACAATATATGTACATCTACATACAATATAATTTCAGATTAGTATAAAATATTATTTTGTCATGAGAGAAGCGAAAGCTTTATCGAATATGTTAGACATAGTTTGGAATGAATTTTGGCTAACTGATACATTAGACACTGAATCAAAAAAAGAAATGCAATCACTATATAAAATAGCTAATACAGTCAGCAAAATATATCATAGGGTAATTTCAGTGACCGCTGTCTTTCTTGTAATTCGTGCCGGTATGAAAGGAAATCACGGATTACTAATGGAAATCTGGATTCCATTTATCAATGATTATTTTAATAATAAATAATATTTTAATATTATTAATATCACCATATTATGAAATACTATTTTCTTTTCAATCAATATTAATAGTTCAATCTATTATCTTTTTAATAAGTCCGATTGACAGATTATTTATTGTTTTAACCTGTGGCGTTTGTATACAATTTAAAATGATTTCGATAAATTTATTAAAAATTGGACCACACAACAGCGATGAAGAAAACAACAAAATTATTCATAAAAATGTTTCTCATCATATTAAAATATTGAGGTAATGTGTCCTTTTTTTTAAGAATGGAAATTTTTTGCTGTTGAAATAATAGCGAATGAAACCGTTTGGAATATGCAAAACTAAATTAAAGAAAAATATTTTTGTTATGCATTACTAAATGTTAGATGCAATTCATATGTTAATAATAATATGTAACAAAATTTGACTTTTTCTTCAGCCTAACCTTCTTGATGTTTGCGTTCGATTTCAAACACAAAATAGTTCTGGAAATTCAATATGAGAAGTCTAAAAGTTTGCTTTTGCGTTCAGGGTGATTTTTTTCTGAAAACGTGGAAATTTGCACTAAATTTATCACATATAAACTTGACTCAATACTTGTAGTTTGGCTGCAGTCATTGGAGTAGCCAGAAACTTGTTATGGTTGGGGGGGGGGGAAGTTACTAAAGAAATGATATAATATTAATCAATAAAGATAATACTATAATTTATATAAAACATAAAGAGCAATAAAAATTATTTTTATAAAAATGAAAGTAAAATAACATATTTCATATTTCACGTACATATGTTTTTGGTAGTTCAGGTTCTTGGGGTGGGGTGGGGGGTGTTTTAACCCCCCTAACCCCCCAGACTACGCAACTGACTGCAGTTAACTAAGAATATATGAAGAAGTGTGACAAAGTACCAGAAGTGGAATATATAATAATGCCTGGTTGTTATTGACAAAAAACTGAAAAAAAAAACCTTAAATTTTCGTGCCATTTTTAACTAAAAATCCACAAATAAAAAATCGTAAAGCCAATTTATACGGACAAATAACATTTTCTTCACTATTTGTATCTCTAGATTGATTTATTAGGAAGCCTTACATGCCATTTTTTTAGTTATAATTGATTAGTTCTTGACATTTCTGCTCATTTGCGAATAAAATCGAAATTCTACAAATTTAGTGAAATTTATCAAATATTCAAACTAATTCTGTTACTTTTAATCGAAAATACGTAAAATATGAGCTTAATTGTCAAGAACTAGTGAATTATGACTAAAAAAATGGCATGTAAGGCTTCCTAATGAATCGCTCTAGAGATATAAATAGTGAAACAATGTTATTAGTCCGTGTAAAATGGCTTTACGATTTTTTTTCTTTGCGGATTTTTAGGTAAAATGACATAAAAATTTAGGACTTTCTTTTAGTTTTTTGCCAATAACAACCAGACATACTTATATATGCCACTTCGTCACACTCTTCCACACATTCTTCAATAACTGCAGTCACAAACAACAAGTATTGAGTCAACTTTATATGCTGTAAATCCAGTATATTCGTGTAAAATTCCAAGTTTTCAGAAAAAATTTACCCTGAACGCAAAAGCAAACTTTTAGACTTCTCATTATTGAATTTCCTGAACTATTTTGTAATTTGAAATAAAACGCAAACCTCAAGAAGTTTAAGCATAAAAGTGTGGTTATATAATGTAATTAACAATATAATTTTTATTTTTTAATTTTAGGTTTATAAATTCTTTCGAAAATATTTATTCAAATTTATTTTTGCCCACACTTGTTACAACTTTCACAGCTCTTTCCATGGGACTGTACGGATTTATAGTAGAAGAAGATTTGTAAGTGACACACTGTAAATTATATTTATTAGATTAATTTAATATTTTGAAATAAACAGCTTTAGATCGTAGTTCTGTATTAATTTTCATTAATAATTAACATTCCGACGTACTCAACATATATCAACGGCAACTATTAATAAAAATTAATATAGAACTGCAACCTAAGGTCGTTTTAATTTAATTAAATTAGTTCTGAAAAATTTTTTACTTTGTTAATATCTATTTCGAATTATTAAAGCAATAGAAGAGTTGCATGTGCAGGTATAATTGCTGTAGGTTGGATACAAACACTTGCTTATTGTTATGCTGGGCAGTTCATTCAAGATGAGGTAATTATTATATTATTGAATACTTTTTGTCATTAATAAATATTAAATAAAAAAAACCATTGCATTACTATGCAATATTCAGTAGCGGGACACCGAAATATTTTTCATTAAACTGTCAATTTTCATTTTGGATTATCAAATTATTTTATATTTATTTCTGATTTAGATAACAGTTGTTATTTAGCATAAGTATACAAAAATGTTAATCTACAACTTTGGTATCATATAATATTATGATTTCAAAGAACTGTTTTATGTAATAGAACATACAATTGAATTTATAGAATTTTCTGGGCTGGTATGCCGTGGTTGATCTATCCTCATCGCATACGTTTTTCCATACATCGTAGATAGCATCTTCAATGCTAGGTGACTGAATGACAATTTCTGTTTCGAAATCTGGTATATATACCTGTACCCCCCCCCCCGTTCTCTACAGGTGCCATTACGCCATGAGCCGATTCTGGTTCGATGGTATCTACAATGTGTTGCGAAACGTCTGCGACGAGAATAGATCGATCACGGCATACCAGCTTAAAAAATTATATAAATTCAATGGATATCAGCCTGCAGATTACTAGACATTCTATTTTTTTAGGGATTGAAAGTAAGTGATGCTGCCTACAATTGCATGTGGTATAATGTGAACAACAGCGCTGTAAAAAAAAGTATAATTAAGATAATGATGCAAAGTCAAAAATCAATTGTTATTTCCATTGGTGGTTTATTGGATCTAAACATTTACAGTTTCGGAAGGGTATGAAACTTGGATAAAATTGTACTATTTTACTATTCTACTCAATTAATACTCATCTTTTAATTTTTAGGTTATGCGAGCTTCAGTTTCTTTTATGATGTTTCTAATCAATTCGAGAACAAATAATAAAGAAAACATATAAAATATATCTGATATAAAATTATTTCGATATTATGTTCGTTATGAAAATGTTAAGCACCGCAAAATGTAATTTGTATTAGTTTTATTTTATTGAAATTATTTTTTATTAGAATATACAGTAATTACCTGTATTATTATTATGCACAAATGGAATATTAACTCAGTAACACAGTAAAGAATAAATATTTTGAATAACACGTCAGGAGGTGTTTTATTTATTATACAGACAACAGACAATCGAATTACATTTTATTATCACATATTATTAATTAAATAGTTAGCTATGCAAGTTGATTGAAATAAGCGCACTTGCGATATTACTGCTGATAAACAAATAATCTAATAGTTATGTGTAAAAAAATCTGTATATTCTGAAACAAACTCATTCTCTAATAATATTAAGCAAAGAAAATTAATTCTTTCTATTACAGAAAACCATTTTTATTTAAATACATTATTTTTTCAATAGTTTTTTCAATAATTTTTTCTGGTACAGTACAATCTTATTTCTTTAACTTTTTTCTTTAAAATATTAATATTTTTCAATACAGTATTAATAAAATCTATTTTTTTTGAATAAATTATATAAAAACATATTATGTAAATTTCTTTTTTTAAAGACGTCTAAAAAAAACCGTAGTTTATTTCACTGTTTTTGTATGTGTCTAGATTCAAAATTGAAACAATATTTACACAATGTTTTAATAAAAAACTTAATCTTAACTTTAATAATCCATTACACTTTTTGAATATATTTCTGACTAGTGTATCTGGCAAATCGTCAAAGGAATCTAAATTGCTATTTCAAATTCTATTTATTTTTTTCATCAAATATCATTTAAATTGCAGCTGCAATTTCTAGTTCATTACTTATTTCTAAAATTAAACAACAATATTCATTATAATATTAAGTATTCATGTGTATTTTTAAATTTTAATAAAATTCTTACCTTTAAACGTAAATTGAATGTTATAATCAAATTATTTAGATTAAGATTTAGAAAATTAAGAAACATATTCCTTATTTTACAAGTGAGCTATGTCTTTTTGTGCGAATGTTTACTATAAATATTTTATTTAAATATAAGTACTTTAAAACAAAAGTTGTAAAATGTATAATAAAATATTTATGAATTTATTCAATGTTAATTAGTATCTTATGCTTATGTTATATAAATAAAATAAAATAAAGTCATTTTTTTTTATTTTGAAAGTAGACATTGCTTATAAGCATACCGGAGTCGACGACGGACGGGACGTTTGTCTGGCCGTCGCGACGTAGAATATAGGTCAGTGGAAACCGGAAGTGATATGCGATGTGTGCATAGCACGTGAGCGTCATCCAATATGACTGTTGTTGCTTTCACCTTTCGCTTTGCTTTACTTTTTCTGCACTATTTTCTAATCGCTTTATCTTGTTTTCACACTTAATTTCCTTTTATACTATTACAAACACAATTAGGTACTTCTTTATTTTTATTATTTGTTTATGTACTGTTGTTATAATTATCTACTTATCTATTCTATACCAATAAATAAAAAAGAATGAAAAAAGTTGATTTTTTAACTTCTGAAGTTAGTAGTAAAAGTTTCCTACAAAAGTACGTTTTCAGTACTAGATATTTAAATAACTATTACAAAATAAAAAAAACTTTTAACTTTTAGAAGTACCCTCGCAACCATTATATGTATAGTTACTTATTTTTATGTATGCTTTTTAGGCCTTGTACCAAAACAACTGACTTTCGGTTACTATCTTAATTACCATAAATTACCATAAAAAAAAAGATTAGAAGTTGATTTTTCAGTTTCTGAAGTTAGTAGTAACAGTTAAAAATTTTCTACAAAAAGTGTGTTTTCAGTACTAGATATTTCAATAACTATAATATTAAAAAATACAAAAAAAATTATATATTTACAGTTAATTCAGTACTCATTATATTAAAATCAAGTTTTAAGATTAACTTCTGTATATATTTTATTTGAATATTGACGTTTCGATATACTCTATGTATATTTTTACCTAGTAACTTATTTCTATGTTTTGTTTGTTTATTATTTATGTCATTTGCACTGAAATATAGTAATAACTGGAATGTGCACTGCCTATGTGTTCTAGTAGCGCCAATGCGAGCCGAGAGAGATAGGAGATACGGGGATCTCTATCACTGTCTTACACTTCTGCGCATTTGAAATTCAAATGCGATTTCTTGCGGTAAAAATGCGCCAATCTTATGTTGTCGCATATTAAATTGTAGCTAAACGTACCTGCTAAACGATGCGCGATAAGATTTTAGTGGGGAATTTCGCTAAAAAAGGTATTTTTATCATTTTTGATATATTAATTTAACATTTTTTCAATATAGCAGTGAGATTCCTTTTTTTTCATAGCTATCTAAGTTATCATGTAGTAGCAATGCTACGCCAATAGAAACTCTTTGAACGGACTATACGACAAAGACGCGAATCCCCGTATATGGCCATCTCTCTCGGCTCGCATTTGAGCGGCCAGTGCGCGTTCCAGTTATTACTATATTTCAGTGGTCATTTGCTTTATTTTTTGCAGTTGTAGTTATCTGTAATTAACTCAGTAGTTAATATTACTATCTCCTTATTATGCATATTATTAAAAAGAGTAAGAAATACTACTGAATTAATCACAGAGAAACAAGATCCCGTAAAACTTCTGTAAATTTTGACAAACTGCATTAATATTAATACAGATATTAACAAATTTGAATTTTATATTCCTAAAATTTAAGGAAATAGAAATTTAACTTAGATAAAAAATAATAAAAGTTAAACGGCTTTAGGTTGTAGTTTTGTATTCATATTTATTAATGATCGACGTTTCGATAAACTCAACCTACGTCTTCACCACAAAAAAAGATACAAACGACATTTACAGTAAACAAACAGAACTACAACCTAGAGCCGTTTTATTTTATTATAATTAGTTCTGAATTTTTATACCATATATAAAAAAAATACTTTACACCTGCAAAGAAAGTTTTTTTTTTCATAAATAAAATTTATGCTATTTTTGGAAAAAATTAACAAACAAAATTCTATTATTTAATTTTTAATGCACAAACTAATTAATCAACAAATAATAACTTTCTAAAATAAAACGGCTTTAGTTCTATATAATGATGATGTACGTTGAGTACGTCGAAATGTCGATTGTTAATAAAAATTAATACAAAATTACATCCTAATGCCGTTCTATTTTAATATAATCAGTTCTGAAAATTTTTTACTATGTTAATAATTTTTAACTCTTACCTTGGAAATTAGTTTCAACTTAAATTAATTTCGTTTTAACATTTAGAAGTTCCCTCGCAATCATTATATTATAGTTATAGTCGTATTTCTATGTATGCTTTTTAGGCCTTGTACCAAAACAATTGACGTTTTGTCACTGTCTGAATAAAGATAAAATCAAATTTGTGAAACAATTTAAAAGAAAATCACTTCATTATAAAGCATAAATAAAACTAAAAATCTCCCCAATATCACTAGCACTATAAAATGAAACTGTTTTATTCAGGCCCAACAATAGTTTATTTCCCATCAATACATAGAAAAAAAGGCCATCTAGAAACTTACAAATACATCAACGAGATAAGGCAAGTAGTGTTAATATAGTTGTATTGTGTTAAAAAAAAAAAACAAGAACGAAACAATCACAGAAAAGAACGACACAAGTAAAGATTTATAGATATGGGTGGGACTCTGTATATACGAAAGGCACTTTAAGAAGATGTGCTATAGGTGTAAAATATAAGCTAAAACATGGTTTGGGAAATACGCGATAACTTTTTTAATATTTATGGTATTTTTAAATTTCAAAAACGACCGTATAGTGAAAAGCTTATTCTAGGGCAGCAAATTAAATTTTTTTATAAATTTTAAATTTTTATACTGTTTTTATTATGTTAAATATTGTCAATATGTATGTATTTTCTGTATTGTGTTTGTGTGGTGTATATAGATGTGTCTTTGTATCGATAATGTATTGTCTATATAACTTCGTACGACTTTGGCAAAAAACAAAACAATAGATAGCGCGCAGCGGTAGTCAGTTTTTGTTGAATGAAAATACAGTTGAAATGTAAAAACAATGATCTTCGCACCAAAAATAAAAATGGGTACCTATAAGAAGATACGTATTTTTTTTTTGATAAATATTATTGAAAATAGGTTGAATTTGAGATTTTGTATTGAAAATTATTTCAAATGTTAAATTTATTATCAACGGTTGAATTTGAAAGTATAAGCACACTGTAAAAGTTGCCATTTTACAAAAAAACAATTTTATAAAAATTACATATTATTTCAGCAAAACAATAAATTTTCTGTAAAAATAATACCTAGAATTTTGTAATTTTAAATAAAATAATTAATTTACCATATTATATATGTTTTTTACTGAATAAGTAAGTAAACTTACATAAAATATACGTATTTTATATGTATGTATATAATGTAAAATTTTTACTGTGAAATCTGTAAATTTACATAAGTATTAAATTCAATAGATAAAAAGAAAACAATTTTTTGAATATTTACATTTATGTGAAACATGCATACATAGACAATCACACCAAATATCCAAAAAAGTGTGGCTTAAACTCTTTCCACTATCCCAAAATTAATTTTCTCCAAACATTCCTATCTAAACAAGCAATTCTAACTTCATCCACATTCATAATACTTCTCGTACATGCTCTTCTATTCCTACTGCTCACACAAAACACACTCAATCATACCAGACCACGCAAAATCACCACTTTATACCACCTTCAAAATCATTTGTATATATTCTTTTAACCAAATGTTTATTAGACGTTCGCTAATGATGAGCGAACCATTTCAACTGACTAACACCGAACTTTTGCAACAACATCGTTTTCAATTTTACACTCATCATACATTAATCTATTTCGTACCCGATTACTTCTAGTTACACCACATATAATATTATTATATGGTTGTATTTAGAATAAAATACTTCTTTGAAAAGACAAATATAAATATATATGTTCCTATTTAAAATAAAAAAGTTGTATCTCATATTTTAAATACCATTATTCATTATATTTACTAACTTAACCAATCTCTTAGCTGTTATAGTTTTCAAGATAGCAATAATGAGGCACTTAAAATTAACATCCTGTATTTGGTTTCGCAGATTCATATTTTGTTCAATATTTCAAAATTAATAAACAATACAGCTAATGCCCAAATTATTTGTTTCTCGTCATCAAATTTCTATAGTCAAACTCAATTAATACCATCTAATCCAATATAGAAATTCTTTATACTATATAATAAACTTTTAATAAAATCAAAACAAAATGTAGTAGTAATTTGTCCAGCAGCCGTCTGTGTGTCCGGTATAGCGACGTTCAATTACCGTACCGTGGTCAGGCAACAACGATCGTCTTTTGTCCTGCTATTGCTCCTGCTAGTATTTATTATTAGGCGAATGTCGCGCCGACAGTCAATTTGTGCACGAAATAGAAAGAAGAGCAACTTTGATTGTGCTGCAATGTCGCCTAAGTGTGTCGGTGTCTATACACACACACACACACACACACACACACACACACATATATATATATATATATATATATATATATATATATATATATATATATATATATATATATATATATATATATTAGGGTGTCCGTTAATTTGGCGAAGTCGGAAATTTGTTGCTCTCACCCTCTCAAACTATTCAAAATAAATAAAAAAAAATTTGGACTCCGAAAAATGACGTTATCTTGTGCCTGTAGAGGGGTAAAAATTTACATGTAATTTAAATGGGGAAAACGACTTTTTTGATACTTTTGTGTATAACTTTTTATTTGTTCAAGCTAAAAATATTTCAAGATGCCTGCCAAAAAGCTCATAAAAAAATCTTTCAAGCAGACTAAAATTCAAGTCATTTGAACAAAAATTGTCAGCGTAGCGTCAATTTGAAATTTGAAGTATATAAACGACAAAAACCTTTATATAAGAATTTCGATTAATATTTCAGTTTTGACCCCAAAAATTGATGTACCACTACAACCATTTCAAAATAGTTAAAACGAATTTCAGAATGTAGTTTTGTTAGTTTTGTTAGTGTTAGTGTTTTTTAACTAAATTACAGTGTCAATAAAAATTTAACATTACAAATTCGATTTTTGTCTAAAAGTATAATTCTTTTGTACGTACAAATTGTTTAGCATAAAAAATTGTAAAAAAAATACCAAAAATTAAAAACAGTGTATAAAAATAAAATTACTAAATATTATACATACATGCATACATACACAATCACGCCATGTACCTATAAGGGTGTGCACAAACTCTTTTCTATCCAGACAAGCAACTTTAGTTTTAACCATGTTTATCAATAGATCTCTCATGCATTCTCTTTTATTCTTACCATTCGAAAACATTTACTTACCTGCCCATCTACTAATTGGACATATAATTTCAATATCACTCACAAAATATATTCTTCTAAACAAACGCTTATTAGGCATTTGATCCAGATTATTACACAATTTTAAATGATGTACTTACACCAATTTTTGCTACAACGTTTGTATTAGTTTTACATTTTTTACTCCAAATTATTTTGCACCTGATCTCTTTTGATTACACCACATACCTACCTCACCCAAAAGTCTCATTTCTACAGCAGTCATTTTCCTTTTATGCTTAACATACTAAATATTTTAAGTATTAAAAGAATCTCTGCTAAAAATTTTAATAAAGTCGGATAAATAGTTTAATAAAAATTCACAAATTAAATATTTCTCCTTAAAAAAACTATAGATCATTGTAAACTTAATGTATATTCATCATTTAAAGAAAAATTTCTATAATATTTTAACATTTTTTCAGAAGACAAAATTCAATATTTTGCCGAAAAAAACATTATTAATTTTCTTCAAAGCTACCTATTATTTATCGGAGGGGTTCTACTGGGCCGTCGGTAAAGGGTGTCTTAATCTGGTGGTTTCTTCTGGGCCGTATAATCCCTTACAGTTTATAAATCCCGTTTACCTGAATTATTTCACAAATAATTTCACCTGTAGTTACTTATTAGTCTTATGTTAATAATTGAAGAGTAAACATCAATCTTTTTGCAATGCAAGTAAAATGCATATACAGTGAGAGGGGAAAAAAATTGCTAATTATAAATAAGTTTAAGTTTTGTGTAGCCTCAACAACAAGCGATGGAATACGATGGCGGTGTAGTAATAAACTTAAGCGCTGTACCGCTAAAGTATTTACAACTAACGAGTTTAAAGTAATAAATAGTGATCTGATTCATAACCACGAAGAAGAAATTAACATTGAACGCCAAGAGCTCAGCAATAGTGTGAAAAGAAATGTCAGAGTGCTTTAATGATAGTCGAGTTGTAAAATTCCACGATTATTTAGTAGAGAATTATATATCAAGTGATTCGCTATTTCCACCGCATATCTGGTCCTGTGCATCTGCTAGCATGAGTCGCACAACAAATGCTTGTGAATCCTTTCACTCGAAATTTAATGGAAGTTTTTGTAGTGCACACCCAAATTTATTTGCATTCATTGACATGTTAAAAAAATTTCAAATTGAATCATACATTAAAATTAATAGTGCCGAGAAATATATAAAAAAATTTCGGAAAGAAATTTTAATAAAACAGCATTACATATCGGAAATGCTAAAAAAACGAGAACAGAACCATATTAGTACATTACATTTTATACAACTAATTTGTTATAAATATGCTCCTCAATATAAACCTACACAAATATAACTTGATTGCTTGATATATCTAATTTTAAGTTTTAGCGTTAATTAATATCTATATTTTTATATGTAAATAATGTAACATATGTTTTTGTATCATCATAATGCAATTATGTAGTATAATATGTGTTTTCGACTATCGTCTTTTTGACAAATTTATATCATTAATTGTTTTTATATTTCATGAATTTTTATTATTTTATGTAAAATTTTTATGTTAATATGTATGTTTGTAAAAATTTATACACGACAGACTGATTTTTTTGGTAAATAAATTATTTCCTATTTGTTGAATTCTTATAGTTGTTTTAATGTCCTAACCTGTCATTGTAAAACATTTTAATTTATTGTTGTTTGATTTATTATTATTTTATATACGTTCATGGCAGAAATTTTTATCACAACTTATTAATTGGAAATTTACTCGAATAAAATATTTTTGCTAAATAAATATTGCAAAATAAGAAAATTAACATACTTAGTTGAATGCAGTAGAGTCCAGGTATACGGCCCAGAAGAACAAGCTTATTAAGTCTACCCTTGCGACTGCAAAGGATTATCTCAGGTACACGGCCCAACTAGAACTCGCCCTTATTTATGTATTTTTTAAAATGCGATATTTTTATGCCATTAAAGTATACAAGTAATTTACTTTTCTCCTCTCTCTCTTTACATAAGCTGTATTATTTCATGGAGATGCAATTATATACGATATATCTAAGAAAATTATTTAAAATATGTTATATACAATGCATCTAAAAACTGATATATACAATATAACTAAATAATTTTATGTTCTTATATATTTGTAGTAAGTCTCAAAAATCATATTATTAAATTTTTATATTAATTTCTAATTTATATTATATTCTAATCTCTACGCACCGCGTTATATATATATATATATATATATATATATATATATATATATATATATATATATATATGTTTTGCTTTAGAATTCCGCGGACGTTATATGACGTATCTGGTTTCCGGGATTGGCTCCGCGTTGTCGGTTGTCGATTTTGATAACGTCGTTTCGGCACAGTCTCATGTCTAACTCGTCTAACTCGAAGCAGAGCGAAAGCACTATATACATATGTTGGTAAGCCTCTATACAAGTTCTACTGTAATACTCTTACAATTTCAAAAGTGTATGTTAACAATTTTTAATTATTATTTTTTTTTAGGTACGATTAAATTAAAATAAGTGCCTTTTTCTTAAATATTTTATTTTGAATATAATTGATTAGTATTATGTTTTCAATTAAATCATCGTAAATCAAATTAAAATATTTTTGCCAACAATATTTAAACATGTGTTAAAACTTTTACAATTAATTAAATAATAAGTTATAAGATTGTATGAGAGAGAATTAGTTCAATCTCTCACCAGCGAGAAGCGTTGCATGTAGGACAAAACACGTTCCACCATCTATATTCAAACAGCTAAACTTTACTGCAGCAACGATTCAAATCCTGCTAACAGTATTGATCGTGAAAATGTTTGTGTCTGAAATAACAACCTGTTGATGCTGAAGCTGGGTTCACAATCAACCGAGAACGGCACCAGCAATGGGAACGAGAAAGTTAAATTTTGGGCATCTCTGCCATTCCCGTTCCATAAATTATCATGCATCAATTTGTATAGGAAATAATAGTAGGTATATTATGTGACGAGCAGTAGAAAACGATGATTATTATGTTGAGCCCTGATATTTGTGGCCGAGATCAAGCAATCTGGGCGAAACACAAAAAGTGCTTCCTATTCTGAGTCAAACATATGCAATTTTTTTCTTTAAGCGTTCTAAACCAAACTAAAAATATCTAAAAATACATTGCCAAGTAACCTTAACCAGTTATAGACAGTTGTAGAATAGTATGTACTCGTATATGTATATATTATTTATATTTGTTACGTAATTAGTGAGAATTAATCTTTCTTTGGTCGAGTATATAATTTCTGACCATCCTGGAAGGTATACTTTACATTTCTTGCACTTCTTCACACATTTTCAATAATCAAATTCAAATTCGAGTAAAAATAAACAATGTAATTGTCGATTAACTTAACTTGACACAATAATTTTTAATATAGTCGTCAGAGATATAAAATTAAATACACTTAACCGTGTTTCTTTGGTCAAATGTGCAGTTTTTCACGAATCTGACGATGCACATTAAATTTCTTGCACTTCTTCACACATTTTCAATAATCAAATTAAAATTCAAACAAAAATAAACAATGCAATTGTCATTTAACTTAAATTGCCTCAATAGTTCTCATCAATATAGCCGCCGAAGATGACAGATTAAAAATACACTTGTCGTTGTAGTTATGTTTGATGCTGTCACCACTGGTGTATATATGTAGTAAATAACTGCTGTATAATAATGTCATTATTGCGCTAGTAACATAATGACCTCATTCTACATTCGCAATATGGTAATGTAATATTAATATTATGATGATACGTTTGAAGAACAAATAATTTCCCTTAAACCACAAACAATAATTTTTGAAAAGCTATATACATATTTCGAAAGCTAAGATATCACGCTGTAAAATAACAACATTTTGTAATTTTACCGAGGCAATTTACGTAATATTACATTTTTATGAAAGAATTGCATTCATAAAACATGTAAAATTACATAAGTTTTTAAGTAGTAAAAAATAAAGCTAAAGTCCTAATAAGGTTTCTAAACTTACACATATACTTAACATACCAAGCAGTCAAACATCACTCAGTGGTCTTTGGTTTTGAATATAGTTTGATAGAAAAATACAACAGTCAAATCGTTGCTACATTAGAAGCTTTAAAAATGAAACATATATATATATATATATATATATATATATATATATATATATATATATATATATATATATATATATATATATGTTTCTAATCTGGATTTAGCCATTATTTAGCAAAAATTAGTACCTAGAATATATTTTTTATCATAATTTATAAATTTAGTTAACAGTTCAAAAAGTCAATGCTTTGCAATTGTACCCTTAAATTGCAATTTGAAACGTAATGTACAACAAACATTAAACTTGTCCTAACCTAACTTTAACCCAAATCTACCTTCTAACCCCATAATCATGATTAAATTAACATTGTACAACCTCTGACAACACAAATTTCATCAGAATTTCTTTAAAAACATAATTATTATGAGCATTACATATTATTATATATATATTATTAATTAATATTTTTTGAAAATTAAATTAAAGTATGATAAATAGTACAATTGAAAAAAAAAAATTTGAATTATTTGCTCTGAAAGTTGGCAACACTGTATTATATCTAAATTATATAATTTTTGTGAACACTAAGAGAATCTTTTTTTAAAAATTAATTAATATTGAATAAATATTGAAGCCAATATAAAATTTTAAAAATTTTGGTAATTTTTTTCTCGAAAAGTTGGTAAGCCTGTACGACAGTAAAATTATATAATTATTTGTAGGTACTAGGAAAATCTTTCGTAAAAAGTTGGTAAATTACGAGTAAATAATATAGCCATAATAAATTTTTCAAAACTTTAGTAATTATTTTCCTAAACCGAACTTCAATTCAAATCTACCTTCTACCCTCAATAATCATAATTAAATTAAACATTGTACAACCTCTGACATCACAAATTCTAACACGTATAACTGAAATGACATTCTGCATAACGCACTCAAGCATTCGTCAAGCTTGCAACGTCATCAGTGTGTCAGTGGCGTCCAAGTGCCAGTTACATTAGACGAGCCGTGCGCGCGGCCGTGATACGGCACTGATATGATTACACGCGTGAATAATTACTCATTGTGATGGTGCACCAGAGGACACGGCACGGCACACGGCCGCGCAGTGATACAACCGGCTGCGGCTGGTGACCGGTCACGTATGATACGCGTGTGGCATTTCATGGTACGTGACGTGATGGAGATGTCGACAAAATGAGAGGGTGTAAAAACCAGATGGCAAATGCACAAAGTCTAACTTCATACAGAGCCATGTTGTTAATGTGTTAAATAATGACTAAAACCTAAATTCATTATAGTCTGTTTTTTTTTTTAACTAGGAGAAGTAAATGTAAAAGTAAGTTTTACACTATAAGAAAATACCAAACATATTTTTACAGTAAGTTTAATTTGCAACGTTTGCGATTTCCACATTTGGTTTATTTCCTTACAAAATATCACAAAAAGAATTTGAAGCACACAAACTGAAAGCTTATTGACAGTTAATGACAAGATAAAAATAATGTTGAGTGTAAAAACAGTTGTATGTCAACCAATCAGAAGTATATATTTTGGGGCACAAATTTTAAATTACTCCTCCTAGTTAAAAAACAGATTGTAGTACACTGAAAAAAATATTACTTTAAAATCAATGACTGATAATACAAGCTCGGTTACGTTGTCTTAAAACCGGTATTAGTTAAAACCAATTTTAAAACCGAGCTCGTAATACATATCTTACAATTAACATATTGTTAACATTAAAAACATGATATATATTTAGTCAGTGGCGCAACCAAGGAGGGGCCGACGAGACCCCCCCCCCCAAGACCAGCAGAATTAGCACAATTTTTATTCGATTAGTCATATATTCAGCAATCACTTTTAACGCTACAATTATTTACCCCAAAATATTGAGCCAACATTCATTATTTTAAACTATTAATTATTCGATTCATCTAAAATAAAATGGAAATCTGGTTAGTATTTGCTTTTTTTTGCTTCTCCAAGATAAAATCCTTGGGACCCCCCCCCCCCCCAGACAAAATCCTGGCTGCGTCACTGCTTCTTCTTTATAAATTTCTATTGCTTCTCTTATCAATCTACTGTTAATATTGATAGGTCTCGACTTAATAATTTTCAATATGACCGTCGGAGATGTCAGATTAAATACACGTGACCAGTGCCGTCTTAACGCGTAGGCCTGCTGGGCACTTGGCCGGAGGCCTCACAAGCATAGGGATCCCATGCTGATCTGTGTATGTCAATTGACTTGCCATTAATAGATAATATATTTGATATTTAAATTAATTCTATATAAAAAAAAAAACATTTACTTTTCATTTCTGTGAGTAGTTCTCGTAGGGACCCCAGCACACTGTTCTGTTCAGGGGCCCATAATGCTATTAAGTGCACGTGACCGAGTTTCTCTGGTGGAATGTGCAATTTCTGAAAAATATGACGGTTCACATTGCATTTCTTGCACTTCTTCACAAATTTTTAATAGTTAATTCAAATTCAATGATATATAAACAATGCAACCGTCAATTAATTAATTTGGCTTAGCAATTTTTAGTATCTGGACAGAAATTTCAAATAAAATATACTTCATCGTGTTATTTTGGGCAAATATGCAGTTTTTGACAAATCTTCTTGCACTTTTCAACACATTTTCAATATTTAAACTCAAATTCATGCTAAAATAAACGATCCAATTATCCATTAAATACTTGACATAATAATTTTCAATATGGCCGTCGAAATGTCAGATTAAATACATTATAACTTACACATTGTCAATATAGTAACGTAATATCAATACTTTAATATGCTTTTCACAATTATATACTGAGTGTCCCATTTTAATCCGCCACTTGCAATAACTTTAAAATCGTGCATCGGACAAAAAAATGTTCCGGATGAAAAGTAAATAGTTTTAAGGGGGACATCTGATGCAGGGACCCTTGCCCCCCCGGACCCCCTGAAGGCGGGAACGGGGGTCAACTTTGAAATCTTAAATTGAACCCCCTGTTGCCCCCCGTTTCCGCCCCCAGGGGTTCCAGAAGGGAGCAAGGGTTGCTGCATCAGATGTCCCCCTCGAAACCATTTACTTTTCATCCGGAACATTTTTTTGTCCGATGCACGATTTTAAAGTTATTGCAAGTGGCGGATTAAAATGGGACACCCAGTATATTTCAGAATCTAAAATTTGAATACTTTATACAAAATTTGGTAGAAATTGTTAAATTAAATATCAAACTATTGTTAAGGATTTACAAAAATACTGTCTCTACAAAAACAAAACTGAAATATGTTTTTCATTTTTTAAGTTATTTTTGTCTGAAACTAGTACATACCTAATCAATTTCTATAAATAATATATGTAATATTGAATAATATATAAATATTTTTGAACTTATATAAATTGAAAATAAACTTTTCAGTCTGCCTTTTAATTAACGAAACAAAATAACTTTTCATTGTAATTATAAAATAATAAGCATTCTTTTATATATAAGTTTTTATATTAAATTTAAAATTAGTTTGAAATAATACATAGAGTACTAAAGTAGAGGTATGTCAAAAAATATTCATTTTAATGGTTATTTTGCTAAATTGTAATTTTAATATAAATATATATATATATATATATATATATATATATATATTTTATAAAAATTTATAGTCTAAGATAGAAAAGGAAAGAAAATTAAAATAAATTGTACTGATTTTGTTAAAGTGTAACTTTATCATATTTCAGAAAATTTTAAAAGCTACATTCTATTATAATTTTTTTTTAATAATCTGTAATTTAAAAGTTAAATTTAAAATATTTCATAAAACATTCTAACATTAAAAATATACCTGTTTTATTATAAACATTCATAAACATTTTTTGTGTATAAATTATTTTATAAATCTGTCAATAAAAACTGAAATTAACAGTATTTTGATTGTGTATAAAATTATATTTTCTTTTTAGTGAATTTTTTATTAATATTTTAAACATCAGAATTTCATTAAAACCATAATTATTATTGTGTATTATTATTATTTTTATTATATAGTTTATTAATTATTATTTTCTGAAAATTGGATTGAATTCTGATAAATAGCACAGCCTAAATTTTTAATATATATATATATATATATATATATATATATATATATATATATATATATATATATATATATATATATATATATATATATATATATTTTATAAAAATTTATAATCTGAGATAGAAAAAGAAAGAAAATTAAAATAAATTGTACTGATTTTGTTAAACTGTAACTTTATTATATTTCAGAAAATTTTAACAGCTACATTCTATTATAATTTTTTTCAATAATCTGTAATATAAAAGTTAAATTTAGAATATTTCATAAAACATTCTAACATAAAAATATACCTGTTTTATTATAAACATTCATAAACATTTTTTGTGTATAAATTATTTTATAAATCTGTCAATAAAAACTGAAATTAACAGTATTTCGATTGTGCATGAAATTATATTTTCTTTTTAGTGAATTTTTTATTAATATTTTAAAAACATAATTATTATTATTGTGTATTATTATTATTATTATTATTATATAGTTTTATATTTATTATTAATTAATATTTTCTGAAAATTAGATTGAATACTGATAAATAGCACAGCCTAAATAAAAAAAATTAAATTTTTCGAATTTTCTTTTCTCTGAGCGTGAGCAACACTGTAATATATACAAATTATATAATTTTTGTGGACACTAGGAGAATCTTTTTATGAAAACTATTAATAATAAATAGTGAAACTAATATAAAATTTTAAAAATTTTAATAATTTGACAAGTTGACAACCCTGTATGGTACTAAAATTTTGTAATTTTTGTGGGCACTAGGAAAATCATTTATGAAAATTTGATTAATTTCAAATAAACTGTAAGGCGAAAATCAAATTTTACAATTTTAGTAATTTTTTTCTCCCTGGACGATAGTAAAATTATATAATTTTTGTGGGCACTAAAATCTTCCGTAAAATTTGGTTAATTACGAATAAATAATATAGCCATAATAAACTGAAACAAATTTAGCAATTTTTTTCTCGAAAAGTTGGCAACACTGTATTTTACTAAAATGACATAATTTATGTGGGCACTAAAAGAATCTTTTTTGAAAATTTGATTAAAATCGGATAAATATTAACAATAATGAATTTTTAAAAACTTTAATAATTTTTTCTCGAAAGTTGGCAACACCAAAAAAATTAAATCCACCTGACCATCTTGGACACTAACTGAAGCATACCCTGAAAATTTGGCGCAAATCGGATGAATGCTGTACGAAAAAATGTGATCATAAAATTTGAACAAGAGAGCGAGCGAGCAAACGATGCACACTCATAAACTAAGTTTAGATTTGTCATTTAGAGATTACATGAAGGATTTCTATATAATTTTTTTAAATTTTGAAAATGTTACAGACACAAGAACTATACTTCGTTTCCTTTCAATCAAAGTGGTAAAAATGTCCCATGAAAAACAGGTATATATCCGTATAAATTATTGTATTTTTCCATTAAATTAAATATTTTCAGCTTACCATTAAAAAACTAACAAAAGAAATAATAAATTTAATGACATATATTGGATGCAACCCAAAAATACGTACTTCTGTTGCGAATATGATTGGTTCTTTCCTAGAAATAATGATGTTTGTTTCTCTTATATTCAGTATTTTATACATTGCATTCACTGGATATAATTCATTTAGTAACTTTATGGATGATAGTCAACTTTTTCTTGGTGCAATTCAGGTAATTGATTTAAATCAATTTCGAAAAATATTTAATTCAAAACAGATGCTATAATTGCCCAAGCGTTATTTTTAGCAATTTTTTCTGAAAAAAGTCTTTTCTGTTTATTGTACAATATTAGATTTTTTTCCAACTAAATCAATTAACAAAACGTCTTTTTCCCAATTCATACTTAAAATAGACACTAACTTGTGCAAATGTCAGTAATAGGGGTGCATTCCAAAATAATACTTTACGAGTACAGAGGAAATTATTGCATGATAATCATATGATTGAAAATTTAGTTTAGTTTTTGAACGGCTCAGAGCATAATTTGACATTTAGTTTTTGCGAAGTTTCTTAGTTTCTAAAAATATAATTACATTTAGTCTGTAATTTATATTTCATAACGTACACCTTATAATATTTTGATTTTCCTATAATATTTCTTTTTCATCTTTTAATATATATAGTAAATTAAAATCATTTACATTTATTTCTGTCATAAATGTGTCCATTTTTATGTGTTTTATAATAAAGTAGTTCCTAGTACAATTATTATTCACTTGAGAATCAATCATGCAGTTCATAACAAAAATAATTAGGTTAGAAATATAAAATTTGGCGGCGGAGTATTATCGTACCATGCTATTTTTTTAAAGTAACAAAAAGTATGCTCCTAGAGTTTACTGTCAGAATATTGGAACGAATTAGAGTTTATACTGGAGTACTACTCAAAATATTTGAAACGAATTAGAGTATACTCTGTATCCTAGAGTATGGTTTTGGAACGCACCCCAATTAAGATAAATCGCCATTAATTCGTATGAAGTACAGGCATACGCGTTGATAAAAAAAATGTAACTTTAAAAGGTTGTAAATTGGACAACTTTCTAGTTTAATTAGTGGAGCGCGTAATTTTAAAGTTAATGTTAATTTTTGCTGCATATATCCACCTTAATTAATATAGTTGTATTTATTTTACTTACAATATATGTACATCTACATACAATATAATTTCAGATTAGTATAAAATATTATTTTGTCATGAGAGAAGCGAAAGCTTTATCGAATATGTTAGACATAGTTTGGAATGAATTTTGGCTAACTGATACATTAGACACTGAATCGAAAAAAGAAATGCAATCACTATATAAAATAGCTAATACAGTCAGCAAAATATATCATAGGGTAATTTCAGTGACCGCTGTCTTTCTTGTAATTCGTGCCGGTATGAAAGGAAATCACGGATTACTAATCGAAATCTGGATTCCATTTATCAATGATTATTTAAGAATATCACCATATTATGAAATACTATTTTCTTTTCAATCAATATTAATAGTTCAATCTATTATCTTTTTAATAAGTCCGATTGACAGATTATTTATTGTTTTAACCTGTGGCGTTTGTATACAATTTAAAATGATTTCGATAAATTTATTAAAAATTGGACCACACAACAGCGATGAAGAAAACAACAAAATTATTCATAAAAATGTTTCTCATCATATTAAAATATTGAGGTAATGTGTCCTTTTTTTTAAGAATGGAAATTTTTTGCTGTTGAAATAATAGCGAATGAAACCGTTTGGAATATGCAAAACTAAATTAAAGAAAAATATTTTTGTTATGCATTACTAAATGTTAGATGCAATTCATATGCTAATAATAATATGTAACAAAATTTGACTTTTTCTTCAGCCTAACCTTCTTGATGTTTGCGTTCGATTTCAAACACAAAATAGTTCTGGAAATTCAATATGAGAAGTCTAAAAGTTTGCTTTTGCGTTCAGGGTGAATTTTTTCTGAAAACGTGGAAATTTGCACTAAATTTATCACATATAAACTTGACTCAATACTTGTAGTTTGGCTGCAGTCATTGGAGTAGCCAGAAACTTGTCATGGTGGGGGGGGGGAGTTACTAAAGAAATAATATAATATTAATCAATAAAGATAATACTATAATTTGTATAAAACATAAAGAGCAATAAAAATTATTTTTATAAAAATGAAAGTAAAATAACATATTTCATATTTCACGTACATATGTTTTTGGTAGTTCAGGTTCTTGGGGTGGGGTGGGGGGTGTTTTAACCCCCCTAACCCCCCAGACTACGCAACTGACTGCAGTTAACTAAGAATATATGAAGAAGTGTGACAAAGTACCAGAAGTGGAATATATAATAATGCCTGGTTGTTATTGACAAAAAACTGAAAAAAAAAACCTTAAATTTTCGTGCCATTTTTAACTAAAAATCCACAAATAAAAAATCGTAAAGTCAATTTATACGGACAAATAACATTTTCTTCACTATTTGTATCTCTAGATTGATTTATTAGGAAGCCTTACATGCCATTTTTTTAGTTATAATTGATTAGTTCTTGACATTTCTGCTCATTTGCGAATAAAATCGAAATTATACAAATTTAGTGAAATTTATCAAATATTCAAACTAATTCTGTTACTTTTAATCGAAAATACGTAAAATATGAGCTTAATTGTCAAGAACTAGTGAATTATGACTAAACAAATGGCATGTAAGGCTTCCTAATGAATCGCTCTAGAGATATAAATAGTGAAACAATGTTATTAGTCCGTGTAAAATGGCTTTACGATTTTTTTTCTTTGCGGATTTTTAGGTAAAATGACATAAAAATTTAGGACTTTCTTTTAGTTTTTTGCCAATAACAACCAGACATACTTATATATGCCACTTCGTCACACTCCTCCACACATTCTTAAATAACTGCAGTCACAAACAACAAGTATTGAGTCAACTTTATATGCTGTAAATCCAGTATATTCGTGTAAAATTCCATGTTTTCAGAAAAAATTTACCCTGAACGCAAAAGCAAACTTTTAGAATTCTCTTTCTCATTATTGAATTTCCTGAACTATTTTGTAATTTGAAATAAAACGCAAACCTCAAGAAGATTAAGCATAAAAATGTGGTTATATAATGTAATTAACAATATAATTTTTATTTTTTAATTTTAGGTTTATAAATTCTTTCGAAAATATTTATTCAAATTTATTTTTGCCCACACTTGTTACAACTTTCACAGCTCTTTCCATGGGACTGTACGGATTTATAGTAGAAGAAGATTTGTAAGTGACACACTGTAAAATATATTTATTAGATTAATTTAATATTTTGAAATAAAACAGCTCTAGATCGTAGTTCTGTATTAATTTTCATTAATAATTAACGTTCCGACGTACTCAACATATATCAACGGCAACTATTAATAAAAATTAATATAGAAGTGCAACCTAAGGTCGTTTTAATTTAATATAATTAGTTCTGAAAATTTTTTTACTTTGTTAATATCTATTTCGAATTATTAAAGAAATAGAAGAGTTACATGTGCAGGTATAATTGCTGTAGGTTGGATACAAACACTTGCTTATTGTTATGCTGGGCAGTTCATTCAAGATGAGGTAATTATTATATTATTGAATACTTTTTGTCATTAATAAATATTAAATAAAAAAAACCATTGCATTACTATGCAATATTCAGTAGCGGGACACCGGAATATTTTTCATTAAACTGTCCATTTTCATTTTGGATTATCAAATTATTTTATATTTATTTCTGATTTAGATAACAGTTGCTATTTAGCATAAGTATACAAAAATGTTAATCTACAACTTTGGTATCATATAATATTATGATTTCAAAGAACTGTTTTATGTAATAGAACATACAATTGAATTTGTAGAATTTTCTGGGCTGGTATGCCGTGGTTGATCTATCCTCATCGCATACGTTTTTCCATACATCGTAGATGGCATCTTCAATGCTAGGTGACTGAATGACAATTTCTGTTTCGTAATCTGGTATACATACCTGTACACCCATCGTCCTCTGCAGGTGCCATTACGCCATTGGCCGATTCTGGTTCGATGCCATCTACGACGTGTTGCAAAACGTCTGCGACGAGAATAGATCGATCACGGCATACCAGCTTAAAAAATTATATAAATTCAATTGATATCAGCCTGCAGATTACTAGACATTCTTTTTTTTTTAGGGATTAAAAGTAAGTGATGCTGCCTACAATTGCATGTGGTATAATGTAAACAACAGCGCTGTAAAAAAAAGTATAATTAAAATAATGATGCAAAGTCAAAAATCAATTGTTATTTCCATTGGTGGTTTATTGGATCTAAACATTTACAGTTTCGGAAGGGTATGAAACTTGGATAAAATTGTACTATTTTACTATTCTACTCAATTATTACTCATCTTTTAATTTTTAGGTTATGCGAGCTTCAGTTTCTTTTATGATGTTTCTAATCAATTCGAGAACAAATAATAAACAAAACATATAAAATATATCTGATATAAAATTATTTCGATATTATGTTCGTTATGAAAATGTTAAGCACCGCAAAATGTAATTTGTATTAGTTTTATTTTATTGAAATTATTTATTATTAGAATATACAGTGATTACCTGTATTATTATGCACAAATGGAATATTAACTCAGTAACACAGTAAAGAATAAATATTTTGAATAACACGTCAGTAGATGTTTTATTATATTATACAGACAACAGACAATCGAATTACATTTTATTATCATATATTATTAATTAAATAGTTAGCTATGCAAGTTGATTGAAATAAGCGCACTTGTGATATTACTGCTGATAAACAAATAATCTAATAGTTATGTGTAAAAAAATTTGTATATTCTGAAATAAACTCATTGTCTAATAATATTACACAAAGAAAACTAATTCTTTCTATTACAGAAAACCATTTTTATTTAAATACATTATTTTTTCAATAGTTTTTTTAATAATTTTTTCTGGTACAGTACAATCTTATTTCTTTAACTCTTTTTCTTTAAAATATTAATATTTTTAAGAATAAATTATATAAAAACATATTATGTAAATTTCTTTTTTTAAAGACGTCTAAAAAAAAAACCGTAGTTTATTTCACTGTTTTTGTATGTGTTTAGATCCAAAATTGAAACAATATTTACACAATGTTTTAATAAAAAACTTAATCTTAAGTTTAATAATCCATTACACTTTTTGAATATATTTCTGACTAGTGTATCTGGCAAATCGTCAAAGGAATCTAAATTGCTATTTCAAATTCTATTTATTTTTTTCATCAAATATCATTGAAATTGCAGCTGCAATTTCTAGTTCATTACCTATTTCTAAAATTAAACAACAATATTCATTATAATAATAAATATTCATGTGTATTTTTAAATTTAAATAAAATTTTTACCTTTAAACGTAAATTAAATGTTATAATCAAATTATTTAGATTAAGATTTAGAAAATTAAGAAACATATTCCTTATTTTACAAGTGAGCTATGTCTTTTTGTGCGAATGTTTACTATATATATTTTATTTAAATATAAGTACTTTAAAACAAAAGTTGTAAAATGTATAATAAAATATTTATTAATTTATTCAATGTTAATTAGTATCTTATGCTTATGTTATATAAATAAAATAAAATAAAGTATTTTTTTTTTATTCTGAAAGTAAACCTTGCTTATAAGCATACCGGAGTCGACGCCGTACGGGACGTTTGTCTAGCCGTCGCGACGTAGAATATAGGTCAGTGGAAACCGGAAGTGATATGCGATGTGTGCATAGCACGTGAGCGTCATCCAATATGACTGTTGTTGCTTTCGCCTTTCGCTTTGCTTTACTTTTTCTGCACTGTTTCTAATCGTTTTATCTTGTTTTCACACTATTCCTTTTATACTATTACAAACATAATTACTTCTTTATTTTTATTATTTGTTTATGTACTGTTATTATAATTTTCTACTTATCTAATCTATATCAATAAATAAAAAAGAATAAAAAAGTAGATTTTTTTAACTTCTAAAGTTAGTAGTAAAAATTTCCTACAAAAGTACGTTTTTAGTACTAGATATTTAAATAACTATTACAAAATAAAAAAAACTTTTAACTTTTAGAAGTACCCTCGCAACCATTATATGTATAGTTACTTATTTTTATGTATGCTTTTTAGGCCTTGTACCAAAACAACTGACTTTCTGTTACTATCTTAATTACCATAAATTACCATAAAATAAAAAGAATGGAAGTTGATTTTTCAGTTTCTGAAGTTAGTAGTAATATTTAAAAATTTTCTACAAAAAGTGTGTTTTCAGTACTAGATATTTCAATAACTATAATATTAAAAAATACAAAAAAAATTATATATTTACAGTTAATTCAGTACTCATTATATTAAAATCAAGTTTTAAGATTAACTTCTGTATATATTTTATTTGAATATTGACTTTTCGATATACTCTATGTATATTTTTACCTAGTAACTTATTTCTATGTTTTGTTTGTTTATTATTTATGTCATTTGCATTATTTTTTGCAGTTGTAGTTATCTGTAATTAACTCAGTAGTTAATATTACTATCTCCTTATTATGCATATTATTAAAAAGAGTAAGAAATACTACTGAATTAATCACAGAGAACCAAGATCCCGTAAAACATTTGTAAATTTTGACAAACTGCATTAATATTAATACAAATATTAACAAATTTGAATTTTATATTCCTAAAATTTAAGGAAATAGAAATTTAACTTAGATAAAAAATAATAAAATAAAACTCAACTTACGTCATCACAAAAAAAGGTACAAACGACATTTACAGTAAATAAACAGAACTACAACCTAAAGCCGTTTTATTTTATGATAATGAGTTCTGAATTTTTATTTATTTTTTTTCCTTCAAATTGAGGCATTTCAGCTACTATGGCTATTAATGCCTGTTAGTGTTCTTTTGTGGTAGTTATATTTGGTGTTTCAATTTAGTTTCTGTCAGAAAGTTTATAATATTTGTTGTGTTTTGTGTTTTTGTATCAAGTGCTTCCTTTAAGTTGTTTGGTATGTTGTGATAATGTCTTTGTGTAGTATATTTTCTACATTTTGTGATTATGTGTTCTATTGATAAGGTTGTGTTGCATTTATCACATGTTGGAGCGTTCATTTTCTGAAAGAGGTGGTTGTGCGTTATGTTGGTATGTCCTATTCTTAATCTTGTAAGTATTACTTGGTCCCTCCTGTTTGTTGTTGTTTGTTTATGTGTTTCTTTTTTTTTTCTTTTACTTTGTATTGCACTTATGAAGTCGTCAGCGGTGATGAAGTGGGTCATCTTTTGTAGTTCGATTGCTTCTTTGGCGGCTGTATCGACGTCTTCATTGCCTTTAATGCCTATATGACTAGGTATCCATGTCACAGCTATTTGAATGTTTTTCTCCTCAATTAATTTATGAATTAGTTCCTGTATTTTTTGTATTATTGGGATTTTTTGATTACTTTGTTGAATGTTCTCATAGATGGTTTGTGAGTCTGTGTATATTATGTATTTTGGTCGATAGGTACGATCTTCATAAATGTATTGGAGAGCTTGCATCATAGAGAATCCTTCCGCAGTATATATGCTTGATATGTCTGGGAGTTTATGTTTGTGGATCTGTCCTCCTATGCTGAATGCTGCTCCTGTTCCATTCTATGTCTTTGAGCCGTCAGTGTATATTGGTATGTAGTGGTTGAACGTGTGTGATATTTCTTTGTATAGTTGGTTGTATAGTTCTTTATTTGTTTCCTTCTTGGGATATGCAGTGAGATCTCTTTGGTATATTGCTTGTTTCATCAGCCAGGGGGGATAGTTAAAAATGTGTTGACTTTGTATATTAGGAAGATGTAGGTTCAGATTATTTAATACAATGTGTATTCTCTGATGGAATGGGGTACTATTGTGGATAGTGAGTAAGTTGTTTGAGATGTAAAAAAGGGAGGAATAAGCAATGTTTTTTGGTTTACTTGCGAGTTTAGTGATGTATTTCAGTGTTAGTTCGTGTCTTCTTTGTTCTAATGTTGTTTCGTTTGCTTCACACAAGATGCTAGCCACTGGACTAGTACGGTGAGCACCGATTGCCATTCTTATTGCCGTGTTGTGTATTGGGTTTAGTTTCTCCAATATGCTTTTTTTTGCGTTGCCATATGCTATGCTTCCATAGTCTAATTTGGAACGTATGATGGTGTTGTATATTATAATTAATGTCGTTTGATCTGCTCCCAATTTTTAATTGCTTAAATTTTTTATTAAGTTTAATCTTTTCATACAGTCTGTTTTGAGGTCCTTTACGTGTTTTGCCCATGTTAGTTTGTTATCTATTATTACTCCCAGGTATTTTGTGTGGTTTACGTATTGTATGGTATTCTTGTTTATCTTGAGTGTAGGATTCTGGCTTTTTTTATTTTTGGTAAAAAGTATGCATTTGGTCTTTTGTGTTGAGAATTTGTAGCCGGTTTCGCTAGACCAGGTTTGTATTTTATTTATTGCATTTTGTAGTGTTTTTTTGATTAGTTTTATGTTGTGATGTCTGAAGTATATTGTTATATCATCGGCAAAGAAAAGTGTTTTTACATCTTTCGGTATGTAATTTGTTATGGTGTTTAGTGCCAGTGAGAAGAGTAGTACGCTCAGGATTTCTCCTTGAGGCACTCCATTTTCGAGAATCTTACTGTCTGATAGGTATCCGTTTAATTTAACTTTAAATTTTCTTGGGTTGAAAAAGTTCTGTATAAAGTGCAGTATGTTACCATTTAGATTATTTTTTTTCAATTCAGTTAAAATTAGATATCTCCAAGTTGTGTCGTATGCTTTCTGTATATCTAAGAATACGGCTACTAGGTTTTGTTTATATTTAAATGCTTTTTGTATATCTGTAGTTAGGTTTACTATTGGATCTGTTGTTGAGCAGCCAGTTCTAAATCCGCTTTGTGTATTGTCTATAATATTATTTGTTTCTATGTACCATTTTAGGCGTTCGTTAACCATTTTTTGCATAATTTTACTGAGTGTGTTTGCTAGTGCTATTGGTCGATAGTTTTTTGGTTGTGTTTTGTCTTTTCCTGGTTTTAGAATTGAGGCAAGTATTACTTCATACCATTGTGCTGGATATTTATGATATATCCAGATATGATTATAGATCTTTAGTAGGTATTCTTTTGTTTCTTCGTGTAAGTGTTTGATCATTTCAAAAGGCACTCCGTCTGGTCCTGGGCTACTGTTATTTGGAAGGCTTTGAAGGATGTTGTTTAGTTCTTTTATACTAAATGGTGTGTTAATGGGTGATTCATCTGCTTGTATGGTGATATGTGTTTCTTTTGATTGATTGAATGTTTGAAAATCTTTTGTGTATTGGTTATTGCTAGAGTTTTCCTGGAAGGTGTCTGCTAGTATGTTAGTGATTTCTTGTTGTGATGTTATGATCGTATTTTTTATTTTAAGAATTGATGTTTCTTGAAATGTCCTACCTACGTTAATTTTTCTGATTTTATTCCATAGTTTTGTTGGTGGGGTGCTTGCGTTTATGGAGCTGACATATTCAATCCATGATTCTCTTTTACTTTGCATTATGATTCGTCTTGATGCTGCTCTCGCTTTTTTCAGTGCTATTAGATTCTCTGTTGTTTTGTGTTTTCTGTATTTGTAGAGTGCCTTCTTGTTCTCTATTGTAGCTTGGTGACATTTTTTGTTCCACCATGGGACTGTTTTGTTTGGACTTGTTTTTATGCTTGTTTTTTCTATGCAGGCTGTAGCTGCATTGTTTATGTGTTCAGTGAATTTCTCGATCACTAGATCTATGTCGTCAAGTGTCGATAGAAGTTGTGTTGACTGTTTTGTGAGAGCTGTATATGTGTCCCAGTTTGCGGTGTTTAATTTTAGTTTTGGATCTATTACTTGGGGTTGGATTGTATTAGGAGAAAGGTATTGTAATTTTATTGGGAAGTGGTTGGAGTTGTGTAGGTAGTTTAGAACTTCAAAGGATATTTTGTGTGATATATTTGTGCTGCATATGGACAGGTCAAGGGCTGAGAAGTTTCCAGTTCCTGAGCAAAAATGTGTTTGGGATCCGTCATTGAGTAGTGTGATATTGTTGTTGAGTAGTATATTTTCTATATATTTACCTCGTTTGTCTGTTTTCTGTGATCCCCACTGTGTACTATGGCCGTTGAAATCTCCTAAAATGATAAATGGGTGTGGACTGTGGAAGTTGTTTAATGAGATTTTCTATTTCGTCTTTTTCCACTGGTGTGTTGGGTGGTATATAAATATTGCAAATTGTTATTTTGTCGGGTATGTATGTGGTGATAGCGATAGCTTCTAAAGTGGTGTTTAAATTTATTTCTTCTGAATATTTTGTGTTCCTTTTAGTTACAATAGTATCATGTAAAAGTTATTTGACATATATTCATGTAGCTGATTGTTTGTTTAGACTACATTGAACAGTTTATACAAATTTATGGCATAGATTCTATAAGCAGCAACGTTCATAATGCGATTCATGTAGTTAATGACGTAATGAAATTTGGTAACCTTACTGAAATTAGTACATATTCATTTGAAAATTTTCTTGGTAATATAAAATCATTAGTCCGTAACGGAAACCGACCACTATCACAAATAGCTAAGCGCGTAGTTAAATTATCTGTATTTAATACATTTACAAATTTAAACACAGTAAAAAATAACACACCTTTTGTTAAAAATGAAAATCGCACTGAAAAGCATCAATTACTTCGATGTGATAAAATTTTTAATAAAGTTTACATTTCAAATGATTTTATGCTGTCTAATGACATCAAGAATAAATGGTTTATGATTAAAAACAACGATATTGTATCTATGATAAATGCCACTTATTATGAAGGAAACATTTATATTTATGGTATCTTATTTAAATATATATATAAATCTGATGGCAAAACAATTTTACCAAAATTGTATTCCTTGAACGAGATTAAATGTAATTCCTTAATTATAAATACGAATTTGTATTTTTTCCACTGATTCATACTCTAGATACCGAAATACTTTTATAAACTTTTAAGAATATTTCAATTTATACAATAACAATAAATTTATTTAAACAAACGTGGTATTAAATATACATAAATTATACAAAAAATAAAATAAGATATTTGTTATATAGAAATATATATATAATGTAATACGTAACTAAATAAATAAAATAATATGTAAAAATAGTATTAAAACTGGTCTTCTTCAGTTGTATTTTCTATATTAGTGTCATCTGCAGTGTATTCAGTGTCTTTATTTAAAACATCAGTTTGCAAGTCAGTGTTACTATTGTGATCAATATTTTCAGCACCAGTTTTTGCACTGTTAAGAAAAAATCTGTAAATAATGTAATTCTTTAATAAATAAATTTAAAAAACACGTACAGCTTACGGGCAGTTCTTTTCTTTGCATGCTTTAACACTCTATCTTTAAAAAAAGCACAATTCTTTTTCATAGTGTGTCTATTATCTGTAAGTAAAATAACTTCGAAAAAAACTCCCAATATTCCGTCAAATACTTGAAACGCCTTTTTTTTCTCCGGACGTTGACGAATATTTGTGTAGAGGCATACAAAATTAAATACTTTTTGACGTTTTACAAAAATTGTGTATTTTGACTTAATCAGTTTTGATTTAAGTTAAAAGTAATAATTTTTGTGAAACTTCACCAGATGTTAAATTTTTTACTGTTTTACATAAATATTAAATATGTTTCACCAAGTGCCTACAGCGTTTTCACTCGATTTAATATATATATATATATATATATATTAGTTAGAATATTAATCACCTGTCGGCAGAGTATTAGTTTAAATAGTTATTTGAATAATTACACATCGAATTTAATTAGAAAATTAAATTAAAAATTGTCAACTGCCTCGTCTGGGACTCGAACCCAGGACATATAGGTCGCTAGCCTAATGCTCTCCCAACTGAGCTAACGAGTCAAGACGAGAAGGCAACAACTTTTAATCAATGTAAAGTATTCATATGTATTTTCGATCTAAGCCTAGTAACCGCTCACTAGTTCGCAAGCATGGATACCCGGTAGGTCTATTTTTCATATGAAAGATATTTGTAATAATAATTATTCGAGTTTTTTTTTTTTTTTCGTCCAAATGACAATTCATTAAGAATATAAATGTATATTTTAGTTAGAATATTAATCACCTGTCGGCAGAGTATTAGTTTAAATAGTTATTTGAATAATTACACATCGAATTTAATTAGAAAATTAAATTAAAAATTGTCAACTGCCTCGTCTGGGACTCGAACCCAGGACATATAGGTCGCTAGCCTAATGCTCTCCCAACTGAGCTAACGAGTCAAGACGAGAAGGCAACAACTTTTAATCAATGTAAAGTACTGGTGTACACAAATACAAAGTACTTTACATTGATTAAAAGTTGTTGCCTTCTCGTCTTGACTCGTTAGCTCAGTTGGGAGAGCATTAGGCTAGCGACCTATATGTCCTGGGTTCGAGTCCCAGACGAGGCAGTTGACAATTTTTAATTTAATTTTCTAATTAAATTCGATGTGTAATTATTCAAATAACTATTTAAACCAATACTCTGCCGACAGGTGATTAATATTCTAACTAAAATATACATTTATATTCTTAATGAATTGTCATTTGGACGAAAAAAAAAAAAAAAAAAAAAAAAACTCGAATAATTATTATTACAAATATCTTTCATATGAAAAATAGACCTACCGGGTATCCATGCTTGCGAACTAGTGAGCGGTTACTAGGCTTAGATCGAAAATACATATGAATACTTTACATTGATTAAAAGTTGTTGCCTTCTCGTCTTGACTCGTTAGCTCAGTTGGGAGAGCATTAGGCTAGCGACCTATATGTCCTGGGTTCGAGTCCCAGACGAGGCAGTTGACAATTTTTAATTTAATTTTCTAATTAAATTCGATGTGTAATTATTCAAATAACTATTTAAACTCATACTCTGCCGACAGGTGATTAATATTCTAACTAAAATATACATTTATATTCTTAATGAATTGTCATTTGGACGAAAAAAAAAAAAAAAAACTCGAATAATTATTATTACAAATATCTTTCATATGAAAAATAGACCTACCGGGTATCCATGCTTGCGAACTAGTGAGCGGTTACTAGGCTTAGATCGAAAATACATATGAATACTTTACATTGATTAAAAGTTGTTGCCTTCTCGTCTTGACTCGTTAGCTCAGTTGGGAGAGCATTAGGCTAGCGACCTATATGTCCTGGGTTCGAGTCCCAGACGAGGCAGTTGACAATTTTTAATTTAATTTTCTAATTAAATTCGATGTGTAATTATTCAAATAACTATTTAAACTAATACTCTGCCGACAGGTGATTAATATTCTAACTAAAATATACATTTATATTCTTAATGAATTGTCATTTGGACGAAAAAAAAAAAAAAAACTCGAATAATTATTATTACAAATATCTTTCATATGAAAAATAGACCTACCGGGTATCCATGCTTGCGAACTAGTGAGCGGTTACTAGGCTTAGATCGAAAATACATATGAATACTTTACATTGATTAAAAGTTGTTGCCTTCTCGTCTTGACTCGTTAGCTCAGTTGGGAGAGCATTAGGCTAGCGACCTATATGTCCTGGGTTCGAGTCCCAGACGAGGCAGTTGACAATTTTTAATTTAATTTTCTAATTAAATTCGATGTGTAATTATTCAAATAACTATTTATATATATATATATATATATATATATATATATATATATATATATATATATATATATATATAAATTAAGACATGTACTGCAAATTAGTTTTTTTTGGTAATTTCTAACTTTATAAGCATTTTATTCGACTGAAAATCTTGTGCTTCTAAAGACGTGTAATAATCACAGAAAAGATTATTTGCAATTTCTTTACGATCATATAAACATTATACATATAAACATATATACAACATTCATTTTTTTCTGAAATGAATTGAAAGTTATCGGGTCTGTTACATGTAAAATACAATTATATAAATTATAAGTAGGTGTTGATGCAGTATGCAACACAATTTCATACAATTCTTTATTTTTACGATACCAAATTAGAACTTCATCTATTTCATGAGAAAAATAAAACTTATTCCAAGAGGTATCAAATAATGTAATACAACATTCGCCATTTAATCTACAGATTACATCGCTGTGTTCCAATGTGTAATGCTGTAACAGAGCTTCTCCATTCAATGTTTTTTTTACATCAATAACCAGTTGTACGGTATTTACAAAAACGAGTTTCATGCATTTTACATTTATCTGGAATATCCATATGCATACAACCTAATAGATGATTCTCGCAAACTCTACGTGCTGGAGAGCAAGTATCACACCACCAGCTATTATTCTTGCGATAGGATTTCTTATACACAATTTTTCTAAACATTTTCCACATTTTAGTACCACAATTTCTCTATTTCTATCTTCTTCATCTTCAACTAACTTTTTAACAGTAATATTGAAAACCGTTCCTTCGTAACCATCCATCATGCCCAGTAAACAATCTATTTTGGTTTCAACTGAAGTATTTATCTGCATAACTCGTAATTCTTCTGGAACAATTTTTTCTTTTCTTGAGTAATCAAATTTGTCTCTTTCAATACGTAAAATGAAGCTGTAGTTAGATGCCAAATTTGGATCACCGAAATGTCGCAGTGAATGGTATATTTTCTTAGTCATAACACATACCTTGGTATGCAACAAAAAAAGTACATTAAAAGCCAAAAGTAGAAATGTTTTCTCGCTTGAAGTAGTAATATCATGAGATAAATTACATGAATTCTCTAATAAACTATCTGGATGTTTATCCTGAACGTGTTTGTATAATTCAGTTTTTATTCCTGTCCATTCACATGAACCTGATGACATTACGGGACAATTAATACAATTGAAATTACAACTAGTTTCATGCTTTGAAGGATCATTGAAATTTATTATTTTTGAACAACCAATTTCTTTATTTTTGCAAGGAAACTTTAAAAGACTAGCCACTGCTTCATATTGATCAATGCGGTAAATGGTTTCTTCATCTTCAAGAACAGAACATTGACCACAAATTACTTTTTTTTTCATTTGTAAGATGTACTGGAGCAGAGGACAGCAATCCATCACATTTATTACATTTTTATTTCTCGAGAATTTCGGCTGGCACTTCCATTTTTACCTGCGAAATAATAAATATTCAGTTATTCATAGTTATTAGGTAAGATATACCTCAAATTAAATAATGTATTTTAACGTTAAATAACCAATTACAATCAAAATAGTACTTTCATAAAAATTGATATTAATTAACTAACCAAACTATTTATTTTAACCGGTTTATTAAACCGAAACTAGTTCCACAAAATATACGAACTTCTGTCAAATAAGTACATACATACCATAAATAAAAAAAATGCATGCCCTAAACTCATAAAATTGTCGCCAAAGCCATGAACATAGCATTTTATTTGAATCAAATTTTTAAATAATAATTGGAAAAAAAATACTTATCTGATTTTTAATATATTCTTTTTCAATAACGAAGTTTTTAATAAAATAAGTAAATATTAATTCTATAATTAGAATTAATTTATTAAAACATTACTTAAAAAATATAAGTATAGCTTTTTGTATGAATTATAATTTTAAAAATTTTAAGTATTTGGGCCTTACATTTATCTAGTTTGTTTATCGAGAGTGTAGCAAAATATAATAATGAACACTACAATAATGCGTTCTATCTGTATTTAACATTTTGCAACCATTTTTTTTGAAAATACATACATGCAAAACTTAAATTAATTGACATACATTATTATAATTATAATATAGTATAATTATATTATACATAATTATATAAAACACATGCACAATATAAAAGCCGAAAGTAAAGAATGACCAAGTTCAAGATGCCACTATTAGAAAAAGATTGAGAAACACTGATATAACGGGTAATCCCCGTTCGGGATGTGATAGAAACCATTTCATTCAACAAGAAATCAAATACCACCTTCAAATATTGTTTACCAAACGTTTATGACTCAAATTTTAAAATAATTGATTATAACTATATAATAAGAATAAATGCTTGTTGAAATAATTATAAAATGAATAGAAACATAATGCACCTATATTAGTATATTACAGACAAGTAAAATAAATAAATTTGCAAATATTTTTTACTGCAAAACAATAACAAGAACTGACATTTATAAAATAGTATTATTAATTCAGATTTATATAATTTAATATTTCTTCTTACCTTGCAATAATACTGGTATTTCAAAGAAGCAATTTGAAGATGTATGAATATTTCTTCTTTGATAAAACTTGATACCACTGAATTTAAATTAAAACAAACTTAACTGACTTAATATATTCGTACAAATCGCTTTCAATTCAGAATATTACAAAATATTGCCTTTATATTCTACAAACTGATAACAGACAACAAACTGCAGGCCCAAGCAATCTCTGCAGTAATATGTTTATAAATATTTTATCATATTTCAAATTGATATAAAGTTTGTATAAATAAGGTTGGATTGCGTTGCAAGGAGGAGGGACAAATTATGCATATAAAAACATAAAAATTGACAACTTGCGACGTGGTCATTTGCAACAGTTAATTGAAATTTATTAATTTTTTTTTTTTTGGGGTTGTAAAATTACAATATATTGTACTGATTTTAAATAAAATAAATATATTAAAATATATTTTTTATTTATTTATTTTACACAAAATACTACAAATATCAAATACATATTCTAATAGTGAAAAATTATACAATACTCATATTATAATAAAATAAAAACTTTTAAAGTTTTCTACTAGTATTTATTTTGGCCGAAGTTTCAGTATTACCTTCCACAAGACAAAAACAAAATATGACAGAAAGATTAGTATTTTATTTATTAATTTCTTTAAGCGTAGATAAGAAAGTATATTAATTAATATGATTAATATAAAATAGAATAAAAGTGAGACACTTTTTATTATACTTCAGTAATTTCCAATTTTATAAGCAATTTTATTTAAACACTTTTGCTTCTAAATACAAATAATAATCATAAAAAAAAAATTATATCATGTGGTACATTCATTTTCTTCTGAAATGAATTTGAAGTAACCGGATCCGTTGTATGCAAAATATAATTATATTAATTATAAATAGGTAATAATGAAGTACACAAATCATTTCAATATCTGAAATATAATGCACTATTTGTAACAGTAATCTATAAATTTATATATGTATAATTTTTTTATATCAATAAATTGCAACATACATAACTATATAGATAATAATTATTTTAATTTAATAATAAGAAAATATTTTTATTTATAGAAAAAAATTGAAAAAAGTTATAAAGGTGAAAATTATACAATAAAATATATAAAAATATTTGTGTAGAAAAAGAAAAGTACAAAATTAAACAATTGTTGACGTTTCATAAAAATTGTGTATTTTGACTTAATCAATTTTGTTTTAAGTTAAAAGTTATAATTTTTGTGAAACGTCAAGAGATGTTTATTTTTTTTGTATTTTCTACATGAATATTAAATATGATTCACCAAGTGCCTACAGCATTTTCACTCGATTTAATATATGGAAATTAAGGCATGTACTGAAAATTAGTGTATTTTGGTAATTTCTAACTTTATAAGCAATTTATTTGATTGAAAATCTTTTGCTTCTAATGACGTGTAATAATCACAATTTATATTATTTGCATTTTCTTCAAGATCATATACAAAATTCATTTTTTTCTGTAATGAATTTAAAGTTATCAGGTCTGTTACATGTAAAAAACAATTATATAAATTATAAGTAGGTGTTGATGCAGTTTGCAACACAATTTCATACAATTCTTTATATTTACGATACCAAATTAGAACTTCATCTATTTCATGAGAAAAATAAAACTTATTCCAAGCGGTATCAAATGTAATACAACATTCGCCATTTAATCTACAGATTACATCGCTGTGTTCCAATGAGTAATGCTGTAACAGAGCTTCTCCATTCAATGCTTCTTCACATAATCCACAATTTGTACGGTATTTACAAAAACGTGCTTCATGCACTTTACATTTATTTGGAATATCCATATGCGTACAACCTAATAGATGATTCTCGCAAACTCTACGTGCTGGAGAGCAAGTATCACACAACCAGCTATTATTCGTGCGATAGGATTTCTTATACACAATTTTATCTAAACATTTTCCACATTTTAGTACCACAATTTCTTTATTTCTATCTTCTTCATCTTCAACTAACTTTTTAACAGTAATATTGAAAACCATTCCTTCGTAACCATCCATCATGCTCAGCAAAGAATCTATTTTGGTTTCAATTGAAGTATTTATCTGCATAACTCGTAATTCTTCTGGAACAACTTTTTCTTTTCTTGAGTAATCAAATTTGTCTCTTTCAATACGTAAAGTGAAGCTGTAGTTAGATGCCAAATTTGGATCACCGAAATGTCGCAGTGAATGGTATATTTTCTTAGTCATAACACATACCTTGGTATGCAACAAAAAAAGTACATTAAAAGCCAAAAGTAGAAATGTTTTCTCGCTTGAAGTAGTAATATCATGAGATAAATTACATGAATTCTCTAATAAACTATCCGGATGTTTATCCTGAACGTGTTTGTATAATTCAGTTTTTATTCCTGTCCATTCACATGAACCTGATGACATTACGGGACAATTAATACAATTGAAATTACAACTAGTTTCATGCTTTGAAGGATCATTGAAATTTATTATTTTTGAACAACCAATTTCTTTATTTTTGCAAGGAAACTTTAAAAGACTAGCCACTGCTTCATATTGCTCAATGCGGTAAATGGTTTCTTCATCTTCAAGAACAGAACATTGACCACAAATTACTTTTTTTTCATTTGTAAGATGTACTGGTGCAGAGGACAGCAATCCATCACATTTATTACATTTTAATTTCTCGAGAATTTCGACTGGCACTTCCATTTTTACCTGCGAAATAATAAATATTCACAGTTATTCATAGTTATTAGGTAATATATATCTCAAATTTAATAATGTATTTTAACGTTAAATAACATATTACATTTAAAATAATACTTTCACAAAAATCAAGTTTTTAAATATTAATTGAAAAAAATATATATTTAACTGATTTTTAATATATTCTAATTCAAAGACAAAGTTTTCAATTAAAAAAATATATATTAATTTTATAATTAGAATTAATTTATTAAAACACTGAATTACTGAAAAAATATACAGCTATTTGTATGAATTATTATAATTTTTAAAATTTAAAGTATTTGGGCCTTATATTTATGTAGTTTGTCTACCGGGGTTGTAGCAAAATATAATAATGAGCATCACAATAATACTTTCTATCTGTATGTAACATTTCTGTAACCATTTTTTTGAAAATAAATACAGAACTTTAATTAATTGACATACATTATTATAATTATAATATGTATAGTATAATTATATTATATATAATTATATAAAACATATTATAGATGCACAATATAAAAGCAGGAAGTAAAGAATGACCAAGTTCAAGATGCCATTATTAGAAAAATATTGAGAAACACTGATATAACGGGTAATTCCCGTTCTAGACAGTGAGTTTTAGATAGGGTGGAAACACCTACAAATATTACCAAACGTTTATAACTCAAATATTCAAATTAATTGATTATAACTATATAATAAAAATAAATGCTTGTTGAAATAATCATAAAATAAATAGAAATATAATGCACCTATACTATAGTATATTACAGACAAGTAAAACAAATAAATTTTCAAATATTTTTTACTACAAAACAATAACAGGGGTATAAGTAAGCTATACAATCCCGAGGAGTTGCTGTGTTCACGTTAGTTGAAAAACCAGTGACTCTCAAAATGTGTATTATGACAAAATGTAATTTTAAATGTGTCTTAACGGTCTTTAAAAAACAAACTCCTACCTGAAACCTACCTACCAAACCTACCCTAACCTACCGGACTTCTTAACGGTCTTTAAAAAACAAACTCCAACCTGAAACCTACCTACCAAACCTACCCTAACCTACCGGACTTCTTTACGGTCTTTAAAAAACAAACTCCTACCTGAAACCTACCTACCAAACCTACCCTAACCTACCGGACTTCTTAACATAACATAACAAAAGGAAAATTACTAATGAAACATTTTGAGGTTCACTGGTTTTTATACACCAAATATGGGCGTTCCGATGTTCACGCATGCGCAAATCTGGTTTTTTTAATATTCGTGAATACAGCAACATCTCGGGATTGTATATCTTACTCCAGCCATAACGGGAACTGACATTTATGAAATAGTATTATTAATACACATTTAAATTATTTGATATTTCTTCTTACCTTGCAATAATACTGGTATTTCACAGAAGCAATGTGAAGATGTATGGTTATTTCTTCTTTAATAAAACTTGATACCACTTAATTTATATTAAAACAAACTTAACTGACTTAATATATTCGCACAAATCGCTTTCAATTCAGAATATTATAAAATATTAAATTTATATTCTACAAACTGATAACAGACAATCAGGCCCAATCTCTGTAGTCACATGTTCACAAATATTTTATCATGTTTCAAATTATTGATATGAAGTTAGTATAAATAAGATTGGTTTGCGTTGCAAGGTGGGGGGACAAATTATGCACATGAAAAAATAAAAATTAACAGCTTGCGACATGGTCATTTGCAACAGCTAATTGAAATTTATTTAAAAAAAAATTATGATTGTAAAATCACAAATATATTGTTCTGATTTTAAATGAAATAAACATATTAAAAAATAATTTTTATTATTTATTTAACACAAAATACTACAAATATCAAATACATATTCTAATAGTGAAAAATTATACAAAACTCATATTATAATAAAATAAAAACTTTTAAAGTTTTCTAATAGTATTTATTTTGGCCGAAGTTTCAGTATTACCTTCCACAAGACAAAAACAAAATATGACAGAAAGATTAGTATTTTATTTATTAATTTCTTTAAGCATAGATAAGAAAGTATATTAATTAATTTAAATATAATAAAAGTGGGACACTTTTTATTATACTTCAGTAATTTCCAATTTTAAAAGCAATTTGTTTGATTCAAACTCTTTTGCTTCTAAATACAAATAATAATCATAAAAAAAAAATTATATCGTGTGGTAAATTCATTTTTTTCTGAAATGAATTTGAAGTAACCGGATCCGGTATATGCAAAATATAATTATATTAATTATAAATAGGTAATAATGCAGTACACAAATCATTTCAATATCTGAAATATAATGCACTATTTGTAACAGTAATCTATAAATTTATATATAATTTTTTATATCAATAAATTGCAACATACATAACTATATAGATAATAATTACTTTAATTTAATAATAAGAAAATATTTTTATTTATAGAAAAAAAAAATTGAAAAAAGTTATAAAGGTGAAAATTATACAATAAAATATATAAAAATATTTGTGTAGAAAAGTACAAAATTAAACACTTGTTGTCGTTTCAAAAAAATTGTGTATTTTGACTTAATCAATTTTGTTTTAAGTTAAAAGTTATAATTTTTGTGAAACGTCACCAGATGTTTATTTTTTTTGTATTTTCTACATGAATATTATTAATATTAAATATGATTCACCAAGTGCCTACAGCATTTTCACTCGATTTAATATATGGAAATTAAGACATGTACTAAAAATTAGTGTATTTTGGTAATTTCTAACTTTATAAGCAATTTATTTGACTGAAAATCTTTTGCTTCAAATGACGTGTAATAATCACAGAGATAATTATTTGCATTTTCTTTACCATCATATACAACATTCATTTTTTTCTGAAATGAATTTAAAGTTATCGGGTCCGTTACATGTAAAATACAATTATATAAATTATAAGTAGGTGTTGATGCAGTATAAAACAAAATTTTATACAATTCTTTATCTTTACGATAATAAAATAGAACTTCATCCATTTCATGAGAAAAATAAAACCTATTCCAAGAGGTATCAAATGTAATACAACATTCGCCATTTAATCTACAGATTACATCGCTGTGTTCCAATGTGTAATGCTGTAACAGAGATTCTCCATTCAATGGTTTTTTACATGTATAACAAGTTGTACGATATTTACAAAAACGTGCTTCATGCACGCTACATTTATTTGGAATATCCATATGCGTACAACCTAATAGATGATTCTCGCAAACTCTACGTGCTGGAGAGCAAGTATCACACCACCAGCTATTATTCTTGCGATAGGATTTCTTATAAACAATTTTTTCTAAACATTTTCCACATTTTAGTACCACAATTTCTCTATTTCTATCTTCTTCGTCTTCAACTAACTTTTTAACAGTAATATTGAAAACCATTCCTTCGTAACCATCCATCATGCTCAGTAAAGAATCTATTTTGGTTTCAACTGAAGTATTTATTTGCATAACTCGTAATTCTTCTGGAACAACTTTCCCATTTCGTGAGTTAAAAAATTCGTCTCTTTTAATACTCAAAGTGAAGCTGTAGTTAGATGCTAAATTTGGATCACCGAAATGTCGCAGTGAATGGTATATTTTCTTAGTCATAACACATACTTTGGTATGCAACAAAAAAAGTACATTAAAAGCCAAAAGTAGAAATGTTTTCTCGCTTGAAGTAGTAATATCAAGAGATAAATTACATGAATTCTCTAATAAACTATCTGGATGTTTATCCTGAACGTGTTTGTATAATTCAGTTTTTATTCCTGTCCATTCACATGATCCTGATGACATTACGGGACAATTAATACAATTGAAATTACAACTAGTTTCATGCTTTGAAGGATCATTGAAATTTATTATTTTTGAACAACCAATTTCTTTATTTTTGCAAGGAAACTTTAAAAGACTAGCCACTGCTTCATATTGCTCAATGCGGTAAATGGTTTCTTCATCTTCAAGAACAGAACATTGACCACAAATTACTTTTTTTTTTCATTTGTAAGATGTACTGGAGCAGAGGACAGCAATCCATCACATTTATTACATTTTAATTTCTCGAGAATTTCGACTGGCACTTCCATTTTTACCTGCGAAATAATAAATATTCACAGTTATTCATAGTTATTAGGTAAAATATATCACAAATTAAATAATGTATTTTAACGTTAAATAACCAAGTACATTCAAAATAGTACTTTCACAAAAATTGATAATAATTAACTAGCCAAACTATTTATTTTAACCGGTTTATTAAACTGAAACCAGTCCTACAAAAATTACGAACTTCTGTCAAATAAGTACATACATACCATAAATAAAAAATACATGCCCTAAACTCATAAAATTGTCGCCAAAGCCCTGAACATAACATTTTATTTGGAACAAATTTTTAAATATTAATTGAAAAAAAAATACTCAACTGATTTTTTAATATATTCTTTTTCAATAACAAAGTTTTTAATAAAATAAGTAAATATTAATTCTATAATTAGAACTAATTTATTAAAACATTACTTAAAAAATGTATAGCTTTTTGTATGAATTACAATTTTAAAAATTTTAAGTATTTGGACTTTACATTTATCTAGTTTGTCTATCGGGGGTGTAGTAAAATATAATAATGAACACTACAATAATGCGTTCCATCTGTATTTAACATTTTTGCAACCATTTTTTTGAAAATACATATATACAAAACTTAAATTAATTGACATACATTATTATAATTATAATATAGTATAATTATATTATACATAATTATATAAAACATATTATATATGCACAATATAAAAGCGGAAAGTAAAGAATGACCAAGTTCAAGATGCCACTATTAGAAAAAGTTGAGAAACAATGATATAACGGGTAATCTTCGTTCTAGATATGGTAGAAACCATTTCATTCAACAAGAAATCAAACACCTATAAATATTACCAACGTTTATGACTCAAATAATCAAATTAATTGATTATAACTATATAATAAAAATAAATGAATGTAGAAATAATTATAAAATGAATAGAAACATAACGCACGTATATTGCCTGTGTCACACTGTAAGTCGTCACTCATGGAAACAAAGAACAAGAATTTTTGGTGACGACTCACCATTTTAGCGGCGCCGCTAAAATTGTAAGTGCAGACTAACGAAAACTTCACTCTGATGGTATTCGTATTACTGCAGCTAACTTTATAACTTTGTATTTGTTTTTTCGACTTGTTCCACTTGTTTTGTTCACTCATATTATTAATCGTAAATTCAGTAGTTTATTGTAGTTTTTATTTTATTTTTAGCCTTTTTTCATTTTACATTAATTTAAAATTACAGTGGTGTAGTTTTTGTGTTCCAATTTTCGTAGTTCAACATTATTTTTACAATCAACAATTAGTTTCCATTTGCATTTAGTTTATATGAAAAAATTAAAATAAATAAAATTGGTTTAAATTTATATGTCAAACTGAAAAATAATGATAAAGAAGAAATCATTTTCATGAGTGTAGACTTACTAGGTGTGACCGCTTATAAAATTGAGCATGTGACGACTCACAAAAATAATCATCTGATTTTTTTTCATGAGTGACGACTTACAGTGTGACACAGGCATATTAGTATATTACAGACAAGTAAAATAAATAAATTTTCAAATATTTTTTACTGCAAAACAAGAACTGACATTTATAAAATTATTCATTCAGATTTATATAACTTAATATTTCTTCTTACCTTGCAATAATACTGGTATTTCAAAGAAGCAATTTGAAGATGTATGGATATTTCTTCTTTAATAAAACTGGATACCACTGAATTTAAATTAAAACAAACTTAACTGACTTAATATATTCGTACAAATCGCTTTCAATTCAGAATACTAAAAAATATTGCCTTTATATTCTACAAACTGATAACAGACAACAAACTGCAGGCCCAAGCAATCTCTGCAGTAACATGTTTATAAATATTTTATCATGTTTCAAATTGATATAAAGTTTGTATAAATAAGGTTGGATTGCGTTGAAAAAAGGAGGGACAAATTATGCATATAAAAAAATAAAAATTGACAACTTGCGACGTGTTCATTTGCAACAGTTAATTGAAATTTATTAATTTTTTTTTTTTGGGATTGTAAAATTACAATATATTTTACTGATTTTAAATAAAATAAATATATTAAAAAATATTTTTTATTTATTTATTTTACACAAAATACTACAAATATCAAATACATATTCTAATAGTGAAAAATTATACAATACTCATATTATAATAAAATAAAAACTTTTAAAGTTTTCTAATAGTATTTATTTTGGCCGAAGTTTCAGTATTACCTTCCACAAGACAAAAACAAAATATGACAGAAAGATTAGTATTTTATTTATTATACAGATACAAATACAAATAATAATCATAAAAAAAAATTATATCATGTGGTACATTCATTTTCTTCTGAAATGAATTTGAAGTAACCGGATCCGTTATATGCAAAATATAATTATATTAATTATAAATAGGTAATAATGAAGTACACAAATCATTTCAATATCTGAAATATAATGCACTATTTGTAACAGTAATCTATAAATTTATATATATAATTTTTTTATATCAATAAATTGCAACATACATAACTATATAGATAATAATTATTTTAATTTAATAATAAGAAAATATTTTTATTTATAGAAAAAAAATTGAAAAAAGTTATAAAGGTGAAAATTATACAATAAAATATATAAAAATATTTGTGTAGAAAAGTACAAAATTAAACACTTGTTGACGTTTCACAAAAATCGTGTATTTTGACTTAATCAATTTTGTTTTAAGTTAAAAGTTATAATTTTTGTGAAACGTCACCAGATGTTTAATTTTTTTGTATTTTCTACATGAATATTAAATATGATTCACCAAGTGCCTACAGCATTTTCACTCGATTTAATATATAGAAATTAAGACATGTACTAAAAATTAGTGTATTTTGGTAATTTCTAACTTTATAAGCAATTTATTTGACTGAAAATCTTTTACTTTGAAAGACGTGTAATAATCACAGGGTATACCATTTGCATTTTCTTTAGGATCATATACAACATTCATTTTTTTCTGAAATGAATTTGAAGTTAACGGATCCGTTATATGTAAAATACAATTATATAAATTATAAGTAGTTGTTGACGCAGTATCCAAAACAATTTCATACAATCCAGTATTTTTACGATACCAAATTAGAACTTCATCTATTTCATGAGAAAAATAAAATCTATTCCAAGATGTATCAAATGTAATGCACCATTCGCCATTTGATCCACAGGTTATACCAGTGTGTTCCAATGTGTAATGCTGTAACAGAGCTTCTCCATTCAATGCTTTTTCACAAAAATAACAATTTGTGCGATATTTACAATAATGATTTTCATGGGAGTCACATTTATCTGGAATATCCATATGCGTACAACCTAATTGATGATTCTTGCAAACTCTACGTGCTGGAGAGCAAGTATCACACCACCAGCTATTATTCTTGCGATAGGATTCCTTATACACAATTTTATTCAAACAGTTTCCACATTTTCGTAATACAATTTCTTTATTTCTATCTTCTTCATCTTCAACTAACTTTTTTCCAGTAATATTGAAAACCGTTCCTTCGTAACCATCCATCATGTAAACAATCTATTTTGGTTTCAACTGAAGTATTTATCTGCATAACTCGTAATTCTTCTGGAACAACTTTTCCGTTTCTTGAGTAAGAAAATTCGTCTCTTTTAATACTCAAAGTAAAGTTGTAGTTAGATGCTAAATTTGGATCACCGAAATGTCGCAGTGAACGGAATATTTTCTTAGTCATAACACATACCTTGGTATGCAACAAAAAAAGTACATTAAAAGCCAAAAGTAGAAATGTTTTTTCGTTTGATGTAGTAATATCATGAGATAAATTACATGAATTCTCTAATAAACTATCTGGATGTTTATCCTGAACGTGTTTGTATAATTCAATTTTTATTCCTGACCATTCACATGATCCTGATAATTTTAGCTATATAATAGCTAAGTAACTTTTTTTCTAATTCATACTGATTTTGCAGGAAAAATTATTGAAAATTCTAAAAAACATTTTAGAATTTTCAATAATTTTTCCTGCCAAACCAGAATGAGGTAGAGAAAAAAGTTACTTAGCTATTATGTAGCTCATTTTTTTCTCTGTTTTACTAAAATTTTTCAAATTTTGAAAGTCTTATTTTGAAAAAATCCCCTTTGTCAAATTTTCAATAATTCAGTTTTTAATTTTTTTCTACTAAACGATGCATTATAAAATAATGGTTTCTTCACTCAATTATCGTACTCATTATTCCGCATTTTTCCATGTCATGCTTATTTTCCTACACCTCATAGTTTTTTTAGAAAAAAAATAAAAACCAAAAAATCAAAAAAAAATTCTAGCGCCCAAACGGCACATGCTTAGCAAATTAAAACTAAAACCAAATAATAGAACCTTCTATGCCCTATCGAAAAGTATTCTTAGTATTTCTTCAAATTTTACTCGAGAAAGTAGTATATCGCAATTTATCGAAATTATATGTTAAACGCCCATACGAACTTAACGAACGATATATATATATATATATATATATATATATATATATATATATATATAAATATATATATATATATATATATATATATATATATATATATATATATATACCGGGTGTAGAAATGAAATGTGAACCATAGGGATTTCAATGTTATTTTTTAAATACGGCTGTATCTCTTTCCCTATTGACTTTAGAGCAAATATTTAAATACAAAATTTGTTCAAAATATAAAAATGCATGGTATAAAGTTATTTTTTTTTATAAATATTAATATTTTACGATATACAGGGTTAACCACTAAAAAATGAGCTATAACATTGGGAAACGGGAATGGTATCGAAAAATGCGGAATAATGAGTTCTATAAAATTTTTGGACTAAATTTTGTAAAAAAGTCTTATTCTGAAAAAAATGCCAATGGTCCCCCCTTATCAACTTTTCGAAAAATCAGAAAAACGTGAATAAAAAATTAAAGAAGAACAGGAAAAAAAAAGTGTCAGGTACGAAGAGTAGGATAAAAGAGTAGACAACGAAAGCCAGTGTTAAAATATCCAAAATCCTTTTTTCTTTTTTTTAACAAAACACAAGGGTACCACCCCCTTACGAAATTTTTAAAAAATCAGTTTTTATTTTTTTCTCCTAAACGAAGTATCGTAGAACAATGATTTTTTCACCGAATTATAGAACTCATTATTCCGCATTTTTAGATACCATTCCCGTTTCTTAATGTTATAGCTCATTTTTTAGTGGTTAACCCTGTATATCGTAAAATATTAATATTTATGTAAAAAAAAATGACTTTATACCATGCATTTTCACATTTTGAACAAGTTTTATATTTAAATATTTGCTCTAAAGTCAATAGGAAAAGAGATACAGCCGTATTTAAAAAATAACATTGAAATCCCTATGGTTCACATTTCATTTCTACACCCGGTATATCAAAACCTACGCATCATTGTTATTAAGATTATTATTTTATTTATTAATTTATTTTAACATAGATACGAAAGTATATTAATTAATATAAAATAAAATAGTGAAACACTTTATATTATACTTCAGTAATTTCCAATTTTATAAGTAATTTGTTTGATTCAAAATATTTTGCTTCTAAATCTAAGTAATCATAATTTTTTTTATATATATCGTGCAGTACACTTGTTGACGTTTCACAAAAATTGTATATTTTGACTATCGATTTTGATGTTATAAGTTATAATTTTTGTAAAACGTCACCAGAATTTTTTACTATTTTACTTAAATATTAAATATGTTTCACCCAGTGCCTACAGCATTTTTACTCGATTTAATATATATAAATTAAGACATGCACTAAAAATTAGTGTATTTTGGTAATTTCTAACTTTATAAGCAATTTATTTGACTGGAAATCTTTGGCTTCAAAAGTCGTGTAATAATCACATTTACAATTAATTGCACTTTCTTTATAATCATATACAACATTCATTTTTTTCTTAAATGAATTGGAAGTTATCGGATTCGTTACATGTAAAATACAATTATATAAATTATATGTAGGCGTTGATGCAGTATCCAAATTAATTATAAACAATTTATTTTTTTTACAATACCAAATAAAAACTTCATCTATTTCATGAGAAAAATGAAACTTATTTCAAGAGGTATCAAATGTAATACACCATTGGCCATTTGATCTACAGATTATATCACTGTGTTCCAATGTGTAATGGTGTAACAGATCTTCTCCGTTCAAATTTTTTTTACATAAATCACAATTTGTGCGATATTTACAATGCAACCTTTCATGAATTAAACATTTATATGGAATATCCATATGAAAACAACCTAATAGAATATTCTTGCAAATTCTAGGAAATGGAGAGCAAATACCACACCTGAAAATTGAAAATAATACTTTCACAAAAATTGATAATATATAACTAACAAAACTATTCATTTTAATCGGTTTATTAAACCGAAATCAGTCCTACAAAATTTACGAACTTCTGTCAAATAAACTTATAAAATTGTCGCCAAAGTCCTGAACATATTTTATTTGGAATATTAAATATTAATTGAAAAAAAAATATTTAACTGATTTTTAATATATTCTTTCAAAAACAAAGGCCCGTATTCTCACCTCACTTTTTCGTGAAAAAGTGCTTTTATCATTAATTTAAAAATAACTTTTTGTTTCTGTTTGTCATCAAATATAAATAATTTTTCTATATTTGATCATTTTTATTATATTTGGTATTATAAAATTTAAATAAACTATTTTAAAATGCTTAATAAATGATTTTAAGTGAACGTCAAAAGCACTTTTTTGAAAAAGCACTTTTTCATATGAGGTGAGAATACGGGCCAAAGTTTTCAGTAAAAAAAAATAAATATTTATTTCTATAATTAGAAATAATTTATTAAAACACTGAATTACTTAAAATATATATAGCATTTTGTATAAATTACAATTTTAATTAAATTTATTTCAAGTATTAACGGTCTCTAGGCTGCTACAGTATTTGGACCCTTAGATTTATATAAATTTAGTAATGAGCACTATAATAATGCTTTCTATCTGTATTAAACATTTTTGTAACTATTTTATTGAAAATACATACAAAACTGAAATTGGCTGAACTTTAGAGAAAGTTCAGAGATGTTGCTGTATTCACAAACATTGAAAAAACCAAGTTTGCGCATGCGTGAACATTGGAACGCCCATGTTTGGTGTGTATAAACCAGTGAACCTCAAAATGTTTCATTAGTAATTTTATCAATTTCGTCCGTTAAGACTTATATCATGTTAAGAAGTGTGATTGTTCCTTATGTTATGTTATGTTAAGAAGTCCGTTAGGTTAGGGTAAATTTGGTAGGTAGGTTGCAGGTAGGAGTTGTGTTTAATAGACCGTTAAGACACATTTAAAATCTCATTTTGTCTTCTCACACATTTTGAGAGTCACTGGTTTTTCAACTAACGTGAATTCAGCAAAATCGCTGGACCTTCTCTAAAGTTTTACTCTGAAATTAATTGTCATATATTATTATAATTATAATATAGTATAATTATATAATACATATTATACATGCACAATATTTATAAAAACCGGAAGAAAAAAAATGTCCAGATGCCACTATTAGAAAAAGATTGAGAAACACTGATATAACGGGTAATCCCCGTTCTAGATGTGGAAGAAACAATTTCATTCAAACACCTACAAATATTACAAAACGTTTATGACGCAAATATTAAAATTATCTGATTATAACTATATAATAAAAATAAATGTATGTTTAAATAATTATAAAATGAATAGAAATATAATGTTGTTGTTTTTTGTTTTCCTCTCGTAGAATAAAGAAAAAAGAACTGTACAGAGGAAAACAAAAAACAACAATATGAATATACAAGTTCAGGAAAATAAAAACAAAATAAATTAGAAATATAATGCTCGTACCTGGCTCGTACATTAGTATATTACAGACAAGTAAAATCAAATAAATTTTCAAATATTTTTTACTGCAAAACAATAGCAAGAACTAATATTTATAAAATAGTATTAATTCACATTTACATTACTTTTATTCTACCTTGCAAAAACAATGGTTTTTCAAAAAAGCAATTTGAAGATGTTTGGTTATTTCTTCTTTAATAAAACTTGATACCAGTTAATGGGGTCGTTGCGCTCAATCAAATTTACTATTTTCAATAATAAATATTAAAAGATTATATAAAAACAAGGCCAAAACACATTTTTTTAATTCAAAAAGATTACAGTATTTAAAAAAAAAATTAGGAAAAATAGCGTTTTTTACGCGCCACAGAATCTCCCCAACGCTTATGACGTCAACCTTTTTCAGATTAGACAAGGATAACCTATTGTCAGATATCTGTATTTATCTCTTTCTATCGCACACAACTTATTAGAAATGTCAAATGACAGCTACTGGTAGAGTGTTGCTTTTGTTAAAAGTGCACTTGATATTAATAATACATTATATATATTTTATTATTATTATTATATATTTTATTATTATTATACATTTTATTATTATTATTATAATTACATATTTTTTATTATTATATATATTATTATTATTGGTATCGGAGGCGTTAGCCTACGTATATGTTTTTGACATTGCTAATAGAATCGACTAGTTTTTGATTTAGCCACAAGATGGTACTATAGAATGGATGACGTCACAAATTTCAAAATTTGAATTTGACCTTCGACTTCAATAATTTTTTTCTAATTAAATATAAATAATTTAACATTAATATCTATATATATATGTAATTGTCTAAATATATATTTTTCATTAAAAAAATAAAAAAAATGAGCGCAACGACCCCATTTCAATTAAAACACACCGAACTGATTTAATATATTCGTACAATATTAAAAAATATCACCTATATATTCTACAAACTGATAACAGAAATAAACTGCAGGCCCATGGAGTCTTTGCAGTCACATCAGTATATATAATATACAGTAAAACCTCGATTATCCGGGCCAGCCGGGACCGAGCCTTCGCCGGATAATCGAAAACACGGATAATCCAAAGACCTCATTTTTATTTTTTTAAATAATTTATTCAGACAAATACATGTGTCAAACGAATGTCTGTTTACGTTTAACTAACGAGTCGGTCGGCAGTTGGCGAAAATAATAAGTAAACACATAAACGAAGGATTTCTCGAGCCGAACTCGGGTAGTCCCCGAGGCGAACGTCTGAACGGTGCAGCCACGGTCAGCCACGGATAATCCGCGCACGGATGACATTTTAAAAATGCCGCACGAAGAATCCGCCGCCCGGATAATGCGCGCACGGATAATCGGGGTTTTACTGTATTATCTATGAGTCACATGTTTACAAATATTTTATCACATAGTTTTATCATGTTTCAAACTGATGTGAAGTTAGTATAAATATGGTCATTTGCAAAACAGCCAGTGAAATGAAAGCTTTTATTTCACTGGCGACAGCTATAATAATTAAAATTTATTTTAAAAAAAATTATGATTGTAAAATCACAAATAGGATTTTAAATACACCTAGACCTCGCTTTGCGTCGTTTCGTTTTGCGTTTTTTCGAAGTTGCGTCGCTGCTGAATTAGTACCAATTTTCACTGTGCGTCGTTAGATTTTCGAAGTTGCGTTGTTTTGGGTTCGAGTCTAATTTTTTTGCTATAGAAAATGCTATAGAAAATCATAATTCACTTTGCGTCGTTTCAATTTGCGTCGTGTTTTTCTGGAACGTAACCACGACGCAAAGTGAGGTCTAGGTGTAAAATAAATATATTAAAAAAATAATTTTTATTATTTATTTTACACAAAGTACTACAAATATCAAATACATATTATAATAGTGAAAAATTATACAATACTCATATTATAATAAAATAATAACTTTTAAATAAAAATAATATTATAAAAATAATATTATAAAAAATCCCAAAACCACACTTAAATTAAAATAAAGCTAAATACGTATTTCGGAAGCTAAGCTTCCATCTTCAGTAGCAAATAAATTTACAAAAATCTTACCTGTGATCCTAGTACATGAACACTTAAGCACTTGTCAAAGGTCACTGGTGAGTCGAAAAAATGAAAATAAAATATGTAAAACTATGTTGGGGGTGGGGGGTGTTGGTTAAAAGTCAGTGGTCAATTTTGATTGGGTAGTATGTCAAACAGAATAGATCGTGGGATTGGTCCGTCATCTGCGTTTATAAGATTGCCTTTATTTTTGAAAATATAAAGACTTTCTAAAATGTCTAATTGATTAAAATTTGTAACTTGTTTGATTAATTTTAAATTTTTAATATCTAAACCGTGGCAAGTATCATAAATATGTTGGGCTACACTAGATTTGCTAATTCTATTATTTTTGAAGTGGGCTATATGTTCTTTAAATCTGGTAATGATGGATCTTTTTGTTTGACCAATATATTTCAAACCGCATTGACATTGAATTTCGTAAATGCCTGCTTTATTATTCACATCTACTTTGTCTTTCGGATTGCCTAACAAGTTACTGATAGTGTTTGGAGAAGTATAGCAAATTTTTAAATTCGTACTATTTAATTTAGGTTGAAGTTTTTTGGACAACGATTTATTGAAAGGAATTTTAACGTAAGATTTTTTAGTGTCAATATCTGGTGGACTTAAAGTAGTTTTTGTTTTCAATTTTAATTTAAATTTACGTTTTCGAATTAAGTTGGTGATAATTTCTTCTGAAAATCCATTATTTTGAGCTATTTCTTTAATTAGATTTAATTCTTTTTGGTATCTAGATTTAATAAGTGGAACTGTGAGTAGTCTGTTTACTAGAAAATTGAATGAAGCTAACTTATGTTGTAAGCAATGATTAGAATCAAATGAAATGTATTTGTTAGTATTTGTTGGTTTTCTGTAAATGTCAAACTCTAATAAATTATTGTTTCTGATAACTAAAATATCTAAAAATGGGATTGAGTTATTTTCTTCTATTTCATACGTAAATTTAATTGTAGGGTATTTAGAATTTAATTTTTGAACAAAGTTATCTAAATTATCTTTTGAAGTATCAAATATGGCAAAAATATCGTCAACATACCGGAGCCAAATTCTAGGAAAGTAGGGTAGTTCTGCTTTTAAGTCTATTTCGAATTTACTCATAAATAAATCAGCTATGAAAGGTGAAAGACTGTTTCCCATACTTGTCCCCTGAACTTGTTTAAAGAATTTATTGTTGATTTGAAAAAAGTTTTGATTCATACATAAATTAGTTAGTTTAATATATTCTGAAATTTTGTCTGAATTAAAGTTATTCAATGTCAGAAGATTTTGCAAAAAGTTATTGATTGTAATATCAACTGGTACGCTGGGAAATAATGAAGAAACGTCAAAAGATACCAAAATTTCGTTTTCTGTTAATTTTAAATTTTTAATTTTGTCAATAAACTCTAATGAATTTTTAACTGCAAAAGAATTTTGTTTAATTTCTAAATTATTAAACTCATTTGTTAGCCAAACTGATAATTTAGATGTTGGGGAGTTTATACCTGATACAATGGGACGCATTAAGTTACCTGGTTTATGAATTTTTGGCAAACAGTACATTCTCGGTACGATGGGATTGCTAACATTTAATTTCCACTTTAACTTAGGGTCCAAAACACTATTGCAATTTTTAATTGTTGATTTTGTGTTATTGATCATGCTGGGTAAAGGGTTTCTTTTGACTTCTGTATAGGGTCCATCAGAAATCATGCGTTCAACTCGGGATTTATATTCTACTTTATCTAAAATTACAATGTTATTGCCTTTGTCCGCTTTTAAATAATAACAGTTTTTTCTTTTTAATTGCTTTATAATATTATGTTCTGAAAAATTTTGTTTCAAATTACTTGAGGAAATATTATTTTCTAGTTGTATCTTACATGCATTTCTAACGAATTCTTTGGTGGTATCATTGAAATATTTAATGGAACTTTCAATTCCCGCGATAGTGTCAATTATGGGTAATGTATTGTCTGGTAAACAATAATTTAAGCCTTTATTTAAAATATTATTTTCTTTATCTGTAAATGTTAAAGACGATTGGTTTATTATTATATTTGAAGTTACCGGTTTTAATTTTTCTGATCTACGGGGAAGTAAATAATTAAATTTTTTGTTTAATTTTGTAAGTTTGTTACGGAATCTAAAATTATTTATTTCAAAAATTTCTCTTTGTTTAATTAGCCAAAATTCAAATTCTAAATTACTGAGATTTATTTTAATTTAAGTGTGGTTTTGGGATTTTTTATAATATTATTTTTATAATATTATTTTTATTTAAATTTCGCCACAGTAGATCATTTTCTAATCTTTTAATAACTTTTAGTTAAAATATATATATATATATATATATATATATATATATATATTTCTTTAATCAATGGTATTACCTTCCACAAAACAAAAACAAAATATGACAGAAAAATAAATAATCAAACTGTATCAATGGAAATTAAATTATGAAACGAAGCCACACCTTCAAAACCATCATATCATTATATTAAGATTATTATTTTATTTATTAATTTCTTTTAGCATAGATAAAAAAGTATATTAATTAATATGATTAATATAAAATAAAATAAAAGTAAGACACTTTTCATTATGCTTCAGTAATTTCCAATTTTATAAGCAATTTGTTTGATTCAAAATCTTTCACTTCTAGATCCAAATAATAATCATAAAAATAATTATCTTTTGTATCGTGCAGTACATTCATTTTCTTTTCAAACGAATTTGAAGTTACCGGATCCGTGATATGCAAAATACAATTATACAAATTATAAGTAGGTGATAATGCAGTACATAAACCAAATTCATACAATCCATTGAATTTACGATACCAAATTAGAACATCATCTATTTTATGAGGAAAATAAAAGCGATTCCAAGACTTTTTGTCAAATGTAATACACCATTTACCGTCTGATCTGGATGTGATATCGCTGTGCTCCAATGTGTAATGTTCTAACATAGTTTCTCCATTCAAAGACTTTGTACATAAACAACAATTTGTACGATATTTACAAAAATGCAATTCATGAGTCATACATTTATCTGAAATATCTCTATATGTACAACCTAACTGATAATTTTTACAAAATATACGTGCTGGAGAACAAGAATAACACAACCAGATATTTTCTTTCCGATAACTTTTCTTATACACAATTTTATCTAAACAATTTCCACATTTTAATACCACTATTTCTCTATTAATATCTGGTTCATCTTCAACTAACTTGTTTACGGTAACATTTATCAGTGTTCCTTCGTACTGGTCCATTAATCCAAGTAAAACATCTATTTTAGTTTCAACTGTGGCATCCGTTTCAGTAAGCTTAATTTCTTCTGAAACAGCTCTTCCAGTTCTTGTATAATTAAATTCTTGTCGTTTTATAGTTAAAGTAAAGTTGTAGTTAGACGCTAAATTTGAATCGCCAAAATGTTGTAATGAATGATAGATTTTTCTAGTTACAACGCATACTTTAGTATGCAGTAAAAACAGGACATTAAAAGCCAAAAATAGGAAGGTTTCTTTACTCGATCTGGTAATATCATGAGATAAGTAAGAAGAATTATCTAATAAATTTTCAGGATGAGTAGTTTTAACGTGATCGTATAATTCAGTTTTTCTTCCGTTCCAGTTGCATAAATTTGATGGTATTACGGGGCAAACAATGCGATGATATTCGCAAGTAATTTCATGCGTGGATTGTTCATTAAACATTATTAATTTTGTACAGCCCTTGTTTTGATATTTGCAAGGAAATTTTAATAAACTAGCTACTGCTTCATATTGTTCCATACGAAAAATAGTTTGTTCATCATCAAGACCAGAACACTGACCACAAATAACTTTCAGTTTTTTTGTTAGTTGCACTGGAGCACACGATAGAAAATCATTACATTTATTACATTTTAATTTCTGGACAATTTCAGCTGGTAGCTCCATTTTTGTCTAAAAATTAAAAATACGTACATGTATATATAAATATTTTTAATAAATCTTTACTAATCTCAAATATCATTAGAATAAATTTATAGTAAAATTTCGAGTATAAATTATATTTATTATCTTTTTCTTTTGTCCTAATGAAGACGTCAAAACGTTGATTTATTAATAAATATTAATACAGAACTAGAAGTTAAAGCCGTTTTATTCTAATATAATAATTACTGAAAGATTTTTTACTGTTTGTTATATTATAATAGCTGTAAAATATAAATGAAGATATGAAAAAAACCTAGTGCTTTTTACTTACCGCACGCGCTAATTAAACAACACTGTGATTTTATAGATTACTATAGAAACTTATCGAAGTCTAGTAAATTCAACTTACACACTGTTAATAATGGCAGTAAGTACATATAACAGCACGATCTGCAAAAACAATCTATCCTAATGCTTACAGAAAATTGTTTAAAATATTTATTAAACTGTTTATTTTATGATAAAGTTACTTAAATTAATTGAAATGTATTTATCAGTTCTCTTTGATATACCATAACATCTATTTTTTTTTAAATACATTATCTAATCTAAATTATATTTAATCTAATCTCACATAATACTTTTTCCGTACGAAATTCTTTAGCTTTTATTTTACAATATTTTCTCCAATTATGATTAAAAAATAAAAATATATTAGCTGAGCCAAAATAATAAAACAAAGACATGTTTAAAAAATTAAAATATATTTTTATTTTCTCTTAACACACATTATAACTTCTGTGTTTGATTTAAAGACAACATACTCAAAGTTAATAAGAAAATATAATATTACAAATCAATAAAAACAAATTATAAATGAAAAATAGACAAATAGAAAAAACATCGGTTTTTATCTTTAGGTACATTAAACATATCACATTTTCAAGTAAAATACTAGCGTCTTCTATTATTTCTGTTTCTACCATTGTTGTTTGCATTAGAATTATTAGTTGGTTGGTGTTTATCATACTTCAAATAGCTTAAATTATCCAGTATTATATTTCTATCGCTATCATCTCTTGGTTTAATATAAAATCCTCTATAAGAATTCAATTCGCGGCAGAAATTAATCATTTTCAACCAGTTTTTATCGTAGTTCAAACATTGTGGATTTCCCACAATTATCAGTTTACTTATTGCACGAGTTATGGCTACATTGAATCGCTGTAACAAATTAAAATAGTTTCAAAAACAAAGTTAAAAAAAAATTCAAATCAGTTAATGCATGTTATTTAAAAAATACCAAAACATAGGTAATGAAATGAAATATTTTCCCTTAAACTACAAACAATAAAATAAAACGGATTTAGGTTGTAGTTCTGTATTAATATTTATTAATAATCGACATTTCGACGAACTCAACGTAGGTACATCTTCATCAGGATAAAAGATAGTACAGGCAATGATTTCAATAAAATTTGGCTTTCTTTGATTAAATATTTATAAACTTTCGTTACCTAGTAACTTGTATCTATGTTCTGTTTATTTACTGTAAATGTCATTTGTATCTTTTTTCCCGATGAAAACGCACGTCGAGTTCGTTGAAATGTCGGTTATTAATAAATATTAATAGAGAACTACAACTTAAAGTCGTTTTATTTTAATATAAAAGTTCTGAAAGATTTTTTTACTCTTATTATATCTTGTTGCATTTAGATTATTGTTTAAATACAGTGCTGGACTGGCCCACCAAGATACCGGGAATATCCTGGTGGGCCCACAAATATATTTAAGTGTTTTTTTTTTTTTGATGAAATGGCGTGTGAAAAAGATCTGAATAATATTGACAATAATTGATATAATGAAAGAAAAAAGTCAAATATTAAAAAAAGGTTGTTTAATTAATAATATTTATTTAATTGTTTTTAATTACTTCACTATGTACTTAATTTTGTTGCAATTAATCAAAAAAAAAATTTTTTTTATTATTTTATTAAAATTTTTTGTAATTTTTTTTTTCTTAAATTTAATATTGTGGGCCTACGTCACCAATATTTCCCAGGCCTAAATGTGTTTCCAGTCCATCCCTGTTTAAATATAAACAAGATATTTGTATATACACCAAAAAACAAAAAAAAAGTACCTGAGGATTGCTAACAAATCCAATATTATATTTTTTATCGTGTAAAAGTAAAGACGCTTGTGCTCGCACTGTACTGATAATCATAACACGTTTTTCACGACCTTGGAAAGTTTCCGTTGTTCCAACTTCGATTCCAGCTAAATTATCTCTTAAACGATTCCGTATACGATAGTGCTATAATCAAATATATTCAATATTATTAAAAAAGATTACGTCCATATTCTATAAACGTAAAACTAAAACACTACAATACCGGTATTAAGCCAGAGGGCCTCTATGCCTCAGATTGCCTTGGGCTAAACACGGCCAGACAGTTAGACGAGGTAGAAAAAAGCGAGAAAAATTATACGGAAAATTCTGGGACCAAAATATGAAGATGGAAAATGAAAACTGAGAAGCAACAAAAAATAACAGACACAATGAGGAGAAGAAGAGTGACTTTTCACGGACACATTAAAAGAATGAATGAAAAGAATATTTAACTACTTGGACAGAAACCCCAAGACGCACGATAACATGGATCAAGGTAGAAATGGAAATAGATGGAGAAAAGTTTTTGTTATTATTTAACTTGGAGTTACTAAACTTATGCTCGGTTTCATAAACGATTTAACACTATGTTAAAACCGGTTTTAAATACGTTTTTAACATTGTTATTTTTTTTTAACATCGTTGTAAAAATTTAACATTTCTTTATGAAACTTAGCATTAGAGTGGTAAAAATGATCACAATGTAAAATTTAACCTGTCGAATATATGGAACCACAATTCCTATTTCTTCTGGTTTAACTCGAACCTCTGCTTGTGGGCTTGTTAATGCATGTAAATACTTCATCACGACTTCAATTTCCTTTTGATTAAAGTAGCTGTCAAAATAAAATTAATATTCTAAAAAGTCCATATTTTTCGTCAAAATATTTATATATGTACCTAGGTGATTTTCCTTCTCGGGTTTCTACTCCATTAACGCCGTAAAATTCAACAGCCTGCGGTTTTATTCTTTCTTTATTAACTGGTATAACTATTTTATTAATACGATCTCGCAATGGAATATCTGAAACAGGCTAAAAAATATGCAACGTAAGTTTTAATTCTATATTTTGAAAAATTCTGAGCCTAAATTTTATAACTTATATTTTCAAATTTTACAAGAATTTATATTTGTTTTAGACGTCAAGTCAAATTTTGTTTACTTAAACGATTTTGTAAACTCTATTAGAATTTCAAATTTTTTCATAAAAAGAAATTCATTGAATCACGAAAAAGTCTTTTCTTTCTCAATGATATAATTCGAAATTCTTCTTCTATTACGGATATCATTTAAATACCATAATAAAACATGAGCCATATATTAAAAGAGTTTAATAAATAATGTATGTAAATATATAGTAAAAAATCTTTCAGAACACATTATATTAAAATAAAACGTCTATAGGTTTAAGTTTTGTATTAATATTTATTAATAATCAACATTTAGTTCGTCGAAACGTCGATTATTATTAAATATTAATACAGAACTTAAACTTAAAGCCGTTTTATTTTAATGTAAATATAAATATAGTTTCCAAGTAGTAAGAATAGAAGAGCATCTATAAGAAGAATTATGAATGAGTTTGTGCTACACCCTTTTGGGTAAATGGCGTGATTGTGTATGTATGTATGCAAATAATTTAATAAATAAAGTAAATAATATAATGTCTATTTAAGTTTGTCCAAGCACTGAACTCAAAAAAAATATATTTTTTAAGTATTACTGTAATCACACTTTTTGCGCTAAACAAAAACATATAAACAAGTGACAGCGATAAAAATTCAAAATACTGCTCTAGAGAAGTAGAATTCGAAATCTACACCTCGAAAAGAGTAGAGGAGAATTGAATTCTTGTAGAAATTTAAGTTATATAATTGAAGCACAAATTCAAATCGGTTGCATAGAACTAAACTAGACTTTATTTTTTTTAAATATTACCTGCAAATGCGACTCGTAGAATATTTCATTGGGCAGTTTTAATATGTCTGGATGATTACGATAATTCTGCAATAGTTTCGTTATAAAATATTTTGAATTATTACAATTCATATCTGGTTTATATAAAGGTATATCCATTAATCGAGAGAGTAACGAAACATTTAATCCATTCTCTTCGGCACCTTTCGAATTACAAATCGGGCCCAGTTGTTTAGGATCACCAGCCAGAATTAACTGTCCATTACATTTTAATATTCCGCCGACTGCAATTAACGCTTCCGGTTCCATAGCTTGTGCTGCTTCATCGATAAAGACGTGAGTTGCCGTAAATGATCTTGCATATCGCCCGGCTGACATTAATGTCGTCACAACGATTTTATAATTTTGTTGCAGATCCCCGCCTGATATCTTATTGTATAGGTTATCCTTACGATTACTGTATGGTTTTATTTCATCGGGAACATTTTTCCTTTACCAAAAATAAATGAGATATATGTGTCCGTTAAAAAAAAAAATTCCAGTAAAGCTAAAATCGAACTTAAAACTTACCAATCACAGACTTCAGAATGAATACGTATTAATTCTTTATTAGTAAAATACTTTGATAATTTTATAGCTATCATATCACAGGCAGCATTCGCGGGAGCACAAACAAGTACCTTAGACTTTGGCATTTTTCTAACAATCTAAAATATACATATTTAATTTATTACTAATTTCTAATCACTATATTATTCAAATATATGATAATAATTAATTTTTTTTCTATTTAAAACTTAACTTACTTGAACAATAGCTTCGACTATAGTAACAGTTTTTCCTGTTCCTGGAGGACCAAATACTATATATGGTACGTTTTCTGATGAAGCATTTAAAATATTTATAACCGCCTCTTTTTGTTCACGGTTACGTGTAATATTTTGATCTTTAAAACTAAAATCATAAATTACAAATTAGATATAAACATAAATATAATAAAATGTTTTTAAAAAATTATGCTACTTTTTTGAATTAAATGGTAAAAAATATACTGAATATAAGCTATTTATAAGTAATTGGGACCCAAATTAATAAATTTATGAAAATTGTAAACTTGTTTAGCAAATTTTAATGAAAAATAAATGTTGACAATAATTTTGGATACTATTTTCGTTATTTATAAAGAAATTATTTAAAATTAGACAAATATATATTGCAGTTCGTAAGTGACTGGTTATTTTTTGATTAGTTTATATTTTTTTTTACACTAGGCTATAAAACTATTATTACTATTCTTTTCTACTAACCAAAAATGAAACTATCGATCAATTTGAAACTAAAAATTTATCTACTTTAATATAAATTGATAATTTGAAATTAAAAAAATGTACGTGTAAAATTTATCACTATGAGTAATAAGTATCATTACATGCTCATTGAATAATATACTATTAAATAAAACGACTTTAAGTTTTAAGTTCTGTTATTAATACAAAACTTAAACCTAAAGCCGTTTTATTTTATATGATGAGTTCTAAAAGATGTTTTACTTATAATATAATATTATTTTATTGAGATGTTAAAGAAATTAAATTTTATACATATATATATATATATATATACAGGGTGTAGAACGTGCCTGCCGAACATAGGACTTTAACATGTAAAATCATACTTTCGTAATTTCTTGCTCCCCTAATTATTTTACAAAAAAATGTTTCAAATAAAAGTTGTAGGGCATAGAATTCTGTATCTGAATCAGTAAATAAAATAATTTTTATGTACTTTGTAACGGCACAAATTAATTATTAAACTTTAAAAAATTACCTCCGAAATCGCAGTAGCCATGGAATCTAAACTCGAAATAAACATTCGTGTGACGGTTTATCTATCAAATAATATTTTTAGAAAACAATATGAATTTATTTATGAATTAAATCTTTATTTAGATATCGGTTGTGGTCACCCATTTCCGAATTCAATTAACAATACTGCGAAATATTATTTGACAGATAAACCGTCACACGAATGTTTATTTCGAGTTTAGATTCCATGGCTACTGCGATTTCGGAGGTAATTTTTTAAAGTTTAATAATTAATTTGTGCCGTTACAAAGTACATAAAAATTATTTTATTTACTGATTCAGATACAGAATTCTATGCCCTACAACTTTTATTTGAAACATTTTTTTGTAAAATAATTAGGGGAGCAAGAAATTACAAAAGTATGATTTTACATGTTAAAGTCCTATGTTCGGCAGGCACGTTCTACACCCTGTATATATATATATATATATATATATATATATATATATATATATATATATATACTTACTCGCTGTCACTTAAATTAAATTGTCTGTTTATATTAGAATAATTTTTGCCCAATTCAGGAAACAGCATGTCTAATTTATTCTCACTTGCTGTTAGATCGACAGCTCTATGCATTCGTTCGAAAACAAGACGTCCAATTTCAAATGCCACATCGTATATTGCATCAGGACACGTTTCAACTATATGTATAAATCTACAAACAATCAAATGGTTTCAGTTGTACAATGGTTATTTTGTTAATTTATAAAAATGCCAACGTAAATTTTGGACTTCCTCGTTCAATAGAAGTAATTACTAATTGTATTTTCTGTATACTATAGATACTAAAACACTGGCAGACATTGAGACTTTTTATGTTTTTAAAATACTTACGCGGGATCAAATTTATGAATTTTAATAACTTTATCGCAGACTTCTTTTATAGCACCGCAATACATAACCGATCCTAAATGAACCCTAATTTTTACTGTATCACCTCTTATTAAAGACGGTCTTTTTTCTGCCAGTCCAGGTACTGCTAATTCAACTATATTATTTTGAAGAAGGTTAACTTTTACCTAAAATAAACAATAATTTTAGACCACAATAAGCGATAAACAACGCAATTCAATTGTCAACATAGTAAAAAATCTTTCGGATGAGGCTATTTATACATACGGTATGTATACGCAATTGGCTAAACAGCCCTTATCAGCCAATTGCGTAAAAATACTGTATGTATAAATAGCCAATTGCGTATACATACCGTATGTATAACTAGCCACTTTCAAATCTTTCAGAACTCATATTAAAATAAAACGGCTTTAGGTAAATGTCATTTGTATTGTTTTTCCTAATGAAGACGGACGTTGAATTCGTCGAAATGTCGATTATTAATAAATATTAATACAGAACTACAACCTAGAGCCGTTTTATTTCAATATAATAAATTCTGAAATATTTTTTTAACATGTTAGTGTTATTATTATAATCTGTCTTTATTTTCTTTTTCAAATTAATCTAAAGATAATAACTTACATTTTCCATATTATATTTACTGATTTTCAATTCTGCACCTTTCTCATCTAACCAGAGAAGGTAATGAAAAAATTTTTGATAATTTTCTCTGGTTGGAATTTTATTAGCGATGATATTACTAAAACATACATTTAAATTATGCACATACATATAATAATGCCATTTATCCAAAAAATACTTTAACTATATTTAATCAGTTATCATTTTTTTTTCAAGTATTCATAGTCTGCTAAATTATTATTCTATACTTAACATTTAAAACATTTCGAAAAACACTTTCAGTCACATTTTTACACTCATTTCAGTCTCAATCAGTTTTAGTTTTACGCACAAGGACAAGAATTTGACCAATCCAAATACTACACACATTTTTAGTTTTTACACCAAGTGTTTGGATTAATCAAATTCCTGTGCTTGTGCGTAAAACTAAAACTAAGACGGCAAATTGAATGAGATTTAATACAAGTCTACCAGTTTAGCTTTGCTTGTGACAAATGTGCAGTAGCAATAAAGTTTTAGTTATTTTTGTTTTATCTCTGTTCCTTTTCATTGGACATGCAAAGATACACTGATACATTTCATTAAAAATATATAAAAAAGGTTTCTAATTACAAAAAAAAATATTTTACATTACCATATAAAATCGGTCATATTTCTGTCTTGTAACGTAATTCTTCTGTAGTATCTTAGACATGATGTTAATGCTCCATCGCATTCTTTCGGAATAGGATAAAAACAAATGGCTTTTCTATAAAAATTATTAAAAATATGTAAATTTTATTTTAAAAAATGTTACCACAAACTGAGATCCGATTGCACAAAGCATTGTTAAGGAAGTATTTCAGTACACTGGATTGAAAAACTCGATTTTTTTCTTGCATAAAATTAATGCTATAAGTGTTTAGAATATATGGTCAGAACGGTTTTTCCGAATTCACAAAAATTTCGTAGTTTTAGTCAAAAATGTGGGCAACAAGATAATTACATAAATTTTTGTTGACTTTAGTATATTGGATTGAAAAAATCGACTATTAGCATAAAAGGTTTACAAAATGAGAATCAAAATAAAATAATAAACATACACATTATCAATAGTTGGCATTGTTGTATACACTCCTGTAAATACTTGGTTAGTAAATGGACTTCTTTCATGTATCTCGTTCAAACGTTCTAGATTGTTATTAAATACTTTAATCACCTGAAAATTAATGACATACTATTTATTTTGTAATATTTAACTATAGAATGATTCAAAATATACTAAACAATTTATGTCCATAGTAATTTTACAATCTTTTAACAGAAAATCTCAATTACAAAAAGGTCTAACTCTTTCGTTTCAACAATTTTAGAATTCAAAAATTTTGCTTGTGATTAACACAAATAAAAAATTTGATTAGTATATTCAGTTTCATTTATTACTAAATTTTACCATTTCTTTAATGATACTAAAATCATGGTCCTTCTTTTCATTATCCTTGAACCAAAATGAAATTGGCATTCTATATTCTCCGATATCTTTAGCAAAGCATGTTAAAGATACAGAATATGTTGCATCTAAAAAATAAATTCATGGAGAGAATAAATTTTAAAAGATAGAATAATATTCTACATATTTTCTATGATTAGTGATAGATTTGACGGAAAAAAATCTTACAGAAAATGTTAATTTCAGCTTATCAAAATAATATAAAAATGTTTCAATAAAACCTCTAGTATTTTTACCATAAATTTTTTTCATTCCAATCGTAACCATTTTATTTACAAAATTTAGTTTGTAACCACTGTAACACAAATAGTTGTTTACACTTACTGACTTCAAACAAAGGCATTTGATCACGTGCCAAGTAACCAGTAATATCATTATATTGAAATATTATATGAGGATGTAAAATATGGCACTTCATAAGAATGTATTTGTTTGGTTTTGTAACTTTAATTGTAAATTTAAAAGTAATGCCTTGACTCAAATCGTTTACATCAGTTTCTGGCACCTAAATAGTAAGAAATATTATCATAATATTTACATTTTACAATATAATAAATATTTAAACAAACACAATTTTCGAAATATATATATTTATATGCTATCATTTATTTTCACACTGTTGTTCATTTTGTGTTGTCATAGCAACGGAAAAATGAATTGCGCACTTTAAAATAGCGCGCGAACATAACAATTATTATTTTGAAATTTAACTAAATTTTACCAAATAGCTAACGCTTGAAATTAAAATTATTTTGTTCGGTAGAAAGTAGTAAATATTATGTTGGCGCACACTAAACTGTAGATAACCGCTAGATAAATAGATTTTACCGCAGGAATGCTGTATGAGAAATATTTTCATTATTTTCATGTCATTTTGACATTTTTAAGATGAAGAAATCCAATATTTCGGCGAAGAAAAAAAACAGTATTCATTTTTTTTTAAAAAAGCTACCTACTGTCTATATTTTAATTAATGCGATATTTTTACGTATTTTTCTCTTCTCTCTACATGAGCTATATTATTTCACAGAAATGCAGTGGTAAATTATATACGATGTGTCTAAGAAAATTATATACAATATGCTTTTTTATATATACATAGATTTGCAATGTATCTCTAAAATAAACGTACTTATCAATATACACACATACATACACAATCACGCCATATACCCAAAAGAGTGTGGCACAAACTCTTTTCATCATCCCGAAATCAGTCACCTCCAAACATTCCTATCCAAAGAAGCAACTTTGCTTCATCCACATTCATAATTCCTCTCATACATGCTCTTTTATTCCTACTACTTGGAAACCTTTCGTTCACGCAAAACACTCTCAATCATACCACTCCAACTACTCATCGGACGTCCACGCAAACGTATACCATCAAAATCATTCAAGTAAATCTTTTTAACCAAACGTTCATTAGACATTCGTTCAACATGTTTGAACCATCTTAACTGACTAACACCAACTTTTGCTACAACATTTTTTTCAATTTTACACTCATCATACACTAATCTATTTCGTACCCGATCTCTCCTATTTACACCACATACCCCACGTAAAAATCTCATTTCCACAGCAGTCATTTTCCGTTTATGCTTTTGCAACCAAACCCAACATTCACTACCATACATCAACGTAGGCACCAAAACTACATTGTATATACTCAAACGGGCTTCATACATTCCTAGCAAAAGTTCCCAAAGCACCCAAAACCTTACAACCAGCATTTACTCTCCTTGCAATATACAATGTGTCTAAAAACTGTTATAATATACATAAAAAACATAAACATAAAACTATTGTGTTTTATATATGAATATACAATATGTCTCAGAAATAAATGTACTCAGCTATATAAAAAGTGTCAAAAAAATAATAAATTTTATTTGTTTAATATCTAGTATTTCCATATGTTGAAATAAATTTATCCTTAGAGTTAGAATAATTTTAAAATTAGCCAATGAAATATTGTCGTCTGTTTTAAGGATACATTTTTAGCCAATCATAAATTATTGATTTTTTTATTTATTTTAAGAATAAATAAAGTTGGAAATACTGGCCCTAGGTAAAGAAATGTCAGATAATTTATAATTAATTAAAAATTAAGTTGCTACAAATACGAAGAGATCATTTTGCAATAAAAAGTATAACAGAAAATTGTTACTAACTTCAGATACGTATTCTCCTCGTCTCGAGTTGATCTCAATATCGAGTGGTCCTGAAGCAATTCTATTTTGTGTCCCAACTGATACTTCAATTCCATCTCTTTGTTTCGCATACGCTTTTCTATGATTAAATAAATATAATAAATACAAATATTTAAAAAAATATATATTACAATAATGTACTAACTTATATTTATTAAAAGTGTATAATTCCACATTACATTTGTGGGTCAGCGATGTTGATCCTTGACAATCGTTTCTACCAGTTACTTTCATACAAACATCACACTAAAAATAAATAAATTAATCACAATACAATAAAAACTCTTAAAAATAAGTAAGTATAGTTTTTTTATTAATTTAGGCAGGGTTGAACTGTCCGGGGCACCGGGTTTTCCCCGGTGGGCTGTCATCATTACGGGCCGTGACCGGCGATTGTCCAAAAAAAATTAAAACCGATTTCCGAGTTTTACAAAAATTTAAGAACAGATTATTCCAAAAACATCGATATATATATTGAATGACGGTATATTTTCCCAAAATTTATAATGGTAATATTTTCGATCAAACTTTTGAATTAATGACAAATTTAATTAATAGAAAATTAAAACTAATGAATATTTAATTTATAATTAATCCGATGACAAACAAACTGAAACTGAAGAAGAAAATGAAATCAATCAACTGTAGTAATACTTGTAGAAATTGCGTTGTCTGCTGTTTTTCAGCAAATTATTAAATCGTCTTTTAACTTAGATTTAAATAAAGAATTATATTTAATTTTATATGTGTCATTTTTTACAATTCATCTTTATTTTTCTGTAATATCATTTCCATGTTTATTAGAATAAAAAAATATAAAAATATAATGTATTTGAACGATTTTGGGATGTAATGTGGGCCTGTAATGTCTGCAACTTTTCCCGGGCCTAATTTTTTCTCCAGTCCAACCCTGAATTTATGGCAAGTTAGATAAAACGTTGTTAACTTAGAGTCAGTATTTTTTTCTATGTATGTATATAAATAACGATTTTATATTAAAAATATTAGTATATTTTTACAACATAATGTGCTGCTATAAATAAAAATATTTAATTACATTCCTGTTTCTTTTTTTTACAATGTGTCTGTTTACTTATACCTACTTGGGATAAAGCCGATGTAATATTATACTATACCTCCGAACGAACCATACTTAATTTTTGGTTAATAGAAAAGGAAAATAACAGTTATAAAACTTAAGTGTAAAAGAGATAACAGAACCAAACATTTACTTGAAAAATATACCCAATGCTTCAGAAAACAAGTTAATCTTGGTCCTGTATTGAATGTAACTTTCACAAAACTGGGATTCCCCTTTTCGCAAGGGAATATTTTTAATAGAAAATACACATTTTCAAACTTGTATACTTGTTAGTTTTTTAATTTGAAAAAACCAAAAATATAGTTGTTTCAATCATAAAGTAAATTTATATTTGATATTTTGGAAAATAAACTAAAAAATATTATAGAACTTTAACCCAAAGCTTTTTATCTTAACATAAGTTCTGAAAGCAAAAAAAATGATAAATATATTCTAGTAATAATGATGAAGAATGACCATCCCGTAAAAATAAATAAAATTTATTTCCAAAAAGTGTGTTTTCTGTTTATAAAAAAATAAATGTAATTTATTAATAAATACAAAAGTTATTTCATTTTAAAATGATCTAGTGACTTTTGGACCAGCCTTTATATACAGAATGGTCCAAAAGTCGCTAGACCATTTATAGGATGTAATTTTCAAAACTAGTGTGTTTTTGTTTTCGTTTATGAAATAATAAATATGAATTATTGATATATAAAAAATGTTGTTTTATTTTAAAATGATCTATACTCTATTTATTTTAAGAAGACAGACAGGCAGAAGATAGGAGCTATTTTTCCTTGCTTGTAATTGGTTAAAATTGTGGGCAAGTTTACTCTGTAGAAGAATAAATTTCTATCTCAACTTTTTCTATTTGTCTCTGTTGTTTCAATCCAAATTTATAAGCATATGCGTAGAAACGAAAGTTTATAGTGGATATATTGCTAGCGTATTTTTTGATTATTAACACGGAAACAGAAGTTTAAATAATGTTAAAATATAAAAGTTAGTGAATAAATATATTTAAAAATAATTTTGAAAGTATATATTAAGAGAAATGTTTTAAAATTAAGTAGTTTTAAAATAAATTAATGTTCGTACGCCTCTGGTAGCGAACACAACAGAAATATCGCGCATGTGCAATGGAACGTGCAGAACATGTTTCAACGGGACCATCTTAATATTTTGTGTTACAGTGATATCACGATTTTATATTTGTGTTATTGTGTTATTCCATTTGTGTTATATTAAAAACAATTTTTTTATTTTAAAAATAACATATTTTAATTTTCATATATATAATTTAATTTGGAACAGTGTAAAACGGACCGCGCTGGTACCGCCTACTTCTGCTTTCTTAAAAAAAATAGAGTATAGTGACTTTTGGGTTACTTTTGTATAAAAAAAAAATCTGGTCACTCTATTTTTTGCATAGCATAAGTTTTAATTCATATTTAAAATAGAAATATATTTTACTATGATAATTTGAAAACGTACCCCTCTTGATTGACGATCCTCCTCATCAGATGATTCATACATTTTTCTATTATATTTCTATTAATACATGTAAATCAAACAAAGATTATTTATGAAATACTATGAACAAATTAAATAAATATATTATAATACACATACACACACTCACTAAAAATACGTATTTAGTTTAAAACAATTTAAAATATTTCATTTAAAAACCAAAAAAAAAAATAACACAGTATTCACATGACAAGTCCAAACATACAAAACACAACATAGAAATTGCACTCAGAGATTAGGAACTTATGTTTGTATTTTAAAAGTATTATCGGTTCGGTGTTGTTCGTCACCTATCGACAAATATCGTCTGATAGTGAATAATATTAACATAGGAACTGTTTGTTCACAGAGTTAGTATAGTCAGTTATCATAAATAATTAATTATTTAAAATAAAATTGCTAAATAATAATAGGAAATTTTATTTAGCAAAAAAGTGCTATATAAACAAAAGCATTTAATATATTCAAAATACATAAAGTGTATAGTAAACTAAAGTAACGAACAACATATATATATATATATATATATTCAATATAAACAAATGTTTAACTGCATTTTTATCGATTTGACTTTTTTATTAAATAATTTTAATGTTTTTTTTTTTTATTCTAACCTGAAAATACAAAGTGATATTAACTAATGTTTGCATCACTGGTTTGCATTCAAGTGCAAGGTCTAACTATATAATAACTTCCGTTTTTGTTTTTTTTTTATTATTGACCTTGAATATATATTTAACAGTATCTATTATTATAACAAAAAAATTTCATTAAATAAAGTAGTGAAGAAAAAGGTTTTTTTTTTTAAAGTACTTATGGAAATTTTTTAAAAAATTTTACAAACTAAAATAAATAAATAAATAAGTAAATCCCCGGTTTATTTTATTAAAATTAATGGAAAATTTTATCATTTTTTATCAGTACCTAACTTATTATCGAATTTAATCAATAATATCTAAAAATATATATTTGTTACTAAGTTTATTATATTCGTAATCTATATCTATTTGATTTTTATTGTTAATTTAGGTAAATAATGCAGGAACACTTCAGTAGAAAATAAGAAATAGAGACTTTTCAATTAAATAAAATTTTGCTTGATTATTTATTAAAAATTTAATGAATGATTTAATTAAACCGCATTTAAAATTTAAATGTAGTTGATAATGTCAAGCCGTAAAAGTTAAAAATATAATTTTAAGGCCTTTTTAAGACAGTAGTAATAATAATTTGTTAATAATTTATGAGTAAATATTTTATATAAATCATAAATAAATATTTAGGATTGATTTAATTTTCACTAATTATATGGTTTGCTCACAAATTTATCTCAAATATTTATTGAAAATAAACCAATCCTAAATATTTAATCATTATTTATTTCAAATATGTATTCATAAATTATTAACAAATTAATACCGTTTTAAAGTGGCCTGTGAGAATGATTTTTTTTTTTTCAAAAACGAAATTTATTACTCGCCCATTAAAGTTGTGTTTCAAAGAAATTCTTGTTATGTTATTTGAGACAGTTACGACGTCTGAAACTTGAAACATATTTTGTTCGTATCTGTACAGGAAGACATCATACAAAATATAATAAGATATATGCACATAATTTGTATCGTTTTTCTCGAAAGTTTGAGCAAGTTTATTAAAATAGTTTTTCTTCAAGCGTACCATAATATTAATATTACAAAACCATATTGCCTATGTAGAAAGTGGCCATTATGTTACTAGTGCAATAATGACATTATTACAGCGATTAGTATGTCTTGTGCATTTTCTCTATTTTTTGCTAACATTACTGACTACACAAATATAAACATTTTTGTTTTATTAATCATGTAAGTAATTGGTTTTTGTATTAATTAGAACGTGACTTTAATTTATAAATTTTAAATTATGTATTTTATTTAGTGTGTTGCCCTGAAGAAGCTTAAAAGTTTAAGCGAAATATGGGCATTTTGCAATAAATTTAATCTACATTAATGTTATTGTTTCCTTGATTAACATATACCGATATCCATTATCCTGCACGTAATTATAAAAAAATCAAAAGTATAAACAAACAGTTATTTTGTTTGATTAAAAGATTAAATTATTAATTGCAATTAAATATTATTCTGATATGAATAGACTACGATAAACTTTTTTTAAAATTATATTAAAATGTAGCTAAATTTCTTGGTATTATTATCAAATATAATATCTGATTGCATTCAACAACTTCGATAAAAATTTAATTACTAAACAAAAATATTTAGATATGAAAAATAAACATTAGTAAAAATATAATCGCAATTTTTTTAACACTGCATATTTATTATTATCTAAAATTAATATTACTAAAAAAATAATATTTACTTCAGCGCATATTTCATCACGTCGAAGTAATTTGCGCTGACTATACATGATACATTTTTCTATACTTACAAAAATCTATACAATTTTCTATACAAAATTATATACAGAAAATATACTAAATTAATACGTTTTAATTAATTATGTTATTAAATTCCCTATCAGGTTCGTTATTGTTTTTAGAAATGACGCGTTTCGACTTTTCAGTTATTTTCAGATTTTCTAAGTTTGATCCGGACCAAACTCAGAAAATCTGAAGATAACTTCTTAATAGAATTAAATATTGGATCGTGTAATACAGAAAATTTTGTTTGTACAGAAAATTAATTCATTTTTTGAATAGAAAGAATACCTCGTGTGAAGCCAGTATTAGACTATATTTCAATACAAATTTATTTAGGAATAATACTTCATTCACATTATCTCAAAATTAGTGGTAATGCTATTGGTTCTTGTGCAAACACAATAAAAACTCGGATCTGAGATTCGAATTCGAGATCCGGATATTCGATAACTTAATTATCCGGATAATTTTAGATCCGAATTTAAAATTATCCGGATTCCCAGCCCTACTTTTTACCAAGTAAAATGTAATCGTTTAATTAAGATTCTTTTACATAAACATTAAGTGGAATTACATTTAGTATTTGTAATGTTATTAATATTATGCCACCTATTACTATTGCTACATAACAGTCAAATATTAGAATCATTTGAATTAATAATATTCGAAATCTCTATTTAGAGTTAATGGTTTAAGTCTAACAGTCAACAATTATAGCTGAATATATGTTAAAATTACATAACAAATAAAAGTTACATGGTTATTTTTATAATAATACCTATTATATATAAAAAAAAAATGAGAATTATAACTATGTAACATTTTGTAATAATGACATTAATTTCTGCATAGTTTTTTTATAGAATGCTTTATTTTTCAAATACATTGTTCATGGAGTGTAAAAAAAAAAGTGTTAAAAGAGACTAATTGTAAGTTATAACTACTCGTAGATAACATTTCATAATAATGGCATTAATTTTTAAAAATTTATATACAAAATATATTAATAATCAGATTTTCACATACAATAGAGAATTCTAAATTGGTATTTTAATATTAAAATATGAAGAATTATATATACTTACTTTTTATATTCCAATTCTCGTCTGCAAACATTAAAACAATATCACAAACGGAATCTTCTTGTTTACACCAATTATTTTCAGTGGTTGAAGAATTTGAAGATACTTTAGTAGTGTATAGTAAACAAATAAATTTATCAAAAGAATATTTTAAACTAAATTCATCTAGAATATCAATTTTAACAATACGATATGCTGTAAATCAATATAAGTTTACCACAAATTTTAAAACTTATATAATTTTACTAAGAAATATAAATGACTTACAATTTTTGTTCGATAAAATTACTTTAAGACAATTTTGGAATAGACAAGCTCGACATGTTATATATTTTTTGAATAATGTTAAACCGGATTATGTTTTTAAAATATGTTGGGAACATTACATTATTAATGTTATTCTTGTTAAGGATAATAGAAATATTTATACATATTTTCCTTACAAAAATAGACGATGTGGAATGGTTATTCAAAGTGAAATAATCGCTAAATGTAATGAAAACAATTTAAAGATACTCTTTCCAGAAAAGGTTCCTCTATATTTAAACAATTGTAAAGTACGAGTTTCTGCTCTAGAAAGTGAATTAGTAAGAAACGTAAATGGTAACAAAAATAAAGCTGACGACGTTGGTTTAGAAGTTATTATTATCTATACAATTTTAAAATCGTTGAAAGTAAATACATCTTTCACTCAAATTCCAATAAAAATGACAGGTTTAAAAAGTAATGATTTAGCATTAAATAAATCTGTAGTGGAAAATGTTGCAGTTATTTACCAACTTCTTCGTGTTAATGAGGCAGATGTAACTTTTGGTGCAACAGCACCCAGATATCGATTTAACACTTATTTTGATTATGCATATCCGCATATTACAGATACGTTTGTTTTCTGGATACCAGCTCCAGAATTAGTACCTAAATGGAGAAATATTATTAATATTTTTCAGCCATTAATGTGGGGTTTAATCATTGTTCAGACATTTATTATTGGTATAGTTTGGAGATTATTAGCATCTTCAATAGAAAATATTAACTTTAGACGACTTCTAACAAGTATTTTAAACTCCTGGTATGTTTTACTCCAAGGAAGTATTAATTCGCCAAAAGTAAGGTCTCTCAGAATTGTTTACATTCTTTGGTGTTTAGCTTCTTTAATATTATACGCTAGTTTTACATCTAAACTTGTCAGTAATTTAACTAAGCCTGCATATGAACATGGAATTAATAATATTCAAGAATTGGTCAATTCACCGATGAATTTCTCTTATAATTTGTATGCTACTCAACCTTTTACAAATAAGTTTGCTCCTTCATTTGAAAAACAGATCATAGAAAAAAGTCAAATATGCAATCATATTTTATTGTGTACAGAAAAATTTACAATTTATCGAAATTTTTCTTGGTTTGAGAAAAGATTAACAATGCAGACATTAATACAGCAACAATTTATTGACGCTAATGGAAAAGAAGAATTTATCGAAGTATCTGGATTTGAAGTGATGAGCTTTTATAGGTAATTTAACAGAACAATATGACAGATATCGTTAATGTAAATGAAACAAAAGTTGTATAAATAATATATATTTTATAGATACAATTTTCAAAAAGGATATCCATTAATAAACAGAATAAATGTACTGCTAAGACGATTACATGAAAATGGGCTAATAGCAAAATGGACTAATGATATAAAACAAAGCAAAATAACAAATTCCATTAAATTAAATATGACTTTAGTAACCGAAAATGATTCAAATACAACATTGACAATTAATCACTTACAATTTGCTTTTTATATACTTATTTTCGGAGTAGTAATATCTGTTCAAGTATTTTTGTTCGAAATCATATATATTCAAATTAAACATTTGCAAAATAAAAATTTAATAAAAATATTTAAAACAAAAATTAGAACTATTTAAAGAATATTTATTTATATCAAATTTATTATTTTAATTTTCCGAGTGATTTTATTTTGCAGTGTTGCCAATTTTGTACTTAAAATATACTTAACTAAAATAATTTAATCTATTAAGAGCCGATTGTTTTAAAGTTAACTTTCTCTCAGGTTAACTTAGCAACTGACCAATAAAATAATAATTTATTGACTAAGTTAACGACATTTTTGAGTCAAAAGATGTCAGACAATCAGGCAGACACCATTTTATTTTTATAATATTATGGATTATGTATCACATATAGTATATAATAAAAATAATGTATAAATTATTATTATTCAAATAATATTTATTGATTATGTAACAGGGCAGGTATAAACCATATGGTTGTTGTAACTTGATACATATTTCTGAAACTACGTAATTTTTGTATCTATTAGTTTTGGCCTAGTGACAGATTTATGTATCAGGGTTCGTGGCCAATCCCTTGCCATTTCAAGATATTACCATTGAATATATAATCTTGTTTGAAGTATTTTGAAGTATTTTAGTTTTTGCTGTAACTTTCGAAAAGTGTTAAGTTAGTTATTACTTCGCTGAAAGTTTATATTTGTAATTTATATTTCGCTTTTGTTTTTTTTTGTATATTCCTGTAATTTGTGTGTTTCTATGTCGTTAATTAAAGTTTAAATAATAGCACAATTAATGGAATTAATTGATCACTACCTTTGCGCACGCTCCCTTAAAGTTATTAAATATATGCTAACCGCTTTTCGTGTTACAATCATGCAGGTCACATCATATTTCAAAAATACAAATTATATAATTAATTATTTACATGAATTAAGAAAAATATTGTTGAAGTAATTTTTTATAAATTCAATTTTTGTTTAAGTGTTATCTTAAAACATCTTTGGGAACTTTTGCTAGAAATGTAAATGTTTCCAGAGAAGCCCGTTTGAGTATATACAATGCAGTTTTGATGCCTACGTTGATGTATGGTAGTGAATGTTGGGTTTGGTTGCAAAAGCATAAACGAAAAATGACTGCTGTGGAAATGAGATTTTTACGTGGGGTATGTGGTGTAAATGGGAGAGATCGGGTGAAATTGAAAAAAATGTTGTAGCAAAAGTTGCCTCGTGTTAGAGTCAGTTAAGATAGTTCGGACATGTTGAGCGAATGTCTAATGAACGTTTGGTTAAAAGGATTTATTAAAGATTTATTTATTAAGATAAATTAGAACATGTTTTTATTAATTTAATTACTTTCATTAATATGCAACCAAAAGCATTAATCAGAAATTTGTTTTCAGTAATAACATTTGAAATATTGCACTAGTTGTTTTTTAATTGTATTCGAATTTGATATATGTAATATGTCAAAATAGTTAAATTTATTTATTAAACAATCGCAAAATTAATTTTTATATTTCTTGTCAAAATATTTTCTTTATTAATATTATGTAATACGATATTACCAACGCGATGAAAAAGTACTTATGTATGTAATATTATAGTTTTTTAGTATAAAGTTATTTTTTAGTAAATTTACAAAACTTCAATAAATATGCTGTCAGGAATATCCCATTAACAGCTAAAATTTGTTTAGTATTGTAATATTATTGTTGGTATAATTGCATACATTTCTAAATTTAAATAAAAGATGTATTTTGAAATGAATGAATATTTTATTAACATTATTACACAAAATATGTACTAATTGTAAGTCTCATTATTTTCAAAATAAGCGAGTTAAGTTTCAGCACAAGAATCATTCTGAAAATATTTATTTAAAATCATAAAATCTTCTTAAATTGCGTTTTTTCGAAAAACAAATCTTCAGCAATATTTTTAAGTAGGATTTTCTAATTCGTAAAAAATCTTAAATCTTAAAAATATGCAAACTGACCTGCTTTAATGTTCTGGCACTAAAGTTTATATATTTTTTACTTTATAAATTTTATTGTCTTTTAATTTATAGTTAAAAGTCAATTGGATTTATATTTGAATCCAGTTTTTTTTACTAATAAACAGTAAGTGGAATACATATAAAATTTGTTATGTCATTAGCAAGATAAATGTATTACAACTATTACTACATTAGTGCTAAATATGTAATTTTAGTACATGAATCATCAATCAAATAAAAATTATTGGTTATTATTATAATACTTATAATAAAAAGTGACTAAATATATTATGTTTCATAATAATCGCATTAATTTATAAAAATTTATATATAAAATATATTAACAATCAGATTTTCAAATATAATAGAGAATGTAAAATTGGTATTTTAATATTAAAACATGAAGAATTTTATATACTTATTGTTTATATTCAAATTCTCGACTGCAAACATTAAAACAATATCACAAACGGAATCTCCTTGTTTACACCAATTATTTTCAGTGGTTGAAGATTTTGAAGATACTTTAATATTGTATAGTAACCAAATAAATTTATCAAAAGAATATTTTAAACTAAATTCATCTAAAATATCAATTTTAACAATTCAAAATGCTACAAATCAATACAGGTTTACCGCAAATTTTAAAACTTATATAATTTTACTAGCTAATATATATAACTTACAATTTTTGTTTGATAAAACTACTTTAAAACCATTTTGGAATAGACAAGCTCGACATGTAATCTATTTCTTGAATAATGCTAATCCGGATAATATTTTTAAAATATGTTGGGAACATTACATTATCAATGTTATTGTTGTTAATGATAATAGAAATATTTATACATATTTTCCATACGAAAATAGACGATGTGGAATGATTATTCAAAGTGAAATAATTGCTAAATGTAATGAAAACAATTTAAAGATACTTTTTCCAGAAAAGGTTCCTTTATATTTAAACAATTGTAAAGTACGAGTTTCTGCTCTAGAAAGTGTATTAGTAAGAAACGTAAATGGTAACAAAAATAGAGCTGATGACGTTGGTTTAGAAGTTATTATTATCTACACAATCTTAAAATCGCTAAAAGTAAATGCATCTTTCACTCAAATTCCAATAAGATTTACAGGTTTAAAAAGTTATGAATTAGCATTAAATAAATCTGAACTGCCAAATGTTGCAGTTATTTACCAACTACTTCGTGTTAATAAGACAGATATAAGTTTTGGTGCAACACAACCCAGAAATCTTTTTTACAATTATTTTGATTATGCATATCCGCATATTACAGATGCGTATGTTTTCTGGATACCAGCTCCAGGATTAGTACCTAAATGGAGAAATATTATCAATATTTTTCAGCCATTAATGTGGGGTTTAATCATTGCTCAGACATTTATTATTGGTATAATTTGGAGATTGCTAGCATCTTCAACAGAAAATATTAACTTCAAACGACTTCTAACAAGTATTTTAAACTCCTGGTATGTTTTACTCCAAGGAAGTATTAATTCGCCAAAAGTAAGCTCCCTCAGGATTGTTTACATTCTTTGGTGTTTATCTTCTTTAATATTATACGCTAGTTTTACTTCTAAACTTGTCAGTAATTTAACTAAGCCTGTGTATGAACATGGAATTAATAATATTCATGAATTGGTCAATTCACCGATGAATTTGTCTATTAATTTTTATGCCAGCAAACCGATTTTAAATGGGTTTTCTTTTTCATTTGAAAAACATATCGCAGAAGGTCATATATGCACGTATATTTTATCATGTACAAAACAATTTACAATTTATCGAAATTTTTCGTGGTTTGACAAAAGATTAACAATGCAGACATTAATACAGCAACAGTTTATTGACGCTAATGGAAAAGAAGAATTTATCGAAGTATCTGGATTTGAAGTGATGAGCTTTTTAAGGTAATTTAACACAACAATATGACAGATATCGTTAATGTAAATGACACAAAAGTTGCATGAATAATTTATATGTTATAGATACAATTTTCGAAAAGGATATCCATTGATAAACAGAATAAATGTACTGCTAAGACGATTACATGAAAATGGGCTAATAGCAAAATGGACTAATGATATAAAACAAAGCAAAATAACAAATTCTATTAAAATAAATATGACTTCAGTGACCGAAAATGATTCAAATACAACATTGACAATTAATCACTTACAATTTGCTTTTTATATACTTATTTTCGGAGTAGTAATATCTGTTCAAGTATTTTTGTTCGAAATCATATATTTTCAAATTAAACATTTGCGAAATAAATTTTTTATGAAAATATGTAAAACAAAAATTAGAACTATTTAAAGAATATTTTTCATATCAAATTTATTATTTTAATTTTCCGAGTGATTTCATTTTGCAGTGTTGCCAATTTTGTAATTAAAATATACCTAACTAAAATAATTTAATCCATTAAGAGCCGATTGTTTTAAAGTTAACTTTCTCTCAGGTTAACTTAGCAACTGACCAATAAAAACAGTTGACAATTTAGTGCCCTAGTTAACTTATTGACTAAGTTAACGACGTTTTTGAGTCATAAGATGTCAGACAAACAGGCAGACACCATTTTATTATTTATACATATAGTATATAATAAAAATAATGTATAAATTATTATTATTCAAATAATATTTATTGATTATGTAACAAGACAGGTATAGACTATGTGGTTGTTGTAACTTGATACATATTTCTGAAACTACCTAATTTTTATATCTATTAGTTTTGGCCTATTGACAGATTTATGTATCAGGGTTCGTGACCAACCATTTGCCATTTCAAGATATTTCTTGGAAATGTTTTGAAGTATTTTAGTTTTTGCTGTAACTTTCGAAAAAGTCACAATTTTAGTTTTTGAGTTAAGTCGGTTTTTCTTAGAGTGCCAGAGGCCTCTAGATCGCTTTAGTTATTTGTTATTACTTCGCTGAAAGTATATATTTGTAATTTATATTTCGCTTTTGTTTTTTTTTGTATATTCCTGTAATTTGTGTGTGTTTTTATGTCATTAATTAAAGTTCAAATAATAGCACAATTAATGGAATTAATTTATCACTACCTTTACGCACCCTCCCTTAAAGTTATTAAATATATGCTAACCGCTTTTCGTATTACAATCATGCAGGTCAACTCATATTTCAAAAATACAAATTATATATTTAATTATTTACATGAATTAAGAAGAATATTGTTGAAATATTTTTTTATAAATCCAATTTTTGTTTAAGTGTTATCTTAAAACATCTGAAAAAATAAATGATTAAAATTGAAACATTAATGAGAACAAACAAAAATATAGTAAAACTAGCTGGCCCGGCAAACGTTGTCTTGCCTTTATTTTAATGTGTATATTAAATTTTTTATGAATTTTTTTGTATTACAAGAAAAAATCAATTACATTTCTCATATTATAATTATTTTCAATTTATTTGGAATCAATTTCTTTCACACTTTTCTATATTTTTCCTGGAGCCCCCGGGGGGGAGGAGGGACTACGCCCCCCAGGGCCCTAGAATCCTTTGCGGGAGTGTACTCAACAACTTTCCAAAGTTGCAAATTTATTTATTTATTTTTATTTTATTGAGTTTGGCTAAACGGAACCCCATTGATCAGCTATCGACCGGGGTTAAAAAATATAAAATGCTATTAAAAAGTAGGGGTTGGTGGTAGGAGGGTAAAAATTTAGGACTAATTTTTTTAATGGCACATCATAAAAAAATAACCAAAAAAAAATTTGTCCAAAAAATGAAAAATTTTTTTTAGGGTGAGCCACCCTTAACACTTAGGGGTATAAAAATTAGTTATAAACCTATTCTCATACCTACTGAATATACATATAAAATTTCATCAAAATCGGTCAAGCCGTTTCGGAGGAGTATAAACACTAAAACTGTGACACAAGAATTTTATATATTAAATAAATTAATTTAATAAACTTTATTGATAAATTAGAACATGTTTTTATTAATTTAATTACTTTCATTAATATGCAACCAAAAATATTAATTAGAAATTTGTTTTCACTAATAACATTTGAAATATTGTACTATTTTTTTTATTTAATTGTATTCAAATTTGATATATTTAATATGTCAAAATAGTTAAATTTATTTATTAAACAATCGCAAAAGTAATTTTTATATTTCTTTTCAAAATATTTCCTTTATTATTATTAATATTATGTAATACGATATTACCTATTATGTATGTAATATTACAGTTTTTTAGTAAAGTTTTTTTTAGTAAATTTACAAAACTTCAATAAATATGCTGTCAGGAATATCCCATTAACAGCTAAAATTTGTTTAGTTTTGTAATATTATTGTTGGTATAATTGCATACATTTCTAAATTTAAATAAAGGATGTATTTTGAAATGAATGAATATTTTATTAACATTATTACACGAAATATGTACTAATTGTAAGACTCATTATTTTCAAAATAAGCAAGTGAAGTTTCAGCACAAAAATCATTCTGAAAATGTTTATTTAAAATCATAAAATCATCTTAAATTGCGTTTTTTCGAAAAACAAATCTTCAGCAATAATTTTAAGTATGATTTTCTAATTCGTAAAAAATCTTAAATCTTATAAATTGCAAACTGACCTGCTTTAATGTGCTGGCACTAAAGTTTATATATTTTTTGGTTTATAAATTTTGTTTTTTAATTTATAGTTAAAAGTCAATTGGATCTATATTTGAATCCAGCTTTTTTTTACTAATAAACAGTAAGTGGAATACATATAAAATTTGTTATGTCATTAGCAAGATAAATGTATTACAACTATTACTACATTAGTGCTAAATATGTAATTTTAGTACATGAATCATCAATCAAATAAAAATTATTGGTTATTATTATAATACTTATAATAAAAAGTGACTAAATATATTATGTTTCATAATAATCGCATTAATTTATAAAAATTTATATATAAAATATATTAACAATCAGATTTTCAAATATAATAGAGAATGTAAAATTGGTATTTTAATATTAAAACATGAAGAATTTTATATACTTATTGTTTATATTCAAATTCTCTACTGCAAACATTAAAACAATATCACAAACGGAATCTCCTTGTTTATACCAATTATTTTCAGTGGTTGAAGATTTTGAAGATACTTTAATATTGTATAGTAACCAAATAAATTTATCAAAAGAATATTTTAAACTAAATTCTTCTAAAATATCAATTTTAACAATTCAAAATGCTACAAATCAATACAGGTTTACCGCAAATTTTAAAACTTATATAATTTTACTAGCTAATATATATAACTTACAATTTTTGTTTGATAAAACTACTTTAAAACCATTTTGGAATAGACAAGCTCGACATGTAATCTATTTCTTGAGTAATGCTAATCCGGATAATATTTTTAAAATATGTTGGGAACATTACATTATCAATGTTATTGTTGTTAATGATAATAGAAATATTTATACATATTTTCCTTACGAAAATAGCCGATGTGGAATAATTATTCAAAGTGAAATAATTGCTAAATGTAATGAAAACAATTTAAAAATACTTTATCCAGAAAAGGTTCCTTTATATTTAAACAATTGTAAAGTACGAGTTTCTGCTCTAGAAAGTGTATTAGTAAGAAACGTAAATGGTAACAAAAATAGAGCTGATGACGTTGGTTTAGAAGTTATTATTATCTATACAATCTTAAAATCGCTAAAAGTAAATACATCTTTCACTCAAATTCCAATAAGATTTACAGGTTTAACAAGTAATGATTTAGCATTAAATAAATCTGAACTGCGAAATGTTGCAGTTATTTACCAACTACTTCGTGTTAATAAGACAGATATAAGTTTTGGTGCAACAGAACCCAGAAATCTTTTTTACAATTATTTTGATTATGCATATCCGCATATTACAGATGCGTATGTTTTCTGGATACCAGCTCCAGGATTAGTACCTAAATGGAGAAATATTATCAATATTTTTCAGCCATTAATGTGGGGTTTAATCATTGCTCAGACATTTATTATTGGTATAATTTGGAGATTGCTAGCATCTTCAACAGAAAATATTAACTTCAAACGACTTCTAACAAGTATTTTAAACTCCTGGTATGTTTTACTCCAAGGAAGTATTAATTCGCCAAAAGTAAGCTCCCTCAGGATTGTTTACATTCTTTGGTGTTTATCTTCTTTAATATTATACGCTAGTTTTACTTCTAAACTTGTCAGTAATTTAACTAAGCCTGTGTATGAACATGGAATTAATAATATTCATGAATTGGTCAATTCACCGATGAATTTGTCTATTAATTTTTATGCCAGCAAACCGATTTTAAATGGGTTTTCTTTTTCATTTGAAAAACATATCGCAGAAGGTCATATATGCACGTATATTTTATCATGTACAAAACAATTTACAATTTATCGAAATTTTTCGTGGTTTGACAAAAGATTAACAATGCAGACATTAATACAGCAACAGTTTATTGACGCTAATGGAAAAGAAGAATTTATCGAAGTATCTGGATTTGAAGTGATGAGCTTTTTAAGGTAATTTAACACAACAATATGACAGATATCGTTAATGTAAATGACACAAAAGTTGCATGAATAATTTATATGTTATAGATACAATTTTCGAAAAGGATATCCATTGATAAACAGAATAAATGTACTGCTAAGACGATTACATGAAAATGGGTTAATAGCAAAATGGACTAATGATGTAAAACAAAGCAAAATAACAAATTCCATTAAAATAAATATGACTTCAGTGACCGAAAATGATTCAAATACAACATTGACAATTAATCACTTACAATTTGCTTTTTATATACTTATTTTCGGAGTAGTAATATCTGTTCAAGTATTTTTGTTCGAAATCATATATTTTCAAATTAAACATTTGCAAAATAAAAATTTAATAAAAATATCTAAAACAAAAATTAGAACTATTTAAAGAATTGTCAATTTTGTACTTAAAATATACCTAACTAAAATAATTAAGCCCATTAAGAGCCGATTGTTTTAAAGTTAACACTCTCGCTGTCGTTAACTTGGCAACTGACCAATATATGGGGTGCTTCAAAAACAGTTGGAAATTTAGTTGACTTACTGCCTAAATTAACAACGTTTTTGAGTCTATGTCAGACCAGTACAGACAGCAGACACCATTTTATTTTCATAATATTATAGATTATGTATCACATGTAGTATATAATAAAAATAATGTATAAATTATTATTATTCAAATAATATTTATTGATTATACAGGTCACATCATATTTCCAAAATACAACAGAAATACAAATTATAAGTTTAATTATTTACATATTTTAAGAAGAATATTGTTGAAATAATTTTTTATAAATAAAATTTTTTTTAGTGTTATCTGAAGATATCTGAAAAAAATAAATGATTAAATTGAAACATTAATAAACAAAGCAAAATATAGTAAAATAAATTAATTTAATAGACATGATTAATAAATTAGAACATGTTTTTAATAATTTAATTATTTTCATTATAAAATATGAAACCAAAAACATTAATCAGAAATTTGTTTTCACTAATAACATTTGAAATATTGCACTATTTTTTTTTTTAATTATACTCGATTTTGATATATTTAATATGTCAAAATAGTTAAATTTATTAATTAAACAATCGCAAAACTAATTTTTATATTTCTTGTCAAAATATTTGCTTTATCAATATTATGAAATACATTTTTACTTTATAGAAAGCTATATACATATAAAGGTGTTCACAAAAGAACATTTTTTTTCGCATACTCCCTAAAAATATTCTAAAACATAAAAAAAATAATATTTTTTTTTATTTAAAAACATCTTTGAAAGACTGAAAAGTCTCAATCTTGACAAAGTTTACGATTTGTTTCAGATTTGTTTAGATTTTGATTAATTTTAGCACGTACATATATAAAATATATAAGAGGAGGAAAAATATTTAAACTTAGAATATAAAACGCAGAATACCTTTTTACTACACTTTTCTATATATATCATTTCTATAACCTGAAAATTTATTAAAATAAATCGACTTTAGGTTTATGTTTTGTATTAATATTTATTAATAATCGACGTTTCGACGAACTCAACGTCCGTCTTCATCAGGAAACTTGAGTTATAGTATCTTCATGATGTGAAATTCGAAGATACTATAATTATTACAAGACCAATCAATATTAACAGTAGACTGATAAAAGAAGCAATAAAAATTGAAGATAACATTAATCACTGTGAAAACACTGATTTAAATAAAATTTAGCTTCCATTAATAAAAATTTTATAAAATTGGTATGATCTAATTACTTATTTGTTACCTAGTAACTTGTTTCTATGTTCTATTTATTTACTGTAAATCAGTTTTCTTGATGAAGACGGATGTTGAGTTTGTCGAAACGTTGATTATCAATAAATATTAATACAGAACTAAAACCTGAAACCGTTTTATTTTAATATAATGAGTTCTGTAAGATTTTTTACTATATTGAAAATTTGTTTTCTAACTTTAATAATTATATAAAGCGTTTTATCTAACGTTCTAAAAAATCCGGTTATTACAAAAATACTTACTTATTAAACATCTTCACGTTGGCAGACCATATCATCTTCATTTAAAATTTTATTATCTCTAAGCATTGTAGAACGATAAGATATGCAAGAAGAATCAGCTAACATTATTGAACAAATTATTATAATTAGAAATACAATTGCGTACTTTTGCATTGTGAATTTTCGTATAATCGAATAAGAAATACAAGTACTAATAAATAAGTGTAATAAAATTATTTATACTTATATAAGAAATTATTTATAATTTGTTAATGTTGTAAAACAGTAAACAAGTTATTTTTATTGCAAATATGTATTATTTGTTATTTACTAAATAACATTTATTTTATAAACTTGAAATTGCTTGACCATTACAAATAAAATATACTGTTATTCAAAACTTTATTATATAGTATTAAAAAAATTGAAATTTTTTATTGCATAAAAAAATAAGTAACTTAAAAACTTAATTAAGTATAACAAAATTCATTTTTTGTTGTTAATTTACTACAAAGCAGAAATAATTCATTTTTTTTTTTGTTTTTTTTCTATAAACATGAAAAATAAAAAATTAGCTTACTTAACCTGACAAAAAATTTTCAAATCCTAGTGATTTTTGGAAAAAATATGGATTATTCTATATTTCTGCGACATACATATCTTACAATTAACATATTGTTAACATTAAAAACATGATATATATTTAGTCAGTGGCGCAACCAAGGAGCCCCCCCCCCCCCCGCGGGTAAACAGAATTAGCACAATTTTTATTCGTTTAGTCATATATTCAGCAGGCACTTCTAACGCTACAATTATTTACCCCAAAATATTGAGCCAACATTCATTATTTTAAATCATTAATTATTCGATTCATGTAAGATAAAGTGGAAATTTAGTTAGTATTTGCTTTTTTTGCTTCTCCAAGATAAAAATTTTGCCCCCCCCCCCCCCCCTTAAGACAAAATCCTGGCTGCGCCACTGTATTTATCATTAACGTCAAATTTTAATATCAAATTAAACAGAACTTCTGTCTAAAGCTTTATTATTTTAATATAATGTGTTCTGAAAAATTTTACTATGTTATATTTTTAAAATAACAATATTAACAGTAGTGTTGGGACCCGGTGCTGGCTTGGCGACCACGAAACACTAGTTGTGTCTGTGGGCAAGTGCTCGAGTTCCTAAAAAAGGCGATGCGGCGTGTGTGCGGTGATGTAGCGAGCTAGTGGACTGTATTGCGGCGTAAATATGGAATAAGCGTGCGTAACTTGCTGAATAGAACTAATAAATGATATGCAAGAGGATGGATAAGGATCAGAGACGATCTTCACCTATCCGAGCGATAGATAGGGCTTGTACAAGAAGTGGTAGCTCTAGGAAGAAATGAGGAAGAGGTTGGCCCACAACTGAGGTATAGGAGTGCGGGACGGTAGGCGAGGTGAATTAAACCAATAACTTGTAGCAAGTCAAGTGTCAGCACAATTTCTGCACGATTGGAATGAGTAATGTAAAAGCAACTTACGTTTATATAATGTAGTACAGATCCGTAATGAATATGCGGTTAGATACCTTACAATTCAGCGTACGATTGTGTAGTTACTGAGAGCTTTCAGATGCGTGTACTTCAATTAACGTAAGCTTGGTGCTTCTGCGGTGCGTGTTTGGAGCTATGCGTGAATGTGTATAGATCGTCAGATCTTCAACGAGTGTTGAGCGAGAATTAGTGTTAATAAGCTTCCAAAACAATTAATAAAGCACAAATAAAGAAAAGAATCTGCAACTAAATATGAGAATAAATGTTGCAAATACAGCGATGCGAGCGTGAATGATAGATGCGAGTGATGCGACAATAATGTAAGCAAAATACATAAAATGCGTGATAATAATAGTACAAGCGCATAGAATTGGAATAACTCTATGCGTAACAGATATACAAGCGTTTGTAATTGTAAATAATATCATGTAAATCACAAAGAATAAAATATGTTGTACTTAACTGAATATTTGAGGTTAGTTCCAACACGTGTTTGGTAAAATATGCGGAAATGTGATATCTTGTACTTTACAATCAGTTAATCACAATTAATAGTAGAAATGATATACTTCTGCGTAATATGTGTAGAATAGCGGATGAAGCGAATATAATTTGATATAATAAGCAGCGTGCGAAAAGCGAAGCGTATATAAAATCATGCGTTTTCAAGCGAGCGATATATTTCAATACGTGTTGACAGAATCACACGACAAGTCGTCCGTATGCGAGAATAACGTAGCATAACTTGTGTGCTTAGTACAAACGACGTAGAATATAAATAATACTTGCTGCGAATGATAATTGATGAGATGAAATGTGCGTTGTTGTTCAACGGCACAGCGTGGAGATGTTGACTTGTTCACTGCCGGATATGGACTCTTACTGAATGCTTGCGTATGCGAAGCGAAACTAGTACTGAATGCGGGCGCCATACGAAGCTTGATAAGAATATGAAATGTGTTACGATTTGTACGCGCTAGTGGCCAACAGATGGAACTGCGGTCTTAACATGATAACGAAACTTGAACATTGAATTCAGACGCGTACATGCCAGCCACTTGCCAACAGATGGCAATGCCTGGTCTGAACATGCCGGCCGGCCAAAAACGGAGTTTTTTAGGATCACAAGAGTGGTCACAGTTTGACAACTGATCTTGTTAATACTCCAGAAGCGGTTCGGACTTGAGCTACTCTAGATACGTTATCTTCCTGGGTGAACCTTAATGATTCAAGCTAGCTTCCACTGAAGGGGAAGTAGTAGATCGTTTTGATGATCACGAGTTGATCAGGTTGAAGATTAACGGTAGAGCGTGTCCATTTTAATCTTTGCTGGAGTGTGTTGAAAGATTCGGCATGCCATAGGTTCCAAAATGATTGTAAGACATTTTGTAACAGGTGCCAGCGGCGTAGAGAATTGGTATTTGATTTTCGATATACATGATCTGGTAAGTTGCCCATATTAGGATTGATTCCAATAGGATGACAGCGGAAGCATTTGATGCATTGTAAAGAATAACTGCGAATCAGACGGCGAGCAGTTACAATCCAAAATCGGCGATTTAAAATTGCTTGAAGTGTTCTTGGCGATGGGTGAAGATATTCCTGATGATAATAATCGATAACAAGATCGGTTAAGCGATGATGCGATGGTAGCAGTATAGGGTGTTTATGAGAAACACTTAGGCTGTAGTTTCGACTTCTACCTACTACCTGTAACAATCCACTTTCGTCAAGAAATAGACTAAGTTGTTGAATCGGTTGAGAGCATAAAATTCCATTCTCAAATCTTGCGATGTCATCAGCGAATGCTTCACGTTGCGTAATTTTCACCCATGTGATATTGATTTTTGACGCTGATAGTGAAGGCGATGATATTGCTTCCTTTAATTTTAAACTTTTGTAAAATCTGGTGCCTAATGCAGTAAATCTTAACAGGTGATTCAAGTTGGAATATTGATGTAGAAGTGTATAGTCAGCAGGATTGTCTTCCGACGAAATATGATGCCACATATTTTGCAGAAGATTCTGTTGAAGTTGAGAAACTTGGCTGGTTACAAAAGTTTTCCATTTGTATGGTGGTGTCCGAACCCATGACAGAGTGATTGTAGAATCGGACGACGCTAAAATATTAAAGAAAGACAATGTTACGGTGTCTAACAAATATTTTATTAAGCGAGATAATAACAAGTGATTTTGTTCTAAGTAATCAGCAATATATTTGCAATATTCCAATTGTAAGTGACTGTCAGATGGTAGGCGACATTGAAAAATATTAAAACATCTAAGTGCGTTCGCGTATGAATTTCCTAACTTAGGAGGATATTCTTTAAGAAAGAGCGGAATTATATAGCGTCCTGATTCTAATCTTCTGTGTTGAGATGAAAAGATATTATTGGCTAGATGATCTAAATGTGACAGTGTAGCGATCGTGGCAGCGTCTTCACGTTCCGAAATTTCCGATAATGCTGGCGAAAACGGGTTCTGAACCGTCAAACATGTGATAACGGTTGATGCGGTTAGCGAACAGATTGGTCCAGAAACAATCCAACCCAATGAGGTTTCAATAGCGGTCGGACCATTCGCAGTGGTTTGCTTGTGACCAGTGAGAAGATTGAAGTATAGATCAGCACCAATTAACAATTCAATGGGCGCCGGTGTTACAAAGTCTGGATCAGCTAACTGTAGATGTTGAAATTGGCGAAGTAAATCGGAAGAAAGTTGCGCCTTTGGTAAATCTTGGATTATTTGCGAAACAATAATTGCGGAGAGCGTGTATGCTGATGAAGCGTTGTGCGAAGAGCATAGACAAATTGTTGTAGTGCCTCGAACGTTGTTCAGAGCTGTAGAGTTTCCAAATCCTGAAACGACGATATTTGCAGAATGTTTTGGTAATTGTAGACGATTGGAACAATTTTCAGCAATGTATGAAGATTCGCTTCCACTATCTAAGAGTGCACGTACTGAATGCCATGATCCTAGTGAATCTTGAATACGTACAATAGCTGTACCTAACAGAACTGCTGGAAATGCCGTGCTGTGCGACAGTGATGAAGTACGAGTTGTACCTGCTATCATAGGCATAGGAGAAGTTGACGGACTGTTGTTGATTGCGTTGTCCGCAACTTGCGGCTGACTTAAAGCGTTTGTTGACTTTTCAACTCGTTCAAAGTGCAGGAGCGTGTGATGTCGTTTATTGCATTTGCGACAGTTGAATTTTGATTTGCAAGTAGACGTAGCATGTATTGCTGATAAGCAGTTACGACAACAGTTGTTGGTGCGTATCATCTCAAATCGCTTGGTTGGTTCCATAGATTGAAACTTGAAACATTTGTACAGTGCATGCGGATTGGAACAAGCGATACACTTACTTGTGTTTACAGTTGATACAAATGATGATGTGTTGAATGTCGTGCGATTTGTATTGAGTGATGTGCGATTTGTCTTAAATGACGTGCGATTTGTCTGATCGGAGGATCGTGATGTATCTGCTTGAGTGAGTGGTTTGTCAATACATTGCCACTGCTGAGATTGTATAAATTTATCTAAAAAATCTAAGAAATCAGAGAGATTAGGTAAATTATCTTTAGATAAATTGCGTTCAAAGCTGTTGCGAATTTTTGTGTCGAGTTTAGTGAGCAGAATAAAAGTTAATACTGGACTCCATTCATCGACAGGTTCGTGGTTTGCCCTTAATGCTTCAGTGTGCTCTCTGATTGCAGCAATGAATGTTGTGGCGTGATCATAAGTCATTGGAATTGGCTTTGGCAATTCTATTAGCGTTTGAATATGATAATATGATATCAATCTTCTTTGAGCATAGCGATCAGTTAATAATTTAATAGCGATCGAGTAATTATCATCTGTGAGCGATAAGTTCTTGATTAAAGCGAGCGGTTCTCCTTTTACAATAGATTTTAAATATTGGAATTTTTGAACTGGTCGTAGACTGTCATTGTCATGGACGGAGCTGCAAAATATATCAAAAAACGAGTTCCAATTAGCGATCTCACCAGAAAATTGAGGTAAATCCAATTTCGGAAGTTTTGCGTGCGTGTATGACTGTGACAACGTCTGCGATATGAATGCGGTGTTTGCAACGCTGGTATCCAGAGCCGGTTGCTCGTAGAATGGAGGTTGCGTGAATGCTGCTTGTATGACACGTACAGAATCCATGAAGTCATTATATTCAGCGTAAAGCTGATCCTGTTTGGTAGTGTTGCTTGGATGAATCATGATTTGAGTGTGATGGTCTTCAAACTCACGAATGCGTTTCGGAAGCAACTTAAACTGGGAGCGTGCTTCTGTGACCTTTTGTGGATCTGCAGCCTGTGTGATTAGAGACTGTAGATTGTCTACAAACAGTTGACAAAACTTGCGGCGTACAGACGGAGCTAGTAACTCAGTCATGATGAGAATGTAATGCGAATTGCGATTTGAATAAAATATAGCGATATAGATGCGTTGGCTTCGTATGAGCGTGCGATGCGAGTTGCGGTTTGAATAAAAGAAAATAGAAATATAAATGCGTTGGCTTCGTATGAGCGTGCGTTGCGAGTTCTTGTAGAACTTGAATATGCGTTTGTTGCGTTAGCTGCTGATGAGCTAGTGAAGCGTGTTCTAGGTGAACGTGAATATGCGTTTGTTGCGTTAGCTGCTGATGAGCGAATTAAGCGTGTTCTTGTTGAACGTGATATGCGTTTGCTGCTGATGAGCGAATGAGGCGTGTTCTAGGTGAACGTGAATGCGTTTGCTGCAGATGAGCAAGTGATGCGAGTTCTAGATGAACGTGATTGCGTTTGCTGCAGATGAGCAAGTGATGCGAGTTCTAGATGAACGTGATTAGCGTTTGCTACTGATGAGCGAATAAAGCGTGTTCGTGTTGAACGTGAGATGCGTTTGCTGCTGATGAGCGAGTGATGCGAGTTCTAGATGAACGTGAATGCGTTTGCTGCAGATGAGCAAGTGATGCGAGTTCTAGATGAACGTGAATGCGGTTGCTACTGATGAGCGAATGAAGCGTGTTCTAGGTGAACGTGAATATGCGTTTGCTGCAGATGAGCAAGTGATACCAGTTCTTGTTGAACGTAGTATATGCGGTTGCTACTGATGAGCGAGTGATACCAGTTCTTGTTGAACGTAGTATTTGCGGTTGCTACTGATGAGCGAGTGATACGAGTTCGAGTTGAACGTCATATATGCGGTTGCTGCTGATGAGCTAGTGAGGCGTCAGCTGATGTGCATTGTATGTGCACAGCGTGGCGACAGCGAAGCGAATTGCGTTTAGAATGTAATGTTGCGTAAAGATAGCGTTTGATCATGTTCAGAGCGCAAATGATCAATGATGAAGACACGTCAAACGAGTTGTGACTTGCCTAGCGGCTATCGAAGGTTCGAATGATGGTGCACACGTAGCGTAGGTTGTAACCTGCCCGTTCGGTGCAAAGATTCAAATGATGGGGCACACGTCAACAGGTTGTGACTTGTCCATCCAATGATCGTAGGTCCAAATGATGGGGCACACGTCACTAGGGTTGTGACCCGCCCATCCGGCTCGAAGGACCAAATGTTGGGACCCGGTGCTGGCTTGGCGACCACGAAACACTAGTTGTGTCTGTGGGCAAGTGCTCGAGTTCCTAAAAAAGGCGATGCGGCGTGTGTGCGGTGATGTAGCGAGCTAGTGGACTGTATTGCGGCGTAAATATGGAATAAGCGTGCGTAACTTGCTGAATAGAACTAATAAATGATATGCAAGAGGATGGATAAGGATCAGAGACGATCTTCACCTATCCGAGCGATAGATAGGGCTTGTACAAGAAGTGGTAGCTCTAGGAAGAAATGAGGAAGAGGTTGGCCCACAACTGAGGTATAGGAGTGCGGGACGGTAGGCGAGGTGAATTAAACCAATAACTTGTAGCAAGTCAAGTGTCAGCACAATTTCTGCACGATTGGAATGAGTAATGTAAAAGCAACTTACGTTTATATAATGTAGTACAGATCCGTAATGAATATGCGGTTAGATACCTTACAATTCAGCGTACGATTGTGTAGTTACTGAGAGCTTTCAGATGCGTGTACTTCAATTAACGTAAGCTTGGTGCTTCTGCGGTGCGTGTTTGGAGCTATGCGTGAATGTGTATAGATCGTCAGATCTTCAACGAGTGTTGAGCGAGAATTAGTGTTAATAAGCTTCCAAAACAATTAATAAAGCACAAATAAAGAAAAGAATCTGCAACTAAATATGAGAATAAATGTTGCAAATACAGCGATGCGAGCGTGAATGATAGATGCGAGTGATGCGACAATAATGTAAGCAAAATACATAAAATGCGTGATAATAATAGTACAAGCGCATAGAATTGGAATAACTCTATGCGTAACAGATATACAAGCGTTTGTAATTGTAAATAATATCATGTAAATCACAAAGAATAAAATATGTTGTACTTAACTGAATATTTGAGGTTAGTTCCAACACGTGTTTGGTAAAATATGCGGAAATGTGATATCTTGTACTTTACAATCAGTTAATCACAATTAATAGTAGAAATGATATACTTCTGCGTAATATGTGTAGAATAGCGGATGAAGCGAATATAATTTGATATAATAAGCAGCGTGCGAAAAGCGAAGCGTATATAAAATCATGCGTTTTCAAGCGAGCGATATATTTCAATACGTGTTGACAGAATCACACGACAAGTCGTCCGTATGCGAGAATAACGTAGCATAACTTGTGTGCTTAGTACAAACGACGTAGAATATAAATAATACTTGCTGCGAATGATAATTGATGAGATGAAATGTGCGTTGTTGTTCAACGGCACAGCGTGGAGATGTTGACTTGTTCACTGCCGGATATGGACTCTTACTGAATGCTTGCGTATGCGAAGCGAAACTAGTACTGAATGCGGGCGCCATACGAAGCTTGATAAGAATATGAAATGTGTTACGATTTGTACGCGCTAGTGGCCAACAGATGGAACTGCGGTCTTAACATGATAACGAAACTTGAACATTGAATTCAGACGCGTACATGCCAGCCACTTGCCAACAGATGGCAATGCCTGGTCTGAACAAGTAGATTTATAAGAAAAGCAGTAGAAATTTATAAAGAAAAAGATAACATAAGTCACTGTAAAGTTGGCGTCCATTAATTAAAAATTTAATTTTATAATCTTATTACTTATAAAAAAAAACTTATATTTTGCTATCTAGTAACTTGTTTCTATGTTCTGAATATTTACTGTAAATATTATTTATATCTTTTTTCCTGATTATGATGTAGGTACGTTGAATACGGCGATTATTAATAAATATTAATACAGGACTAAAGCCGTTTTATACTAATATAATGGGTTCTGAAAGATTTCTTACTATGTCATATTTTTATAATAACAATATTAACAGCAGATTTATAAGAGAAGCAATAGAAATTTATAAAGAAAAAGATAACATTAATCACTGTGAAGTGGCACTGATTTAAATAAAATTTGACGTTTTTTAATTAAAAATTTAATTTTATGATCTAGTTACTTATTTTGTTATGTAGTAACTTGTTTCTATTCAATTTATTTAATTTGTATCTTTTTCTTGGTGAAGAAATACGGTGAGTTCGTCGAAACGTCGATTATTAATAAATATTAATACAGAACTATAACCTAAAGCCGTTTTATATTATATTTAACATGTTTATATTTGACAGTAAAATCTTTCAATTTTATGCAAATATATGCATGTATAACTAAACAATACGATATTTATCTTATTATATTGTAAACAAACTAATAAAATAGTCATTTAATTTTATTATTATTATACATTTAATATTAAAATTTAATTTTATATTATGTTATTGAATTATTATGTTATTTCCTCTTATACATTTATCTGAAAGTTTGCTTTCATTTATAGCAATAAATTATTATAAACGTCAGTTTCTGAATAATGCTTTCCAAATGTTTACATTATATGAAAACATATATTTTGATAAATACAGCAATAAATTAACGAAAAAGACAAATATAAATTTTGATTTGCAATTATCAAATCATTCATTTGCTATAACTTGTATCGAAATTAACTATGAAGATCTTAACCGTATCTTTTGTACTAATATTGCTGACACTTGATACAATTTGCGTCAATGCTTTACCGAAAATAAAGAAAACAACAACAACAGAAAAAGAATCTAATACTACTACAGAACAAACAACCGAGTTTACTACGGAAACTACAACGATTTCCAATGATACGACAGAAGAAACCACAAAGAAAGCTGGAAAATCATCGTGGCGAGCTATGGCACAGGAAAATTCCAAACCAATTTTAGATTTTGCAAAATTACAAATAGCTTTAAATGTAACTACTACAACAGATAATTCTAGGAAAGATATAATAGCGAGAACATTGAGTAAAATTGAGAAACGTGCAGCACAAGAAATTCTCAATTATTTCTACTCAAAGAAGAAGAGAGCCACAACGGAAGTACCTACAACTGAAGAAATCTCTACAGTATCAGGAAGTACTACGCCGAAGTAAGAATTATTCTAAGTCTCATTCATGCCTTTAAGATAATTGTGTGAAATATGACTTAATATGGAAAAAAAAGATAAATTACACTTTATCACTTCTTTACTAAAATACATTAAATGTATCTATGTACATAAATAAATTTTATTTATGTACATAGATACGTATTTCGACAGCGATGCTGAAATGTCCAGTAATTACAGTATTTTAAAAAATAAATACGAATTATAATTTGTCTATCACAGGTGTTCGATTGACAAATCGCAAGAAAATACGTATCTACAAAAGTAAATGTATTTTAGTAAAGAAGTAATGAAGTGTAATTTATCATTTTTCCCATACTCATTCATATCGCCACACTTGTCTTGAAATTAGTTTTACGTTTTAGTCGTACACTGTAAAAAAGTCTATGTAAATATACATTGATAATTATGGTAATTTTACTATAATGTTTATTGTATTTTTTATAAAATATTGTAAATTTAGCAAAAAAATTTAAAATTACAATAAAAAATATAGTAAAATTATCATAATTATCAATGTAAATTTACATAAGTTTTTACAGTGTAATGTTACTGCTTATAAAAACATAATAACAAATTTGTTAAAAAACATTATTAATCTCAATTTTTGGTTGCAATAAAATCAAAAACAATTACTAAAATTGAAATCGTTTATTTTTGTTGTTTTTTCACGAGTTAATTAGTTTTGTTCAGAACCATTAGTTCACTTTTATTTTTAACTGTCTAATTCTACATATTTTTATTACAGTGTAACAGTATCAACTACTCTTTTACCACCAATTCTAGATGGACTAGATAAGTAGTTCTTACATAAAATATATATATTATATTATAAGATATTGTACTTATAAAATTATTATATATTATAATACAAATAAATAAAATTTTCTGAGCATTTATGAATAAACTTTTTAATAATAAAATTTATTTACATACCTAATAACTAATCCTAATAACTATAGTCCGTATTTAGAGTCCTTTTTAAGCAATTTTTAGATAAAATTACGTATATTTTAAATTATTTATTTAAAAAATATTAGAACTGATTTAGCATTATTTATATCTTAAAATATTAAGTATAATAAAAAGTATTTTTATTTTTAAAGATAGTTTATATTTGATTTATAATAAAAACAAAAAATAATATTAAAATTATGATTACTTTTAACTAAAAGTGGTCTAAAAAGGGCTATGAATACGGGCTTTTAAGTAAATTATTATATTTCAATTTGAATAATTTTTGATTGTCATTTCTATAGATTTGAATTTTCTTTAATCAAATATTTATTTTTTCATAGTTTAATTTTTATATCTATTAATTTTTTTCTTAGTTTTTAATTATGACTAATACTAATTTATTATTTAAAATATAAGATAATTTAAATACAAACTATAAAATATTTTTAAAATCACGGACATTTTTAATCTATTATGTATGTTCGTATAATACGAGTACAAACTCTTTCTAAAACAAAAAATTTTTTGGCCAAACATTCCTATCTAGACCAAAAAACTTTTGCTTCATTCATTCATGATGCTTCTCATACATACTCTTTTATTTTTACCACTTAAAAACATTTGCATTGAAATAAAAAAAATAAATAAAATAGAAGATAGATCAAAGTTTTATGTTACTTTAATTTCGACTGTAATTAATAAATATTTGTCAAGTTGGAAATAAATTTAATATTTTCCTCATGTTATCTTTTTAAAGAATTATGTTATTAGCATTCATATTGATACATTTTAATATAATTAAGAATATTTTCAATTAAAGAGAATAAAACCATTCGGCTTGTTGCTAAAAATAGTAGTTACTTAAAAAAAATACATTTCTGATATCTTTTTCAGGTTAATTTTTTTCGTATATAATTATTGTAAATACTGCAAAATAATAACATTATATAAACAGCCATATAATTATAAATATTTTGCAAAATCTTTTATTAAATATCAGAGCCTAGACTGTATTATATTATTTGAATTTGTAAATTTTTATATATACGGGTTATATCCTAAATTTGATAATTATGAAGGATATCAGACAATTTTTGTTGAATTGTAGATTGATTAATAAGCAAGATTGATTTCAAATTTTTTTAAATTGTTTTTTGTTTATTTTACTATACTCAATGTTCGGTTCTTTCGAATAGACCTAATGGTACAACCCTATTGATAATAAATAATATTAATCAGCAAATTTATATTATTATTTTAGCACAATAATTACAACACACAAATAGAGAATTGATATTTTTCGAATTCGATTTCGAACGATAAATTATTATTAATGTCAGTTTAATTACAAATATTTATTGAATTCGAATCATATATTTTGATAAATATAACAATAAATTAAGCGTAATTACTAAAATATAAATTTTGTCTTACATTTATCAGATCAGTCACTTAATATATTTGATACTAAGAGCGTATTTAAAAAAATCAATCAAGATGATTACAAGAGTATTTTTTGTTGTAGTACTGATACTAACAATAATAACAGATAGTGTAGTTTACGCATATATCCATCAATGCAAGAATAAAACATTTACGACACATGAAGATTCTGAAACTAATTTCGATACATTTGAAATTCACATAAGAATAAAAAATATGACAGTAGAAAAATATTCAAATAGTCCAATAATGGATGAGCATATTACACAAGCAATTCCAAAAGTATCGGATATCTCTACGGCATCGGTACCTATGCCTAAATCTGCTAATGATGAACCTATACTTATACCTACAACTGTCTCTATAACTGCATCAGCAACTAGCCCTTCAATTAACTTAGAAGCTAGTCTTCCAACTAGCTCTTCAATTGGTCCTCTAAGTAGTTCTTCAATTGGTCCTCCAAGTAGTTCTTCAAATGCACCTGTTTCTGGATCTTCAACGGAAACTTCAGCTGGACCGTTAAATGTATCTTCAACTGAATATTTAACTAACTCTTCACATGGATCTTTAGTTAGTCTTTCAACTGAATCTTCAACTGCACCTCTACCTAGACTTTCAACTGGATTTCCTATACAACCTGCATTTTCACCTGGACCTTCAACTGTATATTCAATTACACTTTTACCTGGATCCTCAACGGAAGTTTCGGCAGGATCATTAAATATGTCTTCAACTGAGCCTTTAGCTGGTTCATCAACTAGTCCTTTAACAAGCTCTTTAACTAGTCTTTTAACTGGTTCTTCAATTGATCCTTTAGCTGGCTCTTCAACTAGTCCTTCTGCTCAACCTACGTTTTCACCTGGATTATCAACTGGGTCTTCAATTGCACCTTTACCTGGATCCTCCTCAATGGATGTTTCAGCTGGACCTCTAAATGTGTCTTCAACTGAATCTTTAGCAAGCTCGACAAATGGACCTTTAATTAGCCTTTCAACTGAGCTTCCAACTGGTTCTTCAGATAGTCCTTTACCTAGCTCTTCAACTGGTCCTTTAACTGGCTCTTCAATCGATTCTTTAATTAGTTCTTCAACTGGTCCTACAAATCTACCTTCTGCTGCACCTTTAATTGTGACTACAACTGTGCCTACAGCTGCATCACCAATTAAACCTGAATTAACTACGAATACTACGTAAGGACTTTTATAAATTTATTGTTAATAAATTAAAAGAAATTTAATATCTGTTCTACAAAGAAAAATATTAAAAATTGTTCTAAAATTTCAAGAAATTAATACTTTATTCTTTGCTAGTATGTTATATTTTAAATATACATAAGTTTCATTAAAATCTGTAACTCAAAACTATATGGGTTATCTTCAGTTACGTTATTATTATTTTTAATTATCTTTTTCTCATTTTACATAATTTTTTTTCTATTACAGATCATCTCCAGCGAAAGAAAGGAGATGGAGTACCTACCGACCTCCTCAAGACGAACAGAAAAAATATTATTAAAACAAAATGTATTTTAAAATATATTTAGGTATATGTAGCTATTCTGATAAAAATATAATGAAAACTATAAATATATATTTTTATTTAAGGGGTTATCAAAATGTTTTTAAATAATATATAGATATATACTGTAAAATTGATAAAATATTTATAATCTAACTGCTATTTTTATATTTGGATCTTTTATAAAAATACATTAAATATATGCATTTAAAAATTTTATTTCAAATTTTCTCATTATAACTAACAGATGAATCATGAGACTATAATACCTATAATATTAATAATAATATTATATTAAAATAATATTAATAATAATTTAATCTATTTTAAACAAATTAATGTCATATATTTATTTTAAATTTGTAATTAATCACATTAATACATAAATCATAATTAATGTATTCGATTTTTGTCAATTCAAATTATGTTATACATATATTTAACAATAAAAATATATTTTAATAAAAATCTTATTCTAGGAATAAAATACATAAATTATATTCAAAAATTTTTTATTTGTTTTACAAGCAATTAGATTTGATTGATATGTTTTACAATAATAACAATTATTATTTATTATGTTCATACATATTAGTTATTGTTTTTTTTTTTGTAAAACATTTAAAAATAAAACTAGATATTTCAATAAATCCTTGTTCATCTCAAAGAATTACATTTTTAACTGACTATCTGTGAACATAAGTTTTAATTTAATCTCAATAATATTTAATACATTATAATCATTAAAATTTAAATTAATTATGCAGTTGGAAAATTAAAAGATATGAAGAAAGAGTATGTTTTTTACACAGAAAGTATTGGAAAATCGAAAAATTGTGCTAAAATGACAATTCCGCCAGTGGCGTAGAATTTAGGAAGGATCAACCTCTCACTTGCCCCTGTTGTACGCCACTGGTAGTAGCCAGAAACTTTTATTTAACATAATTTAGTATGGTGTACGGTACCTACACTTCTTGCCAAGTATGATAAGCATACGTCAAATAGTTTTAAAGTACTGGGCAAAAATCGTTTTTAAATTTTTAAATAAAACACCCTGTAGCTCAGTAAGGAGCCACATTTTATCGAAGTGATTTGCGTTAAATCTTCATATTCTGGCCCAGGATACTCCAGTTAAAATATTTCCAATTACTAATAAATCACCCTGTATAGTTTAAAGTGAATAAATATCAATGATTAATTGAAAATTAAATTAAAAATTTGTCAACTACATTTTTTTGTAGTGTTACATATATAGTTTAAATTGAATAAATATCAATAATTAATTGAAAATTAAATTAAAAATTTGTCAACATATATAATTTCCTGAATACGTGCCTGTTATATTGCGCATGGCCTACTAAATAGAGCTGCCATTTTGATATGGTTGACAGAAATGTTGAGTGCATGGCTTCAAATTTGCATCTGTCAAAATATGTTTTAACTTATTTTAAGGTAAATTAGATAAATTGATATTCATTTAAAACAGATATTCTTTCAATTTGTAATAATTTCATACAAATAAAGCCATACGTAAATTATTAGTCAACGAATCTTATAGGCGTTAAAATTTTTTTGCAAGTAAGCGAATATAAATACAAGTAATATTCTCAAATTTCGCAAATATAACATATAAGATGATAGCATATATAGAATTTGGCATTGATTCAAAATGTTCTTAATAAAAAAAAGAAAAATCTTGCATAAGGTTTGTTCTGTATTGTTCGAAAATAATTCTATACCGAGTCTAACCTATATTAATTTGATAGTTGGTTAGTATTTGTGGAATTAATACGTAAAATTGATTTTATTTTAGAATGTTAGCTGAGGTAATGGATAACGGTACGTCGTCGAATTGGGATCCAGGTGAGAAATTATTTCTAAATTGTAAAAAAAAATATATTAGCTTCCCAGCACTTCGTAGCCCAAATGCATGTACTTACAAATTAGTAAAACGGATTTTTTTTTTGTTTGTGTTTATTTATTATTATGTTTCTTTTGTGATTAAGTTTGTATGTTATTATTTTATGTATATAAATAAATTTTCTTTTAAAACTTTTATCGTTTTATGTGTTTTTATTTATTTCACCTGCATTGCCTTATTTAATTTGTTTCCTAATGTTAGATTTGTATATTTACTTAAAACTGTAATTAACTTGAAAATATTGCAATAATTTAATTTTTTCTCCATGATTCCAGATATGTTAAATAAATTAATTAAATATTTTAAAATAGTAATAAAACAATATATTACAATTACGACCGATATAATAAAGTTTAACTAGCCGGCAAAAAACATCAATTTAATCAAAATTATTTCTTTTTACCAATAAAACAATACTTTTTTGTTGATTTTGGTTAAAGTATTTATTATAAATCTGACCATTAGAAAATAATATTAAGAATTACGAGAATAATGTTCAAAATTTATATATTTTTAATCGGAAATAATATTTTAAAATTTTTCGATCAGAATTTCAAGATATTTTTATATAAAAATTGTCACCATTATGTTTGATTAATTTATTTTATTCGTAATTATGTATTTTTGTAAAAAACAAATATATGAAAAAAATTAATATAGCTTTAAATTTAAATTATCAATCTTTACTTTGTTTTTAATCATTTGATATAATTATATTAACTGTTGATTTGATTTTCCTTTAAAATTTATTTAAGTAACAATAAAATTTCGTAAAAATAAGAGCTTCCTATTTCTAATGTAATCTAACTCTTTTTATTGACTAATTCTATAAATTTATAGCTTTCTTTTCTTCTAACAATCAATCGAAAGGTAAGTCTCTCTCTACAGCTCGCTCTTGATGCATGGTGTCTTTTCTCTATCTGTTTTAGACAACAATTATCTTTAATAAAAATCAAATCCACTTCGTTCTAATCATGGCTTCAGCTCTATCGCGTCTCCTTACCTCGTTACAAGATGCCCGAGATCTGCCATCGACCGATGAAGAACTCGGTTTCTTGAGCGATTTGCTGCAATCCAAAGAACTGCACGCATTGGTGAAGGTGCACAATAAAATTTTGAGTAATGGAGCGAGCGATAAATTCTTTCCAATACTGTCAACTTCCATGCAAGTTATGGTTGATGTATTAAATGAAATTGCGCAGAAAATGAATGTAAATGAAGACTGTAAAGAGTTGTTTTATTTGCTGCAAAAGCCGCATGTACAGGTGAGTAAATATTTACTCTGTTAGTTTGTTTAAAATAATCAGACCGTCTCGCCACATTTTGCGCCATTTTAATAATAATCACTTTCATATTATACTAGATAAATTTAATAATATCGTAATATTATCTTTAGTTATTAGTTTTTTTTTGTATTTTTGTAAGATTTAATATACTCGTCAAAAAATAAACGCGCCACTCGAAAAATCAGAAAAATTACCGATTCTTCAAATCGGTAAAACTTGGCCGATTTTGAACGAAATTGAATGGAATTTTGCGTCCGAAAAAATTTGAAATCTCAGCTTTAAGGTCATGTAAGATGATGGACCATTTGAATGACTCCGCTCTCCACCACACCTCTCAGAAACATGACAACATGTATGATATACAAAAGAAAAAAATTACTCAATTTACCAAAAGGGCGTAAAAATTCAAACAATTTTGCTTAATTTCAAGGACTTACGATGCTTTGGTGTCAAGTTATGATTTTTTGAAGTTTACCTTGCATTTTACAAGTTTTCGGGGCATAACTTAATTAATTTTGGATGAAAATGGATGAATTTTTGAAAAAAAAGAAAATTTAAAGCCTCCTCTTTAAGACTGTGCAAAATAATGCAACGTTTAATCCATTCCGAATGTACAAAACATGATTTTATTTTCGCATTAAAATTTAAAACAAATATTATAATATATTGATAAATTATATAGTTCATTTTCTTCAGGAAAAATTCATCTGTGTTTTCTTTTATCATCTTTTTCAAATATTGAGTTCGTGTAGTAGTATTTTACTAAATTTTGTAGAACTTTAAAACAATACTTGAAAAATTCACTAAAAGAGGAACGTACGTTGATATTAAATTGGTACTAAAATTAATATAAATATGTTTTTTAAAACAAATTTTTGAGAGAAAATAAAACACAGCTTTACATGATAAAAGCATGACGATTAATAATTGTATATTTGTTTTATTTTAGGGTATATTATGCTCACATGACGCTGTTGCACAAAAAGATTATTATCCACATTTACCCGAAATACCAGTTGAGGTTGATGAAGACGAAGAAACCGTTAAAATTGTTCAACTTGTTAAAAGTAATGAACCTTTGGTAAGTAAGTAAAAAATAATTAATATCTTAGTAACAGATATACACAAGTTTGCATCGATGTCATATATTTTTAAACAACTAATCTTGTATATTAAAATCTTTCCAAAAAAAAATTCTTATATTCAGCACACAATGCTGAAATGTTAATAATTTTATTTAACTTGTTCAGCCGTAACTTTATTATACATATTGAAATTATAAAATAACATAAATAACTTTGTTTTATATCAAAAATTGCAGTCATATTAATAAAGTTATTAGATAATTTGTTATTTCAAATGAAAATAATGTTTAGTATATTTTAAAGAATCATAATATAAAATGAATAAGAATTCACGTAATTTTATAAATAAATAAAATAAATATTTATTATTATAATAAATTAAAAAACAAAGCGAATGTAAAAGAAAAGTTAAAACCGAGATAGATTAAATTATTAAGATTGCGTCTAGAATAATTATAAGACATATTTTGTCGATTGTTTAAAAATCTTATGATATCACAAGACAAATTTTAGTTTCAAAATAAGGTTTATAAAAACCTTTTGTTTCTTTGCTTGCAAAGACTGGTGCTCAAAGTGCTGAGCCAATCGTGGTGAGTGAATTAAATAACTAATAGTTTTTTTTATAATACACACTTCTTTATTCGTTCTGTCAATTTTTCTCAATTATTTTACGCTTCTATCACTCTGGACAATTCGCAAATTTAAACTCATTCGTATCTCTGAATTTAGTGAAGTCGTTTTTATTTATTCTCGTCGTTAAATTAATTAATAGAAATATAGAAATTTTCGGTTACAAATATTGCTTTTCATTTGCTCAATGTTGAAGTGAAATATTCAAGATTTTTCATTGAAATATTAAATGAAATAAATATGTTTACTAATTTTGATAACGTAATGTCAGAAAATGTTTTCACTAATTTCAAAGCCTGAATGAGCTCACTTTTATTTATAAAAAAAAAAAATGGTTAAATATAATGTTATCCTTACATGACAAAAGTTTTTTAAATTGACAAGATATTATTTTGTATAAAAATTTTCAATATTACATTTTTATATTAAACCATTTTCTAAAAATTACTGAATGAAAAGCTCAGCTTTATTCTGCTTCACATATTTTGTAAATATTTCTTTTTTATTTTTGTTGAAAATTTATGAAACACAAACTTTAAAAAAATTGATAAAAAATGAGCACATTAATTTAAGATAATGTTCTCAATGCAAAAATAGAACATCTAACACTGGAAGCACATCGGTTAGTCACAATCAAAACATTTATTAGATGCATTTAGTCACGAAGTAGCATAAAGTTTCATTCCGACTACTGTTTTACGTAGAAGTACAAGAATTTGACCAATCCAAACACTTGACTTATTTTTAGTTTTAATACCAAGTATTCGAATTGGTGCTTGTGCGTAAAACTAAATCAGAAACGGCAGTCTAAATGAGGCTTAATTCTTTCTAACGCAAATATGCTTAATCATGAATAATTTGTGTGTTTTCCTATATTAGAAAATATGTGTTACTTTGTGATTAAATGTATCTAATTGTGACTAACTATTGTACGTCCAGCCTAACAATTGCAATAAGACACAGCAAAAACTAAACAAATACAAAAAATTAGAGAGTATTTGATTTTGATTCAAGTCGGCTATGTCCTACAAACAAATTAAATATATTCTTTTTGTTAATAAAATTGAAAAACTTATCAAATATATATATATATATATATATATATATATATATATATATATATATATATATATATTATATAACTTATTATATTTAATAAGTTTAATTTCTACAATTAAGAAAAAATTACTTTTATAATTTTGTAAATAGCGCTTTAAAAATATTGTAAATAAAGTAAATAAAAGTTTGTAATATTTGAGATATATATGTGAATAAAATAAGTGGAATGTATATTTTTACAGGGTGCTACAATAAAAACGTGCGAAGAAACAGGTAAAATAGTGATAGCCCGGGTTATGCATGGTGGTGCGGCAGACCGTTCCGGTTTGATTCATGTTGGCGATGAAGTTGTTGAAGTTAATAATATTAATGTTGAAGGAAAGACGCCGGGTGATGTGCTCAATATTTTGGTAAGTTTCTTTTTTTTTCTTTTATGATTAATGTCAGGGCGACCGAGCTTCACTCATTCAAGAGAGACTGGATCACTTAAACAGTTAAGAATTACTCATTTAGGCCCAGTTTCATAAAAGTCAGTTAAATTTAGTTTAGAAGTAAATGTATTTACTGTCTAGATTTTCATAGTAAAAAGAGTGAATAAATTTACATTTAGTGGTTCTAAAAAATAGTTATTATTATTATTAATGATACATACATGCATACACATTCACGCCATGTACCCAAAAGGGTGTGGCACAAACTCTTTTCATCATTCCGAAATCAGACGCCTCCAAACATTCCTATCCAAACAAGCAACTTTCGCTTCATCCACATTTATAATTCCTCTCATACATGCTCTTCTATTCCTACTACTTGGAAACTGTCGCTCACGCAAAACACTCTCAATCATACCACTCCAGCTACTCATCGGACGTCCACGCAAACGAATACCATCAAAATCATTCAAATATATCTTTTTAACCAACCATTCATTAGACATTCGCTCAACATGGCCGAACCATCTTAACTGACTAACACCAACTTTTGCTACAACATTATTTTCAATTTCACACTCATTATACACTAGTCTATTTCGTACCCGATCTCTCCTAGTTACACCACAAAACCTTACAACCAGCATTTACTCTCCTTTCAATTTCACGATCAAAACGGCCATCTCTAGACAGCAAACTACCCAAATACACAAATTCATCTACCTGCTCTAAACGTGCACCATCAATATATACATTACATTCGGTCATCAAGTCACCCTTCTCAAAAACTAAAACTTTGCATTTATCAACATTCAACACAAGATTCATATCTTTACCAACAACATTAATTCTATCAATCATTCTTCTCAGTTGTTGAAATAACATTTGTTTTCAAAGTTATTTAGCAAGAGAATAAAATTTACTTGTGAAGTAAATTTATTTATCGTTTATGAACTAACAATTTTCACCCGTGTTTACTGTTTTCTCATATCATACGTTCGTTTTGGTTTCAAATTTAAACCGATTTAAATAATTTTCTTATTGTTATTCAAAGAATAAAAAATATAACATATACACAAAAAATATTATCGCTTGACTTGTTCCACAAATGATACATTATAAAATTTTCATTGTGTCAAAAACGAATTTCCAAAACAAGATTTTCTTTTTTGTAAATAAGTTTTTCCAAAGTGAAAACTAAGTAAACTAATTTAATGAATAAGTATATATATATATATATATATATATATATATATATATATATTTATATATATATATATATATAAGTATAATAAACAAAGTTCCTAAATTTCTACGCATTTCTAAGCGAAAAGAAATAACATTTTTAATATTAGTTTTAAATTATATTTAGAACACATGTACAGTATACAATAATACAATATTAAATAATTAAATATATTAGATATATTAAACCCTATCTATTTTGGTAATTTCAATTTTAAAAAACAATTCTCTACATTTTGGCGGTAATTCACTACAATCGATGTCTGTCGCCCAATCGTGAGTGAAATGATAAATATGATTCATCGTTTTAGCGATCGTTTGTTTCGTACGTAAATCCGTTAGCTTCACGTAACAATTATACCCGTATAATTCACGACTTTTAATACTACTCGAAATTCGCACGGTCAGCACATTATTGAAGATCCAATGTTCTAAAATAATGTTACCAATATTACAACACAAAATACATGATCGTACCGAACTGTCAACTTTCATTAACTTGCCAATATCGTATTTATGCGTTAATTTATCGCTTAATCGCTTACTATGTTCCTTTTCGTAATGTTCGGCCATTGGTGTATTGTTCAATACTTTATAACAGGTATTACAAGTTTTATTGTAGGAACAGTAGTAGATTTTATGTTTGCGTGTTTTGAGCTGAATGTCGGAAAAAGTGCAGCCTAATGGTTTATTTATGCATTCGACAAATTTAGGTGCACAATGTTCGCAATACCATCCTTTATCATCGCGGTAAATATGTTTCTTTAACGGACATCCGCATTTTTTACGGACGCATTTTGTTGGATCGCCAGCTACATTTTCATCGACGTCTTCTTCATCGGAATCTGTAACAACAAAAAAATGTTTTAAAGTAGAATTATTTATTCCGAAGTAATTATTATAATTGCACTGTAAAAAAATATAGCTAAATTACAGAAAAATAGTTGTAAAATTTTACTATAAAACATCTGTAATTTTATTTTACTATAAATATTTCTGTATTTCTATCTCAAAATTTTGTAATTTCTTACATAATTCATAATAAGTATGAAAAATTGCTTAATTTCTGCAAATTGCATCCTATACTTAATGTAGAATTATATATTAGTATAATCAAAATGATTCTTACCTTCAATTACAGGGTACTTAATAATTTTTCCAGGATTTTTCCCAACTTCAGACTCAGTTGAGCCTTCACCTGACGTAGTACTTGTATTACTAGTTTCTTTAACATTTTTTCGTACAACTTTATTATTATCAACACTTTTTCGAACACCTAATACATTCTCAATATCTCTTTCTTCTGTACCGTCAATTTTATTCTGCATAATAATATTAAAAATCGTTCCTTCGTATCCTTGTAAAACTGTCACTAAACTATCGATATCTATCAGGGCCGATGTGCTTTTCTGTAGCGGTTGACTGTTTTCACAAATAACTTTACCCGGTATCGAAATATTCAATTTACTTCGTCGTATATCTACGGAATACGCGAAATTTGGTGCCATTTTCGGATCGCCGAGATACTGAATACAATGATAGATCTTTTTCGTCGTTAAGCAGACTTTTGTCTGGAGTAAAAATAGATTTTTAAACGAAACTAGTAGAAATTTCTTTTGACTGTCTTTACTAATACTATGCATTAGATAACATGGGCTTCGGACAACTTTTCCCGGATGTCTTAAACGACAATGTTGTAACAATTTATTACGTTCACCATTCCACTCACAAGAACCAACCTGCTTTAAAGGACATGATAATGTTTCGATAGTTTCTTTACCACTGCTATTTTCACTAGTACAGTCAACATCTTCGTTTGAATATTTAACCTTTATATCTACGTATTCGATTTCTTCTTTATATTCAATTTCTTCGTACTCGATTTCTTCATCGTCTTGTTGTGCTTCTTCATTCGTAACAGGTACAACAGGAGTAAAACATTTACTACAAACACATTCTTCGTCGTTTTGAAGGAATACGGGACCACTAGGCAAATATTCTTTACATTGATCGCAACGTATTTTTACCAAAACTTCTGCCGGTATATCCATTTTTGGTTACTTTTGCATTTCAATACAATTACATGTCACATATACACGTGTTGTTTTGTTATTTTGGTTAAAATCTAAACTAACAGCTGATCGCAATATCAATACAGCATTTAACAGTATTGCCAAATATATTTTTTCGTTATTAAAAATGAAATATTTTAATTAAATTATTTATTAAAATTATATATAACTATAGACAATAATATTTGTGTATATTGATAATTAAATTTTGGTTACTTATTTTTGTACATAACAGAATTGAACACGTTATTTTAGTTATTGACTATTTTTATTTGACATTACATAAATGAATGGAATAAAGTCAACGGGGAAAATGGATCAATAATCAGTGTTGCCAACCAGAGCAACACGAAATATTTTTTTAAATTTTATATGGAAATGAAAATTAAGTCTATTAGCTAGTCGAAAAGACTAGCTAATAAAATCGTCAATACGGCTGGCTGGGTGGCTGGCTGGCTGGCCGGCCGTGTCCAAAAAATACGATAAATATGAGTGTTAATTATAAGTATAAAGGAGAGCTCGTAGAAAGCTGAAACTTGGCAATTAGATAGTTCATACCAAATAAAAAATTAAGTTCAATTTTCAGACCGCAGTGTTGCCAACTTTCCGAGAAAAAAATTACTAAAATTTTTAATACGAGTGTTAATTATAAGTATGAAGGAAAGCTCGTAGAAAGCTGAAACTTGGCAATTAGATAGTTCATACCAAATAAAAAATTAAGTTCAATTTTCAGACCGCAGTGTTGCCAATTTTCCGAGAAAAAAATTACTAAAATTTTTAATACGACTGTTAATTATAAATATGAAGGAAAGCTCGTAGAAAGCTGAAACTTGGCAATTAGATAGTTCATACCAAATAAAAAATTAAGTTTAATTTTCAGACCGCAGTGTTGCCAACTTTCCGAGAAAAAAATTACTAAAATTTTTAAAAATTTATTACGGCCATGTTGTTTAACCGATTTTGTTCAAATTTTCACAAAAGATTTTTCTGGTATCCATATAAATTAGATAATTTCAACAAAGTACAGTGCTGCCAACTTTCTGAGAAAAAAATTACTAAAATTTTTAAAAATTTATTATGACCACGTTATTTAACCAATTTTAATCAAATTTTCACTAAAGATTCTCCTGGTGCCCGCATAAATTAAGCAATTTTAACAAAATACAGTGTTGCCAACATATTAAGAAAAAAATTACTAAAATATTAAAAATTTATTGTGGCTACATTATTTATCCGATTTTAATCAAATTTGCAGAAAAGTTTCTCCTAGTGCCCACATAAATTATAATTTTATTAAACTACGATGTTGCCAACTTTCCGAAAAAAAAAATAATTTTCTAAAAATTTGTTATGCCCGCATTATTTATCCGATTTTAATGAAATTTTTACAGAAGATACCCTTAGCGCCTATAATGTTATATATTAGCAAAATACAATGTTGCCAACTTTCGATAAAAAAAAAATTTTATCCCTTTATCTTATCAGTTATGTGATAATGTCAAAGTGGTCTATATATGGGTTTACCCATATACTTCTATTCTTGTATTTTGGTTAGTCGAAAAACTAGCTTATAAAATCAAACCACATTCGACTAGCTCCATTCTCGCTTTGCGAGAATATTATTTTTATATAATTTTGGAACCAAGTTGTTTCAACAGAAAATGTTTTAGAGTATTTTAAATTTTTTAATTTTTTTTAACATGTGTTGAAAGTCAAAATATGCTTTTAGCAAAATTCCGAAGGTACCATAACGTTTAGATTGGTGCCGGCTGATGGAAAATCCGGAGCTCGAGAAAGTAAAGTTCGCGTAAGAGCACATTTTGACTATTGTGCTACAACCGATCCGTATATTCCATGCAAAGAAGCTGGATTAGATTTTGAAAAGGGCGATGTATTACATATTGTATCGCAAGATGATGCTTATTGGTACGTATTTTAGCAGTTTCCTTGCTTTAAAGATACGAGAACATTTGTTATCTGCTCCACATGTATATCATAATAAATGCTTTTCAAAGGTGGCAAGCTCGTAAAGAGGGCGATAGGAATATGCGAGCTGGATTAATACCAAGTAGAGCATTACAAGAAAGAAGAATCATTTTTGAAAGAACACAAGCGCAAAAAGATAGTGATGAAGGTAAATTGTTTATTATAATTAAAAAATTATTTGTTTTTAATATGCTACAATTATTAATCATTTAACAATTATTAGTTTTTAACAATAAGATACTAAAATTAATATATAAGTTTTATACTACGTTAATTTGTAAAAATAAAATGGTATTATATTTAGTCAATTTCGTCATTAATTCATAAAATTTGAATTTTTTGGAATATTAATAATAGAAATAAATTAATATGAAGTTTATAAATAAAATTTTAATAATATTTTGTTTTGATATACTTCAAATTGCTTTAACGGATTACCGCCAGTCAGGATCAAAGTTTTGAGGTCATTTTTGATAAAAAAAAAATTCTCCGAAAGTATACATTCTATTAAAACAACAATTAGTACGTTTAAAAGCTTCATTCATGTACTTTATTTTCCAATTTTTATGTTTAAAAATGTTAAAAAATCGCAGAAGAATAGCCGGTCTCCGGCTCTCAGCGTGTGCGGTGGACAGGATAACTCGGAAACCGCTTATCCGAAACAAATGAAACCAATTGAACTCAATAATTCATTGAATAAACTTGCCCTCGAACGAAGGAAATTAATTTGTTGCTTGTAAACAAAATGGCGATCGTCTGAACAAAAACGCTTTTTTGGCTCTTTCAACGTGCTTAAAAAATATTTATTTTGTTCAGAAATTAAATTCCTTCGTTCAAGGGCAAGACAATTTTATCAGCTACAATTTCCCAAAGTTTCATGGAAATCGGTTGAGAAGTTTGTCTGTAATCGTGTCCACCGACCGTTTCGAGAAAAACGGCTTTAAAGTTTTGGAATGAAATAAAATGTATTTAACATTCATAACAAATAGACTTGGAATTGAATAGTCTTAAAATCGATTTTTTCAAAATTACTGGCGGTAACCCCTCAATTTTGTAAACTTTAGCAAGCACTTATCTAACCTAAACTAATTTTTTTATCAGCTTTATGCACATCCGCTTTGCCAGTGCTCGCCTGCAATCAATCGCCGAAATCGCCGCGTTGTACGAATAAATCACGTATTAAAAAAATCATGTACGACATGACAGAGAATGATGATTTCGATCGAGAAGAGATTGCGACGTATGAAGAGGTAGCCAAGTTGTATCCTCGTCCGGGAATTTACCGACCAATCGTGCTGATCGGAGCACCTGGTATCGGAAGAAATGAACTCAAACGACGTCTGATTGCCACCGATCCTGATAAGTACAAAACGCCCACTCCGTGTAAGTTTTTTCTTTTTACATTATCTTATTCGTTAATGATAAATACAGGGTGTCTAGCGAGTGGGAATTCTACGGGTATTTAACAATGTACGGGAAATATTTTTGGTACGGGATATTATAGTCAAATTGAAAATAAATCGACAAATACCTATTCCATTAGATTTTCGGATTCCTCGATTTAAGTACATGTTGCAATCTACATTCATATAGAATTAGTTTAACCGACATAGCATCGGTATCAACCTAACAAAGTCAGCATATAGTAACGTAGTTCCGGAATCATATCGAACAGATAGAACTTGTTCCTTCATGTTTAGAGCAGACAAGTTTGGATTTTAAAGTATTTCTTTACATTCAAAGCATTCGCTATAACTGTAAAACGCTCCGATGATAAAATATTTATACAAAATTTATATAATGGTTTCTAACCGAATTAATTTACAAAACATACGATTATAAACTTTAGTAATTTGTCAATCAAAGTTAATTAATACATAAGATTACAAATATAATTATGTTATGTAATTTTATGTGGCATAAAAAAGCTGGTTATTCCTTTAAATTAATGTACGGAAATTTATTTAAAATGTACGAGAACTTTGTTTACAAATCCCATGAGACACCCTGTAATAGATTTTATTCCTAAATGAGTCAATTAAAAAAATATGGACTAATTTTTTTTGTATTGTCCAATTTGTCTATAGACACAACACGATTAATTCGACCTGGAGAAGTCAACGGCAAAGACTACTATTTTGTGTCACGTGATAAAATGGAAGACGATGTACAAGCGAATAAATTTATCGAATACGGCGAGTACAAAGGTAATTTATACGGCACATCATCCGAAAGTGTAAAATCGTTGGTGAATTCGGGATACGTATGCATTCTTAGTCCGCATTATCAGGCATTAAAAATGCTTCGAACACCGCTGCTACGACCGTTTATTATCTACATAAAGCCGCCAACTTTAGAAGTGCTCAAAGAAACGCGAAATGCCGCTCATGCGCGATCTACGTTTGACGTTCACAATTCTAGAGGATTTACGGTAAGTTTCCTTTTTTTTGTATTATTATTGTTCTATAAACGTTTCTGTTTGTTAAATTTATATACAAATAAATGAAATTTAACCCTTAACGGTCTGGAAGTATTTCAAGTGATAAAAAAAAATTGAATTAAGTATTTCTTATGGTAGAAAGTAATAAATATTATGTTGACGCACATTAAACTGTAGCTAATCGTACACTCTAACCTCTGAATAAATAGATTTTACTGTAGAAATACTGTACGAAAGGTATTTTCATTTGATTTTGACATTTTTTCAAAAGACGAAATTCAATATTTCAGCGAAAATTTTTCGCTGAAATATTTTTTCGCCGAGAAAATATTTCTCATTTTTTTGAAAGCTATCTAATATTCATATACAGTCGATTCCGCTTAATTGGGCCACCGCTTAATTGGGACAGCCGCTTATTTGGGCCAAATCTCAAAGAACAGAAACCAAACCAAGGAACCAACAGTAAATTTACATGTTTAATTGGGACAACATTCCGCTTAATTGGGACAGTAAATTTAAGATCACAGTATATATTATGTTACAAATATGTATTCACAAGAAAAAATATTTACAAAAAATTTAATATGATACGCTTCATATCTTTTTGATTCACAACATGGAAAATTATATTTAAAAAACTAGCAAATATGTATCAATTAATTACATTAGTATCGCGTGCTGTAAACTTTTTTCCCAACACATTCATTCCCGTATGAAGTACGGACCCACGCGCGCTCAAAGGTTAATGTTTACCCTCGCGTCGGCGTGGCGCGGCACCGGTCATTAAAGCTGTGAGAGTCTACCCTGCTGTCTCAATCGTTACGTATTCAGTTATGATTCAGTTACCACTACACCTCGCGCGTGGAAGGTTCGTTAAACTTACATTTTGTCGATTTTATTTAAAAAAAATTGACTCTTGCCAAGATGCCAAGAAGTGATATGACAGTTTCTAGTAAAATTGCTTTGCTGGATAAGTGTAGAAGTGAAATGTTTCAAAAACAAAAGACAGACTACACTTGACACATTTTTGAATTGAATTAAAAATGTATGTATTTATTTATTATTTTATTTTGGAATTTATTATTATTTTTTCTTAAAAGTATATATTTTTTTTGGTTATATGTAGTTTATAGTTTTTTCCAAGAATTTATAAAATAAAATTATTGAAAGAAAAATATGGATTGCTTAATTTTATGTAAAATTCGGTTAATTGGGACAGCCGCTTAATTGGGACAAAATGCCCTAGTCCCGATGTGTCCCAATTAAGCGGAATCGACTGTATATATATTTTTAAATGCGCTTTTTTTCATCATTAAGGTATACAAGTAACGTATTTTACTCTTCTCTCTTATTCTCTCTCTTTATATAAGTTGTAATATTTCACGGAGATGCAATGTACGAGGCAATTATATACGGTGTGTCCAAGAGAATTATGTACAATGTGTTTTTTCGAGAATTATATATGTAATGTATCTTGAAAAATAAAAATAAGAAAATGTAAGTAAAAGTGCCATGCCGCTTATATGGCGACATTAGTCCATTAAGGGTTAAAAACCAATAATAATAATAACATTGAAGTATTTTTGTCGACTGTTATCTTAGTTTGGAAATACTCAGTCTTAATTTACGGAAGTTTTTTATTGATTTTTTATATAAAAAATCAATAAATAACTTCCGTAAATTAAGACTGAGTATTCAATAGCCTATTTCCAAAAATCATATAATAACGAATAAGGAACCAGAAACGAATTACTTAAATATTTAGGATGAAGAATTCGCCGAAATAATGAAATCATCGGAACGTATTGAGTTCTTATACGGACATTTATTCGATGAATCGATAGTAAATGCGGATTTAATCAGTGCATTCGCTCAACTTATGTCAGCGGCGAATCGCTTAGAAACTGAACCATTGTGGGTGCCTGCTTCATGGGTACAGTAACTCAACAACAACAATCCAACCTTACCTATTTGTTATTTATATACATACAATTAATATATAAAATAAAAATGCCTCTCTAGACCTAGTGCGCAAAGAGTGATAAATTTAAATACAAGAGTTAAATTTTCTATTTAAGTTTTTATGTGCTCCTTCGATTTTTTCTATAGTTTATAAAATAGAATTTGTTTTCTGTATCGTTATATAAATAATAACACAACTTTATTATTTGACAAACATGTTTTCAATTTATTTATTTTATTAACGAATAATTTTTGTGTTAAATTTTTATTTCTCTTTGTGCATTAGATTTGTTATCCGTTTTAATTCATCCATTTTCACTCCTCACCAAATTTTAAGAACCTAAGATTCTTTATAATGTTAAATAATATACCATTTTGCTACGCCTTTTGAAATAAAAAAAAATTTGTCACGTAATTAATAAATGCAAACAAACAAATCTTAATATACTTTTATAGAATATATAACTTCTCACCTTTATAAAGTAATTTGTCTGATTTTGATTACTATAAGTAATACGCGAAAATAATGTTTCATTCAAATTAAAAATTAAATTGTTGGCAGTATATTACTTATGGTAATACACATTCGAAAAAATATTTACACTTGTATCATCTTAAATATGAACAATAATAGTTATATAGATTTTAACAGAAATGATTTTTTTTTGTGTTGTATTATAGGAATACTTTAAATTATATTTATTTCGATTATTATATACAATTTTCCTTCTGCAACCTCTGTAACTTATTAGTTTTTAATTGATACACAGCTATAACTGATTGATTGAAATTCAATCGCTTATAATTTTTCGAAAAACTATTGCAGTTATCGACAATGCATTTATAAATCGTTTTAAGATATTTAATTTACATGTAAATTAGGTAGTTTAAATTTGAAATACTTTATTATCATTATTAATTTAAATGCTGTTGTTAAAGTCTTGAATTTTAATTAAAAGCACAAAAAATATTAACAATAATATTGTTTCTGTTATAATCTATGTAATGGCAATCTTACTCTGTAAACTTCCGATAAAATTTTAGGAAAATATAATTTCTCTTTTTAATAGCCTTTCACATAATTAAAATTCAGTGCATCCATTGACAAAATGGCGCAAAATAAATAACTATTTCATACAAAAAAAGTTAATCAGTTTAATTAAAGAACCATTCTCCTTGGAAATGGGTAAAAAAACGCGTGATTTTTACGATTATTTTTTAAGAAAACTAATAAAGCAATTAACGTAATTTTTTTTTATAATATTTACTGACTTATGAATTATGTTTTGTGATTTTTTTTAATATTGTACAAAAATATTAAGGAGGTGCCTCAGCTGCGCGAATCCTCAGGAGGGCACATTTTATCTGAAAATCAAAAAACAAACAATTTTTTTAATCTATAGGATATTGCGCTCGGAGTAATAGGACAATTTTTTAAAATTCGAAAAAATAACAAATAAAAAACACGACAAAAATGAACTTTTTTTCAAAAGTCCGCCTTTTCGTTATTTTTTCGAATTTAAAAAAAAAATTGTCCTATTACTCCGAGCGCAATATCCTATAGATTAAGAAAATTGTTTGTTTTTTGATTTCAGATAAAATATGGATGTGCTCTCCTGAGGCACAGCTGAGGCACCTCCTGTGAGACCGGTCAACTTTGACTACGCGGGGAAGGGGTTTAATATTTTTCGACAATATTAAAAAATTCACAAAATACAATTCAAGTCAGTAAATATTATGAAAAAAGATTTACGTTGATTGCTCTATTAGTTTTCTCAAAAAAAATCGTAAAAATCGCTCGTTTTTTTACCCATTCAAAGGAGAATGAACGCATAAAATTACGATATAATTTAAATAATAAAACAGTATTAATTTGAAAATATAAAAAATAATATTTTTAATAATACTTTTAAATTTGGAGAAAAATAATAAAAAAGCATTTGTAAAATACTGTTTTAAAAGAAATTATTGTATATATTGCAAATGAAATTTGCCAAAATTAGAACTATTGTGATACATATAATTATATTTAGTTTAATAAATTGTGAATATAAAAATGAAAATATAAAATTATTTTTTTGACTACAAAAATGGAATATAATCTTATTATATTTAATATGACGTTAATGGAGTAATATAAAATATTTTAATAGATTCGTTTCATGAAACGTGTCTATTTATGATATTAAAGTTACGTACTAAACCTTATTTTGTGCCATATTGTGTAAAAAAATAAACAAATAAAAATCTGAATCATCGTTGTGGTAAAAAAAGGATATTTTCTGATTAATTCAGGGAAAAACGATGTTACTTAGTATAGAAGAATAAATAATTGTTGATTTGAAGCAATTTCAGTAGTTAATATTTAGGGCGTAATATTAATAATTATTAATTAATCATCGTTATCTTGTTTATTAAATAGTTAAATGATAAAAACAAAAAAAAAACAATTAAGTCCCTTTATTAGATGTGAAACACACTGCCAATTTTCGTAATTAATTCATTCATTCTAAATCAATGTTGTTTGAATCTAATATGTAAATTTTTAACTTAATGATTTTTATAAATCGGATATTTAACTCGAATATAAAATGGAAAAAAAATGTAAATAGTTTTATGTAAAAATTAAAATTATTTTAAAGATTTTTTGCTTCTATTATTCCATGAGGCTATTTCTTTTCAATAAAACCCAATAATCTTTTTGGCTAATTTACTAATATTCGAGTTAAAATTTTGTAAGTTAAAATCTTAATAAGAAAATATGTTTTTTATTTTTTATGTAAGTAGAAACAAATATTGTTTTTAATGAAATTTCGTTTTTGGATAATTTTGCACAAACAATTCACTAATTTTTCATTAAAATGTAATAAACAGAATTTGTATTTTTTTTCTATATTTCATTGTTTATTTTATGTTTTATATAAAATATTGTATTGACCTTAAAATTAATTTTTAAAATTTTAGTAAAAATGAAATTGATATAATTATATCTTTAACATTTTCAATATTATTAAATGTCAATGTTATATTCAGTATATTAAAGAAAAAAGAAATAGCATTAATAAACAAATTTATTAATTTGTAAAACATAGAATAAATTTATTTTATGGAAAAATTTCAAAAAATAACTAGCATTACCTTAAAATAAGAATTATAAATAAGAAAATATTGTTATTGATTTTATTTTAGACCATAAATGAATACATTTTTAATCATAATTATGCTAAAAAAATATAAATTTGTTTTACAGCATATTTTTATTTGTGGTCTAAAATTTTTTTTAGAATAATTTTAAACCCATTGTATTAACCATATTCAGGGATAGTAAACTATTAAAAAAAATTAATATGAACAAATTTAAATCGAAAAAAAAAATGTTTGTAATATTAAATATATTGCCTATTATCTACATTTTTACGATATTTGGCTACGTTTACAGCATTCGAAATTTAACTAGATATTTAACACATTTGTGGACTCACTTCTTGCATTTGGTATTTATTAGAAATTTAATTACAAATGAGGAGCAGACTTTCAAAATGCGTTTTGTCCAAATTCCATAATTTTCAGAAAGAGGCAAAACGTTTTTGACTAAATCTGAAAGTACATTACGTGCCCATTGGACAAAAAGCGTTTTGAATGTCCAAGTAACTTTCAATATTTATTTCAGACGGGACAATATGCGTTTTAAATGTCGAATTTGTCTTAAAAGATGCGTGTTTGCGCATAGAACGTAATACCATCACTAACTAAAAATTTTACATTTTGGACAAAATGCGTTTTGAAAGTGTGCTCCTCAAATACACTTAGTAGTGATTTATTTTACTTAATGTTAAATGTAAAATAATATGAACGTTATTTTACAAACATTATTCTAAATCAGAAAGCATACGTTAAAACTATTTTTTATTTTTACATCGAAGTATTGTTAACCGATTTTTTGTTTTGCAATTAAATTATTTTATAAATTTCGAATATAAAAATTAATATAATAATTAAGTTCAATAATTAACATTTATGCTGTGAACGATAGCTTTATTTCAAAAAAGCAAGGGAAAGAATCGGCGTAAAAATGTAGAATTTGTTATTGAATAATATTATTTTTGCCTTTTTGCCTAGAATATTTCTACAATATTCAGTGCAATGTAAATAGAGTGGATTGTATTAAATATCTTCTATATGAGCCGAAAATAAAAAAGTCCAAATCATACTGTGATTATTGCGTTTTATTTTAAGTACATTGTTTGTGTATTTAGTGTTGTCAGCTACAGTGAAGTTGGCAACATTTTCTGTCAAGTGTCAAGTCAAATATTTGAAGATGAAGATGAAACAAAAAAAAAAGGTAAATCTTTACTTTACGATTATGTAATCGATTTTTTTCAAACTTTACACACCGTTAATTTTGCACATTTTATGAATGTGGAAATGATATTTACAAATGTTAAAACTGATTTGGAAAATTCGTTTTCAACATGTTGAATGTTGAAAAAAACTGCTGTCATATTTTGTCCATGTTTACATAACTACTAGATATTGTTATTTTTAATTTTTTACATTAAAAACAACTAAAAATTCTTCACGTTGCTTTAATTTTAACTAATCATTAACAAATTAACCTATCCTGCAATGAACGCCACCAAATATGTCAAGTACAACAAATTCATTTTACATATAATCTGTGTTAAAAACGAGTTTTCTAAATAAGTATTAACATTGTAAATATCATTTCTGCATTAAAATTTTGCGATTTGTATTCATAAATTGTGCAAAATTAACGGTATGTAAAGTTTGAAGAAAATCGATCACATAATCGAAAAGTAAAGTTTAGCCAAAAAAATAACTTACTTTATTCTAATATAAATAAGTTGATTCGACATAAAATGCACGAAATATAATCGTGAATAATAATAAAAATATGTGAAAATATGCGAGTTGAATTTTATATTTTAAAGTGTTTTTCCAATTAACTATTTTCAAATCAAAAGTGTGAAAAAGTGCAACTAACTTTCAAATAATCCAGAGGACTTGCGTGAAGTTCCAGAATTGTAGTAGCAGAATTCAGCAAAGGTCAGAATATATTTTATTATTTATGTATCAATTTGTAATCATAATATTTTTGAAATCAACATAACCAAAGGCAATGTGTTGGTTAAAGTGTATAAAATTTTAGGCTTATTTGTCCTTTTGTAACACATGAAATGTATAAGTATTTTTGTATATATTTTGCATGAAATGTGTATATATTTTTTAGACAGTAACATTAATAAATCATATACTCATCATCCGTATTCATTTCAATATAAATTTTGAAATGATATTGTGGAACATCAATAATCATTCTTACTTCAATACAATAGTTTCTTATCGACCAAGGAAATTTTGGAAAGTTTTTTGTATTTGGTACGAAATCTTTCAAATAATAAAAACCCTAAAACATCAGCGATTTTGAAAATGTGTTAGAAATATTTTTTCTCATAAATTATAACACGAGTAAACTAAAACAAATATATTAATAAATTGATAAATTTAAATATAATAATTACTTTTTTAATTGGACATTTAGATGTAAAATTGCCATGGCCTTCTATTGCGTTTTTGATAAACTGAAATTCCATTCCAAATACATCGCATAAATTTCGTTTTATTAAAATAGGTAGACGTCGATATTCGTTACTGAATTTTCCAAAAACTTCTATTTCGATCTATAATGTTTGCTTTTGTTAAATTTATTCATTTTTGGCTGGTACTACAAATTCAGTTTTAAAACCTCATTTGTAACACCTATTTTTCTTCGTTTTAGAAATGAGTCGTTTAGTGGAAAACTGAACAAAAACATTGTAAGTTTTTGTTTTATACAGTTTCGTATGAGAAAAATACAATTACTTGTTAGTTACTTTCATTTTTCCACTCAACGATTCAAATATACCCGTGCACGAGATGGATAGTCTTTTAAAATTTCATAATATGAACTCAGTCCAATTGTTGTTCTGTTAATTTTTCTTGTAGACATATTTGCTCTTATATATTCATCAGTAGTATATAAAATTTCTGACCTTTCCAAATTTATTTGCAAACTAAACTGTAAAATTATTATATTCCATTAATTTTTAAGCATATTGAAGTATTAATATAATTTTTTCTCGTACAATGTTATTACAAATATTTAAAAATATAAATAATGTAGATAAAATAATCATATTTCATATATATATAAAATTGTATTATAAAAATGTACGTACAAGGGTACAAGTTTAAATATAATAAAAAAATTACTATATTATATAACATTTTTGTTTCGGATATTATTTCTCAGATAATATAAACAATAAAATAGTTTATCCAATGAAAATGTTATTGTAATAAGTATCAAAATAACTATTGAAATTGGAATAATAGATTATTTATTAACTATTATTATATGAAATATTGTTTGATATAGTTTTCCGTGCTTTACAAATTAAACCTGACTAATTTATCATCCAACAATACATTTTTATCTTCTGAATAATATAGGGAAAAGAATATTACATTTGTTGACACAAAAACTAATAAAATAAATCTTTGTTTATTAAAAATATATATTTTTCAAATGTAATTGTTTACAGTATACGATATTATAATATAAAAATATACAACGCAAAATAATATCAAAAATTAATACTGCTCCCTTATACATTTTAATTTTAAATCAAAATACATAAATTAAAAATGTTTCGATTTTTAATCTAATAATTTATAGCCCCTTTTAGAGTACTTTTAGATAAAAGTGAAAGTATTTATTTAAAAAAATATTAGAACTGTTTTTAGCATTATTTATATTTTAAAATATTATATATAATAAAAAGTATTTAATTTATAAAACTAGTTTATATCTGATACAGAATAAAAGCAAAAATTAATTTTAAAATCTCGACTGCTTTTAACCAAAAGTTATCTAAAAGTGGTTATGAAATCTGTAATTTGATTATAATATATTAAAAGAGCAGTTTGATGCAATTAACACTGGTACAGTGATAATTATATATATTTAATTACCAAATATAATTACATTTGTATAACTTCTGTATATTTTTAGTTAAAAAAAAACTACAGAGAAATAAGGCACATTAAATGGCAAGCGATATTATTTAATTTTATTCTGCAAATCTATCATAAAAATAAATAGATATTTTTCCTAATATAGACAAAAATTATTTTAAACGCTTTTAAGTAATAATTTTTGTCTATTTGCAGTATAAAATAAACACTAAAAAAAAAAAAAAAGAAAACAACTAACATCAAGATATTGTTAAAATAGCTTGCATAGTTTAGTCATTAGACACGAATATTGTATTAATATTATTAAACGAAAATTGTTTTTTTAATTATATATAATTAATCTTCTTCTAAATCTTCACCATAATCAACATCAATATCATCGATTAAATAATCTTCATTAATTTCTTTCGATGCTGAACATTTTAAACATCTACAAACAAAAAATTATAAATCAAATAAAAGTGCATATGTTTATTTTTTAAATATTAAAATCTATTTTCTGTTTTTGAGATTGAAAATACAAACACAAAATACGTGTAAACATGATTATAGGTCGTAGAACAAAAATCTACGAAAAAATTGACAACATAAACCAAAGTAATGATTACTATAAACGATATTTTTTCTAAATAGTTGTATACGTACGGCCTATTCTGCGCAAAATTAGCCTAAAAGATTATCTTAAAAATAGATGACCCACATAACATCAGCGTTACACAGGGTTACATAAATTAAGGCGTATTAAATCACCTTGATTTACAATAAATTATTTATCTATTTGTTGCTTGGCAACATTTAGACTCAGTTGCACAAAGTATTAACTTAACCAATGAATTAATCAAGCAAGTAGATTGTTAACTGTCTTCGAACCGCTTCACGGATTGGTCAGTTAACAATGTTAACGAATTGATTAACTTACAAAACATTTAACAACCGGTGTGTCTTAAGGCCGGTTTCATACTAAAGTTAGCTTTAAGCAAAAAAAAAGGAAGTTAATAATCTAAAACAAACCTGCTTTCGTTGATACCATATTTAATACAGGTATGTCCGATGCATTCACAGCAACCATCATGGAACCATCTGTAACTGGCTGCGCCCATAGATTGACAGTACGCTTTGCATTTGTTCCAACTCATACAATCAGCCATATACGCCACCGTGCAGTTAAAGGTTAGAATATTCGGTTTGGCCGGATCTACTTCCTGTTCGACGCTTTCTATTTCCGGATATATATAAAACATAAAATATTTCTTATAGTTAAATTTCAAAAAACAAACTTTAACATAGTAAAATATTTTTCACAACTCATTGTATTAATATAAAAACAATTTTAGGGTAAATTTCTGTTAATTATTTATATAACAAGATTAGAAGTATATGGGTAAACCCATATATGACTACTTTGACATTTCTCGGAAAGTTGGCAACACTGTATTTTAATAATATGTATTATAATTTATGTGGGCACTAGGAGATACTTTTCTGAAAATTTGATCAAAATCAAATAAATAATGTAGCCACAATGAATTTTCAAAAAATTTTGTGATTTTTTTCTCGATAAGTTGGCAACACTGTATTTTGTTAAAATCGGTTAAATAAAATGGTCATAATAAATTTTTAAAAATTTTACTATTTTTTTTCTCGGAAAGTTGGCAACACTGTATTTTGTTAAAATTACATAAATTATATGAATACTAGGAAAATCTTTTGTGAAAATTTGAGTAAAATCGATTGAATAACATGGCCATAATAAAATTTTTAAAACTTTAGTAACTTTTTTCTCGGAAAGTTGGCAACACTGAATATTAATAAAATTATGTAATTAATGGGAGCATTAGGGAAATCTTTTCTGAAAATTTGATCAAAATCGGATAAATAATGTAGCCACAATGAATTTTTAAAAACTTTAGTAATTTTTTTCTCGGAAAGTTGGCATCACAGGAAAAAACCAAATGACCATCTTGGGCACTAGACAAATTTATCCTGAAAATTTCATTAAAATCGGTTGAACCGTCTAGGAGGAGTTGCGATCACAAAATTTTGTCTGAGGACCGAGCGAGCGAGCTGACGACGCACATCCATACACCCACATAAACTAAGTTCAGATTCGTCATCTAGAGGCTATATGAAGGATTTCTATACAATTTTTTTTTTTTGAAAATGTTACAGACACCGTACCAAACGCTATACTACTTTTTCCTTGCAGTCAAAGTAGTAAAAACAACATTTCAACGGAAAATAAACGCTCGTCTTCATCAGGTCAAAAATGTATCAATGACATTTAAGTAAATATCAAGTACATAGCAACAAATTACTAGGTAACATACAAGTAACTAGATCACAGGAATTATAGTTTTTTTAATTAATGGAAGCCAAATTTTATTCAACACAGTTATGTTATTCTTTTCTTTATAAATCTCTAACGTCGTTTTATATAAATAATTAATAGAATTTTATTCTAAAACTGTTTTTATATAAAAAACACTTTAGCTTGAAATTCTATTTATTTTATATTAAAGTTTGATGTTTCAACCTAAAGCTTTCTTATTTCAATATAATGAGCTTTGAAAATTTTTTGACTATGTTATTTCTTATTCTTATAGTAAATAAAATAAGTATATAAATATGAAACTTACGTAAATGATATTTAATTTCTTTTTCCGGTTTTGGACTGTAAAGTGTTAAATCATGATCGACTGGAAATGTAAATGTTGTCCAACGTAGTTCCTTGTCCGGTTCGATTGTCAGTGCTTGAAATAATCCAGGAATGGATTCGGCAAAATCTTCAACATGCGATTTCTTACTTAATGCACTCCCTGTGTCATTCGGTTTTGGACACATATCTGCAAAAACGAATATTTTTTTATTTTCTTTGTGAAACATATTTTGCTGTTTTATAATTATATCGAATATAATTATGATATTTCAGTTACAAACAACATTTTAAATTTAAAATATAACTAAACAAAGTTTTTAAAAATAATAATAAATAATTTGAAATATAATTAAAAAGTGCTTCTAACTAAAAGGACTTTCAACAGAATATCTGAAATTAACTTGAAATCATTTGAAGTACCTAAATATCAAATTAAAATTTGTGTCAGAAAAACACTGCCACCGTATTTTTCGTCATTTTGATGACGTTCAAAGTGGTACAAATTAATTATAAATAAGTATTACAATTAAAATGTTAAATATAAACTATATTTAAAATACATTAAATGAAAAAAATAAGTGTCTAATAAATAAATAACACCCAAACTGTGAAGTTATCGCAAATAGCAACAAATTTTAAGTAAAATACAAAATTATTTTTTTTATCACTTACCAACACATGAACAGCATTCGCTGTACAAATAACTCAAACAATTGAAACATTCTTTACAACACGAACAATTTTTTAAATCACATTTACACGATTGAGTGAGCATGCATTTGCTTACAACTGATGCACAGACAGCTTCATTGCAACTATCTGCTTCGTGTAACAAGAAAAATAACACTGTTCCTATGGCAACCACACTTATCCAACGTAACATTTTGTCCCTGTAAAAATAAAAATTAATTTATTATTTTAAGCAGGGTGGCCAAAATCTGGAAAACTGGAAATTTTTTTATCCCGGAAAAATCAGAGGATTTGATTTGTAGTCAGGGAAAAAATTTGTTTGGCGAATTCACAAAATTACAAACACAAATTTGCAGTGCAAAATTATATTTGCATTATTATAATATCGAGCAAAAATTAATAAATTTCACTTTTCGTATATTACAATTACTCTTGTTTCATATTTTTTTTTCACACCTACACTTAAGAAATCTTTATTTTAATGAATATTTTGTGATTCACATTACTTAGGAATTTTCATTTGTTTAATAATAAGTCAGGAAAACCGGGAAGTCGGGTGGGTCAAAACAAAGTTTTGGCCACCCTGAATTAATAAATTTTAGTGCATTTTCAATAATTTTCAGATTATTTTATAACAAAATATTTATAATAAACATTAGTTACACAAATATCTTAAAACAAATAAACAAAAGGTATGAGTAAGTGCCCCTCAAAAAAAAACACAAGAGTGCGCCAATGTCAAATATTAATAAAACATCCACAAATCTTGGAAATTTCAAAACGAATGATATAAAGCAAAATTAAAACGCAATACGTACATTTTAAATCACAGTATTGTTGCAAATTTGTACAATAAACACCTCACTGACACTTGAAAATGTTAAAAAACTTCGTAATTCTTAGCGACATTATGCAGCGTTACTCCAAAGAACAATCTTCTTAAAACCTGAGAAATGAAAACTCGTTTCGGAACAAGTGACGAGGACGTGCGCGCGGTAAGAGGAACGATTCGAAACAACCTCAACCCCACTTTATTTCCAATTAAGTTTGAAAATAGCGGCAGCTTCAAAGTTATATTTTACTTTTGTTCGGGTTTGTTCAGTTCTCAGTAGGTAAGGGTACATTGAGATATCTGTGGAATGTGCCTAAATGACTACCCTATGGGACACCAACGATGAACTAACACAATGATTCATTTTCCAACGAAATTTTCGATTGTTATAATGACTCTATTACAATCAGTTTTTGACTATTATCGTCTTAACATTGTTTATATTAATATTTACAATGTAATCTATATATATTAAAAATATACATAAAAGTCTGAATATTTTTTTGCTCTAAAAGCTATTGCAAACAAAAATTAGAAAATATTATTTTTTTTTAATTGTGTATTTTTTTTCTGAGGGAATCGTGTATATAAAAGTGTATGCAAGTAATAAAGACATAAATGTTAAAAGTAGAAATTTACGAATATAAATAAATGTTTATCTGTTAAAAACGCATAAAATGTTTAAAAATGTTCCACATTCCAAGTTTCTAGCATTCAAATATTTATTGCCTTAGGCGCTGCGCAGGTGTTTTTAGATATAATTCATACCGTAATTTCAATAAAGCATTTATCATTATATACAACAAATAAATGCAAATATCGAATATGCGATACGTAGATTTTATAATAATATATACAAAAATGATTATTATTTAGTTTTAAACATTTATTTAGTGCATAGATTGTGTGAAAATAAATGATAAGAGAAGTATGTGCCGCTATAAAAAATAGTATAATGAATTAGTAAGCAATATGGCACAATGTTTATTAAAAATGTAAATATTCTCATAAAATAGCCATGTTCTTGGAATAATCACTCATTTAGCACTAGTATTTACACATTATTAGAGGCTACTGAAAGGTTATAAAGATGTTTAATTTTGTATCTGCTTATGCAGAAAAAAATGTAGATATGATTAAAACATATCAAAATCCCACATAGTTTATCATATATATATATATATATATATATATATATATATATATATATATATATATATATATATATATATATATATATATATATATATATATATATATATATATATATATATATAATTTTATATGTATTTAACTAAAAATTGTAATTTTCTTTAATTATTTTACATTATTTTACCATTTAACAAAAACATGAAACAAATTTATTTTAAGAATTTATTAGAAAATAGTAGTAGACACATTGAATAAACAATTTTTTAACGAAGTATTTGTACATAAACCGGAAATAATAAAGACATAAATTAGGAAATTCCGCTTAAAATAAAGTGCTTTATTTCTGATATAGTAATTCATGAAAAAGTTAGTTTGTTATGCTATCAATATTATTTTATTAATATGTAGAAATTAAATTGTTAAATTTATACATATAGATATTTGTCCGCTAAAAAGTCCGTTTCTGCACTGTTCATATGGGAAACATTTTATTAAAATTATTTTTCTTTACATTGTCATTTTTTTAAAAATCGAATGCCATTAATTTTTGATAATTAATATGAAAAATATATATCTAAAATATTTTTTTGGATTTACTTTCCAATTAATGTAATGCAATTTAAATAATTTAATTTGTTTTTGAATTAACTAAACAACTACAGACGGGAAAACATTATTTTTTATTCTTAAGTTGGCATTGGCAACACACACTCGTGAATTTTTTAAAGAACGTTTGTTTTTTTTTGTAATTTTTTCAATATTGTATTATAATAAGTAATAATATTACTAATAATGCTAAAATTATAATTTTTATAATCGGTTATATAAAATAAATGTGATTTTAAAATACTAATTGTATATTGAGTGTTACAAAATATTTCATAATCTAACCTAGCTTTTTTTACCGGGAACTAGTTGTCAAATGTAAGTTTATTTAATTTGTATTAGTTAATAAAAATAATTTATAAGTATATTTTGTAGTAATTAAGAAAAATGTCGAAATTACTTCGAATGCAAATCCTTGGCATACGGAGTTTTGGTCCCGATGAAGACGATGTTCAACAAATTCGATTTCAAGCTCCGCTAACATTGATTCAAGGACAAAATGGCTGTGGTAAAACAACAATAATCGAATCGATAAAATTTGCAATTACCGGCGAATTACCAGGTGGCAGTAATAAAGGTCAGGGCTTTGTCTATGATCCGAAATTGGCGAAAGCTTACGAGACCCGCGGACAGGTGAAGCTTCGCGTTAGCGACATGAAAGGCGAATGGGTTACTGTAACCAAATCCGTGTCCGTACAGCGCAAACAATCCAACGAATTAAAATTTAATCGTTTGGATTCGACAATTACGCGCGGTAAAAACAATGATACTAGTGGTCGATGCATTGATATTGATACGGAAATGTGTTCATCGTTAGGTGTATCAAAATCAGTTTTAAACAATGTAATTTTTTGCCATCAGGAAGACTCTAGTTGGCCGCTAGATGAAGGTAAGAAACTAAAGGAACGTTTTGATGATATATTTGATGCTACAAAATACAATAAATGCTTGGATACTATTGCTAAACATATTAAAACAAGGGCCGTTACGCAAAAATTGTTACAAGTTGAACTAGTTAATTGTCTCGATAAAAAGAATTACGTTGAAGAAAAACGGTTGTTGTGTATGGAAAAAGAACATAAACTAGAAGATTTAAATGTTAAAATAACCGAAATTCAAACGAAATTTGAACCAATTGTAAAACGCTTAGAAGAAATCGATAATATCGAATTAAATTTTAATAAATTATACACAGATGCTGCTTTTAAGAAAAAGGAATTAACTTTGTTAAATCAGCAGCAACAAGAAATTTCGAAAAACATTAAGGAATTTGTCGGAACTGATGCAGAGTTACATGATAAATTAAAATCGTTTGAGAATGATTTTAAAAATATTCAAAACGATATACAAGCATTAGAAGCGAAAAAACTTAATATTGAAAAAGCTGAAAATAATTTACGAAAAAGTATCAACGATTATAAAATGAAATTGGGCGAATTACAATCGGAAGAAAAACAAAATTTGTTGAAAATAACCAGTCGTAATAATTTACTTGCAAGTACAGTGGATGAATTCGAAATCAAAACTATCGAATTAATCACGGATGATACGTCCGATGATGAAATCAGATTAAAATTTAAAGAATTAAATAATGTTTTAAGTAGTCATAAGAGAGAATTGAATAATTTAGAAATTGATCTGGAAAACGAAGAGAAAGCTCTGCAAATTGAGATTGATAAAGTTCGCGAAGAATACGCGCATTTAAATCAAAATATTACCTCGAAAACCAAGCAGTTTGCCGATTTTAATTCCGAATTAAAACAACTTAAAAATAAACTATCCGAATTGGACTCAGCCGATAAACAATTAGAATTAGTCGATAGTAAACTTAATCGTTTAAATCGTGAACACGATACATTAGAAGCGTCGGTAAATATTAAAGATCTCAAATCAAATATTGAATCCGAGCGAAAGAAGCTTAATAATTTAGAAGATCGTTTAACAGAAGTTGACAGTGAAATACAAAATCTACAACATTATAATTCTTTGCAAACCGAATTGGATTTAAAGAAAGAAGCTAGAATTACCAAGGAAAACGAATTATATAAATTGAAAAATAAACATGAGAATAGTTTGAAAATTATTTTTCCAGATGGCTTACCAAAGAGCAATTTGAAATATACCGCGGAGAATTTCCAAAAAACGCAATCGAAATTAGTGAAAGAATTAAATAAACAAATCAGTGATAAGCAGCGTGAGGTTATGAAATTAGAAGCCAGTTTAAATAGTCAACGAGAAAAATTAAATGAAAAACAAAACGATCTTGAAAGTAATCGCAAAGAAATTTCGAAATATTGCGATGAAAAACCACTAGAAGATATTGTCAATACAACTCAAGAAAAAATCGAGAAACTTCAAAACGATAAAGGCATTTATTTTTCATCGCAATATATATACAAAAAATTTATTAAAAATTTCGAAAATGAAGATCCCTGCCCAATATGTAAACGAAAAGTAGATGAGAAAAAGTACGTAAAAGAAATTATAAGTGATTTGAATAAAAAAATCGAAACGTTTCCGAATGAGTTGAAAAAAGTAGAGAAAACGATAACGGACGAACAGACAAAATATGAAAAGTTATTGGCTTTGAAACCAGTTAGTGAAAAAATGCAAAAACTAGAAAATGACGTAACAGTTTTGAAAAACGAAGTTGAAAACTTAGAAATGAATTTAGTAGCTTCTACAGAGGAATTAAGCGAGCTGAAAGAGCAAATTTCAGGTCCGCAAAAAAATGAAGAAATTGCTAATTCGATCATGGGCGATGTCTCATTAATAGACCAGTATAATAAAGAGTTAGTACAAATTAAAGAGGACATCGCCGTATTGGCGGCTCGTCTTCCTAGTACCGATGAATCTCGCGGCACCCAAGAAGCTATAAACGAACAAGAAACTTTGAAAACCGATATTCGTTCTATTAGACAAAAGATTGATAATCTACAAAATAAGTTAGTACAACACACGGAACGTTTACAGAAAATTAAGGAGCAACGAAACACACTGATTGCACAACAATTAGACATCAAGAAAAATCTACAAGATAAAAATCATTTACTGTCGAAAAGCCAAGAATTAAAATCAAAAATTGAAACAATTGAAATCGAATTGCAAGATTTAAAAACACAACTAGGTCCCTTGAAAACTAAACTCAGAACGGCTGAAAAAAAGAAAGAGGATCAGAAAGAAATTAATAAAAATAAATACCATAAAAGTCGAGCGAAGTATAACAACTTACAGAAGAAAATCAACGATATTGATAATTTACAAACTTCAATCGATGAGTGTATAAAGAAAAATATTCCGAAAACCATTGCAGATATTAACGAATCAATATCGAAAGTGCATTCCGAATTAGTTCAACATTCCGATAAGAAAACAGCTATTGATCAAAATGTGGACGAATTAAAAACACAAATTACAAACGGAAAAATGTATCTTCGTGAACTACAAGACAATGTCCAATTAAGAGAGAAACGTAAAAAGGCCGATAAGTTAAAGAACGAAATAGCTGAACTAGATGCTAAGTTAGGCAATAACGATATTAATAAAATTCGTCAGGAGAAAAGTCAGCTATTAGACGAAGAACAAAATCTTCGCGAACAGAAGCATAAAACGCAAGGCCAGAAACAGGAATTACAAACTAGTATAAAAGAAATCAGGAAGGAATTACAAAGACCGGAAAACGAGAAAGCAGCTATCAATTACAAAAGAAAATTTTTAGAATTAAAATTACTTGTACGTTCTACGTTCGATTTGAAAGATTTCTTTAAATCAATGGACTGGGCTTTATTGCAGTTTCACAGTCAGAAAATGATTCAAGTGAATAATACGGTAAAAACATTATGGCGACAAATATATCGCGGTAACGATATAGATTATATCGAAATTAAAACATCCGATGAAAATAAAGTCGGAACGGATAAACGAAAAGTGTACCAATATCGTGTCGTTCAAGTAAAGAATCAAATCGAATTGGACATGCGCGGCAGATGTTCAGCGGGACAACGTGTATTGGCATCGCTAATTATTCGTATCGCTTTAGCGGAAACGTTCAGTACGAATTGCGGTATTTTGGCATTGGACGAACCGACCACTAATCTAGATCGTGAAAATATTAATAGTTTAAGCGAGGCATTAATCGATTTGATCAATCAGAAGAAACAACAAAAGAACTTTCAATTGTTGATTATCACGCACGATCAAGAATTTGTCGATCGATTAACGAAAGTTGATAGTATTGAGAAATATTTAGTGGTAAAGAGAAACGAAGCTGGAAAGTCGATTATTACCGAACAAATTCGATAAAAACTGCGCTGTTTTTAATTTTATACAATCTGGTCTGTTAATTTTAAACCAAATTATATGGAATATATATTTCTTTATTTTATTTAGGATATACAGGAACATTTGTTCTAAAAACCGACAAATTATTGGGAATATTTTTAGTAAAAAAAATGTTATGTGAATTAAAGAAATAAAAGTTTTAAGTCTTATTCTCACTTCCCTACTTATTTCGAAATTAATGTTATGTTTTAGTCGTAATGCTATTCGTTTTGAACTGCTAATGAAATCACATTCAAAAATTGATAAAATACATTAAGTCTCAATTTTTAAGATTTTTGCGTTATTTTTTATAAGTTAGTAAAGAGTTTGGTTTTAGAACCACAAGCTCTGCACTAAACATAACACTAATTTCGTGATGAATAGGGTAGTCTGAATGAGACTTTATTGTGCAAACGTAATCTATTAAGAATTTAAAATTACAGTGTCAGTTTACTGGACAACATTTTTGAACTTACACAATAAATACGTTTTGTTTTTTCAACCCTGTTTAATTCAGAGTGTTACGGAAAAATTTCTATTAATGATTTTCTTATATACTTGCGTCAATACTTAAAATAAGCTTGACAAAATTTGAAATTTTTGAAATTTATTGCTTATTCCATTAATAAAAATGTTTATTATGTAAAACATTGTGATAAGTTACTTATATAAGTCTTTGTTCAGTTAATTGCTGTATAATTTCAGCTTATACATATTTTTGTATTTATATTGTTGCATTTCATTGCAAGTTAATTATATTATGAATATTTATTTACAATAAAATTTGCTTGCATTGTAATTAATATTGTTGTTTTGATTTTTTACATATTTTTAGAAAAAAGTTTGTAGATATGGCCCATTCTTTATTTCAGAGTATCGGTTTGGAGATAACGTAACTGGCAAAAACAAATTCTAAAACGTTTAAAAATTTGATTTATTATATGTAATAAATATATAGAAAAATATTGATAATAATCTTCTAGAACTATTTTTTTTTAAAGCATATTTACAATTTATTGAAAATTTTTTTTTATTAAATTAATTTATTATTCAATAGTAAAAGAAAATACATTTAATATAATAAATTATCATATTTAAAAAAAAAACATATATAAATAATACATAATACACTTTCCAAACGAATTATATGCAACTTTATGTATGCAATTGCAATTCACAGGTGTATAATTGGTTATCTATAGTGTAGGCGCTTTTATTAAATTTTCTTAATATTTAAATATTTTTACCAATATAATATTGATTATAGATAATAATAATTAATAATTACATGATTGATGACACCTAATAAATGCCTTATAAGCTTAAAATAACAATATTTTTATTAATACATTATATAAAATATAAAAATTGCATATTTTTAGATAAAAGTTTGTAAGTATTGAACATTAAAAAAAAGGTTACGTCATAAGCATAAGTATATTGAAAAATTGATCTGTTACGAATGATTTTGACAGCTGAAATGCTTTAAAAATAGATATAAAAAACAATTGAATGCATAAGATATAATGTATTGAAAAAAATGACAGTTACATTTTGTTTTGTTTGGAAAAGGTTATTTTTTTTTAACAATAATAATAAACATATCATATTGAAGGAATATTATTGCATGACTTGTCAATAAATACGTAAAATTATATACTAAATAATACATAAACACAAGTAAGCGTCTCTAGTTGGAATAAACTGTTTTGTTTTGAAAATAATAATAAAAATATGTATATAAAATAAATCTTTTGCATGACACTATATACCGAATAGCACACAAACAAAAATAAGTGTCTCTAGAGAGAATATAAAGCTATAGAAATAATAACAGTCACATTTTTTGTTACAATTTGACAATAATAAGAAAAAATATATATCAAAAAAAACTTTAATAATACTCAAGAATATTGAGATTTTATATTTTTTCCAAAATTTCACAAGATACTCAGTCATTGAATCGGCTGTTAAGCTATGCATCAATGACTGGCCAGTTTAACCGTAGACACGTGTTTCGGTCTTTAGGACCTCATCAGTACCGAAACACGTGTCTACGGTTAAACTGGCGAGTCATTGATGCATAGCTTAACAGCCGATTCAATGACTGAGTATCTTGTGAAATTTTGGGAAAAATATAAAATCTCAATATTCTTGAGTATTATTATATTAAATTTCACAATGACAATACGAACATTTATTTGTTCAAGGTCTATTACTAAAAAATCTTTTGTCTGACGCTATATCACTTTTCGTCAAAGTAATAAAATTATATACCAAATTTTTTACAGACACAAATAAGCGTAATATTGTTAATATTTATCTAAAAATTTCAAATTAATTTAATAAATAATTCCCGAAATTATTTTTAAATGTATTTTTTAAAAAACAACGAAATTTTGATTATTTCCAAAACTTTCAACAAACAAAAAACCCGAAAATTTCATTTCTACTAGAAAACTAAAATAATTAAATAAAAAACATCTTAAATTCATTATAAATTTTAATTATCAAATTTCTTTATAATTATTTTCTTTATATTTAAGTAAAATATTTCTTAAAATTTTAATGCAAAAATATTTTAAAAATAATTTTATTTAAACACGTTACGTAATACGTAACTTATCTTTCTGTAGGGGGGGAGGGGTGTAATAATCTATCCTGATATTCCCCTATTTAATCCTACATATCTTCGGGACGTATCCATGTCGTAAGAGGGGGAAGTAGAGAGGTAGAGGGAATAATATATAGAAAAAGTATATAAAGAAATTTAGTACTTTTATTGAAGTCATATTTAATTTTGTAAGCAGATTATAAACAATATTGTTTTCAGAGGAAAAATATTTTTATAATCATTTTTAAGGTAAGTAAAATTTATTGTTATTTTTTATAATATTTTTATTTTATTTTATTATTATTATTATTATTATTTTATTTTCCTTGGATTCCTTAGAAATTTCGTTGCAATATACATATAGAAAGATTTCTTACGAAATCCAAATATTTTAATTTTAACGAATCATTATTTTTAACGAAAATGTTTATGCATATGGGCATTAAACTAGCGAAGCCCGGTCAATTTAATATTATTTATGTATGTAATGTTATTATATTTTTTTCAGAAAAAATTTGATTAAAAATCTACGAAAAATATGAGATTTACTAGTATAATATCTGTGCTTGTATCTATGGTATTTTTTACCATAATTTGTACATTAGAGGTGGGTAGTAATCCACTACAAGGAACAGCTGATGAAAACCAATTTATGGAAAGAGAGGTAAGTAACAAAAAATAATAATTATATACATGTATATAATCGTGCACGATTTTACTTGCAATATACAGCTAAAATTTTGTATGAGAGGTTAGATGAATGTGGATGAAGCTAAAGTTGCTTGTATTTGGAGAAAACTAATTTCGGGATAGTGGAAAGAGAGTTTGTGACATATTTTTTTGGGTACATGACGTAATCGTGCATGTCTGTATATTATTGTCTAATAATTATAATATTATTAAAAAAACACATTATAAATTATAAGATTATAAAATTTTTGCGAGTACTAAAGAAAATTTTGTAAAAATTTGACTCATTTTGGATAAATAATGTAACTATAATTGAATTTTTTTTAAATTTATAATTTTCTTTTCGGAAATTTGACTAGATTGTATTTTAGTAAAGTTATGTAATTAATGTAATCTTTTGTGAAAATTTAATTAAAATCGGATAAATAATAAAGCCATAATGATTTTTTTTAAATTTTAGTAATGCTTTCTCGAAAAAATAAATCTTGCTTTTCTAATTGTTTTAGACAAAAAAAGTTTTAAGAAGCAAAAATTCAATATAAAAGTAACAAATATTAATTTCAGAAATAATCACAATTATTACAATTTTTTAAGAAGCAAAAATTCAATATAAAAGTAACAAATATTAATTTCAGAAATAATCACAATTATTAAAAATTTTTAAAATTCTAGTTTCAGAGCACAAATCCTGGCGCACACGAATTAGCAACATTCCTAATTGAAAAACTACGTCAAATTGATACGAATCCACCAGTTATGACGAATGCTGTTATGGGATACCGTTTGCAGCCCACGATTCTACTCAAACGTAATTCGGAAATTATCAATTCGCTGTTACGTATTCCGCAAATTGACAATGGCCGAAAATAAATGTCGAAAATTGTGTAAAACTAACAAGAAATATAACGGACAAATTATTACTGATGCAAGAAAATGAAAAATCCTTAAATATGACAAAAATAAAATATTATTTATTTATTTTTTAATGTGTATTAAGATGAAACAAAATTATGTATATTAAATAAAATTATATATATTATTATCATAGTATTATTTTATAAAACTTTTATAAAATCAAAAAATCCTTAAATTTTACCAAAAATGAAACCAAATAATATTATTTAATAATTAATTATTAAATAATAAAAAACATTAAAATATTTATAAGCCCCTGAAATGTAGACAACCAAAATTACACAAGTGTTCAAATTAAATTTTAAAAAATAAATTAGACATGACTTTATACAAATAAAATTAAAATAGGCATTTTGATAAACACTTTAGCTGGTTATTAATTACTTAAAATTTATTGAATAGTTGCAAAATTAATATAAATTTTTAGAAATATTACCTTGACATCAATTTTGTTTTCAAATATTCAAAAACTATATGTATTTTTTTGCTTTGTAAAAATAAAATTAAGTTTATAGTGGCACATTGATCAACTTTATCTAGTTATTAATTATGTGAAATTTATGAAATATGTTGAAAAGTTACAAAATTAATATTAATTTCTTGAAATTATGCGTTATAACATCAAAATTTTTATGAAGTATTAAAAAAATATATTAGTTTTTTTACAATAATTTTCGGCAAACTATAAAAATAAGTGGTTTATTTACATGTTACTTTATCTAATCATAAAGTTATAATAATTAAATAAAGTGCTCTTTATTCCATGATAACGGAAGCTACATATTATATTTTTCATATTAAATTTGTTTTCTTCTGAGCAATATTTTCTCATTTAAATCAAATACACTGTACAAGCAAAAAAACAACATAAAATATCTTATTAAATTAATTTATTATTCAATAATAAATGAAAATACATTTAATATAATTAATTATAATATTTAAAAAAAAATCGTATATAATAAACACATTCCAAATAAATCTTCTACAACTTTATTCCACTTTTAAACTGGTTTATAATCTAGTTTACTTTCCAATTTCTTATTATCAGCCACCTTCCGTACTGCCTTCATAAAATCTTCTTGAATAACATATTCCCGCTCGGCTCTGATTGCAAACAGACCAGCTTCGGTGCAGACATTTCGCAAATCAGCCCCATTGAATGAATCAGACAATTTAACAATAGCCTCATAGTCGATTTCACCGTGCTTGGCAATCGGACCGGCATGAATTTTCAAAATTTCGAGACGCGCTTGTTCGTTGGGTAGTGGAATCTCGATTTTACGATCGAGACGTCCGGGACGGAGCAGGGCTGGATCTAATGTGTCCGGACGATTTGTTGCCATTATCATTTTGACCTGGAACAGAGTGGAGGAAATACAAAATTATATAATGTTATTGTGGTGATATTTTTGTTTTGTTTTCGTATATTACTTGGCCTAATGAATCGAAGCCGTCCATTTGATTTAGAAGTTCCATGAGCGTGCGCTGAATTTCACGATCAGCTGATGTACCTTCGGAAAATCTTCTACCACCTGAAATTATATGAAAGTTTTTCTAGATTTATCGATTGTGATTTTAGTAATGGGATTAGAAACTATTCATATGTCACTCTTCTATAATTACTTATACTTGTAGAATTATTTATTTCCGTAGTAAAAATCTATTTATTTTTATATTTATGTATTAATGAAAATACAATTATTAGCTTATAAGGTCTTAATTAGGTGTTATCAATCATGTAATTATTAATTATTATTATCTATAATCGATATTATATTGAAAAATACTTAAAAAAAATTTTAAAATTAAATCCCCTAGAGTATAGATAGCCCGTTATACAAAAATGTATTTCAAATTGCAAATTAATTATTAGGTATTTTTTTTATTACGTTAAATATATTATTGGTTTTTAAGAATTATTAATAATTTTTTAATTTGCTGGGATTACTCAACAGCATGATTGAAAGTGCAATTAAAAGATTCGGGGTTTAAATCCCAATTGGGATTCCATTTAATATTATTAAATATTCATAACTAAACGTAATTTAGACAATAAAAATACTAAATATATTAAATAAGTAACTAATTTAAATTAGTTCATTATGATGATGTTAATTGTAATTGTGAATAAAAAATACTCACCGATAGCATCGATTTCATCCATGAAAATAATACAGGGCTGATGATCTTTCGCGTAGTTAAACATTTCTCTAATAAGCCGGGCTGATTCACCGATATATTTGTCAACAATTGCGCTAGAGACGACTTTTAAGAAATTCGCATCCAATTGGGATGCAACAGCACGTGCCAATAATGTTTTGCCTGTACCGGGTGGACCATACAGCAGACAACCTTTCGGTGGCGTAATACCGACACGCATAAATAATTCCGGATTTAATAGAGGCAATTCGATTACCTGAAATTAAACACATTTTCTTCAGTTACTGAAATTGAAAATGATAATAACTTTGCTTTTAATAATCTTCAAATAGTTTAAATGAAAATACATTGGAAACTATTTTAATAATTAGAGGTACTTTTCATTTTTTTTTCCTAATTAGAAATAAATAAAAATCCTGTATACAAGAATTTGTTACGTTAACATATGTTATCTTCTTATTATATAATTAAAACATGCATACGAATTATATAAGTTTCGAATAATATTATATACTTCTAATTATTATATCTTTAATTAATTAATAATAATTATTATTATTCATATTATATTATTGTATCAATTTATGTAGTATGCTTATTATAAATGTAGGAATAAAATGTTCTAAATTATGGTGGAAAATAAGTTTTTAATACAAATAAAAATATTTAAAAATTAATCACTCGGAACTGAACCGAAATCCGAAAAAAAAACAACATTATTTTTGCCGAAAGAAAAACCGGAACCGAATAATTTTTTTTAATTGAACCAGAATGAAAAATGTAACGGTTCGAAGTCCTGAATTTTATATTAAATCTTTTTTATTTTAATTTAATTAGTTATTTCATTTGAAACGTATTTTTTTTAATTGTGTCGAAAACTAATTGTTATAAAATTTGAAATTTTAGGTGAATATTTAATTTATTCTCAATTTTTTATTACTAATGGATTCCGAACTACACAAATAAATAAGAAAATTTAAACTAAAACACTAACTAAATTAATTATAATCTTATTATTATTAAAGTTCATATCAGGTTCGTTGTCTTTTTTATTATTGACGACGCATTTCGACTTTTCGATCATCTTCAGGCTTAGTGTTTAGTTTTGTCTGTGTTTGTGGTTCAACTGAATATTATTTGTTTGAACATTTCCGTTCTATCGTTCGGTGTATGAATATATAATTTTAAAATATTCGTATATAATTTATATCTTACCTCTCGGAGTTCGCGGATTTGTTCGCTAAGTCCACCAATCGCAGAGTATGTCACATCGCCGGGATCTTCATGGCTCATATTATAAACTAACGGGTCGACTTCACGTGGTAAATATCGCATAATTGTCAATGTTGTCATATCTAATGCGACTCTAGTGCCCGCTTTCAATTTTGTTTTATCTAATTGTCTACGACAGCCAACCACGTATCGTGGGCCATTTGTAGCTTTTACAATAACTATAATATGCGAAATTTGTTAGGTTTTAAAGACAAAGAAATTTAAATTATAGACTTACATTTTTCTTCGGTTAATTGTTTTAAAACTTCGCCTACAATTTGTCCCACGCTTTGAAGAGCTTTCAGATCATTTTCGGATTTATCGTATTGTTTGGTTAGGTCTTTCAATTGCTCTCGCACTGAAACAGACGTACGTTATATGAATAATTATTCTGGTGTAAGTAAATATAATATGCAAATCATGTCGTAGATTGGTTCGTAAACGTACATGATTTGACAGATTTCGGCTACAGATATTTTAAATCTTGTATGATAAATTTATGATAAATGTATTATTTTTACTTACTTTCTTTTAATCGCGATTCAACTTCCTTGTGTTCAAGGAGCTTTTTGCGATAATCTTGTAGAGCTTTTTCTCTTTCTGGTTCTACTGCTGCCATTTTGTGGCTTTAGGAAAATAATAATGACTTATTGAAATTTCTAACCTACTCTTGACAACATGAAGTTTGGAACAACAACCATAGATCTGATTAGTTCGGCTAACTTCGGCTAACATCGTTTACTATTGTTTTATATTATTTTTATTTGGCATGGTGGCAAAAATAAATATATATTTATACATAAAATAAAAAAATATAAATTATAAAAATTGAATTTACTGCAAAATATTAAATTGTATTTTGTATTTGTATTCATAATTACAAATATTTGAGTATGTTTTTCCGAAAAATTCGCACCAGGTTTGTTCCATTACGCATGTGCAGTACAATTTCAAAACTAAATGTCAAATAATAGCTGGGTAATATCCTTTACCTGTCAAAATCAACTGAATTTTTTCTTATAAATCAAAAATTTCAAACTAAATCTTAATAAATTATTATTTATTTTATATTATCTGTGGTTTGCGTATTGTGCAAATTATAAATGATTAATGTTAGAGCGTAAACGAACGGTATGCAAAGAAGTATTTCTTTGTTAACATATTTATTTTTTAAACTATTTTGTTTTTGATATTTACTGTAAATCTAAGATTTAAATGTTACAAGCTAAATATAAATAAAGTGTATATATATTTCTTAAATTATATTAGGTGAGATAATTGAGGATATTTAATTACATTATTGTACAAGTTGTTGATGAGATAGATACTTTTTTTCTAGAATGTTTACAAACGGTTTGCCCTGTAACTTACCTTTTCCGAGTTGTATGAGTGTTACTAGGGATAATTGCTCGGATGAAATCTTGCCAAAAATGGCTCGAGAGCCTATTATTTTAAACGTATACGATATGTATTGGATAAATGAATATACAACTTCGATTGGACTAGGTGTTTTTCATTCAGGTACGATACATTTTGGTAGTAATTCTCGATTTGTTACGTTCATTCTTTTTCTAATAAGACTGTAGTTAAAATTATATATAATTTATTAAAATTAGGCTTTGGATAAGGACCGTAAAAATGAGTAGAACATTTTAATGAATACTATAATTATAAGTGCTTACTATCTAATAATAAATTAGTAGTTGAAGTTATATATAGTTATGTTTAAATTAAACGTAATTTATAATGGAAATATTACCGTGTAACTTACCCCAAAACATTAAAATAAATTTCATATTCGAATCAAGTGTAACAGAATTTTTTTTTTGATACCAAATACATGATATAAGAATAGTTACAATTATTTATTGCAAAAAAATGAAAATAATATTAAATTTTATATGTATAAGAATTCATATTATGTATAACAAATAAATGATATATTTTGAACGCTTTGCCACTTAAAAAATAAATTATATGTACAATTTAATAATTGTGACCAGGGTTGACCTGATTTTAATCATTTGATATTTTATAATACATTTAAATATATATAATATATATAATACAAATAAATATTAAAATAATAAAAAATCATGTTTTATAAAAATATTTAATGATAATGCAATCTATATTGATAGACATGTAATAGGTATTACAAATAAAAATTTTGATATATATTTTTAGTTTTTATTTTTAATATTTAGTAAATTATAAACATAAAAAAATCTTATATTGTCATTTCACATTAAGTCCAGGTTCTGTAACTCATATATTTTTTAAATTTTTGTGAAATTTTCTACGTAAATTTGTTTTACATTTAATCTACTATCCGTTGACACCAATTATATATCATGGACACTATCTTCATGAATATAATAGAACATTACCTTCAAAGAGATTTGTGTAAACTCTTATTTTCGAAATATTATTGATATTTTTGATCCTGAAAATGACCACGAAAAGAAGTAGAAATTTTTATATTCAATTGAAGTCGCTGTTGGCACTTGGTGAAACATTATGAAAAAATGTAAAATAAAACACTCGGTTAAATTTTCACAATAACAATAAAAAATCCTTTATTGGCCAATTTCGGCAGTTAAGCCGAAGTATTACCTTCTGATGATAGCTTAACAGCCGAAATTGGCCAATAAAGGATTTTTTATTGTTATTGCGAAAATTTAATCGAGTGTTTTATTTTACATTTTTTTTTTTTTAGAAATTTTTAACAAGTCATATAATTTTAACTGCTAAATATATTTAGTAATAACTAATGCGAGTAGGTAATAAATTATATAAGATTTATTAAAATTTTAGTCCTAATAAAGACTACATAATTTTAGCGACTTTTATTAAAAAGATACATATTTATAATTCTAGGAGTAGAAATTTATGGTGCTGAATATGCATATGGCGGTCATCCATTACCAATTACTGGTATTTTCGAGATACCTCCTCGAGATCATGAAGAACTTGGTGAACAATTTAGATTTAGGTAGAAATTTCTCGAAATAAATTACTTACCATTGAATATAACATTATATATAACATTGATTTGGTGTCTGATTTTTTTCTTAGACAAAGTGTCCATATTGGCTACACGGATTTTAGAGAAGATGATGTGAAAAGAATAGTTACTGAATTAGGGAAACAATTTCGCGGTGATCGATATCATCTTATGAATAATAATTGTAATCATTTTTCAGGCTCTTTTACACAAGTAAGTATACAGTTTTTTTTTAATCAAATATATTTTTATTTATTGTAAAAATATAACAAAATTGGAAATACATCTCATTTTTAACACGTTTTTATTAACTCGCTTTCTTCTCAGTCTGTTTCTTTGTTTATTTGTCTTTTCATTACAAATTTTGCAATCATTTTAAACTAACTTCCCGATGAGCTAGTGACTTGAAACTTTAAGGCCATTTCAAGGCAAACAAACGGCTATATTCACTATTCAGACAGGTGGTGGGAATACAAAAAAGGATAATTTTACATTCGATTTATTCGTTTAATACTACATATTTATTGTAACTAATTATTAGAAAAATTAGCTAATTTATGTACAATTAATAATTTAATAACAATTTATATATAATTACCGAATTAGCATATATAAAAAATTAATCAAATACTTAATTGTCAATATTTTCTTTGTTTATTATTATTTTGATTTCCAAAAAATATATATATGTTGTTAATTGTTATTATAATATTTATGTATTAATTTCAGAATTTTTGTATGTGTGGTTTATTTGTAAAAAAATAATTTTCATTAATTTCCTTGAAAAATGCGATTTTCTCTTATTTCACACATACATTTTATTTGAAAAAAAATATGATTAATCTTTATTATAATTAACAACATATATATTTTTTGGAAATCAAAATAATAGTAAACAAAGAAAATATTGACAATTTAATATTTGATTATTTTTTTTATATGCTAATTCTGTAAATATATAAAAATTGTTATTAAATTATAAATTGTACATAAATTAGCTAATTTTTCTAATAATTAGTTACAATAAATATGTAATATTAAACGAATAAATCGAATGTAAAATTATTTATTTTTGAATTCCCATCACCTGTCTGAACATAGCCGTTTGTTTGCCTTGAAATGGCCTTAAGGCAAATTTCTGCTTTTTAGTCTTAGCTTAATAATTAATTAAGCTAATAAATTAACTTTAATTTAATACTTCTAATATTATTAATCAATTAGTTAATATTGCATTGTCATCCAGTTAACTGAGCTATGTTTATAGTTTCAAGTCTCTAGCTCATCGGGAAATTAGTTTAAAATGGATTGCAAAATTTGTACTGAACAGACAAAATAAACAAATAGTCTGACAAGAAAGCGAGTGCTAAAGAAATAGATTCAAAATATAAAACACTGTAGTTTTCGTTTTATAAATATTTAATATGTTTCCGGGTTAGATTCTCTGCGGCCAAGAAATACCATCATGGGTAAATCGCCTCGCCTATTTCAGCAGTTGTGTTCCATTTCTGCAACGTTGCCTACCGAAAGAATGGCTAACACCAATGGCATTACAGCATTCGTTAACGCAACATCATGAAGGCACGTGTTCACATCATTCGGACACAACACCACTGTAGCCCCGCACAAATACTGCTCCGAACAACAAATAAACAATTTTACAACAAAACAGAACAACCGTTTTGGTCAAATCTTTGCAAAACACCAACCCTCTGATTAAATAATCAAGTCATCATTTGAAAAACTACTCCGTGTGCCATCCCGTGAGTTATGCTCGTAAGCTAGTTGAGTAATAGAGAGAGAAACAAAAGAATACAATTTTTATCCCGCCAATTTGTTTTCAAATTTTTTTCAAACAACTACGTGCTGCCTATATTCTATATTAACTATCTCTAGTCTCTTGACAGTGATTATAAATTTTTATTTTTACAGCTTAATTACAAAAAATAAATTAAGCTATTATATTACAAATAATATTTTCATTTACATGTCCACGAATGGTTGTTAAATATTTGTTGGATAAACAGGAAATTAAATATTGATATTTTCAGTTTTAAATTTTTCATCAAACTTAAAACAAGGATTAAAGACTTTATTAAACTAAGAAAATGACTTAAATTTAAAAATTTTCTTTAAAGACTCATGTGTGGTTTCCAAAATAATAATAAATTCCAGTAATATGGTTTTTTTCTTAATTTCAAGTCTTTAGTTCATATTTTACGTTAAAACTACTTAAATCGATTAACTCTTTGCTTATATCAAATTATTTCACGAATGTTATATAATTAATTATAATCTGACGAATAATTAATTTTTTATTTTAATTTTTTAAAAACAAAATCGAAAATACACGCATAATAATTTTAATATAAAATATAACAAATATTTTTATATTTCAATTGAATTATGGCCAAAATAAAAATTAAGTGTCTTATTTTAAAATTGAACAACCGCGATTATTTAACAAAAATATATTGTATGTTTAATGTTTATATAATTTTTTACAAGTATTGCACAAAATATTTCAGTTATAATTTTAGTATTATGAATAAAATAATTTATAAAAATTCCTAACTATAAAAATGTGCTATAAATTTTGACGAAAATTATTTTAAAGTATTTCAGTAAAATTGTATTATTTTTTTTTTAGTATTTAATTTAATTGGTAATAATCATTAAGTACTTTAATTATTTTTAGAATATAATTATTACACAATGACCTATATAATTAAATATTTTAAAACATTAACTAATGTTTAAATTTTAATTTAGTTATTTAAACGTGAAATTGATGATTGAAAAATGTCTAATTTGCCTTTACAATGTTGTCAGCTGTTTTCTTACTGCTACTATCACTTGTTTTCTTGCTTTACACATTAAATTGACAACATTGTTTGAACAAGACTAGAATATATTGTCTCTGAACTTTATATACTCAGTATTTAAGAAGACTTTTAGTTTGACATCTTTGTCTTTTGATTAAAACTATAAATGTCAGATTAGTTTTTTTATAAACTGCCTGAAAAATTGGCCTATTTTTATTTGAAGTTTATTTACTTCTTTATAAATTAAAATAACTAAACAAAATACAAGTATAAAGTAGTTGAATACAAATTGTAATATTTAAAATGATAAGAAATTTATTAAGTTAGAGAAAAAATATTACGGTGTTCATAAAATAAAAATATGTAGTCAGTTTGAACAAATTAGTGTAGATAAGTTTTTTTTTAATTAATTTATTTTGATGTGCAGTTAAATATTTACTTAAGTTTTTTAACAAGTTTAATTGAACAAATTTTTAATGATTTTTTATGTTAAATTTTGTCATTGTTTTATTAGATCTAATCAGATAAAATTTTTGGTATTGTAAACGTAGTATTATTTACTAAAAAAAAAACATAAAAATATTGAAAAAATGTAGAAAAATAATAAAAGTTGTGTGTTTGAAAGAACTTAATATGAACAAGTGTTTTGGTTATTACAAAATAATATTTATTTTAAGACTGAACTATTAAGAAAAAAATTAACAAACTGAAATTATATTATTTATGTATTACTATTATTATGTGAAAAATTTGATAGTCCATCTTAGGACAACACCAACCTAAAAAAAATTAAAAAAAGTAAATATAACCCTCAAGAAAAAAGTAATATGCGACGAACTAACGAAATGACATAGATGTTGGTGATATTTAAATATATTAAATTTTTCAGAAATGCTTAGAAACTGCGAGTGTTTAAACATGTAAATTTATATTTTAATTCATCATTGAATTGAAATTTGACTTATGGACAAATTTATTTTGTAATAAGCATTCCTGTAAAATTTAATAATGTTGGGTGATAAAAATTATAAATTTATTTTATATTATTATAGAAATATATAATTTTACTGTATCGATCAAGTTAACTTCAGCAATTTTTTGTTTTGTTTAATTGCAGTAAATATTTATTATAACAAATGTGTTACTGCATGTAAATAAATAAAGTACAAATTTTTATTTAAATGTGTTATCAGTATTTTTAATAAACCTTTTAATTTTCGCGTCTTAATTTTTGCTTAGTTTTATATGAAGTTAACTTGATTTTTTTTTAAATATTTTATTTGCTAATTTTGTTCATTGGATTCCTAAAATATACCAAATATATTTTATTTTTAAAGATTTTGTTTTTATTTTTGTTTTATTTTAGATTGAAAACTTATTACTGTTAGTACACTTTGACAATCAATGCTTCATACATTTTATTCACAAAAAAAATAGTTCAAATGATCATTTTTGTTTTATATCCGTCCATAAATAGTATTTTTTATTTTGTTGTTTAATGTTTATTGCGTAAGAATAATTTGCTTTATTTTGTTTAAAATTTGTTGACGAAATATTTATTACAAAAAATGTAGTATGAATTTTTGACTTTATATTTGATATTTAGGTAGTAGGTATATTAATATATTTTGAATTTTAAAATGAATTTGATATTGTATTATATTCAAAGTAATTCTGGTGACATTACTAAAGAAGTTAGTTTGAATTCCGAATATTTTTTTGTTGTAAAATCAGTAACATTTGTGTATTTGCGTGATCTGTTTATAAAAATAATACTTTTCTGTGATTTTTATCATATTTAGTTGTTATTTAAATTTTTTCAAGAGAAATATTTTTTATTATTTTTGAAGACTTTTTATATTTTTTAGACTTACAATTTTGCCATATTAAAATGAATAAAATGTATGAATACTGTTACATATTTTATAATACTGTTGTTAGTATTCAGTTATTTAAATCTCAAATCATATTAAAGTTAACGAAAGATAAAGAAACAAATTCGCAAATTTTGTCAAGAGAAACAAATTAGTTATACATGATTCTAAATATAATTTCAAATTTTAGTTTGTAATTCTTATTTATTTTCAAATAAAACGACTAGGTTTAAGTTCTGTATTAATATTTATTAGTAATCGACGTTTCGACGAACTCAACGTCTCTTTTCATCAGAAAAACTGATACAAATGACAATTTACAGTAAATAACAGAACAAAGAAATAAGTTACTAGAGTAACTTGTTGCTATGTTCTGTTATTGACTGTAAATGTCATTTGTATCAGTTTTCTTGATGTAGACGGATGTTGAGTTCGTCGAAACTTCGATTATTAATAAATATTAATACAGAACTTAAACCTAAAGCCGTTTTATTTTATATAATGCGTTCTGAAAGATTTTTTACTTTCTTATTTATTTTATTCCTAACTTATAATAGATGATAATAATAATGAGTAATTTATATTTTATTAATTATATTATTTATGAATTGAATGATAAATTGAAAACAAATGATTAACAATAATTATATGATTATGTTTATAACTGTACAGTGTCCAATTTTGACTGACTTTCTACGAGAAAATTAAAACAAAACAATGTCATTTATTGTATATATCGACAATAAAACTATTGGTCTATTTCTATTGTGAACTATAGTTCTGTAAAACTCGGACTAATTATTGTATTATTACTATAATGTATTATTATGTTATATGATTCTAATAAAATATGTATTCTTTACAAAATAACTTTCATAACTTTTTTTCTCTCTACTTACAATTTGGTGTTAGTGGTAAATAAAGTCGTTAAATGTCTATTTCTTTACAATTTTTCTTCTTCCAGTCTTAATAACGAGCGTCTGTACAAGTTTTACTGTATTTGTTTGACAAATATATGTTTTAACACAATGATTGGATTTACTGTATAAATAATTATGAAATTCCACATAAAATTTCATATATAAAAGCCAAATTAAATTAAGTACGCCCTTGATTTTTTGTACCCATCAAATTTTATTTATAAATTTACTAAATTATTCCATAATAATAATAATAATAACCTACATTAAAAATTTACATCCTGTCACTAACAATATAAATAATTTTTCGTCATTCCGATTTTTGTACTCAAGCTATTGAAAAAATATACTGTACATTCATTTATCTGATGTAGCTTTGAAAATTGTGCCAATACAATAAAAACGGAAATTGCATTATATAGTGGGGGGTTGGGGGGGGGGGGTTTGGAATCAGCAAATCAACAACAAACAGAAGCGACATCATTAGCGAAATAGTGTACTATAGCGAGTTGTAACTTTGTTTTCGCGCTGTAAAGTCAAGTTTGCCTCAAGACGCCGGTAAATTAATTGTATTTTTCAAGTTAAATTTGAGTAATTTTTGGTTTACACCCGAGTATGATACAAAGTTTATTATTTGTTGCGGTGTTTCAATAGATTGTTTAATTTATAATTTTTAACTATTTTTATAAAAAAATATTGACATTTTGACAGAGATTAATTTATATATTTGTCAGCCAATTTTATCAGCATTTATTTCAAAGAGAAGTATTATTAAAAATATATATTGATATTTAATTGTTGGTAGAAAATATATATTGAACATTTTGAGAATTCGAAATTAAAAACAAGTTATATTAGTTCATATTTATTTAATAGTGAAATATGAATTTAGTGTAGTTGTTTAAAGAATATTACGTGAAGTTTCATAATTGTTTTTAACTAAAAAAATACTTGTGAGACATTTTAATATTTCAAGCATTTATTTATAATGTGTCGTGCGATTGGCTTACAATACTTTTTTTGAGCGAATTGGCAGAAATTATTAGGTGAGTTTTTATTATAAATAAATTTATCATTGATATTATTAAATATTATTATAGACATATCTTTTTTTTTATAAATATTTCGTACTAGATTTGCAATTGCACCAAAATTTCAAAATAGGTTCTTGTATTTTCCCAAGATGGTTATGAGAATTTATTTTTTGTAGTCAATTTTCGGAGAAAAAGATATTAAAATTTAGATACTTATATTTATATTTGTATTTTATTTTATTAATAATAATATATTCAAATTTTAAAACAAACTTGTTTTAGAAATTTTATTTATAATAATAATTGTGAACAATAGCCTAGCTTTATACATATTTTCACAGAAAACAAAAATAAATACAATAAAATAAAACGGCTTAGATTATAGTTCTGTATTAATATTTATTAATAATTGACGTTTCGATAAACTCAACGTACGTTGTCATCAGGAAAAAAGATACAGAACTATAATCTAAAGCCGTTGTATTTTAATATAATAAGTATTGAAAAAATTTTTACAGTCAGAATAAAAGTCGGGTGACTTTGAAAGTATATAATTTTTATAATACTGTAGAGAAATTTATGAATTAAAATTTAAATTAAAATACAAACATTTCTATGTAATATTTAATATTAATAATAATATATCTTAATTCCTGCAAAAGAGGATTAAAAGAGAAGGAAACAGTTTGAGTAATCCTGTTTGTGTGACATTGAAATCCATCAAAAAATATATAGCAACCAACAACTTGTTAGTATTATTTTCATTTCGTTTGCCAATTCTAAAAATACGGATAAACGAAATTACGTAGTCATTGAAAATATAATATTTGCAATATACATATATGCAATCATTCACATGTGATGTCCTGCCATAACTAACATACTATTGTTAAAAATATATACCTGTAGGCCAAAAATAGGTTCTGTAATTTTTGCCAAAATAGATATATTATCTGCGACGTAAGGTTCGGAGCATAGTATTCCTGTTACAGGATATTTATCCTAATTATGAAACAACAGGAACAGGAGAAAATCACATTCATAATTTCTCTTGAACAATGGGATTTTATTCTATTCCTTTCATATTAAAAAAAACAACAATCTTTATAATTCTAAAAAAACTTTTATAGCATAGTAAAAAATTTTTTAGAGCACATTATATAAAAATAAAATTACTTTAGGTTTAAGTTCTATGTATTAATATTTATTAATAATCGAGGTTTCGACGAAGTCAACGTTCGTTTTCATCAGAAAAACTGAAGAAAACGGACGTTGAGTTTATCGAAACGTTGATTATTAATAAATATTAATACAGAACTTAAACCTAAAGTCGTTTTATTTTTAAACTTATATAGTTTTTTTGAAATTAAAAATAATAATACAGAAAATTAAATATTTAATTTTTATTATATGTAAATTCTGTAATTTAATTATCAAGGGAGAAACTACTTGGTATACAAATTAATTAAAATACCTTAAAAACTTAGTAGGTAAAATTAAGTAAAGTTTCGAGTAAAATTCTTACAGTCTTAGAAATTTCGTATAAAATCAAAGAAAACTCACATTTTGCGAATCTCGAATATTTTTACCTTAAATTAGAATTTCATCAATCTTGAATTTGCTAAGATATCAGAATATCGATATATTGATATATTAAATTATCACTATATCGATAATATCAATATAAGGATATTTCGATAATTTTTATTTTTATTGTCAATTATTGATATATCGATAGATTATCGAGATTTTTCCTCTATCCTAGTTAAGATAAGATAACTGTAATATTACATATATATGTACTATTTCATCTCGTTGGTAATAATATCATATTACATAATGTTTTTAATAGTTCTGATATTATGTATTTTTAAACAATTATTATGAATAAAGTTACAGCAGTTGAGTAATTATACCTAGAAATACTTGGGCATTATAGTGTCTTATGGTTTGTAGGTAAAATTACATAATTTTTTTTCGACTGTATGTATGTATAATATATATTATTTAAAATTTTTGGAATAATCAGTTATAGTAAATATGTTGTTTATTAAATGAAAAGATTCAATATTAAATTTAGCCAATTCGATTAGGTATCCCTAACGTTAACAGCTTTTGGAACTTATATCTACGTATATTTAAAACAGAAAGTGAACTTAGACAAACCTATAATATTTATATTAAAATTTGAAATGTATGGACGCACGTGCTAAAATCGATTTAGCAGCAATATGGAGGTGTTCTGGATCGCGTTAATTCAGACGTTTATGCTGTATTTTGATTTGAACTAAACACGAAATGTATATTTAGATACTCTTAATTAGACAGAGAGAAACACGGAAAGATTAACTATTTAGTTGATCCAATAGTTTTTACGCTTTTAAAAAACACTATTAACATCTGTTGCGAATTATTTGCGTAGTTATTTGAAATCATCAATCAAGTAGTTTTGGACTGCACGCACTACACTGTAAAAAGAAGTTGCCATTTTACATTAAAACCATAGTAAAAAAGTTACATATTATTTCAGCAAAACGATGGTTTATATAAATTTTCTCTAAAAATAATATAATTTTGTAATTGTAAGTAAAATAATTAATTTACTATATTATATATGTTCTTTTTACTAAAAAAAGTAAGTAAACTTACATAAAATATACATGATTTTATTTTTATATAATATAAAATCTTCATGTGACGTTTGTAAATTTACGTATTAAACTGGTATAAATCAGTTTTTTTTTATAGTATATATAAATAATCTGCAAAAATGTTAAAATATTTTGTATTATTTGTGTTTGTAAAAATAATACAAAATACTGAAATATAATGTAAAAATTTTCCTAAAATATCTGTAAATGATATTACATACATTTTGTAAAAATACTGACGTCTGTAAACTATTAAATTTTCTCTAATATAAATTTTAATAAATAATAAGTAATAGTATTGAATAAATAATAAGTTAAGATTATATATTCAATGATAATAGACGGAATTCAATCAGTTAAATAATTTTCTTTTCTTTTATGCCAACGTTTCGGCAATCGCTATTGCCTTTTTCAGGGCTCTACAATAGATATAAATATGTATACTTACATAAAAATACATTCATATAAACATATATAATAATATACAGACAAACACACTTACAACAGAATATAATTAGTTGCTACATGTGTGAAACATAAGTAGTGTTTTATTAAATGTTAATGTTAATGAGTGCTTGACACACGCGGATTATGGCATATTGCAAAAAACGCGTTACTTACTTTTCCTGTGTGAAGACTGTAAACGCTCATGCGAAATAACTACTAAATCGAGCACTGAAGCATTTAAATCTACAACTAAGGACATTTTCGGTGCAATTCAGACAATTAACTCAGACACGCATTTTTAAACGAAGAATTAAAAGAGCTTAAAAATGAATTATTTACTTTTGTTTCGGAAAAAATTTCAGAATTTCAAAATACTATTGTCTCAAAAATGTCTAGTCTTGAAAAATCATTTGATAATCTTCCCGCTGCTCAAACTACAAGCAAATCATTCGCTGAAATTGTCAAAAAACCTGATTCTATAGTAGTTTTACAACCAAAAGCAAACCAATCTGTGACAAAAACTAAATGCGACTTAATTAAAAATGCTGATCCAATTGCAACAAACAACGGAATTAAAAATATTAAGTCCACTAAAAATGGAGGGCTAGCAATTAGTTGTGCAACCCCCGACGACTCAAACAAAATCCGAGATTTAGTCAATACCAACTTGGCGAATAATTATAGCGTTAAGCAACTTTCGCAGCTTAATCCTAGAATACGGATAGTTGGATTGTCGGAGAAATATTCCAAAGATGATTTTCTGCGATATTCGAAACCGCAAAATAAAACTTGTTTTACGAATAACTTTGGCCCGTATTCTCACCTCATATGAAAAAGTGCTTTTTCAAAAAAGTGAAATATAGTAGCAATTTTAGAAGCGATCTAATTCTCACCTCCATTTTTTACTGAAAAATTCACTTTTTCCTATTCAGATAAAAGTGAATTTAAAAAGTGGGTATACCACTTTTTATTTTGCTACTAAAAAATGAAACAATTGAATCAGTGTTATTGTCAAAAATTAAAATTATGCACGTCACTAACAATAAAATGGCGCAGAAATGTAACTGACAGCTAAAATTATCAATTTGCAACGTTGCCACATGCATTAAATACAAAAAATTACTTTTTAAAAAATTAATAAAAAAGTGAGGTGAGAATTAGAAGCAATGAAAAAGTACTTTTTAGTAAAAAATTACTTTTATAAAAATTGACAGTAAAAGTGCTTTTTCCTATGAGGTGGGAATACGGGCCTTTGTCTGTGACGTAATTGACATATCACAATTACGTAAAAAAAAGATGTTTATCAAGCAGTAATTCAGACGGACATTACTACTTATCATAGTCTAATGGAAGCTAATAAAGTAATAATATTGTACGATTTTTGCTCTGTGTTTGATGCCATTGAATTACGTCGGTGCTTCAATTGTTGTGGCTTTCATCATTTATCTGACAAATGTGCGAAATCTAATCCCAGTTGTCCTAAATGTGGTGAAAATCATCAATTGAAACAATGTAAGTCTGATACAATAAAATGTATAAATTGTGTTAGACACAATGAAATACAAAAATCAAATTTAAAATCGGATCACTTTGCCTGGGACAGCAACAATTGTCAAATATTTATCAATAATGCGGAAAAATTTAAAAACTATGTATTGGGCATAGCATAGCAACCACCATTCGAGTATAATGCGTTGAATTCTTCGAGTTCCACATCAACATTAAATAATCTTACTATGTATTATCAAAATGCACGCAGTAAGCAGTCAAAGCTTTTCAATTGGACTACCTGTTTGGCTACTTCTGATTTCGACATCATTGCAATTACAGAAACCTGGCTAAAGTTTCTAATGACTTATATAATATCTATCGTTCAGATCGTAATTTCCGTGAGTGTAATGTCAAACGTGGCGGTGGAGTTTTAATTGCAATTCAAAATAAATTTATCAGTTATGTTGTTACTTTAAACAATGTTCCATCTAATATTGATATTGTAGGAATCTGCATTAATTTTGGCACAATTGACATATATGTTTATAGTATATACATTCCTCCTAATGCGTCAAATGATTCTTATAATAGCGTCTTTGAGATTTTTGATACTTTGCCTGCTTTAACAAAAATAAACTCGAAAATATTAGTATTCGGTGACTTTAATATACCACAATATGTTATGAATGTCAATACTTTTCCTGTCAATTGTGTTAAGAATTTTTGTGATTTTTATGATTTAAAACAATGTAATTTTACATACAATCATAACTTAAAATTATTAGATTTAATACTTTGTGATGTTAATTTAGCTTGTACTGTGACACATTGCACTGAATCTATATTTCCTGAAGATATACAGCATCCTGCTTTATCCATAGATATTAACTTTTCTATTTCTTCTTCTTGCAAACGTAACTTCAATCCTGCAACTAGCTCGTATTGCTATGATTTTAAAAATGGAGATTATGCAAAGCTATATGATCTAATAAATTCATTTGATTGGCATCAGTTGGCTATATTTAATGACGTTGAACTTGCTTGTAATTTCTTCTATTCATCATTATATTCTTCTTCACAAGCTATACAAACGAACTAAAAATCATTATTACTTAAATTAATTTAAAATAATTAAATCTAAAATAAAAGCTGACATCAAAAATGCTTATAAACTTTTCATTGAAGAATCTGAGAACTCTATATCCATCAATCCTTCTAAATTTTGGGAATTTATAAACCTTAATAGATGCCAGTCAACCATTCCCTCCTTAATGGAGTTCAATGATAGATCTTTAAATACGCCTCCTGATATTGTCAATGCTTTTGCTTCATATTTTTCCAGTGTCTACCGGCATCCCACTAATAATCCTCTTCCAAAACTAAATTTTAACATATCTGAAACTGCTCACTTATCCTACATTTTTTTAAACGATATATCTGCAACTATAACGTTTCTAAAATCAAGTATGTCTTCTGGTCCTGACTTAATTCCCAATTTTCACTTAAAAGGCTGTTCTGATGCTTTTTCTGTAGCACTATTTTATTTATTTAATTTGATTTTACAAACAGAAACTTACCCTTCTTTATGGAAAAAATCTAATATAGTTCCATTATTCAAGAATGGTAATAAGTACATGATTACTAATTACAGAGCAATAGCTAAACTGTGTAACTTTAGTAAAGTTTTCGAGTCTATTTTATATAAGTTTATGTTTATTCATGCTAAAAAATATTTATTTCCATTCCAACATGGTTTTGTTGAACGTCGGTCTACTGCTACTAACCTCGGGAATTTTACTCAGTTTGCTTCCAATGTTCTTGACAAACGTGGACAAGTAGATGTTATTTATACGGATTTCGCTAAAGCATTTGATACGATTGATCATTCTATCGTATTACATAAACTCAATCTTTTCGGGTTTTCTGATGCTATCATAAACTTACTTCAATCTTACTTAAATAATAGATCTCTTTCTGTTAAATATCTTGGTCATCATTCTTTTTCTTTTCCAGCACTATCTGGTGTGCCACAAGGTTCTAATTTGGGACCGTTATTATTTTTATTATTTATTAACGACATAACTTCTCAAATTTCTAACAAAAAATTACTTTTTGCGGATGATCTCAAACTCTATGCATCTATTTACTCAATTGATGATTGCATCGCTTTACAGCATGATTTGAGTAACATCAATTCTTGGTGCGCCGAAAACTGTTTATTTCTTAATATCAATAAGTGTAAAGTCTTGTCCTTTTCGAGAAAATATAAAGTTATTATATATCAATATTCTTTGTCCAATACACATTTAGAACGCGTAGATAATATAAAGGATTTGGGAGTTGTTTTTGATCCTAAATTAAGATTCAATTTACATATTAACAAGATAGCATCTTCTGCATATAAAATGTTGGGATTTATTACTAGAAGCACGCGCATGTGCAAATCTCCTGATACACTTAAAACACTTTTTTATTCACTTGTAAGATCTAAGTTAGAATACTGTGCATTAATATGGAATCCAACATACAATAACTCTATAAAATACATTGAGTCAGTTTAACGTCGTTTTCTGAAATTATTATACTTGAAATCGTTTGGTATGTATCCTTCCTATACTTACTCTTACTCATCCTTACTTTCTTTATTTCAATTTCATACTCTACAATCTCGCAGAATTATTTCATCTGTGACTTTCCTTTTTAAGTTAATTAATAACTTTATGGATGACTCCGCACTACTATCTCAAATACAATTTCTTTTTCCTTCCTCTACAAGAAGTACAAATACTTTTTATCTGCCTATTGCTTATTCTAATCTTCTAACAAAGTCTCCCATTTATCATATGTGTCACTCATTTAATAAATTAGAATTAACTATAGATATTTTTTCATGTTCTCTTCATATTTTTATTAATCATTTACGCACTTAATGTTTTCTTTTTAGATAATTTATGTATATTATTTTATTATCTATGTTTGTATCGTTTGCACCATTTAATTGGGCTGTTGCCTGTTTGGTGTAATTAAATAAATAAATAAATAAATAAATAAAAAAATAATATTATTTCCAACAAATTATAAACAACATTATTTAAAATAGTTCAGTAAACAAAGAATATTGTTTGTCGATAAAAAAATATTGTGTATTTAATGAATCTGTAGGTAATTATTAAAATGACAGTAAATGAAATTATTTCTAATAATTTTTACTCGGAAAATATTATAGAAAAAGTATTTTTTGAAATAAAAAATTTGTCACATATTTAATGGGTGAGTAATTATAATGATAGGAAAATTTTATATTCTACAAAAATATTATTGTAATGATGCTATAAAAAATATTGTATAATATGTTATGATAATACACACAGTTCAAAATTATATAATAACATAATTGAAACACTTCAGACTCATTTTTACACATTTGAAGATAAGCAACCATTAATTAAATATCAAATAAAAAAAAATAGTAGTTTTATTTGAAATAGTTGGCTAAATTTTAGATGATTTGTCTATTTAATCAGATAATATTTAAGTTTTAATCTTATTATTATTAAATCCCTTGTCAGTTTCGTTTTTTTTTTTTTTATTATTTTGATCTTTTGGTCATCTTCAGGCTTGGTCCGTTTTTTGTTTAGTCTGTATTTGTGTGTTTTCAGTCGAACCAACTAATAAACATATGGAAATATAAAACAAATTTACTTAAATTTTCAAAATGAAGTTTATTGCAATTATTATTGTATGTTCAATATTTTACGTTGCTTCTAGAAAATTAATTCCTAACGAAAACTTTAAAAATTTAACGAATTATGTACGATTTGTTTATAAAAACTATGCAACAACACGCTATAAATATGTAGCAGTTTTTACTAAAAATATGTATAATATTCCTATTCATAAAATAATTTATTCTATATTTCAACAAAGAAATCATACTGTTTTGTTAATTAATTTTGAAAGAAACGGCACTTTTTTGAGCTCTGGAAAGGTATTTTTTTTGTTTTATTTCAATCAAAAGAGAAATGTAAACATTTTAAAAATATTCAAATCTTTTTTAATTAGAATATTTTTGGATTGTTTTTTTAACAAATTAAATATATAATATATAAATATAACTACATTATTTTTTGGGGATTATTTGAAGGATAAGTTCTATTAACAAGTCAAGGACTTTCTAAAAAGTTAAGGAATAATATATGAGAAGAAATAAGTGATATAGGACCAGATATTCTTTGAAATGTAAAATGCAGTTGGAGAAGCAAGTATTTGATCATATTGATTGACTGATTTTACATTATTTATATATTTTATTTGTTAAAAATAATATAAAATTATGAAAACCAAAAAAGATATAAATATTTTAAATTCTTCTTTGTAATGCTGTATTTTCATAATGTTTTTTAGATGAAACAAAATGAAATTTTACTGAATCGGCCTGCTATATTACTTATATTCTTAACAGATATCAAAGAGGTCACTACAATATTTGATTATTTTTCTTTTGATAATCAAAGAAGTCAAATTCTTTTAATATTTAATACAATACAATCTCAAGAAGACTTAAATGAACTCTTCAAATATGTGTGGAGCAAAAATATCTTAAATCTAGTTGTAGTATTTCCAAATGACACAAGAGTTCAAGTTCATACATATAATCCTTTTCAAACAAACATTTTACAAGACTTCTCTGAGAATCTGTATGAAAAAAACATCTATTATGACAAATTAAAAGACATAAATGGTCATAAATTAACCAGTTTATTGGTTAGAGGTGATAATATCGGAAAAATATTTCCGGTAAGAGACAAAACAAAAAAGTCCATAGTAAACTGGGGCGGTGTAATAGTAGAAATTTTAAAAACAATGACAGAATATATGAATGCGACTGTTAAATTTCTTTTTGCACCAAATCTTTTAGGTCCTAATGAACGAAATCCTTGGCAACATACCAACGATATAGGATATAATTTTGTTCAAGCCAAGAAACACATTATTTTGGATAACCAAATTGATGTTATCAGCGAAGATGAAATAGAATTAAATGCAGAATTCTTTGAAGTTACAGAATATTTGTATCCATTAGATATTACTACTACCGTTATTGTTGTGCGTAGAGGAAGCAAAATTCCTTATTATTTTTATATATTTCTTATATTTACTTTTGAATTCTGGTTATATTTGATTGGTACAACTATTTTCATAAGTTTGTTATTGTGTATTATCAATAAATTTTGGAAGATAAAGCTAAACGATTTTGTTCGCCCAGTATTTGTTTCATCTATTCCAAAATTACCAGAAGGTATAACAGAAAGATTATTAATTCTATTTTGGATATTATTCTGGATGATAATAACAATTGCCTTTCAAAGTAACCTAACCAATATGTTAATGCAACCGAAATATTATCCAGATATTAAATCGGTGGAGGAGTTAGATGCATCAGGCCTTCTTATTATGGTATACGGAACTTATTTCCAAGAAATGAACAAGTCTTTATTTGGTACTGAAAAATACAGTTTAATAAAGAAGACGGTTTTATATCCTCCGAGTTATGATAATCCAAATCCAGCTTTAAATCATTTCACAGACAATCATAGATTATTTGATTATGTATTGGTGACGACACATAACTTAGTAGTAAGATACAGAATATTGTGGAAAGATGATAGACCCATTGTGAATATGATATATGATAGTCCACAGCCAAGGTATGCCGTATTTACGATTAAAGCCGGATCGCCTTATAAGGATAAAATGGAGACGGTTATGAGTCGTGTTGTGGAAACTGGATTAACGAAATATTGGATTAACAAATGGGACCATTATGCTGTTATACAGGAATGGTTGGTACCGAAAGATTATAAACCTATTACAGTGTTACAACAGAGTCTAACTTTGTATCATGTACAAACGGCTTTTGCGATTTTGATTATTGGATATTGTTTAAGTTTTGTTGCATTTGTTTTTGAAATATTTATGATGAAAGTTAAATGTAGAAGGGTGGAAGGATTGCTATAAGTATAGATTTTAGAATTTTTTTTTATTACTAGCTTTAAAATGTACCGTAATTAATTAATTAATTATTTGTTTTTACATAGAGTAATAATTAATTAATTTTTCTTGCTAGTGAATAATAAAAACAATTTATATTTGTCACTTTTCCAACTTGATTCAGAATTTTGCTTATCCGATAGTTTTAAAATATTTTTATTATTTAATAATATGTTAATACTTTTTGTTATTAATGAAAGAATAAACAATTCATAATGCCTGGAAGTACACATTTTTTCATAATGTCGTAGAATAATTTCTGGCTGAATATATCTAATTTTTTTTATTATTTTTTAACAATAACTTAAAAATTACACTACCTCTTTTGTAACAAAAATGTTTACTAATTGATCAATTCAATGATAAATCTACAATAGTTTCTCTGATAAATAAGAAAAATAAATGTAATATTTTAAAATTAATTTATTGTACACCTTCTCTTGATTCTTCTAATGTGGTTTATAGAAAGTTAAATTACGTTAAAGGATTAAGTTCTATATTAGCAAATAATTGGAAAAACCTGAACATAAAAGCAGGTATTTACAATAAAAATACTTTAAGACATATTTTAGTTAACAATAAATTAAGTTGTAAAGATCCTTTGTTAAATTCTGGAATCTATGAAATTGAATGTAATGATTGTAACTTTATTTACATAGGCCAGACAGGACGTAGCTTTAAGATTAGATTTAAAGAACACCTCAGCAGTTATTTACATGGAAATGCAAATTCAAATGTAGCGAATCACTTACTTGAAAATAAACATATTTGTTCCATTGATAATTTAAATATTTTACATCGCCAGGCTAAAGGGATTTCACTATCCTTTCTGGAAAATTTAGAAATCAAAAAGGCATTGAAATCAGGTAAAAGTTTAATGAACGAACATTTAGATTTAATTGAGTCTCCGTTTACAGATATATTCTTACAGGAATTTCCATAGTAACTCTCTCTCCCTACCCCTTTTGTTAATTTTACGTGTTGTATTTAGATATATAAGAACAAATTTTGTTAAACTTTTTTGTATTATTTTCTGATGATGGCTTAACAGCCGAAATTGGCCAATAAAGGATATTTATTGTTTTTGTGGTGAAAATTTAAACCGAGTGTTTTATTTTACATATTTACTAATTGTTTTGAGACTTACGTATATATAGGTTTTGTTCTTATAAACTGTGTAAAATTATAACAATTAATAAAATGTATTATTGTTACATGTTTATTTTAATTATTTATTATACAAAGGCGTGTAAACGTATATGAGTTTAATATTTAAATTCTGAAATCGCCATTAATAAACTAATTAAATTGTTACTTAATTTTTAAATTAAGAAAAATTAACTAATGATTTTCATTAGTTCATTAATGGCGATTTCAGCATTTAAATATTAATACGTTAACGACCATGTGTATCATATTGGTGCGCACTCCGTTTTCTGTAGGGACCGCGTGACCCTATTTGGGCACAGTGAATGTTAATGTTCCAAGTCGTCTGGCCCTAGCAGGGACACAGCTAGAGTGTATTTAAATGCTCTGTTTTGTAGGTCTGGTCCCTGGGAAATACAAAATAGTCTTGGGTTGAAAAATTATATTTTTATAATATAGTGTGGTAAAGATAACTTATACAGGGTGTAACAGAATAACTATTTCTAATTTTCAGAAATAATAGAGGGCACATAAAGAAACATTTTTTATTAATAAACTAGTGTCCGGAAAATTTTTATTTTTTTTTTTTCGGTAGTCGATTGTACATTGATACAACTTGTGTATCGAAAATGGTGGTCATAACTTCGAACAATTTTTATAAAGTTTAATGCACTATTATTTCTAATAAAATGTTTCTTAACTTAACTACTCTTTGATGTTGTATAATCATTAAAATTGTTTTTAACGATATCTAGTGTATCTTGACAACGAGAAATTTCCGGACACTAGTTTATTAATAAAAAATGTTTCTCTAAGTGAACTCTATCATTTCTGAAAATTTGGAAAAGTTATTCTGTTACAGCCTGTATATTTTTTATATCAGACCGTGTGTACCAATTTGGTGCACATTTTTTTTTTGTCAAAAACTGCTTTCCAACAACATATTATCCTAAGAAAATAAATTATGAAACACGGAAAATTAACTATTTAGTTTATCTAATAGTTTTTACGTTTTTAAAAAACACTATTAACATCTTTCTTAGACGAATTATTTGCGTAGTTATTAGCAAGGGCGGATCCAGCAACAAATGTTAGGGGGGTAATAAAGAATTTCACAAATATTTTATATTCATTTATTTATTATAATAAACTTGTAAAAATATAAACAATTTAATTTTATATTGTTGTCTTTGGACGAAATAGAAATTGACCATAATATAACAAATTAATAATTTAAACAAGATTAGAAGTATATGGGTAAACCCATATATAGACCACTTTGACATTTCTCGGAAAGTTGGCAACACAATATCTTTAATAAAATTATAATTTATGTGGGCACTAGAAGAAACTTTCCCGAAAATTTGATGAAAATCGAATAAATAATGTAGCCACAATGAATTTAAAAAAGAAAATGTGATTTTTTTTCGATAAGTTGGCAACCCTGTATTTTGTTAAAATTGCATAATTTATTTAGGCACTAGGAGATTTTTTTATGAAAATTTGATTAAAATCGGTTAAATAGTGGTCATAATAAATTTTCTAAAATTTTAGTAATTTTTTTCTCGGAAAGTTGGCAACACTGGATACTTATAAAATTATATAACTAATGGGAGCATTAGGGAAATCTTTTCTGAAAATTTGATCAAAATCGGATAAATAATGTAGCCAATATGAATTTTTAAAAACTTTAGTAATTTTTTTCTCGGAAAGTTGGCAATAGTGGATATTAATAAAATTATATAATTAATGGGAGGATTAGAGAATTTTTTTCTGAAAATCTGTCCAAAATCGAATAAATAATGTAGCCAATATGAATTTTTATAAACTTTAGTAATTTTTTTCTCGGAAAATTGGCATCACTGGAAAAAAGTAAAACTACATTACTATCTTGGGTACTAGACAAATTTATCCTGAAAATTTCATTAAAATCGGTTGAACTATCTAGGAGGAGTTGCTGCCACAAAATTTTGACTTACGACCGAGCGAGCGAGCGACCTGACGACGCACACACATACACCCACATAAACTAAGTTCAGATTTGTTATCTAGGGACTATATGAAGGATTTCTATACACAATTTTTTTTTTGAAAATGTTACAGACACCGTACCAAACGCTATACCACTTTTCCTTGCAGTCAAAGTGGTAAAAATAAATACATACATATTATAAAACACAATATAACGCATACCACATGCTCAAATACTCTGCTTCTGCTGCTTCGAGTATAATTAATTGAAAAATATTTTTGAATACTTATAATTGAATCTAACGCGGTCTTCTGTTTGCGACTACTATTTAAATAACAGAATTTTTTTGAAGATCTCTATCGGTAGTTAACTATAGTAAATAAAAAAATACATAAAATGTGCAAAACAGAGGAAATTGTTTCCAGATTTGTTACTTTTATTGATGACTTACAATAGCAGATACCTAGCTGCCAAACGCTAGCAAAAAGGGTCTGGAGTCTGGCTTACTCATAGCTGGGTTGAATAACCGAATAAACGCCGACAAAGAAATAACAAAATAATGTGAAATTTTACGATATTTTTACATAACGATTGAAAATAATTCTATTATGACAATTTGACAATACGTGAAGCATTATTATAAAATTAAAAAAAAAACATTGATACATTTACATTTCAAAACATATGTAATTAGCTTTTCTTATGCATATTTTAATAATCTTAGAATTCTTAGGGGGGGTAGTTACACCCTTTATCCCCCCCCCCCCTGTAGATCCGCCACTGGTTATTAGAAAGCATCAATCAAGTAGTTTTGGACTACACGCACTACACTGTAAAAAGAAGTTGCCATTTACATAAAAACCATAGTAAAAAAAGTTACATATTATTTCAGCAAAACGATAATTTATATAAATTTTCTCTAAAAATAATATAATTTTGTAATTGTAAGTAAAATAATTAATTTACTATATTATATATGTTCTTTTTACTAAAAAAAAGTAAGTAAGCTTACATAAAATTTATGTGATTTTATTTTTATATAATGTAAAATCTTTATATGACGTCTGTAAATTTACATTTTAAATTGGTGTAAATCAGTTGCTCCAGGTTTTTATTGAATTTTTTTTATAGTATATATAAATAATCTGTAAAAATGTTAAAATATTTTGTATTATTTGTATTTGTAAAAATGAAACAAAATACTGAAATATAATGTAAAAATTTTCTTAAAATATCTGTAAATGATATTTTTGATACATTTTGTAAAAATACTAACGTCTGTAAACTATTAAATTTTTTCTAAATGTTAATAAATAATAAGTAATAGCATTGAATAAATAATAAGTTAAGATTATATATTCAATGGTAATAGACGATATTCAATCAGTTAAATATTTTTATTTTCTTTTATGCCAACGTTTTACAATAGATACAAATATGTATACTTACAAAAAAATACATTCATATAAACATATACCTATATAATAATATACAGACAAACACACTTACAACAGAATATAATTAGATGCTACATGTGTGAAACATAAGTAGTGTTTTATTAAATGTTAATGTTAATGAGTGAAATAATATTAATTCCAACAAATTATAAACAAGGAAACACATTATTTAAAATAGTTCAGTAAACAAAGAATATTGTTTGTCGATAAAAAAATATTGTATATTTAATGAATCTGTAGGTAATTATTAAAATGACAGTAAATGAAATTATTTCTAATAATTTTTACTCGGAAAATATTATAGAAAAAGTATTTTTTGAAATAAAAAATTTGTCACATATTTAATGGGTCAGTAATTATAATGATAGGAAAATTTTATATTCTACAAAAATATTATTGTAATGATGCTATAAAAAATATTGTATAATATGTTATGATAATACACACAGTTCAAAATTATATAATAACATAATTGAAACACTTCAGACTCATTTTTACACATTTGAAGATAAGCAACCATTAATTAAATATCAAATAAAAAAAATAGTAGTTTTATTTGAAATAGTTGGCTAAATTTTAGATGATTTGTCTATTTAATCAGATAATATTTTAGTTTTAATCTTATTATTATTAAATCCTTTGTCAGTTTCGTTTTTTTTTTTTATTGACAACGCGTTTTGATCTTTTGATTATCTTCAGGCTTGGTCCGTCTTTTGTTTAGTCTGTATTTGTGTGTTTTCAGTCGAACCAACTAATAAACATATGGAAATATAAAACAAATTTACTTAAATTTTCAAAATGAAGTTTATTCCAATTATTATTGTATGTACAATATTTTACGTTGCTTCTAGAAAATTAATTCCTAACGAAAACTTTAAAAATTTAACGAATTATGTACGATTTGTTTATAAAAACTATGCAACAACACGCTATAAATATGTAGCAGTTTTTACTAAAAATATGTATAATATTCCTGTTCATAAAATAATTTCTTTTATATTTCAACAAAGAAATCATACTGTTTTGTTAATTAATTTTGAAAGAAACGGCACTTTTTTGAGCTCTGGAAAGGTATTTTATTTGTATTATTTCAATCAAAAGAGAAATGTAAACATTTTAAAAATATTCAAATCTTTTTTAATTAGAATATTTTTGGATTGTTTTTCTAACAAATGAAATATATAATATATAAATATAACTGCATTATTTTTTGGGGATTATTTGAAGGATAAATTCTATATTAACAAGTCAAGGACTTTTTAAAAAGTTAAGGAATAATATATGAGAAGAAATAAGTGATATAGGACCAGATATTCTTTGAAATGTAAAATGCAGTTGGAGAAGCAAGTATTTGATCATATTGATTGACTGATTTTACATTATTTATATGTTTTATTTGTTAAAAATAATATAAAATTATGAAAACCAAAAAAGATATGAATATTTTAAATCCTTCTTTGTAATGCTGTATTTTCATAATGTTTTTTAGATGAAACAAAATGAAATTTTACTGAGTCGGCCTGCTATATTACTTATATTCTTAACAGATATCAAAGAGGTCACTACAATATTTGATTATTTTTCTTTTGATAATCAAAGAAGTCAAATTCTTTTAATATTTAATACAATACAATCTCAAGAAGACTTAAATGAACTCATCAAATATGTGTGGAGCAAAAATATCTTAAATCTAGTTGTAGTATTTCCAAATGACACAAGAGTTCAAGTTTATACATATAATCCTTTTCAAACAAACATTTTACAAGACTTCTCTGATAATCTGTATGAAAAAAACATCTATTATGACAAATTAAAAGACATAAATGGTTATAAATTAACCAGTTTATTAGTTAGAGATGATAATATCGGAAAAATATTTTCAGTAAGAGACAAAACAAGAAAGTCCATAGTAAACTGGGGCGGTGTAATTGTAGAAATTTTAAAAACAATGACAGAATATATGAATGCGACTGTTACATTTCTTTTTGCACCAAATCTTTTAGGTCCTAATGAACGAAATCCTTGGCAACATACCAACGATATAGGATATAATTTTGTTCAAGCGAAGAAACGCATTATTTTGGATAACCAAATTGATGTTATCAGCGAAGATGAAATAGAATTAAATGCAGAATTCTTTGAAGTTACAGAATATTTGTATCCATTAGATATTACTACTACCGTTATTGTTGTGCGTAGAGGAAGCAAAATTCCTTATTATTTTTATATATTTCTTATATTTACTTTTGAATTCTGGTTATATTTGATTGGTACAACTATTTTCATAAGTTTGTTATTGTGTATTATCAATAAATTTTGGAAGATAAAGCTAAACGATTTTGTTCGCCCAGTATTTGTTTCATCTATTCCAAAATTACCAGAAGGTATAACAGAAAGATTATTAATTCTAGTTTGGATATTATTCTGGATGATAATAACAATTGCCTTTCAAAGTAACCTAACCAATATGTTAATGCAACCGAAATATTATCCAGATATTAAATCGGTGAAGGAGTTAGATGCATCAGGCCTTCTTATTATGGTATACGGAACTTATTTCCAAGAAATGAACAAGTCTTTATTTGGTACTGAAAAATACAGTTTAATAAAGAAGACGGTTTTATATCCTCCGAGTTATGATAATCCAAATCCAGCTTTAAATCATTTCACAGACAATCATAGATTATTTGATTATGTATTGGTGACGACACATAACTTAGTAGTAAGATACAGAATATTGTGGAAAGACCCATTGTGATAGACCCATTGTGAATATGATATATGATAGTCCACAGCCAAGGTATGCCGTATTTACGATTAAAGCTGGATCGCCTTATAAGGATAAAATGGAGACGGTTATGAGTCGTGTTGTGGAAACTGGATTAACGAAATATTGGATTAACAAATGGGACCATTATGCTGTTATACAGGAATGGTTGGTACCGAAAGATTATAAACCTATTACAGTGTTACAACAGAGTTTAACTTTGTATCATGTACAAACGGCTTTTGCGATTTTGATTATTGGATATTGTTTAAGTTTTGTTGCATTTGTTTTTGAAATATTTATGATGAAAGTTAAATGTAGAAGGGTGGAAGGATTGCTATAAGTATAGATTTTAGTATTTTTGTATTACTAGCTTTAAAATGTACCGTAATTAATTAATTAATTATTTGTTTTTACCTAGAGTAATAATTAATTAATTTTTCTTGCTAGTGAATAATAAAAACAATTCATATTTGTCACTTTTCCAAGTTGATTCAGAATTTTACTTATCCGATAGTTTTAAAATATTTTTATTATTTAATAATATGTTAATACTTTTTGTTATTAATGAAAGAATAAACAATTTATAATGCCTGGAAGTACACATTTTTTCATAATGTCGTAGAATAATTCCTGGGTGAATATATCTAATTTTTTTTACTATTTTTTAACAATAACTTAAAAATTACACTACCTCTTTTGTAACAAAAATATTTACTAATTGTTTTGAGACTTACGTATATATAGGTTTTGTTTTCTTATAAACTGTGTAAAATTATAACAATTAATAAAATGTATTATTGTTACATGTTTATTTTAATTTTTTATTATACAAAGGCGTGTAAACGTATATGAGTTTAATATTTAAATTCTGAAATCGCCATTAATAAACTAATTAAATTGTTAGTTAATTTTTAAATTAAGAAAAATTAACTAATGATTTTCATTAGTTCATTAATGGCGATTTCAGCATTTAAATATTAACACGTTAACGACCATGTGTACCATATTGGTGCGCACTCCGTTTTCTGTAGGGACCGCGTGACCCTATTTGGGCACAGTGAATGTTAATGTTCCAAGTCGTCTGGCTCTAGCAGGGACCAGCAGGGACACAGCTACAGTGTATTTGAATGCTCTGTGTTGTAGGTCTGGTCCCTGGGAAATACAAAATAGTCAGCTCCATATAGTTAGCGCCCCCACTTTGGCAAAATTAAAAAAAATATATGTCATAATTTTGTGCTAATTTTGTACCACAATAAAAAATTTTGTGCTGCATTAAAAACTAGAAAAAACCTAATTGCAAAAGTGGGGGCGCTAGCTATATATCAAGCTAGCGCCAAAATTTTTATTATATTGTAAAATTAAAAAAAAAATGTGCTATAATTTTGTGCTAATTATGTGCTAATTTTGTACCACAATTAAAAATTTTGTGCTGCATTAAAAACTAGAAAAAACGTAATTGCAAAAGTGGGGGCGCTAGGTATATATCAAGCTAGCGCCCAAATTTTTATTATGTAGTAATATTAAAAAAAAATGTGCTATAATTTTGTGCTAATTATGTGCTAATTTTGTACGACACGATTTCACGATACATATTTACTGTAAGAAAAATCTAGCTAGTCGCATGCACATTTAATTATTTTAAACTATCAGCAATCTGTCAAAATTAATAATTTGGTTATGTATGAAGTTTGAAACATGGAAAATCATTAAGAAAATATATATATACTTGGTTCTACTGCTTTATTACTTACATTGGTAGCAAATAATAATTTTAAAACTAAAAAACAGAAACAAAAAGGAAAATTTGGACTTGTAATATTTAATTATTGTATTATATATAATTATAATAATTTTAAATATAATAATTCTAAATATAATATATAACACTCTATAATATATACACTATTTTAGAAATTAAACAATCATAAAGACAAAATTAGAAAAATAAAAAAAACAGGCTCTATTTTCTACAAAAACGATAATTAATGTACCAAAAAAATACCTGAGATATAATAGCCTATGTAGAATAATATATATTTTTATGAATTTTTACGTATTAAAAATTAGCACAAAATTATGGCATATTTTTTTTTTAATATTACTACATAATAAAAATTTGGGCGCTAGCTTGATATACATATACCTAGCACCCCCACTTTTGCAATTACGTTTTTTCTAGTTTTTAATGCAGCACAAAATTTTTAATTGTAGTACAAAATTAGCACATAATTATCACAAAATTATAGCACATTTTTTTTTTAATTTTACAATATAATAAAAATTTTGGCGCTAGCTTGATATATAGCTAGCGCCCCACTTTTACAATTACGTTTTTTCTAGTTTTTAATACAGCACAAAAATTTTCATTTTGGTACAAAATTAGCACATAATTAGCACATTTTTTTTTAAATTTTACTACATAATAAAAATTTGGGCGCAAGCTTGATATATTCCTATCGCCCCCACTTTTGCAATTACTTTTTTTCTAGTTTCTAATGCAGCATAAAATTTTTAATTGTGGTACAAAATTAGCACATAATTAGCACAAAATTATAGCACATTTTTTTTTTAATATTACTACATAATAAAAATTTGGGCGCTAGCTTGATATATACCTGGCGCCCCCACTTTTGCAATTACGTTTTTTCTAGTTTTTAATGCAGCACAAAAATTTTAATTGTGGTACAAAATTAGCACATAATTAGCACAAAATTATAGCACATTTTTTTTTTAATTTTACAATATAATAAAAATTTTGGTGCTAGCTTCATATATAGCTAGCGCCCCCACTTTTGCAAATACGTTTTTTTAGTTTTTAATGCAGCACAAAAATTTTCATTGTGGTACAAAATTAGCACAAAATTAGCACAAAATTATGACATATATTTTTTTAAATTTTGGCAAAGTGGGGGCGCTAACTATATGGAGCTAAAATAGTCTTGGGTTGAAAAATTATATTTTTATATTATAGTGTGGTAAAGATAACTTATACAGGCTGTAACAGAATAACTATTTCTAATTTTCAGAAATAATAGAGGGCACATAAAGAAACATTTTTTTATTAATAAACTAGTGTCCGGAAAATTTTTTTTTTTTTTTCGGTAGTCGATTGTACATTGTTACAACTTGTGTATCGAAAATGGTGGTCGTAACTTCGAACAATTTTTATAAAGTTTAATGCACTATTATTTCTAATAAAATGTTTCTTAACTTAATTACTCTTTGATGTTGTATAATCATTAAAATTGTTTTTAACGATATCTAGTGTATCTTGACAACGAAAAATTTCCGGACACTAGTTTATTAATAAAAAATGTTTCTCTAAGTGAACTCTATCATTTCTGAAAATTTGGAATAGTTATTCTGTTACATCCTGTATATTTTTTTATATCAGACCGTGTGTACCAATTTGGTGCACATGTTTTTTTTTTGTCAAAAACTGCTTTTCAACAACATATTATCCTAAGAAAATAAATTATGAAACACGGAAAATTAACTATTTAGTTTATCTAATAGTTTTTACGTTTTTAAAAAACACTATCAAAATCTGTTCTAATGCGAATTATTTGCGTAGTTATTAGAAAGCATCAATCAAGTAGTTTTGGACTACACGCACTACACTGTAAAAAGAAGTTGCCATTTTACATAAAAACCATAGTAAAAAAAAGTTACATATTATTTCAGCAAAACGATGATTTATATAAATTTTCTCTAAAAATAATATAATTTTGTAATTGTAAGTAAAATAATTAATTTACTATATTATATATGTTCTTTTTACTACTTTGACTGCAAGGAAAAAGTAGTATAGCGTTTGGTACGGTGTCTGTAACATTTTCAAAAAAAAAAAAAAAATTATATAGAAATCCTTCATATAGCCTGTAGATGACGAATCTGAACTTAGTTTATGTGGGTGTATGGATGTGCGTCGTCAGCTCGCTCGCTCGGTCGTAAGTCAAAATTTTGTGGCCGCAACTCCTCCTAGACGGTTCAACCGATTTTAATGAAATTTTCAGGATGCATTTGTCTAGTGCCCAAGATGGTCATGTGATTTTGTTTTTTTCCAGTGATGCCAACTTTCCGAGAAAAAAATTACTAAACTTTTTAAAAATTCATATTGGCTACGTTATTTATCCGATTTTGATCAAATTTTCAGAAAAGATTTTCCTAATGCTTCCATTAATTACATAATTTTATTAATATTTAGTGTTGCCAACTTTCCGAGAAAAAAATTACTAAAGTTTTAAAAATTTTATTATGGCCATGTTATTCAACCGATTTTACTCAAATTTTCACAAAAGATTCTCCTAGTATTTATATAATTTATGTAATTTTAACAAAATACAGTGTTGCCAATTTTCCGAGAAAAAAATTAGTAAAATTTTTAAAAATTTATTTTGACCATTTTATTTAACCGATTTTAATCAAATTTTCATAAACGTTTTTTCTAGTGCCTAAATAAATTATGCAATTTTAACAAAATACAGTTTGCCAGCTTATCGAGAAAAAAAATCACAAATTTTTTTAATAATTCATTGTGGCTACATTATTTATTTGATTTTGATCAAATTTTCAGAAAAGTATCTCCTAGTGCCCACATAAATTATAATATTATTAAAATACAGTGTTGCCAACTTTCCGAGAAATGTCAAAGTAGTCTATATATGGGTTTACCCATATACTTCTAATCTTGTTACTAAAAAAAGTAAGTAAGCTTACATAAAATATATGTGATTTTATTTTTATATAATGTAAAATCTTCATATGACGTCTGTAAATTTACATTTTAAATTGGTGTAAATCAGTTGCTCCAGGTTTTTATAGAATTTTTTTTATAGTATATATAAATAATCTGTAAAAATGTTAAAATATTTTGTATTATTTGTATTTGTAAAAATGAAACAAAATACTGAAATATAATGTAAAAATTTTCTTAAAATATCTGTAAATGATATTTTTGATACATTTTGTAAAAATACTAACGTCTGTAAACTATTAAATTTTTTCTAAATGTTAATAAATAATAAGTAATAGCATTGAATAAATAATAAGTTAAGATTATATATTCAATGGTAATAGACGATATTCAATCAGTTAAATATTTTTATTTTCTTTTATGCCAACGTTTTACAATAGATACAAATATGTATACTTACAAAAAAATACATTCATATAAACATATACCTATATAATAATATACAGACAAACACACTTACAACAGAATATAATTAGATGCTACATGTGTGAAACATAAGTAGTGTTTTATTAAATGTTAATGTTAATGAGTGAAATAATATTAATTCCAACAAATTATAAACAAGGAAACACATTATTTAAAATAGTTCAGTAAACAAAGAATATTGTTTGTCGATAAAAAAATATTGTATATTTAATGAATCTGTAGGTAATTATTAAAATGACAGTAAATGAAATTATTTCTAATAATTTTTACTCGGAAAATATTATAGAAAAAGTATTTTTTGAAATAAAAAATTTGTCACATATTTAATGGGTCAGTAATTATAATGATAGGAAAATTTTATATTCTACAAAAATATTATTGTAATGATGCTATAAAAAATATTGTATAATATGTTATGATAATACACACAGTTCAAAATTATATAATAACATAATTGAAACACTTCAGACTCATTTTTACACATTTGAAGATAAGCAACCATTAATTAAATATCAAATAAAAAAAATAGTAGTTTTATTTGAAATAGTTGGCTAAATTTTAGATGATTTGTCTATTTAATCAGATAATATTTTAGTTTTAATCTTATTATTATTAAATCCTTTGTCAGTTTCGTTTTTTTTTTTTTATTGACAACGCGTTTTGATCTTTTGATTATCTTCAGGCTTGGTCCGTCTTTTGTTTAGTCTGTATTTGTGTGTTTTCAGTCGAACCAACTAATAAACATATGGAAATATAAAACAAATTTACTTAAATTTTCAAAATGAAGTTTATTGCAATTATTATTGTATGTTCAATATTTTACGTTGCTTCTAGAAAATTAATTCCTAACGAAACCTTTAAAAATTTAACGAATTATGTACGATTTGTTTATAAAAACTATGCAACAACACGCTATAAATATGTAGCAGTTTTTACTAAAAATATGTATAATATTCCTGTTCATAAAATAATTTCTTCTATATTTCAACAAAGAAATCATACTGTTTTGTTAATCAATTTTGAAAGAAACGGCACTTTTTTGAGCTCTGGAAAGGTATTTTTTTTTGTTTTATTTCAATCAAAAAAGAAATGTAAACATTTTAAAAATATTCAAATCTTTTATAATTAGAATATTTTTGGATTGTTTTTCTAACAAATGAAATATATAATTATAAATATATCTGGATTATTTTTTGGGGATTATTTGAAGGATAATGTCTATATTAACAAGTCAAGGACTTTCTAAAAAGTTAAGGAATAATATTCGAGAAGAAATAAGTGGTATAGGACCATATATCCTTTGAAATGTTATGTAAAATGCTGTTGGAGAAGCAAGAATTTGATCATATTAATCAACCGATTTTACATTATTTATATATTTTATTTGTTAAAAATAATATAAAATTATGAAAACAAAAAAAGATATGAATATTTTAAATCCTTCTCTGTTTTTTTAGATGAAACAAAATGAAATTTTACTGAGTCGGCCTGCTATATTACTTATATTCTTAACAGATATCAAAGAGGTCACTACAATATTTGATTATTTTTCTTTTGATAATCAAAGAAGTCAAATTCTTTTAATATTTAATACAATACAATCTCAAGAAGACTTAAATGAAATCTTCAAATATGTGTGGAGCAAAAATATCTTAAATTTAGTTGTAGTATTTCCAAATGACACAAGAGTTCAAGTTCATACATATAATCCTTTTCAAACAAACATTTTACAAGACTTCTCTGATAATCTGTACGAAAAAAACATCTATTATGATAAATTAAAAGACATGAATGGTCTTAAATTAACCAGTTTACTTGTCAGAGATGATAATATCGGAAAAATATTTCCAGTAAGAGACAAAACAAGAAAGTCCATAGTAAATTGGGGCGGTGTAATAGTAGAAATTTTAAAAACAATGACAGAATATATGAATGCGACTGTTAAATTTCTTTTTGCACCAAATCTTTTAGGTCCTAATGAACGAAATCCTTGGAAACATACCAACGATATAGGATATAATTTTGTTCAAGCGAAGAAACGCATTATTTTGGATAACCAAATTGATGTTATCAGCGAAGACGAATTGGAATTAAATGCAGAACTCTTTGAAGTTACAGAATATTTGTATCCATTAGATATTACTACTACCATTATTATTGTGCATAGAGGAAGAAAAATTCCTTATTATTTTTATATATTTCTTATATTTACTTTTGAATTTTGGTTATATTTGATTGGTACAACTATTTTCATAAGTTTGTTATTGTGTATTATCAATAAATTTTGGAAGATTAAGCTAAACGATTTTGTTCGCCCAGTATTTGTTTCATCTATTCCAAAATTAGCAGAAGGTATAACAGAAAGATTATTAATTCTATTTTGGATATTATTCTGGATGATAATAACAATTGCCTTTCAAAGTAACCTAACCAATATCTTAATGCAACCGAAATATTATCGAGATATTAAATCGATGGAGGAGTTAGATGCATCAGGCATTCCTATTATGGTATACGGAACTTATTTCCAAGAAATGAACAAGTCTTTATTTGGTACTGAAAAATACAGTTTAATAAAGAAGACTGTTTTATATCCTTCGACTTATGATAATCCAAATCCAGCTTTAAATCATTTCACAGGCAATCTTAGAATATTTGATTATGCAATGGTGACGGCGAATAACTTTTTAGTAAGGTACAGACCATTGTGGGAAGATGATAGACCCGTTTTGAATATGATATATGATAGTCCACAGCCAAGGTATGCCGTATTTACGATTAAAGCTGGATCGCCTTATAAGGATAAAATGGAAACGGTTATGAGTCGTGTGGTGGAAACTGGATTATCAAAATATTGGATTAACAAATGGGACCATTATGCTGTTATATATGAATTGTTGGTACCGAAAGATTATAAACCTATTACAGTGTTACAACAGAGTTTAACTTTGTATCATGTACAAACGGCTTTTGCGATTTTGATTATTGGATATTGTTTAAGTTTTGTTGCATTTGTTTTCGAAATATTGATGATGAAAGTTAAATGTAGAAGGGTGGAAGGATTGCTATATAGATTTTAGTATTTTTTTATTACTAGCTTAATAGCTTTAAAATGTACCGTTATTAATTAATTATTTGTTTTTACCTAGAGTAATAATTAATTAATTTTTCTTGCTAGTGAATAATAAAAACAATTTATATTTGTCACTTTTCCAACTTGATTCAGAATTTTACTTATCCGATAGTTTTAAAATATTTTTATTATTTAATAATATGTTAATACTTTTTGTTATTAATGAAAGAATAAATAATTCATAATGCTGGAAGTACACATTTTTTTATATGTCGTAGAATAATTTCTGGCTGATTATATCTATTTTTTGTTTACTATTTTTTGACAATAACTTAGAAATTACACTACCTCTTTTGTAAAAAAAATATTTACTAATTGTATTGAGACTTACGTATAAGTTTAAATATGTTTTGTTCTTATAAACTGTGAAAAACTATAACAATTAATAAAATGTATTATTATAATAATACTCAAGAATATTGAGATTTTATATTTTTCCCAAAATTTCACAAGATACTCAGTCATTGAATCGGCTGTTAAGCTATGCATCAATGACTGGCCAGTTTAACCGTAGACACGTGTTTCGGTCTTTAGGACCTCATCAGTACGGTGCTGTGATCAGTTGCTGTGAGGCAACTGATAACCGATGTTAATTCTGGCTGCCTTTTATAGCAAGTACTTCAAAGCGATAACGATGAGAAGTAAATAAATACCACCAACGCCATCTATACAATAATGCGATAAGCAATTATAGTAATAGACCTTGAACAAATAAATGTTCGTATTGTCATTGTGAAATTTAATATAATAATACTCAAGAATATTGAGATTTTATATTTTTCCCAAAATTTCACAAGATACTCAGTCATTGAATCGGCTGTTAAGCTATGCATCAATGACTGGCCAGTTTAACCGTAGACACGTGTTTCGGTCTTTAGGACCTCATCAGTACGGTGCTGTGATCAGTTGCCTCACAGCAACTGATCACAGCACCGTACTGATGAGGTCCTAAAGACCGAAACACGTGTCTACGGTTAAACTGGCCAGTCATTGATGCATAGCTTAACAGCCGATTCAATGACTGAGTATCTTGTGAAATTTTGGGAAAAATATAAAATCTCAATATTCTTGAGTATTATTATATTAAATTTCACAATGACAATACGAACATTTATTTGTTCAAGGTCTATTAAAATGTATTATTGTTACATGTTTATTTTAATTATTTATTATACAAAGACGTGTAAACGAATATGAGTTTAATATTTAAATTTTGAAATCGCTATTAATAAACTAATGAAATCGTTAGTTAATTTTTAAATTAAGAAAAATTAACTAATGGTTTTCATTAGTTTATTAATGGCGATTTCAGCATTTAAATATTAAACTAATTTTTATTTTAACTTAATAATTTTTTTATTTTTTATTAGCCTATCTCATTACATTACAAATAATATTAAAATATTTATATATCCATTAGCTTAATATTGTGATAACTATAAATTATTATACACAAAAATATTATTATTATAAACATATTTTTTATATATTAAATAATAAATTATTCATTTATTATACACCTGCATTTGTATACGTTTTCATTATCATTGGAATTAGAAATACTATTTGTACTTATTTTACTATTGTAAAAAAATATCTTAAACATTTTTAAATACATAGTGTAATGCGTTTCGTTCGTCTTTTTACGAGATAATTAAATAAAACAAAATATATACTTATTAACTAGATATTTATTATTTGAAACGATTAAATATAGAATGTAAATATAAAAATATAAAAGTATGAATATAACTATAAACTAAATGGTTATAAGCTTAAACACTAGTAATCAAACTAACACTAAATATTTATTTCACTATTTATATAACTGTTGCACTCGAAGTGAACTTGTTTCAAGCTTAAGGTTTGCGTAAGAACTGTCTTGTCTTTCGCAAACGCTGCGTTTAAATACGACTATCGAGTTTTCTCGAACGTAACTCTGGTTGCCTGTAGAATATTCTCGTAAGCACGTTCGTAAATACATAGAATTCTCTAGTATGTCTTGCGCGGTCAAGGTTATTCATTTGTGGTAAACAGACGGGTTCCAGCTAGCTTGTTTTGCTACATTGCCCCCTCCCTAGAGTGTTCCGTCTCGGGACACTCATAAATTATTGGTGAAGGGCCATGGCGAAATCGACACGTGGTCCCGCGAGCGCAGTGGGAGGTATAATAAAAGTAGCATTCCACTGTCTTTTCGGCTTTCTTGTTTTCCAGAGGATTGAAGCTACAAACAAGAATGTCAATGCCGGTATGCTGGAAAAGAGTTTCCAGCATATTTCTAATAATTCGCCAATCTAAACCGTCAAGGCCACAGCCTACTCTGGGGATCGCCAATTTTAGGATATTGTCCCGCAGGAGTAGCTCGCGTAACGTCTGCAGTGTGTTCCACATTGATTGGTAACTGGGCTTCTCTCGAGACAGTTCCTTTGTAACCAGGTAGTAGATGTTGCGGTGTTCCCTTTGCAGATGTAATGCGGCCCCAACGGCAGGCAGCTGTTCCCGTAGCTCGGTGATCCCGCCAAACTTCTTGCGGAAAACGGTAGCAATCCCTCTGGACATTTGCAGGTCCTGAGCGACGCAATGTGCAAGTGCATAGTCCTCGGGTACGGTGAACAGGTCCTGTTGAACTTCTCGGGTGACGCCATGACGGGCCTTGCGACCTGCAGCGTAAGAGGACATAAATTGCTCGAAGTCCACCTCTTCGCTCCGTAACTGGTGGACGTGGCCTTCTTCGATATTAGGATCTTCCTCGTTTTGCCCAGCGAACGGGGTTAGACGATTATAGTGGACGACCCTTGGTTTTCCATTGGGCGTCTTGCGGATCCGGTATATGACATCGTTAATCCTTTTTATGATTTGATATGGCCCTTCCCACCAGCGTTGCAGTTTAGGAGACAGTCCCCGACGACGTTGCGGGTTGTAGAGCCAGACTAAGTCTCCTGGCTTATAACCTCCCATATTAGCATTAATGTCGTAGCCGTCCTTCATCCGATCGCTTGCGATCTGTATGTTGGAACGAACCTGTTGATGTATTTCATCCATCTTCTTTCGTAGGTTGTCGACATAGTCTTCTCCGGCCAGGTCCTCTCCAGGTTTACAGCCGAATTTTAAATCACAAGGCAGGCGTAGCTCATGTCCAAAAACAATTTTTGCAGGGGTTTGTCCAGTGGTTTCGTGCACGGATGAACGATAGGCCAATAGAAACAGATGAATGTATTGGTCCCAGTCTTTTTGATGGTCGGAGACGACTTTTGATAGGTATTTACCCATTGTGCGGTTCATCCTTTCTACCATGCCATCAGACTGCGGATGTAATGCAGTCGTTCTAGTCTTCCGTATTCCTAGTAACCGACAAACTTCCTGGAAGATGTTGGATTCAAAGTTTCGTCCCTGATCGGAATGTAATTCCATCGGTATGCCGAATCGACTAAAGAGCTCTTTCACTAGAACTTCGGCAACTGTGGTAGCTTCTTGGTTTGGTAGTGCATACGCCTCTACCCATTTACTGAAGTAGTCCATGGCTACCAGGATAAATTTGTTTCCCTGCTCACTCATCGGGAAAGGACCAGCTATATCAATGGCTATTCGCTCGAATGGACTGCCAACGTTATATTGTCGCATTGGCGCCTTACGTTTTCTATGCGGGCCATTACTTGTAGCGCATGTTACACATTTTCTGCACCACATTTTCACATCTTCGTGGCATCCGACCCAATAGAATCGTTCCCGCACTTTCTCGATCGTTTTCTTGACTCCTAAATGCCCGCCAGAGGTCCCGTCGTGGAGTTGTCGTAGTACATCCGAAACCTTGTTTCTCGGAACCAGTAGCTGCAATTTCTCCTGGGATCCCTCTTCATTTTCCAGAGTCCTCATTAGGAGCCCATTCCTAAGTACGATCGAGTTCCATTGCGACCAATACGATTTAAGGGTGCGACTATGTGGTGCCACTTCTTCCCAAGTTGGCCGTTGATCTATCGTTTTCCACCGTTTTAAGTGCTTTAAATCAGTGTCCATATCTTGTTCATGGCTAATATTCCCTATTTGCCAGTCGTCATCAACGGCGGTCGTCCTAAGGAGAGTGGTCGCTTTTTCCTCAATTCGGGAGCAACTTTTACAATCCGGCAAGCATGGTCTTCTTGACAAGGCATCGGCATTACAGTGACTTTTACCAGCGCGATGTTCAATGTCGAAGTCATATTCTTGTAATCGTTCAATCCATCGTGCCACTTGTCCTTCTGGGTTCTTGAATCGCAGCAACCATTTGAGGGCAGCATGATCGGTCCGCAGCAAGAATTTGCGGCCGTACAAGTATTTGTAAAAATGCTCGATGGATTTCACTACTGCCAGTAATTCTCGCCGAGTTACGCAGTAATTGCGTTCGGGCTTTGACAGTCCTTTACTGTAATAGCCGATGACCTTTTCCTGTCCTTCCTGAATCTGCGACAGGACTCCGCCAATGCCTACGTTGCTCGCATCCGTATCCAATATGAATTTGCCTTCCTGAAGAGGGTAGCTCAAGACTGGTGCACCCACTAGGGCCTGTTTCAGGGTATCAAATGCATTCTGACAGTCTTCATCCCAATTGTATTTACGACCATCTTCGGTTAGACGTGTAAGTGGTTTGGCTATGTTGGCAAATCCTAGGACATACCGTCGATAATAGGAACACAAACCAAGGAAACTTCTGAGTTCGTGTTTATCTAGCGGTACTGGCCATTCTTTGACAGCTTGTGTCTTTTCCGGATCAACAGCTACTCCTTTTCCGGAAACAACGTGGCCGAGGTAGTGTACTTCTTTCTGGAAAAGGTAGCATTTCTTGGGACTCAGCTTTAAATTGGCATGTCGCAGCCGTTGGAACACTTCTTCCAAATTCTTCACATGATCCTCGAAGGACTTTCCAATCACAATTATGTCGTCTAGATATACTAGACACGTTTTCCAGGATAGTCCATTCAGGACATTTTCCATCAGCCTCTCAAAGGTTGCCGGAGCATTACAGAGTCCGAACGGCATTACTTTGAACTGCCACAGTCCCGATCCGACACTAAACGCTGTTTTCTCACGATCTCCTTGATCCATGGCAACTTGCCAGTAACCGTTTTTCAGGTCCAGAGTCGAGAATATTCTTGATCCGGCCAGCGTGTCCAAGGTATCATCTATTCTTGGCAGCGGGTAGCTATCTTTCTTTGTTACATTGTTCAACAGGCGATAATCAACACAAAATCGTGTTGACCCATCCTTCTTTTTCACCAGAACCACTGGCGACGCCCATGGACTGTTTGAGGTTTCTATCACATCATCCTTTTCCATGTCTTGGATGATTTGTTCGGCCTCCTCACGTTTCGCCAGTGGTAGTCTTCGCGCAGTTTGGCGTATAGGTCTCGCATCACCAGTGTCGATTCGATGATGAACAATGTTGGTTCGACCAGTACGACCACCCTCGGTTTTGAATATATCTTGGTAATGGCACAATAGATCTTTAACTTTGTGTTGTTCTTCTTTTGTTAACTCTTGACAAGCACTCATGACCGTTTTGTTCAGATGTTCCGGAAATTTAGTTAACGTGGTTGCCGAGCTATTAATTTGTCGGACGATAGATGACGGTGACGAACAGCAACCAATCGACGTTCCATTACGTAATGTTACGGAATAATTGTTGATATTCATCAGCCGTACTGGAATGCTCTTCGTATTTCTAACTATAGTTTTTGCAATCAGCACTCCTTTATCCGGACCCTTGTCACCGTATCTTGGTTCCAACATAATGATTTGTTTTTCCGGAATCAGACGGTCTAGTTTTGCTTCCACAAATACTTCGCTGCGTGGTGGTAGCTCAATGTCGTTCAGCAAAACTGCTTGTGCCATCGTGTCTTCTCGCTGATGTAGAACAACTTCTTCATCATGAATCTTCACAATTCCTAGCTTCAGATTTAATTCAAAACCGTGCGTTGTCATCACATCCATTCCAAGAATGATTTCTTCTTCTATATCCGCAACCAGCACTCGATGTAAAAAGCTGGTGCCACCGATGGTAAAGTGGGCATCCAACTCGCCGCACACATTGGCCAAGTCTCCAGTTGCTGTGCGCAGTCTCCAGTTGGTCGGTAACAGCTTGTTTTTGGTTTTGATCATTCCTGTCTTCACGATGGTCTTCGTGGCTCCCGTGTCTAATAGAAGAAGAACATTCTTGCCATTAACAACACCATCGATGAACACGCTCTTTGAACAGTTTTTAATTATGGCCACTCGTGCATTACGTGGGGCTTGTGTACGGCGGGTTGAAGATTGCCCCTTCCCATCAACCCGTTTTAGTTTTCCTGTGGCTGTTGGGGCTTTCCGCACCGGCGTCTAATATGCCCCATTTCGCCACAGTTCCAACAGCGAGGTTGTCTCCTCTGATTTTTCAGTGCTTGCAGTACTTGTTGTACGATTTGCTCAATCGAGCCATTTTGGTGTTCCTCCTCCTCATGGCTGTTGACTGCACGAACTCGAGCGTGGCCCCGTGTTGATGCCTTGATGGCCTCAAATTCGAGTGCTTGCGTTAATGCCTCGTTAACCGTCTGAGGATGGGCTAGCTTAACGGCTTGTTGCAGCTCTGGGTCGCGAACTCCATTCAAGAACTTATTAATTGCCAGGTTTTCATAGATGTCATCTGGAGCCGTTGGATAAGACATTCGTATCAAGTGAACAATGTCGGCTTCGAATTCTTGCAATGTTTCGTTCGCCTTTTGGACACGATTGTCTAACTGTGTTAGGTACAACCCTTTTACATGCTTATGTCCGTATCGTAGCTCTAATTGCTCGACTAGTTGGCTAAAGTCCGTACGGTCTCTCAACGGCACACTTTGTAATACACGTAGTGCATCCTCACGTAGAGACAAACTCAATACTTGTGCCTTTCTTGAATCAGACCAGCCGTGGACTATTGCTGTCGTCTCGAACAGTGTCAAGTATTCTTCCCATGACGATTTCCCATCGTAAGTTGGTAGTTTCGGGACAGGACTTGGTTGACCAGCTTCTTGTTTCATTATAATACCGTTGGCGGATGTAGCACTCGAAATTGCTTCAATCTGGTTTTGCATCTCGGTTCTGATTTTATTTTCCATTTCGGCTCTGATTTTATTTTCCAATGCGCATATATCTGATTTAATTTCATTTGTAACTTCGTTATTTTCAGCTTGTATTTTGTTCTTTAACTCGGAAATATTATCTTTAACTTTATCTTCTAATTCCGAGATATTATTTTTAACTTTATCTTCTAATTCAGAGATATTATTTTTAATAACTTCTATGTTACGATTTACTTCTGTTTTCAATTGTTCTACTGTATTTTTAGAAGTTTCTTCCATTTTTCTAGAATTCTCTTCAAATTTTTCTGTTAAATTTTCTTCTGTTTTTCTAGAATTTTCTTCAAATTTTTTTGTTAAATTTTCTTCCATTTTTCTCATCAGTGCGCTTATATCCGCTGGTATTTCAAATAGATATGTTTCAGGATTCTGGCCAGCATCTTCTATAGCTTTTCTAAGCCGTTCTTGTAGAATGATTTTAGCCCCTGTTGCGCTTAATTCACGTTCTTCGAGTTCTTGTTTCAGGTGCTGAATTTTCAACTCATTCAAACTAACTTGTTTTGTAGCCATTTTCACAATATTTTACGCGTTTTTAATTCTACGTTATTATTTATTTCTAAAATTATCTCGCACTTCACACCGGACACCAGTTGTAATGCGTTTCGTTCGTCTTTTTACGAGATAATTAAATAAAACAAAATATACACTTATTAACTAGATATTTATTATTTGAAACGATTAAATATAGAATGTAAATATAAAAATATAAAAGTATGAATATAACTATAAACTAAATGGTTATAAGCTTAAACACTAGTAATCAAACTAACACTAAATATTTATTTCACTATTTATATAACTGTTGCACTCGAAGTGAACTTGTTTCAAGCTTAAGGTTTGCGTAAGAACTGTCTTGTCTTTCGCAAACGCTGCGTTTAAATACGACTATCGAGTTTTCTCGAACGTAACTCTGGTTGCCTGTAGAATATTCTCGTAAGCACGTTCGTAAATACATAGAATTCTCTAGTATGTCTTGCGCGGTCAAGGTTATTCATTTGTGGTAAACAGACGGGTTCCAGCTAGCTTGTTTTGCTACAATAGTATACCTACTAACATACATTCACATTATAAAGTATATATTTGCTACAAATTTATATAGTTAAAAATTTATATTTATATTCTACGTAAGTATTTATAAGAAAGTTTATACATAGTAAGAAATCTTTCAGAATTCATTTTATTAAAATAAAACGGCTTTAAGTTGTAGTTCTGTATTAATAATTATTAATAATTGACGTACTCAAACGTACATCATCATCAGGAAAAATTGTATAAATGATCTTTACAGTAAAAAAACACAACATAGAAACAAGTTACTAGGTAGCAAAATAAGTAACTAGATTATAAAATTCATAAATTTTAAATTAAAAGCCAAATTATATTTAACTCAGTGTTTTCACACTGATTAATGATATCTTTTTCTTTATAAATTTGTTTTGCTAGTTTTACCAATCTGCTGTTAATATTAATGGATCTTGTAATTAATACAGTATCTTCGAAAATTTACATCATAAATATTTTTTAATGCATATTGTGCAATAACAAATTTATCTGGCTAATTTAGTCGTATTGATCTCTTATGTTTTGTCAATCTAATACAAACAGTTCTACCTGTCTGTTCAACATAAATTTACCGCATTAGCTTGGCGTTCTATGTATACCCGAAGATTGAAGCGGAATAATATCTTTGACACTCTTCAATATGCGTTGCAATTTCAAGAACTACAACCTAAAGCCGTTTTATTTTTACAAATTATTTATCAATAATTTAATTTGTTTCCTATTTTTTGTAGAAAACATAGAAATAATACTAAGCTATCAATAAGTAATAAACTTTTACATTAAACTGTATAAAGATTTTAAATTTTAGTAAATTATATGTAGTAATATATAATTTAAGTACATTTTTAGTATAATCAGTAAACCAAAATATTGAATTATGAATATGTAAAATTATTGAGACTAAATTTGTGTTTATATTAAAGAAAAAATGAAATATTTTTTATTCTTTATTATATTAAATTGCACAATATTGTATAGTTATAGTAAATTGCATGAAATATCATCAAAAAGTTTAACAAATTACATTCAATTTGTTTATGATCAGTATGTTAAATTTCAAATTGGTTATATTGGAATTTTTCTTAAAAATAATAATAACGTAAATGAGGCTTTGAAATATATTAATAAACAATATCACCAGAAAATTTTATTAATTAATTTTCAACATGTGAATTCTACAATTTTTAATATTACTAAGGTATTATACACTGTTTTTAAATTTCAAATAGATCTATTCTAATTCCTAAGTATTATTTTAGACAGAAAAAGAAAAAATATTTATGGGTCATATGGCAATACTCATTATTTTTGTTCATTCAATAAACGATGTCTTCACAATATTTTCTTACCTACATTTAAGTCTTTACCGAAGTAAAATACTTTTAATTTTCGATGGTTTACTCAACAAAACTCAGTTAGATATATTATTCAACAAAGCATGGGATCATAAAATAATTAATATTGTTGTTATTTATCACAATGACTCTTCAATTTTGACATATACCTATAATCCATTTATGCTAACCTATAATAATTTAGAAGATTTATCTAAAACGTTCTATAGTAACAATATATTTTACGATAAACTTCGAAATATGAATAAAATTAATCTTAACTGTCTCCTGCATCGTGATGATGATTTTAGTAGAATCTATCAACTAAGAGATAGAGCTACTAATGCTCGAATTGGTTGGGGCGGGCAAGATGTAGAAATTTTACAAACAATCGTACAATATATGAATGCATCTACGAACTTTGTATTCGTCTACGATTTGCTACAACCTAATGAACGTAATCCTTGGAGACCGACAAATGTTATTGATCCGAACGAAATGCAAAGAAAGATACGTATAATTTTGGAGAACCATATTGATATTATCAGTGATATTCAGTTATTGCTAAATGAGGAATTATTAGATGTTGTAGAATATTTGTATCCATATACTATTGCTAATTTGTTCGTAATTGTGAAGAAAGGATTCAAAATACCGTATTATTTATATTTATTTTTGATTTTTACAATAGATCTATGGATATATGTACTTGCAGTAATTGTTTTTATGTTTATTTTTTGGAATATTATTAGCTTTGCTACAAGATCATTTTGGAAAACTAAGTTGATTGATTTATTTCGTTCGATATTTAGCAGTTCTTTGCCGAAAATACCTAAAGGTACATCTGAACGTATGTTTATAATCTTTTGGATAATATTCTGGTTTATTATGGCTACTGCCTTTCAAAGTAACCTAACTAAAATGCTGTTAGAACCTAAGTATTATCCAGATATAAAAACAATTGATGAATTAGACAAATCAGGAGTGAAAATGCTTTTATATAAATCGTATTTTCTCGAGATGAATAAAACTTTATGGAATACTTCCGGATATAATCTATTGAAGAAAGCAAAATTTTTTCCATCCAGACTAGATAATATAAATCCAGATTTAAATCAATTTACACCTGATCTATTTGAATATGCAATGATGACTCCTTATAGACTACTCTGTCGATATCGAATCTTTTACAAAGATAATAGACCAATGATTCGATGTATTAACGATAGTCCTTATCGTGCTTATACAGCTTTCCATGTGGCTGCAGGATCACCTTATAAAGATAAAATAAATACGGTTTTGAGTCGTGTTACTGAATCGGGATTAATAAAAATGTGGAAAAATAAATGGGAACATTATGGAGTAATTCGTAGGATATTAAATCCTGAAAATTATAATCCTAGTATTAGAGTACTGCAACAATTATCTTTGTATCATATACAAACTGCTTTTATTTTTTTAATTGTTGGACAAGTTATTAGTTTTATTGTTTTTATTGTGGAGTTCTTAGTTTATAAAATTAGTTGTTCTAGAAATTTAAATCTAAATAATATCTATTTGTAGGCCGTAGGCCAGTAATAGCGTATTGGACTCGGATTCCAAAGATTTTTGGTTCGCACCGCACTTACACCAGAAATTCAATTAAATATTATTTCTGGTATCAAAAACCTTAATTATAATTATTATATATAATAATTATAACACTGTAGAATGTTGCATGTGTAATCAAAAATTCTTTTAGAATATTTTTAAATTTGTATGTTCTTTTTATTAAATAAAGTAAGTAAACTTACAAAAAATATACGTGATTTTTGTTTTATATAATGTAAAATCTTCATGTGACGTCTGTAAATTTACATATTAAACTGGTGTAAATCAGTTTTTTTATAGTATATATAAATAATCTGTAAAAATGTTGAAATATTTTGTATTATTTGTGTTTGTAAAAATAATACAAAATACTGAAATATAATGTAAAAATTTTCCTAAAATATCTGTAAATGATATTACATACCGTTTGTAAAAATACTGACGTCTGTAAACTATTATGTAAATTTTCTCTAATATAAATGTTAATAAATAATAAGTAATAGCATTGAATAAATAATAAGTTATGATTATATATTCAATGGTAATAGACGGAATTCAATCAGTTAAATATTTTTATTCTCTTTTATGCCAACATTTCGGCAATCACTATTGCCTTTTTCAGGGCTATACAATAGATACAAATATGTATACTTACATAAAAATACATTCATATAAACATATATAATAATATACAAACAAACACACTTATAACAGAATATAATTAGATGCTACATGTGTGAAACATAAGTAGTGTTTTATTAAATGTTAATGTTAATGAGTGAAATAATATTATTTCTAACAAATTATAAACAAGGAAACACATTATTTAAAATAGTTCAGTAAAAAAAGAATATTGTTTTTCGATAAAAAAAATATTGTATATTTAATGAATCTGTAGGTAATTATTAAAATGACAGTAAATAAAATTATTTCTAATAATTTTTACTCGGAAAATATTATAGAAAAAGTATTTTTTGAAATAAAAAATTTGTCACATATTTAATGGGTCAGTAATTATAATGATAGGAAAATTTTTGATAAAGAAAATGAGTAACTACAAATGCACAAGAACGATTTAAACAATATCATTAAACGTAGTTAATAATAACAAACATGCATATCATAAACACGTGGATTAGTCTATCTAAATCTATACAATGGATCTTACTACGACCAAATCACAAACAGAAGTGAACTATAGGCTTCCACATGAAGTTACAAGCGCGTACCTTTCATCAAAGCAAACGCGCACCACTTACTAATATAAAATCGTGTCTATGATGCTGACTTGTCAAATACGAATAAATGAGTCGCTATTCTAACACTTCCCCTCGACGAATTTTAGCGGCACATTCAAGTTCATTTTCTCAGAACAGTTTAAGAGTTTTTCACGTGGCACTCCCTTCGTCAAAATATCGGCCGGCATCTCCGAAGTGGGCTGATGAACGATCTTCACCACGTAGTTCCTAACAGCGTCCCTGACGAAATGATGTCTCATGTCGATGTGCTTGCTTCGACCATGAAACGTTGAGTTTTCCGACAGTTTGATTTTGTCAACCATTGAATCGAACCAGTCATCTGCTTCGGGGCTTTCCAGTGCTTGGCGCATTGGCACTTCCGACAGAAAGCACGCGTTTTCTTCGACGATGTTCGCCTGGTTAAACGTTTTTCTGGGTCTTCCCCTCAAACCAGTACGTATGAATCTCGGGCGACCACGCCCACGTCGTGATTCTGGCTCACCTTGTCCCTCGTCTGCTGCTTCATCATGATCATCAACTTCATGTTCATGATCAAAAGCTTTGATTTCGCCGTCGAAATACCAATCAACCGCGCCCTCTCTGCTTTCGTCGTTAGGATAGACTTCAGTTCGATTTTCAGTGTTGATTACTGGTGCGGTTACAAAACGAACATCTCTGCTTATTTCGACGATTCGCTCTTCCGGGATCCACACTCTATAAGCCTTGGATGTCTCGGAATAGCCTAGAAATACGCCTTCGCGACCACGTAAGTCAAACTTACCCTTACCGGGCTTCTGGTTCATACTGTACACCTTAGAGCCAAATTCTTTTAGTTGATCCAGTGCTGGCTTCGTTCCGTACCACATTTCGTACGGTGACTTACCGTCCAAGCTCTTACACGGACACCTGTTTCGGATATAATTCGCCGTATTTACAGCTTCGGCCCAGAACGATCCAGGCAAGTTTGTCTGTGCTAACAAGCATCTCGCTGAATCTAAAAGTGTACGGTTTTTTCTTTCGGCTAATCCATTTTGCTCCGGATTGTACGCCACGGTTAGCCGTCTTCTGATGCCCAATTTCTTCAGGTACTCGTTGAATTCATTACTAGTGTATTCGGTGCCGTTGTCGCTCTGCAAACTCTTGACTTTCGTTCCCTTTTGAGTTTCCATGAGAGCAAGTACTTCCTTGGTCGCTGCCAAAGCTTCACTCTTGTTCCGAATGAAACGTACCTCGCACCAACGCGAATTATCATCGATGAACTCGATAAAGTACCTCGCTTTTCCCAATGATTCGCACCTCATGGGACCACAAATGTCCGTGTGCACTATATCCAACAATTCTGTGACGCGTTTAGTTGTCGGAAATTTTGTTCTAGTCATTTTTGACTTCGCGCATACTTCGCAGTCAAAGTTAAAATCGCATTTATCGATACTGACGCCACTTATAGAATTGTTCTTTATGATATCGCGTAAATCTTTTAAATTTACGTGCGCCATGCGATTATGCCACTTTTTCGCGAGCTCGACGCCCGATTCCGAAACCAAATTGCATTTGCTATGTCTTTTATTACCGTTCACGTAATACAAATCACCAAATCGATCAGCGATTAATTTAACGTCACCTCGTACATCCGTAACAGTTGCACTTTCGCGAGTAAAGGTTACTTTTAAATTATTATCGGTTATTTTTGCAACAGATAACAAATTTGTCCGTAAGTCCGGAATGTGCAGTGTATTAGACAAATTTATATTTTTACGAGTATTTCGAACGTCAGTACTAATCGTTACAGTACCACTTCCCGTTATTTCCGTTGTCGCGTTATTCGCTAAGTTTAAAACGCCACTTTGTTTAGTGTTAAGTTCGGAAAAACTATCGCGATGGTTGCACATGTGTGATGTAGCGCCGCTATCCAGACAAAACACGTTACTGTCATTAAATTTCTTTTCGTTTACATGCAACGCTTCGACCGCACTCATACCGACGTTTTCTGCGTTCTTTGCACCGTGTTGCTGAACATTTTTCTTACTTTTGCAATCGGAGGCTTTATGTCCGACTTCTTTACACTTGTAGCAGCGATATTTAAAGTTACTGAATGATTTATTACCTGCTTTGTCCTTTTTCGCGTAATTATGTTTGTTCACATACATCGCGTTTTGCATAGAACCGCTTCGGGAGTCACTAGTACGCGCGTCGCTTTCTTCGATTATTTTGACACGCAGCGTCTCCGGTGTTGGCAGATCGTCACGACTTTCGATTGCACATCGGAAATTTTCGAAGCTTGGCGGCAAACTATACAGCAGCATGATGGCCAATAAATCAGGATTGATTTCCACTTCCATTTCATGCAACTTGTCCACAGCATCGAAAAATTTATTTACATGTGTTCGCACGTCGCTACCTTCCGGCATGCGTTGCAGCGTTAGTTGCTTCAGCAGGGTAGCTTTTCTTGCCGGACCTTTTGACTGAAAAATATTTATTAATTTTATCCAAACCTCGTGCGATGTATTGCATCCTTTAATCTGCTTCAGCTCAGATGGATGGATGGATAATATAATGTCGGATTTCGCCTTGGCGTCGGCTCTGATCCACGCTTCCATTGCTGCTGCTGTATCTGCATTTCCGGCCACGATCTCTGGTTTTTTGCATTCGCCGTTCACGTAACCCCACGCATCGTTCTTAATGAGTAATGCTTCCATTTGAAGCTTCCATGTGTCGAAGTTATCTTTGGTTAGTGCTTCGATACGATAAATACTGGCCATACTCATATTCTTTCAGTATTTATATACGAACAATTTTAACATCAACAACACACACTCACTATTTCACTGAAATAATAATTTACTAATAACAAATTATTTACTTAGCACGCGTTTGCTTCTGGGCTCATAACCTGATAAAGAAAATGAGGAACTACAAATGCACAAGAACGATTTAAACAATATCATTAAACGTAGTTAATAATAACAAACATGAATATCATAAACACGTGGATTAGTCTATCTAAATCTATACAATGGATCTTACTACGACCAAATCACAAACAGAAGTGAACTATAGGCTTCCACATGAAGTTACAAGCGCGTACCTTGCATCAAAGCAAACGCGCACCACTTACTAATATAAAATCGTGTCTATGATGCTGACTTGTCAAATACGAATAAATGAGTCGCTATTCTAACAATTTTATATTCTACAAAAATATTATTGTAATGATGCTATAAAAAATATTGTATAATATGTTATGATAATACACATAGTTCAAAATTATATAATAACATAATTGAAACACTTCAGACTCATTTTTACACATTTGAAGATAAGCAACCATTAATTAAATATCAAATAAAAAAAATAGTAGTTTTATTTGAAATAGTTAGCTAAATTTTAGATGATTTGTCTATTTAATCAGATAATATTTTAGTTTTAATCTTATTATTATTAAATCCTTTGTCAGTTTAGATTTTTTTTTATTTTTGACAACGCGTTTTGATCTTTTGATTATCTTCAGGCTTGGTCCGTGTTTTGTTTAGTCCGTATTTGTGTGTTTTCAGTCGAACCAACTAATAAACATATGGAAATATAAAACAAATTTACTTAAATTTTCAAAATGAAGTTTATTGCAATTATTATTGTATGTACAATATTTTACGTTGCTTCTAGAAAATTAATTCCTAACGAAACCTTTAAAAATTTAACGAATTATGTACGATTTGTTTATAAAAACTATGCAACAACACGCTATAAATATGTAGCAGTTTTTACTAAAAATATGTATAATATTCCTGTTCATAAAATAATTTCTTCTATATTTCAACAAAGAAATCATACTGTTTTGTTAATCAATTTTGAAAGAAACGGCACTTTTTTGAGCTCTGGAAAGGTATTTTTTTTTGTTTTATTTCAATCAAAAGAGAAATGAAAACATTTTAAAAATATTCAAATATTTTTCTAACAAATGAAATATATAATTATAAGTATATCTGGATTATTTTTTGGGGATTATTTGAAGGATAAGGTCTATATTAACAAGTCAAGGACTTTCTAAAAAGTTAAGGAATAATATACGAGAAGAAATAAGTGGTATAGGACCAGATATTCTTTGAAATGTTATGTAAAATGCAGTTGGAGAAGCAAGAATTTGATCATATTGATCAACCGATTTTACATTATTTATATATTTTATTTGTTAAAAATAATATAAAATTATGAAAACCAAAAAAGATATGAATATTTTAAATTCTTCTCTGTTTTTTTAGATGAAACAAAATGAAATTTTACTGAGTCGGCCTGCTATATTACTTATATTCTTAACAGATATCAAAGAGGTCACTACAATATTTGATTATTTTTCTTTTGATAATCAAAGAAGTCAAATTCTTTTAATATTTAATACAATACAATCTCAAGAAGACTTAAATGAACTCTTCAAATATGTGTGGAGCAAAAATATCTTAAATGTAGTTGTAGTATTTCCAAATGACACAAGAGTTCAAGTTTATACATATAATCCTTTTCAAACAAACATTTTACAAGACTCCTCTGATAATCTGTATGAAAAAAACATCTATTATGATAAATTAAAAGACATGAATGGTCTTAAATTAACCAGTTTACTTGTCAGAGATGATAATATCGGAAAAATATTTCCAGTAAGAGACAAAACAAGAAAGTCCATAGTAAACTGGGGCGGTGTAATTGTAGAAATTTTAAAAACAATGACAGAATATATGAATGCGACTGTTAAATTTCTTTTTGCACCAAATCTTTTAGGTCCTAATGAACGAAATCCTTGGAAACATACCAACGATATAGGATATAATTTTGTTCAAGCGAAGAAACGCATTATTTTGGATAACCAAATTGATGTTATCAGCGAAGACGAATTGGAATTAAATGCAGAACTTTTTGAAGTTACAGAATATTTGTATCCATTAGATATTACTACTACCATTATTATTGTGCATAGAGGAAGAAAAATTCCTTATTATTTTTATATATTTCTTATATTTACTTTTGAATTTTGGTTATATTTGATTGGTACAACTATTTTCATAAGTTTGTTATTGTGTATTATCAATAAATTTTGGAAGATTAAGCTAAACGATTTTGTTCGCCCAGTATTTGTTTCATCTATTTCAAAATTAGCAGAAGGTATAACAGAAAGATTATTAATTTTATTTTGGATATTATTCTGGATGATAATAACAATTGCCTTTCAAAGTAACCTAACCAATATCTTAATGCAACCGAAATATTATCGAGATATTAAATCGATGGAGGAGTTAGATGCATCAGGCATTCCTATTATGGTATACGGAACTTATTTCCAAGAAATGAACAAGTCTTTATTTGGTACTGAAAAATACAGTTTAATACAGAAGACGGTTTTATATCCTCCGACTTATGATAATCCAAATCCAGCTTTAAATCGTTTCACAGACAATCTTAGAATATTTGATTATGCAATGGTGACGGCGAATAACTTTTTAGTAAGATACAGACCATTGTGGGAAGATGATAGACCCGTTTTGAATATGATATATGATAGTCCACAGCCAAGGTATGCCGTATTTACGATTAAAGCTGGATCGCCTTATAAGGATAAAATGGAAACGGTTATGAGTCGTGTTGTGGAAACTGGATTAACGAAATATTGGATTAACAAATGGGACCATTATGCTGTTATATATGAATTGTTGGTACCGAAAGATTATAAACCTATTACAGTGTTACAACAGAGTTTAACTTTGTATCATGTACAAACGGCTTTTGCGATTTTGATTATTGGATATTGTTTAAGTTTTGTTGCATTTGTTTTTGAAATATTTATGATGCAAGTTAAATGTAGAAGGGTGGAAGGATTGCTATATAGATTTTAGTATTTTTTTATTACTAGCTTTAAAATGTACCGTTATTAATTAATTAATTAATTATTTGTTTTTACCTAGAGTAATAATTAATTAATTTTTCTTGCTAATGAATAATAAAAACAATTCATATTTGTCACTTTTGCAACTTGATTCAGAATTTTACTTATCCGATAGTTTTAAAATATTTTTATTATTTTAATATGTTAATACTTTTTGTTATTAATGAAAGAATAAATAAGTCATAATGCTGGAAGTACACATTTTTTTATATGTCGTAGAATAATTTCTGGCTGATTATATCTATTTTTTTTTTTACTATTTTTTGACAATAACTTAGAAATTACACTACTTCTTTTGTAAAAAAAATATTTACTAATTGTATTGAGACTTACGTATAAGTTTAAATATGTTTTGTTCTTATAAACTGTGTAAAACTATAACAATTAATAAAATGTATTATTGTTACATGTTTATTTTAATTATTTATTATACAAAGACGTGTAAACGAATATGAGTATAATATTTAAATTTTGAAATCGCTATTAATAAACTAATGAAATCGTTAGTTAATTTTTAAATTAAGAAAAATTAATTAATGGTTTTCATTAGTTTATTAATGGCGATTTCAGCATTTAAATATTAAACTAATTTTTATTTTAACTTAATAATTTTTTTATTTTTTTATTAGCCTCATTACATTACATATAATATTAAAATATTTATATATCCATTAGCTAAATATTGTGATAACTATAAATTATTATACACAAAAATATTATTATTATAAACATATTTTTTATATATTAAATAATAAATTATTCATTTATTATACACCTGCATTTGTATACGTTTTCATTATCATTGGAATTAGAAATACTATTTGTACTTATTTTACTATTTTAAAAAAATATCTTAAACATTTTTAAATACATAGTTTACCTACTAACATACATTCACACTATAAAGTATATATTTGCTAAAAATTTATATAGTTAAAAATTTATATTTATATTCTACGTAAGTATTTATAAGAAAGTTTATACATAGTAAAAAATCTTTCAGAATTCATTATAATAATAATTATTAATAATTGACGTACTCAAACGTACATCATCATCAGGAAAAATTGTATAAATGACATTTACAGTAAATAAACACAACATAGAAACAAGTTACTAGGTAGCAAAATAAGTAACTAGATTATAAAATTCATAAATTTTAAATTAAAAGCCAAATTATATTTAAATCAGTGTTTTCACACTGATTAATGATATCTTTTTCTTTATAAATTTGTATTGCTAGTTTTACCAATCTGCTGTTAATATTAATGGATCTTGTAATTATTACAGTATCTTCCAAAATTTACTTCATGAATAGTTTTTAATGCATATTGTGCAATAGCAAATTTATCTGGCTAATTTAGACGTATTGATCTCTTATGTTTTGCCAATCTATTACAAACAGTTCTACCTGTCTGTTCAACATAAATTTACCGCATTAGCACCCGAAGATTGAAGAGAAATAATATCTTTTACACTCTTCAATATGCGTTGCAATTTCAAGAACTACAACCTAAAGCCGTTTTATTTTTACTAATTATTTATCAATAATTTAATTTGTTTCCTATTTTTTGTAGAAAACATAGAAAGAATACTAAGCTATCAATAAGTAATAAAGTTCTACATTAAACTGTATAAAGATTTTAAATTTTAGTAAATTATATGTAGTAATATATAATTTAAGTACATTTTTAGTATAATCAGTAAACCAAAATATTGAATTATGAATACGTAAAATTATTGAGACTAAATTTGTGTTTATATTAAAGAAAAAATGAAATATTTTTTATTCTTTATTATATTAAATTGCACAATATTGTATAGTTATAGTAAATTGCATGAAATATCATCAAAAAGTTTAACAAATTACATTCAATTTGTTTATGATCAGTATGTTAAATTTCAAATTGGTTATATTGGAATTTTTCTTAAAAATAATAATAACGTAAATGAGGCTTTGAAATATATTAATAAACAATATCACCAGAAAATTTTATTAATTAATTTTCAACATGTGAATTCTACAATTTTTAATATTACTAAGGTATTATACACTGTTTTTAAATTTCAAATAGATCTATTCTAATTCCTAAGTATTATTTTAGACAGAAAAAGAAAAAATATTTATGGGTCATATGGCAATACTCATTATTTTTGTTCATTCAATAAACGATGTCTTCACAATATTTTCTTACCTACATTTAAGTCTTTACCGAAGTAAAATACTTTTAATTTTCGATGGTTTACTCAACAAAACTCAGTTAGATATATTATTCAACAAAGCATGGGATCATAAAATAATTAATATTGTTGTTATTTATCACAATGACTCTTCAATTTTTACATATACCTATAATCCATTTATGCTAACCAATAATACTTTAGAAGATTTATCTAAAACGTTATATAGTAACAATATATTTTACGATAAACTTCGAAATATGAATAAAATTTATCTTAATTGTCTCCTGCATCGTGATGATGATTTTAGTAGAATCTATCAACTAAGAGATAGAGCTACTAATGCTCGAATTGGTTGGGGCGGGCAAGATGTAGAAATTTTACAAACAATCGTACAATATATGAATGCATCTACGAACTTTGTATTCGTCTACGATTTGCTACAACCTAATGAACGTAATCCTTGGAGACCGACAAATGTTATTGATCTGAACGAAATGCAAAGAAAGATAAGTACGTATAATTTTGGAGAACCATATTGATATTATCAGTGATATTCAGTTATTGCTAAATGAGGAATTATTAGATGTTGTAGAATATTTGTATCCATATACTATTGCTAATTTGTTCGTAATTGTGAAGAAAGGAGTCAAAATACCGTATTATTTATATTTATTTTTGATTTTTACAATAGATCTATGGATATATGTACTTGCAGTAATTGTTTTTATGTTTATTTTTTGGAATATTATTAGCTTTGCTACAAGATCATTTTGGAAAACTAAGTTGATTGATTTATTTCGTTCGATATTTAGCAGTTCTTTGCCGAAAATACCTAAAGGAGCATCTGAACGTATGTTTATAATCTTCTGGATAATATTCTGGTTTATTATGGCCACTGCCTTTCAAAGTAACCTAACTAAAATGCTGTTAGAACCTAAGTATTATCCAGATATAAAAACAATTGATGAATTAGACAAATCAGGAGTGAAAATGCTTTTATATAAATCGTATTTTCTCGAGATGAATAAAACTTTATGGAATACTTCCGGATATAATCTATTGAAGAAAGCAAAATTTTTTCCATCCAGACTAGATAATATAAATCCAGATTTAAATCAATTTACACCTGATCTATTTGAATATGCAATGATGACTCCTTATAGACTACTCTGTCGATATCGAATCTTTTACAAAGATAATAGACCAATGATTCGATGTATTAACGATAGTCCTTATCGTGCTTATACAGCTTTCCATGTGGCTGCAGGATCACCTTATAAAGATAAAATGAATACTGTTTTGAGTCGTGTTACTGAATCGGGATTGATAAAAATGTGGAAAAATAAATGGGAACATTATGGAGTAATTCGTAGGATATTAAATCCTGAAAATTATAATCCTAGTATTAGAGTATTGCAACAATTATCTTTGTATCATATACAAACTGCTTTTATTTTTTTAATTGTTGGACAAGTTATTAGTTTTATTGTTTTTATTGTGGAGTTCTTAGTTTATAAAAATCGTTGTTCTAGAAATTTAAATCTAAATAATATCTATTTGTAGGCCTTAGGCCAGTAATAGCGTATTGGACTCGGATTCCAAAAATTTTTGGTTCGCACCGCACTTACACCAGAAATTCAATTAAATATTATTTCTGGTATCAAAAACCTTAATTATAATTATTATATATAATAATTATAACACTGTAGAATGTGTAATCAAAAATTCTTTTAGAATATTTTTAAATTTATTTATATGGAGATTTGGTAAATACCTAAAAATATATATAAAATAACAAGGATTAATTTCTGTTATATCTATGCAAAAATGATATCGTTTTGAAATTAATCGGGGAAATTTCATTTCCGCTTTCTTTGATATTTGACGTACTTGACTAGTATGACAGGTTAGTGATAGATTTGACAACCGGATACCGAATCTATAACCGGATAATGGTTTTTGGTGGAGTTGGAAATGTTACGAATATTGCATGTTTCTAATGTGTTCTAAATTATTTCGGCTTGAATCTGCACACTATATCTGATAAATCCAATAAGTGTTTTCAATGTTTTTCAACACGCACAACAGTGGCGTTCGTTATGGGATAATAAAGTCATTAAAAAAATATTTATGTTTTTGTTGAAGACAAGGTAACATCGGCTTTATCGAATTTATTTGTTTTGTTTTTTTGTGTGTGAAAAAATGTGGAAAAGTTAGTGTAAGTCAATTAAGATAATAATAATTATTTGGTATACGTTTGCGTGGACGTTCGATGAGTAGTTGGAGTGGTATGATTGAGAGAGTGGCTTGCATGAGCGAAAGTTTCCAAGTAGTAGGAATAAAAGAGCATGTCTGAAAGGAATTATGAATGTGGATGGAGCGAAAGTTGCTTGTTTGGATAGGAATGTTTGGAGGCGACTGATTTCGGGATGATGAAAAGAGTTTGTGCCACACCCTTTTGTCTGAGTGCGGTAAATGCAATAGATCTAAGCGAGACAATAATTTTGTTAGTTGCGAAGGTCAATGCTTGAAATCATACCATTTAACATGTGTTAATCTTTCCGAATCCGACTTTACTGTGCTACAGAAAAATCGCAATTTTTTTTTCTTATGTGAGAGCTGTAAAAGTAAATGCGAAATTTTAGATAAATCCAATTCTTTGTCAATCTCGTCCAAATTTAATGAAATAAATAAAAAAATTTCATCAATTAATAATACATTATCTTCTGATTTTTTGAACGAAATATTTGGTAAATTTAAAGAAGAGCTTTTTTCATTTGTATCAATTAAACTGAATGAATTTGAAGCATCTATTACATCGAAATTAACCAAATTTGATGTAGACAGTAACTCTAAGAACAATATTAAACCAAGTTTTGCTGATGTAACCAAAAAACCGGAACCAGTTGTTTTGATTAAGCCAAAGAAAATCCAGTCTCTCTCTCAAACAAAGACAGATATACTAAAAACGGTTAATCCTATCGTCACAAATATTGATTTTAAACATGTACATCATACTAAAAACAATGGATTAGCTCTGAGCTGCACAACATCTGAGAGTAGAGGACCAGTGAGCAAACGTCCCAGCCGCTGATTATGCCCAGCGGGCTTTTGTTTTCGTGACCTTGTTTTAATTGGTTTTTAATGAGATTAAGGAATTTTTAATTTTTTGCCCCCTTCCCCTTCTTAGATAAGAAATCTTTGGTGAAAACTAATTTTAGCATAATGAAAAGAGTTTGTGCCATACCCTGTAGGGTACATGGCGTGATTGTGTATATAGGTATGTAAATAAAATGACGAAATTTTGTTTATCTATTTGTGAATGGGTATTAGATCATTATCATTGTAAATCCTCAAAGGTATTTGTACCTAGAATTTTCTATAATTGGTTTTTAACACCAGACGTGTCAATATTGTGTTTATTATTTTCACTTTCTATTTTTAAACTAGTATTTTATTTCGTTTCCAAATATGATGAAAAGAGTTTGTGCCACACTCTTTTGGTACATGGCGTGATTGTGTATGTATGTATGTATATTTAAATATATATATTTATTATAATATGATATTATTAATATGAAAAATAATAATAATAAAAATTAAATTATTTTTAATCAGATTTTAAAATATGATATGATTACAAATAAAACAAACTATTTAATATTAATATTTTTAAAAATATGTTTATTAATATAATTTTTATTTTAATAAGAAAAAATAAGCTTAATGTTATAACTTTATAAAATTATTTTTGAAAAAATAAAACTATTTTTAAAACATTTAGTAATGTTATTGTTAAAATATATAAAAAATAAACTTAATGTTATAAATTTATAAAATTATTTTTGCATAAAATAAAACAAATTTTAAAACATTTAGTAATAATATAAATTTATTTAATTAAAGAAAAAAATGAATCAAATTAATAAAATTATTTAATTTGTCTTTGAATAAAATAATTAAGTTAATGTTAACTTTATAAAATTATTTTTTGAATAAATAAAACTATTTTTAAAAACATTAAGTAATGTTATTGTTAATATATATAAACTTAATGTTATAAATTTATAAAATTATTTTTGAATAAAATGAAACAAATTTTAAAACATTTAGTAATAATATAAATTTATTTAATTAAAGAAAAACTGAATCAAATTAATAAAATTATTTAATTTGTCTTTGAATAAAATTATTAAGTTAATGTTAACTTTATAAAATTATTTTTTGAATAAATAAAACTATTTTTAAAAACATTAAGTAATGTTATTGTTAATATATATAAACTTAATGTTATAAATTTATAAAATTATTTTTGAATAAAATAAAACAAATTTTAAAACATTTAGTAATAATATAAATTTATTTAATTAAAGAAAAACTGAATCAAATTAATAAAATTATTTAATTTGTCTTTGAATAAAATTATTAAGTTAATGTTAGAGTTAAAAATTAATAATTTGATATACCCATTTTTGTTTGACACCAATTATATCGATGCGTATGCTGGCTTGGCTCTTTATGAAATGACAGTAAAAATAGTTTGACTAATGATCACTTGTAATTAGCATGCACTTTCACTCGAAAAATTCTAAAATCGTTGCAATGTAATACTTGTTTTGAATTTAATTTGACAAAATTTAATTTTTTATATTATTTCTTAAGACAATTTTCAATTTCAATTTTAAAATATAAATCAAAAATTTATTTATTTATGTGCATAAATAAACTATAATATTTGATCAGCAAACAATTATGTAATGTAATTAACTTTTGTTTTTATTTGGAAATTAACAAATTTTATTTTGTATTATTTCTTAAAATTAATAAATATATTAATTAAAAAAAATTCAAAAATGTAATGAGATACAAATTTGAATAACATTAATTGTGATAAAAATAATTTATTACTTTTTATTTGATTAAAGATATTAATGTAAAACTTATATGTAAACAATTTCAATTTTATTTTTAATGTATTTAAAAAAAAATCATGACTAGTTTTTATTAATTCTTATATAAACTTTATTTAATTTTATTAATTTTTTTTTATCGATATTAATTAATTAATTATGACATTAATTAATTTTCGATAGATATTATAGTATTTATAATGAATAGTATATTTTTAAAATGAGAGTTTTATTTATAATGAGAAATACATATGTAAATATAATTTCAATATTAACATTGAAAAAAATAATAATTTAAACAATTAACTTACAAGAAAATTATTTTAAAGTAACACATTATTTAAAACTAATCTAATTTTCAATTTATATATATATATATATATATATATATATATATATATATATATATGTATATATATATATATATATATATATATATTATTTTTAATTATGTGAAAAACAAGTCTAATTTTCGAATAAATATATTTATATATATATATATATATATATATATATATATATATATATATATATATATATATATATATATATTTCAGATAGTTATAACATTGTTTAATAACTAAAAAAATAGAAATTTTTATTTGAATATTTCTTGTTGTAATATAAAATATAATTCAATTTTGTATAATATTAATAATAATAATTTTATTAATTAAAGGAGAACAATAATTTATTATTTTATAAGAATATTAACGTATAATTTATATATTTTAATAAAAAATATAATTGTAAAACAAAATTTTTTTTTTTTTAATAAAATACCAATTTATTTATGTATATTATTTCTTAAAATTAATAAAACATTTCTTTGTTATTTTACTCATAAATTTTATTGTATTTTTTATTGTAACATATAATGATAGTTTAATTACAATTAAAAAGTTATTAAAATAACAAACAAATTTAATATTATATTTTTTGATTGTGTTAATTACAAATTTAAAATCATATTGATGAGAATATTTTGACATGAACGCGTGTTGAAAAATATAAAAATTATTTTATTTAAATTATGTACTATTATAAGTATTGATTTAAATTTTACATAATTATGTAGTAATAAGTTATGACATTTACCGCAAATTATTTTTCTGTTACTATATAAATATATCTTTATTTTACTTTCATAATTATTTGAAAATGTAACTGGACCTTTAAAAAATAAATTTTATTTCAGATAGTTATAACAGTGTATGTAATTGGTAAATGAATGTTATTTCTAATTATTTAACACTTTAATTATTTACTAACTTGAAAAATGCAAATTTTTATTTGAATATTTCATATATATATATATTATATATATATATATATATATATATATATATGTGTGTGTGTTTGTAATTAAATATATATATATATATATATATATATATATATATATATATATATATATATGCATATGCATATTTATTAAAAATAAATACAAAAAAATATTGTAAACAATTAAGTTGCAAGATAATCATTTATGAATAGTTTTTATATACATAAACGTCTCATATCATATATATATATATATATATATATATATATATATATATATTTAATTACAAACACATATATTTAATTTTACTTCAAAAGCCATAATAACCTAATAATATGAGTTGTAAAAAATACAATATCATTTTCATTTATAATTTTCTTGAATAATGGATATTATACAAATTATTTGCAATCGAAGTTTTTATATCCATCAGAAATAGAAATATGATTATCAACTAACTTACGTTTAACAAATTTTATTTTATATTGTTAGAAACTTTTATTGGTTTGCAATCATCGTCACTGTTTTTAAAAATTAAAATTAAAAAAATTTTTTTTGGAACATTTTTTATAATTTATCGTTAAATTTCTTACTTTACAAAACTAATAGATTTTCACGGTTGCTGGGCTAAACATTTTTTAAATATGCATAGGTTTAGTTATCACATTACAAATACATATGATATATTTAATTTTTATTTAAATATTTTAAGTTCTTTTAATTTAATTTTTAAAATATAAATCAGAAATATATTCATATACCTAAATAAAGCACAATATTTTTCGATATTTGACTAACAAACAATTAATTAATGTAAATAAAGAGCATATTTTCACTTTGAGCTTGGTGTTGATAAATTTAATATTTTATTTTATAATAAAAATTAAAATTTTTTATTAAGTGGGAGTATATTATTTTTTTTTAATTAATAAAAATTTTTTGTTTAAAATTATGTTTGGAATGTTTTCTATTTTATAGAAATAATTTGTAAAAATTATTTTAAAAACAATGAATTTTTATTCATACACAAAATTATATTGGAGATATACAATATGTCTGCTAAAAACGAGTACAATTTTTAACTAATAATATTAGCATATTTAATTGAATGTGAAATGTTTTTATTTCAGGTAAATTATACAGAGTATTTAATTGTTATTTTTTTAATTTAATGAAATAAACATTTATATTTTTGAAGAAATAGTAAATAAATATTATTTATCACTTGACACATTAATTGTTTTTATTTGAATATTTCTTGTTTGGTAATAAGAAAACATTAATATTAGAAACTAATCTTTGTATATATATATATATATATATATATATATATATATATATATATATATATATATATATATATATATATATGAGTGAGAAATATTGGTTGTAAATAATAAATGTGAAAGTATTTCAAATATAAGCATGAATTTTTCCATTTTTAGTTTATCAGTTATTCTATTCTTATATTTGATATATATATATATATATATATATATATATATATATATATATTTATAATTAACAATAAGTTTATTAAGATTTTAAATTTTACACATAATATAAAATGTGTTATCAAATTACACAAAAAAAAAAATTATTTAATTTTTTAAATAATTTACGATTTAATTTATAAACCAATTTTATGTTAATTATGCAAAATATTTGTACATTTACTATTTTATTAAACAAAAAAGTATAAAATATTATAGAAATTTGTATAATAAACAAATAACACATAATACATATTACAATTTTACAATCGAGGTTTTTTATATCCATAGGGAATAGAAATATAATTATCGACTAACTTACGCTTAACAAAATTTATTTGAAATTTTTTAATTTCTTTGCGTGTAACTACATCATGCTGAGCAGTGGTTCTTATACTGTCAGAAACTATTATGAGTTTGCCATCATTGTCATTGTTTTTTAAAATTAAATTTTTTAAACATTCGAAATTAATAGTTTGTATATTTTTATAATTTAGCGTGAAACCTTTTACTTTACAAACCGAATGAGTTTTACCGGTTGTTGGGCTAAACACTTTGTAAGCATAGCTTTTTGGCCCTGTACAAACAAATTCTATAATATAAGAACCCTCACCGTAGCATGACAATTCACATGTAAGATCTCCTAAAAAATTTCCTAAATCTGGTTCAAATTGTCCTGGTTTATGTCTGTAAATAATAGAATCGGTGTCATAATATAATACTCTAGAATCTAATGAGTGTAAGTATTCATGCAATCGTAATCGAGCTTGGGCAGTTGTATATGCTGCAATTACTACATTAACTGTACGCAGTTGCTCTCTAGCTTCATGTTGTAATTGCCAGTTGACATATAAATGTTTGTCCCCTGCTGGGATAATCTGATGAACTTCTATTGCAGGGTTTGAAAAATACTCATATAATTCTTCAGCCGATGATACTATAGTGGTACGGGATTTGTTTTCTGCTTGGGCAAATTTACCTATATATAATTAAAAAATAATTAGTAAAATTTAGTATATATATATATATATATATATATATATATATATATATATATATATATATATATATATACTTACCCCAAAAAGAATTTAAGCAAAGTTTGGCTTGTGATCTCCTTCCAGCATTTTTTTTAATATTATCTGCATCTAATAAAACTCCTTCTTTTTCATAATATTCATTAATATAATCTTGTTTTGATAAATCGGTTGTACATTCGGCAGGGTAACCAGATGCTTCTTGTTTTATTTTTAAATATTTGTTAATATATTCAGCAAACAAACCACCAGATTTAGCTGCCTTATCATAAATGGCTATTTTGTACTGCCATATTTCGTACACATGAAGAATTTTATAGCCAAGTTCTACAGCACGCCGAACCTCATTTATAACCCATGTACCGACAAATGCACGTTCTTCGTCTGTATGATTACAGTCATTTTGTTCTAGTTTATCGCAACAAGTTCGACAAAGCGCAAACATTAATTTATTGTGCACTTTTCGAGGTAGAACGGGGTGAAATAGCGATGTAGGTGGTAAAATTTTACATTTGATTAATCCTTCGACTTTATCTAAATTATTATCAGGTCCCACAAGTTGATTACATTCAGCACCGACCAATACTGTTGGATGATCAACTGGAAACATGCCATATTTACATATGAACGGATATAATGAACATACATCAACATATCTAATTTGTTCATTTTCTTCAATTTTATGATATAAAGAAACGTTCCCTGTTCTACCCCCAAAAAGTGCATCTCTTGGATTTAAAGGTAAATTATCAAAATTATCATGGTGTTCTAAATTCCGAGATATTTCTGCGTTTAATTTTAAAAATTTTCTAAATTCACATTCCCACATAATAATTACTGTATTTTTCATATGTTTTAACTTATTTATTTTTGAAATTGTTCGTTCATACCGCGAATCCAAAGTTTCTGTTGAAGAATTATATAACTGTTTATTTCTATTTGTTCGAAAACATATTTTACAACCATGCCAAAAGCAACCCATAAATTCAAAAACTAATTTTTGTGGTGCATAATATCCATCAACTTTTAAACCCGGTGCTAATGTAACTTCACTACCGTTCCCCGCATGTTCTATGCGTATTTCACGTTTATTTCCTTCATAAATTAACCATTGTAATGCAATCTTTGATTGATTACAATTTAATCTGTAACCGCGAGCGGGAATAAGTCCAATACTTTCTGGTTTTAAAAATAAGCGTCGGAATACGCGATTACATGCTGAGGCTATTGTTATACTTTCTGTAAAAGGGCATACGTCACCCGTTTCTAGAAATATATCTCGAAATTTTTTGCACGCACGACGCAATATTTCTACATCTGCTGTACAATAAGTTACTAAAGATTTTTCCATATCAAATATTACGTTATTGCGTACTTGTTGCTCGTGCCATTGTAAAAATTTTGTGCGAGCTTCATCACGCATTAAATCTGCACCATAATATTGAATTCCCGGTATAGGTCCAATATATTTTTGATTTTTGGTTGTATTAAATAAATGTGGAAAATACAATTTAGATATATCTTCCGACAAGTCTAAAGCCTTAGGTAATGATGACAGCGGCATAGGTAAATAGTTTATAGAATCTATAAATCTAATTTTTTTATTAATTTCTAATAGTAAAATTTTGTTACCGTTTAAAATAATTTGTGGTTTTATATTTAAAGTTTCAACTAGATATTTTAAAATAAACTGACAATCATAATTTTTTGCATTGTGCGCGATACATGTAATTGTAGAAAATGAGGTGCGTGGCAAAAGTATATAACTAATAAAATTGGCAATACAATCTTTTTTGTAAATATGTTGCCGAATTCCACATGAATTACAGAAATTGTTTACATTATCTGAGGCCCAACAATCTGTGCACGATTGTTGAATTACACATAAATTTACTTCATGCAATTTTTCTTTACCTAATGTTTTTTCTTGTCTGGCTTCGAAATCATAATATATAAATAAGTGCCTTTTTTCTTCTCTTTTTTTCAACGGAGACATGTAACATTTATGACCGGCTACTTTATAAGCATCACATAATACACAAAACACTTCACCACAATTATGTTGATGTTTTTTTGGATTAAAAATCTTAAAACAGTTTTTACATTTTTGAACTCTATTACACACATATCCTAGATGATTATCATAGCAGTTTTGCCCCTGAAATTCTCTGTTACACGTTACACATTTAGTTATTTTATTTTTGTCTTTTTTACATGCTGGTGTGGCAAAACATAAAGCACATTTATTTTCACACTTATGTTCGTTTATTACATAATATGGCTTATGACACGGTTCGCAAAAATAAATACAACAAAATGTAGCAGTCAAACTTTTAATAACACAAAAATGGTTATTATTATAAAGTAAATTTAAACGAGGTAAATTAGTGTTTTTTGCACCTTCAAAAATTACATTACCCTTACCGCGAAACTCATATACAACTATATTATAAGCGATAAAAAATCTTTGAAATTCTTCTAGTTCAGAAATGCCAGCACCATGTTCAGGTATTTTAATATTAGTTTCTGTTAATAAGGTTTGTACTTTTAAATTTTGTAATCCATTTTTATTTGAAACAATATCAGAAAAGGATGCATCTTTCTTTGCCCAAGATTCAGCTACAATAAGCGAGCGTGGTAAACATAAATTGTCCTCATTATGTATTTCTACAATGCCGTGTTTTCTTTGACAAAATTCAGCAAATTTCATTCCATTGGCGCGTACAATTCTTGAATTTCCGGTTCCCCTTGGTAGAACTACACGAGTTAATTCAACAGTAAATTGTCCGTCGGTAAATATCGTTGAATTGCTTTGCAATATTTTATTTATTACATCCCAGACAACATCGATATCTAATTGATCAGCCCTACGAAAACTTAACCAACCTTTTCCTTGAATAAAATTAGGTGTTTCAAATGCTAATCCTACCATTTCGCTTCCATCTACTTCATTTACTATGTATTCGATAAGCTGCCTCATACTATCTTTAAACCAATCGATAGGATTTTCATCTGCAGGAGGATCAATCATTTCAAAACATACACGTTTTCCAATAACATTAAACTTTTTAACATGATGTTCCATTTCAGATATAATTGAAAATCGCGAAATTTTGCCATAACCTTCTTGCACTTGCCAATTCTTATCTGCTCTATTATAAGAATCTTGATTTAGATTATTGATATCTTCCATGGCTTAGATCAAATATAATACTCTGACGTCTGATCAATACAACGGTGGAAACAAAACTAATTTTATTTTAAAATATCCAGTTATATTTTCACTTTTTTTTTTGTTAATTACTATTTAATGACTAAAGCATATTTTTAAATTTTTAAGAAAATAAAACAAAATTCATATATATCGTAACAGAAAAATAATTGTCAGTAAATAATACAATTTATTACTATTTAATTATTTGCCATTTAAATCAAATCGAATAACAAAATACATAATTTTAATAAAATTATTTTTATACTCTTTAATAAGCACTTATGTCAAAATATTTTTTAACTTTATATATAAAATCAATGTATGTCTGTCTATCTGTCTGTCTGTCCGTCTTTCCGTCTGTCTGTCTGTCTGCATTACTACACCAGTCATTCGAGCGCCATGAAATTTTGGGAAGTTGTTGAGTACACTCCCACGAATGTTTCCGGCATAAAAATTAAATATTGGCCCGTCAGGGCCCTCATAATTTTTCGAATTCTGAAAACTAAATACTCATAATCTTTCATTGTGCAGCAACGCGAGACGGGTAATATTTCGAATACTGAATTATTGTCCTTTTGCGCAGTTGCGCAGCAACGCGCGACGGGTAATCTAGTAATTAATATAGAATTAGTTTATAAATTAAATCGCAAATTTTTTAAAAATTAAATAAAATAAAATTTTGTGTAATTTAATAACAAATTTTATATGTATAATGTAAAAATTTTAAATTTTAATAAATTTATTGTTAATTATATATATATATATATATATATATTTGAAAATTAGTCAAATAATAATAATCATTTCTACAAAAAAAAAACATTTCACATTCACTTAAATATTCTAATATTCTTAGTTAAATAATTGTACGTATACATATATATATATATATATATATATATATATATATATATATATATATATATATATATATATATATATATATATATATATATATATATATATATATATATTCTATTCTAGAATTATTCGAAAATTAGACTTGTTTTTCACCTAATTAAAAATAATATATATATATTGAAAATTAGATTAGTTTTAAATAATGTGTTACTTTAAAATAATTTTCTTGTAAGTTAATTGTTTAAATTATTATTTTTTTCAATGTTAATATTGAAATTATATTTACATATGTATTTCTCATTATAAATAAAACTCTCATTTTAAAAATATACTATTCATTATAAATACTATAATATCTATCGAAAATTAATTAATGTCATAATTAATTAATTAATATCGATAAAAAAAAATTAATAAAATTAAATAAAGTTTATATAAGAATTAATAAAAACTAGTCATGATTTTTTTTTAAATACATTAAAAATAAAATTGAAATTGTTTACATATAAGTTTTACATTAATATCTTTAATCAAATAAAAAGTAATAAATTATTTTTATCACAATTAATGTTATTCAAATTTGTATCTCATTACATTTTTGAATTTTTTTTAATTAATATATTTATTAATTTTAAGAAATAATACAAAATAAAATTTGTTAATTTCCAAATAAAAACAAAAGTTAATTACATTACATAATTGTTTGCTGATCAAATATTATAGTTTATTTATGCACATAAATAAATAAATTTTTGATTTATATTTTAAAATTGAAATTGAAAATTGTCTTAAGAAATAATATAAAAAATTAAATTTTGTCAAATTAAATTCAAAACAAGTATTACATTGCAACGATTTTAGAATTTTTCGAGTGAAAGTGCATGCTAATTACAAGTGATCATTAGTCAAACTATTTTTACTGTCATTTCATAAAGAGCCAAGCCAGCATACGCATCGATATAATTGGTGTCAAACAAAAATGGGTATATCAAATTATTAATTTTTAACTCTAACATTAACTTAATAATTTTATTCAAAGACAAATTAAATAATTTTATTAATTTGATTCAGTTTTTCTTTAATTAAATAAATTTATATTATTACTAAATGTTTTAAAATTTGTTTTATTTTATTCAAAAATAATTTTATAAATTTATAACATTAAGTTTATATATATTAACAATAACATTACTTAATGTTTTTAAAAATAGTTTTATTTATTCAAAAAATAATTTTATAAAGTTAACATTAACTTAATAATTTTATTCAAAGACAAATTAAATAATTTTATTAATTTGATTCAGTTTTTCTTTAATTAAATAAATTTATATTATTACTAAATGTTTTAAAATTTGTTTCATTTTATTCAAAAATAATTTTATAAATTTATAACATTAAGTTTATATATATTAACAATAACATTACTTAATGTTTTTAAAAATAGTTTTATTTATTCAAAAAATAATTTTATAAAGTTAACATTAACTTAATTATTTTATTCAAAGACAAATTAAATAATTTTATTAATTTGATTCATTTTTTTCTTTAATTAAATAAATTTATATTATTACTAAATGTTTTAAAATTTGTTTTATTTTATGCAAAAATAATTTTATAAATTTATAACATTAAGTTTATTTTTTATATATTTTAACAATAACATTACTAAATGTTTTAAAAATAGTTTTATTTTTTCAAAAATAATTTTATAAAGTTATAACATTAAGCTTATTTTTTCTTATTAAAATAAAAATTATATTAATAAACATATTTTTAAAAATATTAATGTTAAATAGTTTGTTTTATTTGTAATCATATCATATTTTAAAATCTGATTAAAAATAATTTAATTTTTATTATTATTATTTTTCATATTAATAATATCATATTATAATAAATATATATATTTAAATATACATACATACATACACAATCACGCCATGTACCAAAAGAGTGTGGCACAAACTCTTTTCATCATATTTGGAAACGAAATAAAATACTAGTTTAAAAATAGAAAGTGAAAATAATAAACACAATATTGACACGTCTGGTGTTAAAAACCAATTATAGAAAATTCTAGGTACAAATACCTTTGAGGATTTACAATGATAATGATCTAATACCCATTCACAAATAGATAAACAAAATTTCGTCATTTTATTTACATACCTATATACACAATCACGCCATGTACCCTACAGGGTATGGCACAAACTCTTTTCATTATGCTAAAATTAGTTTTCACCAAAGATTTCTTATCTAAGAAGGGGAAGGGGGCAAAAAATTAAAAATTCCTTAATCTCATTAAAAACCAATTAAAACAAGGTCACGAAAACAAAAGCCCGCTGGGCATAATCAGCGGCTGGGACGTTTGCTCACTGGTCCTCTACTTCTGAGGACTCCAATAAACTTAAGGAATTGATTAACAACGAATTAAGTGACAATTATAATATAAAACATCTTGCTATTTTAAATCCACGTGTTCGTATTGTTGGCTTGTCGCTAAAATATAATAACGATGACTTAATGCATTATCTTCGACGAAATACTTCATGTATTTCGAATACGTCGGAATGCGAAATAATTGATATATCACCTTTACGCAACAATAAAAATATATTTCAAGCTGTTGTACAAACTGATATTCAAACTTACACCAAATTATTAGATGCAAATAAAATATATATTGGTCTTGATTTTTGCTCAGTGTATAATGGAATTGAAATGCGACGATGTTACAAATGCTGTGGATTTCATCACTTTTCTAAATCATGCTCTAAAACTACACCAGTCTGTCCTCGATGCGGAGATAACCATGTTTTAAAGGAATGCAAATCCTCGGTCATTAAATGCATCAATTGCAGTAAATTTAATGAAATTAACAAAACCAATGTACCGATTGATCACTGTGCTTGGGATAATGAGAAATGTATTGTATTTCAAGACAATTTTTCAAAATTTAAGAATTACATTCTCGGTAAAGCATAGCAACTACCACAGTTCAACTCATCCAATCCACCTCCAGTTGCACCATTGTCGTCTTCATCTATTCCAGATCAAATCAGTGTTTTCTATCAAAACGCCCGCAGTATCAAATCAAAGTTATTCGAATGGACTACTTGTTTAGATAATTGTGAATTTGATATAATTGCCATTACAGAAACATGGCTCAACTCTAGTGTACTGTGCTCCGAATTATCTAACGGTTTTTATACTATTTATAGAGCTGATCGCGATTTCAGTGCTTGCAACGTTTCACGAGGAGGCGGTGCACTAATTGCTGTTACTAATAAATTTACGTCAAGCATAATTAATCTATCTAATCTTGATATTCCTAAAACTGTCGATATTATTGGTGTTTGTGTAAATTTTATTAATTCCAAGTTATTTATCTTTAATTTGTACATTCCGCCAAATTCTTCATTTGATGTATATACAAAAACATATGAATTATTTGAAAAATTACCTTGTGTTACTGATTCTAAGCATAGTTTAATTATTGTCGGTGATTTTAATATTCCAGAGTTTGCAGAAAATATTAATACTCCTATTTTAAATAATTTTAATTATATCTGTAAATTTCTAGGTGTAACACAACGTAATCACGTATACAACAGTAACTTTAGACTTCTAGATTTAGTTATAACCAATTTTCATTGTACAGTAACACATTATCCTGAACCAGTTTTCATTGAAGATCCCTACCATCCAGCGTTAAATATTAATTTTAAACTTCCTTCCTATTTTTCTCCAAGGAATAATTTTTCTCCCGCTGCAAATACATTCTCATATGACTATAATAGGGGTGACTATAATAAACTTTACAATCTTTTATCTTCCTTTGACTGGTCTCAATTAGTTTATTTTACTGACGTCAATCTTGCATGTAACTTTTTCTATTCTACATTATATTCTATTATGGATTGCTGCATTCCTCTTAAAATTACCAAAAAACATGTTTATCCCAAATGGTTTACTAAACGCATTATATCAGATATCAAACGTAAAGATAAATTTAAAAAACAATATAGAAAAACTAAAGATCCAACTCATCTTGAATCTTTTAAAATACTAAGATCCAAAATTAAAAAAGACATTTATAATTCCTATTTGATTTTTATTCAAGATGCCGAGGGTTCACTTTTGAATAACCCCACTAAATTTTGGGAATTTGTCAATACTAAAAGAAATCGTTCGTCTATTCCAACAATAATGCAATTTAACGGCTCTTCACTCAATACACCTCCGGATATTGTTAATGCCTTTGCATCTTTTTTTGCTAGCGTTTTTAAAGAACCTGATAACGATGAATACTCTAACATAACTTCCGTCAACTCCAATTTTATTACGTTAACACATATTTCCAGTTCAGATATCTCCAGTGCTATTAACTCACTTAAATCTAATTTATCTTCAGGCCCCGATCTCATTCCCAACTTTCTTATTAAAGGCTGTTCTGATACATTTTGCATTGCTCTCTATCATATTTTCAATCTTATTTTGTCATCGCAAACATTTCCTACTGCTTGGAAAAATGCTAAAATCGTACCAATTTTCAAAAGTGGAGATTCAAAAGATGTTACGAATTACAGAGGCATAGCTATGTTATCTAATTTTAGTAAAATTTTTGAAACCATTCTATATAAATTTATGTATTCTTCATCTAAACAATTTCTTTCTCCTCTTCAACATGGCTTTATGGAACGTCGTTCTACTATTACAAATTTATGTAACTTTACAGAATTTACATCCGCTATCTTAGATAAGCGTGGACAAGTTGACGTGATTTACACAGACTTTTCCAAAGCATTTGACACTATTAATCATAATATTATTGTTAATAAACTTATCTCATTTGGCTTTTCTCCTTCTTTAACTACCTTAATTCTTTCATATCTTCAAAACCGATCTCTATTTGTTTCTTATATGGGTCATAATTCTAAATCTTTTACTTCTCATTCTGGGGTTCCACAGGGTTCTAATCTCGGCCCCTTACTATTTTTATTTTTCATCAATGATATTACTGCGATTATATCCAACAAGTGTTTACTATTTGCTGATGACCTTAAATTGTATTGTTCAATTGATTCTGTTAATGACTGTATATCTTTGCAGAACGATGTTAACAGCCTTGAATCTTGGTGTACAACTAACAAACTTTTTTTAAATATTGACAAATGTAAGGTAATGTCTTTTACGAGAAAAAGAACTAACATCATTTACGATTATTCTCTCTCAAATAAGTACTTGAATCGCGTTGATTCTACAAAAGATCTTGGTATTTTATTTGACCCAAAACTTAGATTTCATCTGCACATTGACCATATCTCAAAATCCAGTTACAAAACCCTAGGTTTTATAATTCGGAACACACGGAACTTTACTTCTATTGAAGCTATTAAAACTTTATATTTTGCCCTGGTTCGATCTAAGCTGGAATACGGGTCCATAATATGGGATCCTTTTTATGCATCTCATATTAATGCTGTTGAATCTATCCAACGTCGTTTTCTTAATTATCTTCATCTTAAAGCTTTTGACTCTTATCCTCCACGTTTCTTTTCTCATACCGAACTTCTTTCAACTTTTTCTTTTGATAGTTTACGCTTGCGTAGATCTACTCTTTGTCTAACTTTTCTTTTTAAACTTATTAACAACCTTATTGACGACTCCCATTTACTTTCTTCACTTAACTTTCGTGTTCCTTCATTTCCTTCCAGACAATCTGACACATTTTACCTTCCATCTGTACACTCTAACATTTGTCATAGCTCTCCTGTCTACTCAATGTGTCACTTGTTTAATTGTTTAACTGATTGTAACGATATTTTTAGTTCCTCTGTCGGTAATTTTAAGACATCTGTCAAGATCAGTTTGTCACAATTTTATAATTGTTCATAATTGTCTTATTGTTTTACTGTTTTGTTATTGTTTTTTTTTTTTTTGTTACACTGTAATTGGGCATTATGTCTGTTGTGTAATGTAAAATAAAATAAAATAAATAAATAAATAAATAAATAAAACCTAAAAAGTACTATTGGCAAAAATCGCTTTTATAACGGAAGTGAGAATACGGGCCTTTATTTTTAATAACATAGTAAAAATCTTTCAGAACTCATTATAGTAAAATTAAAACGCTTTAGTTATTTAGGTGTATTTTGTTACTTACCTAGTAAATTTTTTCTATGTTTTGTTTGTGTATTATTTATTGTCATTTGTATATAATTTTCCTGATCATGATATACGTGCAATATATCGAAATGTCGAATATTAATTTAATAGAACTAAAAACCTAAAGAAAATAAAAAAAAATTAGGATTAAGTTCTGTATGTATTTTATTTAAAAACGTTCATTAAACATTTTCTCAATATAGTATTCTACTCGCATGTTATAGCTATTACTCACATGATTTATAGCACTTGCCTACGGCTTGTGTTACAAATATTGTTTTTATGAGATCGTGAGTTATATGGTTATATAGCCATCATAACATAATTGTTGAGTAATATAACCGTTTTCTTATATGTTAAAAATTTATCAGACTAGTAATAAATTCTGAGAAAAATATAATATTTGCAGACTTTTTTATTGACCATTTCAGTTCAATATTTACATTTGGTCTTATTATTTTCTTTGGTCGGGGTCTCAAATGTGTTCGCCTGCCTGGTGTAACTAGGCAACACGCGAAACAGTTGAATAGCGTGGTTTGTACACATGTTGGGCGTCGCGACGCGGCGCGGCGCGCACACCATTTAGTTTTTTTCTTTACCCGGTTACAAACGGTTCTAGTTACAGCAGAATTTATATGTTTTTTTTTTGTTTGTCGTCGTTGTTGTTGTTGTTTTTTTCCGATGCGTTTTTGTTAGTTTTCCAACGACGTGCTTTTGTTTACCTCTGTGCACATACTGATGTCTTCTTTTGTACTTTTAGATATGGTGATATCAAAGACTACAACTGTTGTACAGCCGAGGTCTTGTATTAAAGAGGTGAGTGATAGTTTTTACGTGTTAATTTGTTTTATTTAAGGGGGGTATTCCCGTTTGTAGTATTAATTTTTTTAGGTGTTTTTTAACATTTTTTTTGGGAACTTTTATGCCAAATACAGTAAAGAACAACTATACCGTTGGAAAGTGTATTTATTGAAGTTTTGAGCAGGATTTTTTTTAAGAAGTCAATTTTCCACTTAAAAAAATGACTTCAAAGTGATCACGTCAAAATTCAGATTTGCCAATGGTGGCAGATAAAATTCGCTTTTATTTTTCTGAAACAAAAACAAATTAGATTTTAGTACTTGTAACACATGTAACTATACCAAAAAAAAACGGGTTGATTTTAGCCACTTTTTTTAAGAAGGCAAATTTTTTTAAAATAAATGTAAAAATTGTACATTTTGTAGGTTCCAACGAAAGTTACATGTGTTACAAGTACTTATATCTAATTTGTTTTTGTTTCAGAAATATAGAAGGCGAGTTTTATCTGCCATCATTGGCAAATCTGAATTTTGACCTGATCACTTTGACGCCAGTTTTTTAAGTGAGAAAAGAAAAAAATATTGCTGAAAACTTTAATAAATACACTTTCCAACGGTATAATCGTTGTTTACTTTATTTGTTGTAAAAGTTTCCAAAGAACACCTAAAAAATCGATACTAAAAAACTGGAATACTCCCTTAAACAGATAAAAGTTGATAAAAACATGATTTTGTTGATAGTTGAATTTAAAATCCTTGCTTTTTTTGTCGATTTAAAGTCGACTTTAGTTGAAGATTATTATTAAACCGGTCGTAACTTACAAATATTTACGTTTGACAAAACGAGCTTGAATTGGAAGCAATATTTTCTTTGCTTCCATAAACGATTTCGCATTGATTATTTTGTTTACATTTGGTTTGATTTTGTAGAAATTATGTTAGTTGCATTCTCTGTTGATATTACTAAAAAGAAATTATATTTGTCTCATAACTTATAACTAATACACTAAAAATTTAAATTGTGCATACACATAATTGAAATCTTGACTTAACTCATAGGTTATAAAAATTAACATAAATAATTGTTTATTTAAAGAATTTGGAGATAGTGGAAAGAGTTTGTGCCATATCCTTTTGGGTAAATGGCGTGATTGTGTATGTTTGTATATATGTATAAAATAATTTATATTAAAAAAATATATTGATAAGTTTTTATATATTTTCAAAAATAAATGAAGAAATATTTCTATTCTAACTGGATTTGAATCTTTCAAAAAATATAAAGGTATATAGCAAAGTTACTTAAAATAAAAAGTATTAAATAATGAAGATATAATTATAAAATCTTTAGAGTAGTATAATTATTTGTTTATATTTTATTAGAAAAGTTTGAAGGTAACAAAATTTTATTAATAATAAATAGAAACGAAAAGAAATGTTTCTAAAAATATCATTTTTTTTTAGTTAAATATTTCTCTGAACTAGTAATATAACGTACTTTAAAATTAGTTTTTTTTTATTTCTGTTTTAAAAGTAAGGTTATAAAATATGCATAGTATGACTTTTACGAAAGCAGCTACTTGAAATGGTTTATAAATATTAAATATAATATAAATACAGATTAGTTGAAAAAGAGAAAAAGTTTGACCATTGCGTGTTACTTACAAAATTATGCAAATTATTTTGCATTTATTTTTAGCTAAATTATTAAGAATATCGAACTTTTTTCGAAAATATTTCACATGTAGTTTAAAAGAAAGTTAAATTTTCATTTATTTTAAAATAATTTTTTAATTTCCTTTAAAAGAAGTATTTTTTAAGCTAAAGTTAATTTAATAAAGCTGTAGAATTAAAAAACAGGAGAAAAAACAAATTACAAATTAAATTAGAAACAGAAAACAAAACACAAGCTATAACAAATAACTTCTCGGATATTTATCAATATATTCATCACGTAGTACTTTTAATAACACCTGACGCAATAAAACTTCATTTCTGTAAATAATTTCATTTGTTTTTCACAAAAGCCACCTGAGTTTTTATGAGTCTGTGTCACGCACGCACTTCGCAGGATAACTGTGAAAAAAATATTAAGTTATGCACTACGTAATATTTTGTTGTCCTTGTGCTCTAAAACAGCTTACGTGATGATGTTTTTTATAGTTGTACTGTTTTGTTATTGTTATCAAACTAACTATTAAATAATTGTCAATTTATTCTCACTTTTTTGAAATTTTTGGTTGTATATATTGGGTATATTAAAAATATAAGAAGTTATTACAATATAATAATTAATAATATATAATTAGTTTTAAAATTTATAAAAATATATAAAAAAAAAACTCTAAAACAATCCAAATACTGATTTTATTTCTTAAACAAAAATAATATTAACATATATTAATTCAATTAATTTAAAATTACTTACAATTTTTACATATATTATTTTAGTTTTTATCTTATAATAAAATGTGCTTGGAATTTCAGACATATGCCCATTTAAAAATAGGGCGCCACAAATGGTAGATCGCTAAAAGTAAATTTATAATATATTGAATATAGGTACCGATAGGTAAAAAAATTTCTGAAACAAAACAAAAATAATATTAGTATGTTAATTTCTTCTTATACAGGAGTATAGGCACTGAAATATAGTAATAACTGGAACGCGCACTGGCCGCTCAAATGCGAGCCGAGAGAGATAGCGATATACGGGGATTCGCGTCTTTGTCGTATAGTCCGTTCAAAAGTTTCTATTGGCGTAGCATTGCTACTACATGATAACTTAGATAGCTATGAATAAAAAGAATTTCACTGCTATATTGAAAAAATGTCAAATTAATATATCAAAAATGATAAAAATATCTTTTATAGAGGAATTCCCCAATAAAATCTCATTACGTATCGTTTAGCCGATGCATTTAGCTACAATTTAATATGCAACAACATAAGATTGTCGCATTTTTACCGCAAGAAATCGCATTTGAATTTCAAATGCGCAGAAGAGTAAGACAATGATAGAGATCCCCGTATCTCCTATCTCTCTCGGCGCTACTAGAACACATAGGCAGTGCACATTCCAGTTATTACTATATTTCAGTGAGTATAGGTCACAATTCAAAGGTCGTTCAACTCAATTATTAAAAATAATATTAATATATATCAATTCAATTCATTTAAAATTACTTAAAATTTTTATATTTACTTTTTTTATAGTCTGCCTGGAATTTCAGAAACATGTCCTTCATAAAAATATAGCGACCCCAATTTATAGAATGTAGAATACAGCTACTGAAAATTAAATATAAATATCAAAAAAATATTACATACATACACAATCACGGCATATACCCGAAAGGGTGTGGTACAAACTTTTTCCACTATCCCGAAATCAGCCTCCTCCAAACTTGCCTATTCAGACAAGCAACCTTAGCTTCATTACAGTATTACAATAAAATATTTATTTAAAAGCAACTTACAGGCACTTTCACCTTTGCGAAATTTGCAATGAGAAAAAAACCGCTTACACTGACTAACATATAAATATTTTTATCAAATCTTTTAATAGGAAACTATAATATATACAGGGTCCTGCACCTCACCTCCCGTCTTCTGTAGCTCAGTTATTAATTAAGTTAGGATTTTGATATTTTGCAGGCGTTCTCTGTACCTCCGAGTCTATTTCAGGAAAATATTTTTGATTATACAGGGTGTCCCAATAAAGTGTTACGCCATGATGATATATTTTTTTAAATTACATGCTATACTTTTTTTTACTTATTTGGGTGCCTTTTATGGTTGCCTACATATTCCTAAAATTCTATTGAAATCGGTTCGTTGAAGTCAGCAAAAAAAAATAAAAACCAAAAAAAGTCGGTTTTGCACCACTGGCTTTAAAAATTAATTAAAAACGCAAATAGTATCTGGTTAATAAAATTTTAGGACATAGTCATTAAGTAAAGTCTAGTAGTCTTGTTAACCAAGTTTTTATTGATCCAGATTATACAGGGTGATTAAAATCTAGTGTCAAACTTCGCAAACTTTAAAGCACTTTATCTTTCTTATTTCAAATGGGAACCCCTATATATTTTTATATCATTCGATGCGGAATTGAAAAACAAACATTTTTTCTAATTACAACCCTATAGCAATTCCTAACATTTTACAAGTTATTCACCAAAAACTTATTTTATCATGTATTCCAATAGCAATTTTAATTGTTTATCAAAGGCACCTTCGATTTTTATCAATTAAAATTGCTATTGGAATACATGATAAAATAAGTTTTTGGTGAATAACTTGTAAAATGTTAGGAATTGCTATAGGGTTGTTATTAGAAAAAATGTTTGTTTTTCAATTCCGCATCGAATGATATAAAAATATATAGGGGTTCCCATTTGAAATAAGAAAGATAAAGTGCTTTATAGTTTGCGAAGTTTGACACTAGATTTTAATCACCCTGTATAATCTGGATCAATAAAAACTTGGTTAACAAGACTACTAGACTTTACTTAATGACTATGTCCTAAAATTTTATTAACCAGATACTATTTGCGTTTTTTATTAATTTTTAAAGCCAGTGGTGCAAAACCGACTTTTTTTGGTTTTTATTTTTTTTTGCTGACTTCAACGAACCGATTTCAATAGAATTTTAGGAATATGTAGGCAACCATAAAAGGCACCCAAATAAGTAAAAAAAAGTATAGCATGTAATTTAAAAAGATATATCATCATGGCGTAACACTTTATTGGGACACCCTGTATAATCAAAAATATTTTCCTGAAATAGACTCGGAGGTACAAAGAACGCCTGCAAAATATCAAAATTTTAACTTAATTAATAAATGAGCTACAGAAGACGGGAGGTGAAGTGCAGGACCCTGTATATTCTGACGTGGGCGCTTTGCTTTTTCGGGACATTTTTTGATAAGTCTATAGTTTATACGAAATTTACACATTTTAAACATGATTTTTTCTCGCAACGAGTAAAAAAAAGATGGATATATTAAATAAAGCTTGTAGTTTTTGCAAAAATTTTCGATATCAATGTCAATATGTCACGGTCAAGTTCTTCGACCAAATATCAGATGTGCTAAATTTTGTCCACTACCCGTTAATTTCATTAATTAATTTGCATAATAATTCTTGGGCGTGTTATAATTCATTTAACCCCAGACATCGGGGGCGGATTGGTATTTGTAATTTTCCAAGCAATGTAGGTTGACGGTTAATGGGGTAAATTAACCCTCTATTTTTTTTTAATGCTTTTAGACTATTTTTATCTCGCATTCTGTTTATGAATATGTCCTTTTTTAATTAGTTTTTTATGGGATAGTCAATGTGGGTGTTTGGCGGGGAAATTCTGGGTAATTTAAAAAGAATTTTAATTAGTAAGTGTATTGTGTAATGATATAGTATAATAATGAAGGTAACTGAATTAATTTGAAGTTTTTGTATAATTAAAGGTGTTTTAAAAGGAATGATATAGCCAGGGTTGGACTGGCCCATTAGAGCACTAGGCTTTTCCTGGTGGGCCGTCATAATTATGGGCCGTGACCGGCGATTGTTAAAAAATTAAAACCGATTTCTAAGTTTTACAAAAATTTAAGAACAGATTATTCCAAAAACATCGATATGTATTGAATGACGGTATATATAAAGACGTTTATTGATTTGATCTTAACAATATTCCCTAAATCAATATTGGAAATATTTCTAATAAAACTTTTGAATTAATTGAATTAATAGAAAATTAAACATAAATATTAGAAAGAACAATTTAAAATATGAGTTATTAGATTAGTTATGAGTTATGAGTTATTAGCATTAGGAGAAACTTTTCTGAAAATTTGATCAAATCGCATAAATAATATAGCCACAATAAATTTTTATAAATTTTAGTAATTTTTTTCTTGGAAAGTTGGCAACACTGTATTTTATTAAAATTACGAAATTTATGTGGGCACTAGGGAAATCTCTCCTGAAAATTTGATCAAAATCGGATAAATAACGTAGCCAATATGAATTTTTAAAAACTTTAGTAATTTTTTTCTCGGAAAGTTGGCATCACTGGAAAAAACCAAAACCACATGACTATCTTGGGCACTAGACATATTTATCCTGAAAATTTCATTAAAATCGGTTGAACCGTCTAGGAGGAGTTGCGATCACAAAAGTTTGTCTGATAACCGACCGAGCTGACGACGCACATCCATACACCCACATAAACTAAGTTCAGATTCGTCATCTGGAGGCTATATGAAGGATTACTATACACAAATTTTTTTTTTTGAAAATGTTACAGACACCGTACCAAACGCTATACCACTTTTTCCTTGCAGTCAAAGTGGTAAAAAGAACAATTGAAGGGCCGGATGCAATAACCAGACATGCGCTCGAAACTTGACCCAGGTATAAGAAAAAATAAAATTTTTTTAAGTTATCCGAAATTTATTTTAAAAAATATCATCGTGTGCAGCATTGAAAAACACATTGATTTCTATAAGAAATTTTTTAATCCGACATTTTTATTCCAAGAAAAAAAATAACGAATTTTTTTTGTTGCACTATTTCAAGCAAAATTCAATGTTTTTTAAAACTTAAATCGCGATAAATGATATTAAATATTAACGAAACTTTCAGATTTTTTCTGATTCGTACTCAGAATTATTTAGCGATTCTGATGGTTAAACTGAAATATATAAGTAACGATAATTTGTTACTAAAAATTTAATGTAAACAAAAAACCATAAAAAAGCACGTTTTTTTAGCTTCGGATTAATAAAGTGAGTGACGAAAGTTGCGCTACGAATATGTTTGAGTGAGAAAGTTGTTTGTTAATATAGAAGGAAGTTTTTGTGCAAAGTTGCAAGTCAATTGGTTGAATATTTTTTAAGATACAACGATTTCAATCTGAAATACATAAATGTCTCGCGAGTGGCGTTTACCGCGGCGACTGGCGGCAGCGCGTCCTTTCATATTAACAAACAACTTGCTGCCGCCGTAAACGCCGCTCGCGAGACATTTATGTATTTCAGATTCAAGTCGTTGTATCTTAAAAAATATTCAACCAATTGACTTGCAACTTTGCACAAAAACTTCCTTCTATATTAACAAACAACTTTCTCACTCAAACATATTCGTAGCGCAACTTTCGTCACTCACTTTATTAATCCGAAGCTAAAAAAACGTGCTTTTTTATGGTTTTTTGTTTACATTAAATTTTTAGTAACAAATTATCGTTACTTATATATGTCAGTGTAACCATCAGAATCGCTAAATAATTCTGAGTACGAATCAGAAAAAATCTGCCAGTTTCGTTAATATTTAATATCATTTATCGCGATTTAAGTTTTAAATTTTAAAAAACATTGAATTTTGCTTGAAATAGTGCAACAAAAAAAATTCGTTTTTATTTTTTTTTCTTGGAATAAAAATGTCGGATTAAAAAATTTCTTATAGAAATCAATGTGTTTTTCAATGCTGCACACAACGATATTTTTTAAAGTAAATTTCGGACAACTTAATTTTTTTTCAGTTTTTTCTATACTTGGACTTTGGCCGGTCGAGTTTCGAGCGCATATCTGGTTAATGCATCCGGGCCTTCAATTTAAAATATGAGTTATTAGATTTTCAAGAAAATAGGACACATTTATTAATATCTTAAATGATGAAAATGAATATTTTGTTTATATAATGAATTCGATGACGAACAAACTGAAACCGGAGAAGAAGATATGAAATCAATGTAACAAACTGTAGTAATACTTGTAGAAATTGCATTGTCTGTTGTTTTTCAGTTTTACAGAAATTTAATCTCCACACATTGATATACGCTAATTTATTCATTGCTTTTAAATTAGTGCTAACATTATTTTCTAGTCAAGTATCATGCGAATGAACATTTTCAAAATTAAAGTACATTTTAAACAGATGGCGAAATTGTTTTAGTCAAGATAATTTTGAGGCTTTCATGCTCATGTCATGCGAGAAGGATATTTTGGAAAAAATGGATAATAAAAATTTCACTTTGATAAAAACAATTTGCACTATAAACAAATATATTGCACAAAAAAATAATAATTCCACCATAATTAAATTTATTGTAGTAAAAGTTGGTGTTAGTCAGTTAAAATGGTTCGGACATGTTGAGCGAATGTCTAATGAACGTTTGGTTTAAAAAGATTTATTTGAATGATTTTGATGGTATACGGTTTGCGTGGTATGATTGAGAGTGTTTTTCGTGAGCGAAAGTTTCCAAGTAGTAGGAATAAAAGAGCACGTATGATAGGAATTATGAATGTGGATGAAGCGAAAGTTGCTTGTTGGGATACGAATGTTTGGAGGCGACTAATTTCGGGATGATGAAAAGAGTTTGTGCCACACTCTTTTGGGTACATGGCGTGATTGTGTATGTATGTATGTATTATGTAAAAAAAATATTTTAACTTTGAAAAAACATAATGCACAAAAAAAATATCACTATAAGACGGATACTTTCCACTATAAAAACGGATACTTTTCACTTTTGGGGCTGTCAATCATTTACGCCAGTCGATACCTATCATTTGCGCCGATGAGATAAGCGCCTTATTGAATAATAACATAACTAAACAATCTAAACTTAACCTAATCTACCCTAAGCCAACAAATCCTAAGCCAACAGTGGCGCAGATGATAGGGTTTCGTAGCGTTTATAGTGCAAATTATTCAAATTAAAGTTTAGGTTGTACCAAGTGCAACGTATCTATTTTATATTGGAAAGTATCCAAATTAAGCAAGTTTTATTTTAATTCAAGTGCATTTCTATATTTCCCTTAACTAATTATATTTAATTTTATATGTCATTTTTACAAAGCATTTTTATTTTACTGTAATGTCATTTCCATGTTTATTAGAATAAAAAAATATAAAAACATAACGTATTTGAACAATTTTGGGATGTAAGGTTTATCCTGCAACTATTTCTTTAACCAGTCCAACCCTGGATATACCTCAATTAATTTATTATTTTTTTTATAAAGCACAATAAAATTACATATCGAAAAATAAATATTTTGTTTGAAAGACACTGTTTGTTGGAAAAAATATGCATAAGATAAAGATAGCAGGCAAGCATTTAGTATTTATTTGGGTGGCGAGACGGTGTGAGTGAATGAGAGACCTAGGCAGCTGTTTATCACGCGAAACAGCTGATAATATTACAAGGTAAATGGCGTCGGGACGCTTTGGACATGGGTGGTGTGCGTGTTTGAGCTACATAGATAAATACGGAATAGAAGTGAAGTTCTCTTTGGTAGAATGTTTGTAATTCGCACTGATTATCTTCTGAAGAACTTTTCAAAAGTTACGACACGAAACTAGATCGTCAGTTGTTTTTATTATTTTATTTTCAAGGTTTATTTTAATTTAACCTTCTTCATACAAGTGTGATTTAAATCATGTTGTAGGCCAATGTTGGTAATTTTCATTCATATTGCTAATAAAATAAACAGTAAAACATATTTTTTTTTTGCTAAAATGATATTCAAATTTATAATGAAAAATGTATTTAAAATTTAATCACGGGATAAAATGTCGACTTTTTTGTAATATTTTATTTGTTTTATATAAATATAGATGATTTTCAGTTTTCTAATTATATTATTTTAATGTGATTAGATTTTTTTTTAGTTTGTAATATATTTTTAAATTCTTGTTTGTTGATTTATCTTGCAGTTTTTTAATTATTTATCTAAACTTAATTTGAAATAATGTAAACCTAAAGCATTTTTTTTTAACCTCAAATAATTTTTGTATAACTGTTATAGCAAAAAATATTGAAATAGACAAGTTACTTATTAAAAAAAAATTATGGGAATAAAATATATACAGTAAAAATTTTTTCAGAACTCATTATATTAAAATAAAATAGTTTTAGGATTAAGTTCTGTATATATTTTATTTAAAAATCGTTTCGATTTACTATACGTATCTTCATCAAGAAAAAATATACAAATGACAAAATAATAAACAAATAAAACATAGAAACAATTTTTACAATTTTATTTAATCTAAATTAAACATAAATTTTTACACTATAACATTGAATGTTGCTTCTTTAAATTCTTATATTTAAAATATAAATTTCATCAAAATTCTGTTCAGAATTAAAATTATTTAACACAAATATTTTGAAACTTAACAATATTTCGAATATTATTGTATTCAGTATAGTTTGTTTTCACAGTGAAATTGAAGATAAATTTTAAGTTTTCTTCACACAAACTTACAGTTAGAAGCTTTCTTTAAATGATACAACTTTATATTTTTTTCATTAGTTTGATTTGTATCTTCACCGATATTTCAAAATATTTTTTTCGATAATTATTGACTGCCGATTTTCTTCTTTTTCAACGAAAAACAATATTTGAAGATTATAATTTTTTATGTCGAAAATTATTGTAGTAAAAAATCTCTTATTGTATTTTTCTTCAAATGTTTAAAATTATTTCAAACTTTATTTATATGATTTATTTCTTATTCATACAAAAACTGTACATGGACTAGTTGAATATATTACCAAACAGTATTTTATATAGATATTGTTTATCCGTCGATAAGAATTGTAAATATTGAATAAAGGTGGGCAATAGGTGTGTACAATGTCAAACTATCAATAAAATACGTATTTATATACTCGTATATTCGAGGATGTGTAGAAAATATTAAATGTTTGAAGTAAAGAAAAATTTTGTGACCATTAAATTTTTTTTATTTAATAGTTATTTTTATATTGTAAAATATTATATAATGGCTTCCATTTCCAATTTATAATAAAAATGTACGCTCTAGTTATTTATTTGTTATCTAGTAACTTGTTTCTATGTTCTGTTATTTACTGTAAATATTATTTATATCATTTTCCTAATGAAGATGTACGTTGAGTTCATCGAAATGTCGATTTTTAATTAAAATTTATACTGAACTTAATCCTAAAATCTTTTCATTTGTGTTTTTGTGTTACAGAAATTCTAAAATACATACATACATACATAATCACGCCATGTACCCAAAAGGATGTGATACAAAAACTCTTTCCGTTATATATTTTTTCTTGATCGTGATATACGTTTAGAATATCAAAACCTCAATATAAAACTTGAACCAGGAGACCCTGGGAAGTTAGCAATAAAGTTCTAGCAATAAATTTTGTACCTCGCCATACTAATGTTTTGCTTAATAACTAAAAAACTAATTAGCGAATTTTAATTCGGGTTGCAGTATTCGATAGCTTACATCTTCCTCTAGTTTTGTACTAGTTTTGTTTTACGAAATATTTATTAGAAATATGAAAAAAATGATTTTGAATAAAGTGTTCTGAAAATTTTACAATTTTTTCTAATTATTCATATTACTATTCAATATTTTTCAAAGCTCTAGTGGTACAAAACTCGCACTCAATAACAGCTATCAATTGATATAATATTCATTATAATTACGTTTTTAATTAATTACTATTTTAACGATTTAATTTTAACTTCTCAGGAGTAACCTAGAGCTTTTATTATTTTAATAAATTCTGAAAAAAAATTTACGGTCTTTTTTTTTTTTGTTTCAGCCCATATCAGCTGGCCATTCCATAATGTTAACTTCAAACAGTTCAGCCACATTACCCCGTGTACGAACGGTAACCCGTCGAGTAGCTGAGCTACCCTCATTGCGTTATGGTAGTATAGGGGCAGGTAGTTCTGTTTCCGGTCCGTTAAGGGTTAGAGAGGCGTCTGTTTACCGGCAACCCGCTACAATTTCAAGTAGTACTGGTCGCAAATACGCACGATCGTTTACTGCAGCTGTTATCGGCGATAATGAACGAGCTATTAGAAGTATGCAGGTAAGAGATATGATTATAGTCAGTGGCGTAGCTAATAGTTTTTTGTCGGAAGGTGCTCCAAAACTAGAAAAAGAAAACCTATCAATTGAGAACTTGTTTATATATATATATATATATATATATATATATATATATAAATATATATATATATATATATATATATATATATATATATATATAAATATATATATATATATATATATATATATATATATATATAAATATATATACATATATATATATATATATATATATATATATGTATATATATATATATATATATATATATAAATACATATATATATATATATATATATATATATATATATGTATATATATATATATATATATATATATATATAAATACATATATATATATATATATATATATATATATATATATATATTAGGGTGGTCCTTAAAACAAAAATTTCGAATTTCTTTTTTCCCAACCCATGAAGCCAAGTTTTATCGAAAAATATTAATATTAACCCGTGCTCCAAGACGATTGAAGTTTGAATGGGATTTAACATGAGTTTCAGACACTTGTGGATATTACAAGGTATAACACTGTTAGTTTTCAATATTTTGACGTCGACATGACTTATATAAAGAATTTGACATTGCTGAATCCGAATATGGCATTAAAAATTTATTAAAAAATAGTTAAAACGTGACCTAATTATGACATTTTTCCATAATGACATCATTTTTGATAGTTGTTATGTGTCACAATAAATTTTTTAACGCTATATCTGGATTCAGTGATGTCAAACCGTCTTGGGGCACAGGTTAATATTAACATTGAATATATATTAGATTATATATTCAATGATATTAATATTTTTCGATGAAAGTGTTTGTGTTTGAAAATTTTCTGTGTTTTTAGCAAAATTATGAATAATTTACAATTTTTTAAATAAATTTTATATAAAATCGCTTAAAATTACTGAAAGTTTTGAAATGTGCAGCAAATATTATTTTTTTGAATGTACCTCATTTTTGTAAACAAAAAATGTTCTAAAGTCACTAGATTGATAAAGCAGCACAATTTGATAAAAAAATAACGGTTTTTTTCTGTTTTCGGTTCAGTTTCGGTTCGTAGCTCTGCTCTTAACACATATTCCATGGTAATAATAAATACATTCATATTTTTCGATTAGTTATTCTAGAGTTAACCCTATTCTATTAACATTGATAGAGTACCTTATTCCGAATTTATTCTAGAGTTAATAGTTAACTTCTGTTTATTATTACCAAGGATTGAATTGTGCTAGTGACTTTAAATAAATCTAACTCTGTATATAATTTCTGTCATCTTTTGCACAATAGCCCCGTCGTGTTCGTTTCGATCTCCCGCCGACAGATGGCTCGGACGACAGCGATCAAAGTCCATCCGTCCTAGTTCGATACCTTGCCACATCGGGCAGCACCGACAATCTCAACAGCATGGAGCATTCGAATGTAAATACACGCTCCAGTTTCAAACAATCGTCCGATCGTTTCGCATCAAATCCAAGTTTAAATTCGCAACCATCCGAAAGGATTTATCCCATCGAATCGACGATAATATTCAACGAAAATAACTACACCGATCACCGTCATCAACAGTACTATGCGAATAAATTACCGTTTGAGAAGTATTCGGTTGTGAGTGATTGCAGATTCAGTGAATCGAACAATAATAATCGGCAGAATTTTGATAGGAATTATTATTTGAATCAGTTGAATGCAAATAGGAATTGTTTTGTGGACGACAATTTTGATAGTGTTTTAAGTGAGAAGGATTTGTATTCGGGCGTTTGTAAAGATAGTCGCGCGAATAATTTTAGTAATAAATTTGTGACGAAAGAAAATAGTAAATTAATACGGAAGGAAGATTTGTACCGTATTGAAGATCAACAGATCAATCAGAACAGATATCAGAGAGGTTTGCAGAGTGGCCGGCAGGTAAGATTGAAGTTTTTTTTATTGTATATTTATTAACGTATAATACTCTAGAATTGATTAAGTTTGTTTAAATATGTTAGATTTTATATTATTTATTTGTTAAATATTAGTAGTTTGTACTTTTAATTTAGAAATATTTTATTCGTATAGGTTATGTTACCGTCGACATATTGTACGCCATTTTTGATGATGTAAACTTTGATATAGATTAATAATGTAGTCCATCCCTACTATAAAAATATTTAAGATAGACAGGTTTTGCTGTATGCAGTTCAATTTTTGAAAAAATATTTGTTAATATATTTTAAGTTTTTGTACTATATTTTAAGTCACATTGTCTTGCTTTATTTGCGTATATTTATGATTTTTTTTTTTTAATAAGAGGGATTGTTTTTAGATTTTTATTTAAGTGGACAAAATAACATTTGGCCGTTCTATTTTTCAACTAAACTTTTATTTTACTTATTATAAATCGACTAACTTTATGAATTTTTCTCTGCAAAACTATAGAAGATATCAAACCGCGGTTTTTTGAGGATGAAAGAATAAACATTGAATTTGTTTCAGGAATTTTTATTTTTATTTTTGTTGAAATGCGTCCGAGTTCTAGCACTTTTTTCGAAGCTTTGCAAAACCAGATGGTTGTTCCTTGTTCATCTGAAACAAAAATTAAAAGGCACCCTTGAAGTATGATATATCTGGTTTTTGACCCAAATGCACTTTATCGGTTCCGAAATTCATATATCTGAATTTGAGATCCGGATATTCGACAGCTTAATTATCCGGATAATTTTGGAACCGGATTCGAAATTATCCGGATTCGGTTCCCAGTGTTAGAAATCAGAAATTTTCACAATGTTACCTTTGGTGGATCGCAACTTTATAACCACCATATACAGGGTGTAACAGAATAACTATTCCTAATTTTCAGAAATGATAGAGGGCACATAAAGAAACATTTTTTATTAATAAACTAGTGTCCGGAAACTTTTGTTTTTTTTTTTGGCAGTCGATTGTAAAAAAACACAACTTTATGTTATAACCCGAAAATTAACGGAGATTTGTAATATCCGTTAAGACCATTTCACTCTACTCAAAAAAGTGCCTTAAGAATGTGAAAATTATTTTCATCGAATTTAAAAAACCATCGAGATATCGCCATTTATCAAAATACGGAAAAAGCGAACTTTTCGCAATAACTCGAAAACAAAAGACGATAGCTAATTTTTGTTTTCATAATTGAGTTTCTCTCAAAAAAAGCGATCGAGGATGCGCGGTCTATTTTTCCATATCTTTGATAGTTTCCGAGTTCCCCTATGAAAACGTCCAAATTTGCCCACCCTGTACATCGTTACAACTTGTGTATCGAAAATGGTGGTCGTAACTTCGAACAATTTTTATAAAGTTTAATGTACTATTATTTCTAATAAAATGTTCCTTAAGTTAAGTACTCTTTGACGTTGTAATAATTAAAATTGTTTTTAACGATATCTAGTGTATCTTGACACCGAGAAATTTTCGGACACTACTTTATTAATAAAATTTTTTTCTCTAAGTGCACTCTATCATTTCTGAAAATTAGGAATAGTTATTCTGTTACACCCTGTATATGTTTCTGTTTGTTTATCTTTTTGCAGCAACCACCCGTACAATCGGTGCGCGTAACAACTGGCACGCTACCGGCCCGTCAGCGTGCACACGCACATCCGGTGGGTGCGTACGTGCGCGGCACGCTGTCGCCCACGGCGAGCACGTGCGCCCCAGCACCAAGGGCCAGTACGGCCCTGTTGCGTGCGGCGCGCGATGGCGATGACACTCTCGCCAGGGACGCACTTAGGAGGATGACACTGCTTGGCAGCGAGAGCGATGCGGAAGTGAATGCTGTCGACTGTAGTGGACGGGTAAGTTTTCTTTTTTTTCTTACTTTTTTTTCAATATTTAATATGTTTACTTTTCATGAGTCACATGTGATCAGGGCCGGATTAACAGTAATGGAGGCCCTGGGGCGGAAAGCTAGTGTGGAGGCTCCTCTTTGAGAAAAAAATTTTCACAAACTTGAAAAATAATCAAGATACAGATAAAAAACAAATTTTACTTGATTTATTAATAGTATGTATGAATATTTAGGTAAACATAATTGACGATTATGAACATAATCATCTGAATTGAACGAAAGCTTTATTTTATACAGGTATATACACTTTTCGCGAGTTCTTTTCAGAAAACTTGTGAATTAAATCACTGAAATCCAGGTCTCGGAGTAGTTCACGTTCGATGCTCAGCAAAGAAAGGCACGAAATGCGATCTTGGGTCATAAAATTTATATATTTACACTATTTTTAATGTTTTATTTACAGAATCCATTTGCTTTATATGTTCACAGAAGAAAATTTATATTATTACATAATACACGTTTATTAAATTGCCTGTAAGTACTATATTTCGTTTAAACTACAAATAATTATTCTCGTTCAAATCTTTCTGTCGATGAAAATTTAATTAGTGAAAATTAAATATATTGTAAAAGAATGTAAATAAATTTTTATGTGGAGGCCTTAATATGTGGAGGCCCTGGGCGAACGCCCCTTCCGCCCACCCGTTAATCCACCCCTGCATGTGATTCATGGGTAGTGTACGATTAGATGTTCATGAGGTATATATAATTCATTAGCTCGGATTCTTGACGTAAGATAATCACATCTGCAGATTTCAACTATTTATTCCCAGTTTTTAACTATTTATAGTCAGTTTTCAACTGTTTATATTCAGTCTTCAGGTTTTGCTATAATTTATCTAGATTGTCCTAATTAGTTAACGATATAATATAGTTATACATAATATAGTATAGGTTCTAACATTTTATCTTACGATATAGAATGTAACTTTTAATTTATTAATTTTTAAGTTACTAACTATTTACTACCGATAAAATAGGCAGAATTTTATCAAGAAAGAATATTAAAATTTTTTATTTTCCACACATAAAATTGCAACGCATGTTAAAGAGTATTTCTCTTCAATCTTCGGGTATATATATTGAACACAATGTGAATGCTGTAAAGTTTATATTGGACAGACAGGTAGCACTGTTTCTACTAGATTGACACAACATAAGATGTCAATACGTGAATACGTCTAAACCATCCAGATAAATCTGTTATTGCACAACATGCGTTAGAAAATTTTCATGATGTAAAATTCGAAGATACTGTAATAATTGCAAGACCTATCAATATTAACAGTAGATTGATAAGAGAAGCAATAGAAATTTATAAAGAAAAAGATAACATCAATCAGTGTGAAGTGGCACCGATTTAAATAAAATTTGGCTTCCTTCAATTACTAATTTATAAATTTTATAATGTCGTTACTTATTTTGTTACCTAGTAACTTGTTTCTATATTTTGTTCATTTATTGTTGTTATTTGTATCATTTGATAATGTACGTAAAGTACATCGAAACGTCGATTTTTAATTAAAATTAATACAGAACTAAATCCTGAAGCCTTTTTATTTTAAATATAATTTAGACAGAACCAAAAGTTGTTTTGATTTTTCAATATTTTAAATATAATTTTCAATTTTAGTTCAGATACTACACAAGGCTTCAAAAAAAAAACTGAAAAAAATTGAAAAAAAAAACACATGTAATTCATTGTCCTCTGTTATTTGGCTTTCTTTAATTAATAATTTATAAATTTTATAGTCTAGTTACTTATTTTGTTACCTAGTAACTTGTTTCTATATTTTGTTAATTTATTGTTTATGTCATTTGTGTCATTTGATAATGTACGTAAAGTATATCGAAACGTCGATTTCTAATTAAAATTAATACAGAACTAAATCCTAAAACCTTTTTATTTTAAATATAATTTAGACAGAATAAAAAGTTTTAATATTTTAAATATTATTTTCAATTCTAGTTCAGATACCACACAAAGCTATCAAAAAATAAACTAAAAGAAAACCTGAAATTTTATTTAAAAAAAAATTGAAATAAAAATCACGTAATAACATTGTCCTTTTTTATAATTGAAACCTTGTCCTATGTTATAGGGTATATGTTATGCGTCCAATGCATGAAAACAATTCGTATTCGTTTAGATATCGTGTATTGAATCACATTGACGAGTTACAGAAACAAATAATAAATATTCCAGCTTTAAAAAGTGCCCTTTGCCTTTAACCTCGAAATAAATAGTAATTTTGCGCAACGCATTTTGATGACGTCAGTTTTGTCAACTTGAAATTCAATTTCACTAATGATTCTAAATTAAAACTGACCGATAATGTCAAAGCGTCTTGCTTAATCTTTATATGTACATATAAACTGGGTATACATTAATAGAGTATTATTAAATGTTATTGTTATTTAATTAAATTGTAGACCATACAAAGAAATAATATTACTTCATTTTTTTTATTCATTTGATTTGTTTCATGTTCTACATAAATTATCTAGTTATGTTTTATTTTATTTTTATGATAGGAATTATGAATGTGGATGAAGCGAAAGTTGCTTGTTTGGATAAGGCTAAATGAGTCTAAATTATCCACATTTATTATCTGATTTAAAAATAGTTTAATAAATGAAGAATAAAAAATAAAGATTTAAAAATAAACGTATAATAAACAAATATAATTTCTGTTATTGTAAAAAAGAGCTACAATTTAATTTTTTCAAGTACATTTTAGAAGTACGCATAAAATAATTATATTGTTGTTTAAAATCGGTCTTGGCCAAAATTATGTGGTAATATAGTTGTGACTTGAATTATTAAATAATTTTATATATTTACTTTTATAAACAGAACAATGACGCAATATTGTTTAAATCGTAAAAATTGTAGAATATTCTTTCAAAATAATACACAGAAATAAATTAACTATTTGATTTAACACGAATTTTATATTATGTAATTAGATAATATTTTCTATAGCATTACGTCTTTCATCTACCTACAAATTAGTTAAAATAACATTATTATTTCAAATAAAGTTTAGATAAATAATCAAAAATTGCAGAATAAATCAACAAATTAGAATGTATAAATATACTTATAACAAACTAAAAAAAATATTTATTTACATTAGATCAATATACTAAACGTAGTTGTTTACTTTTGTATTTAATGTTTCATCTAATATAAGTAGAAGTTTAAAAAAATCATCTATTTTTTTAGATAAAATAACTAAAATAAAAGAAAAATTATCTACATATATTTTTTTGCGTAATAATATTACAAAAAATCGAGGGGTAACTCACTTTATTAGTCGGTGTACAAAATGAAAAGTCACAGAAAAAAGTCAACATAGTCACACGTAGTCCCTGAAAAGTCAGAATAGTCAGGTTATATTCTATATAGTCACATAAAAAGTTAGTCAAGCAATAATCGGTATATAGATTTGCGAAAAGTTAAATTAAAAAGGTCATGATTTATACTTAAAAGAAAGAAAAATATACAAATTTTAAACGTATATAAAGTTAAATTATTTTTTCTACACTAAGAAATATTGTTAATCTGTTAATTTTGGTTAGCACCGTTATATATTTTTTATTGAAACGTGTTTATTTGGGCTATAATATATGTAATGTATTATGTTAACAAAGTAAATCATATTGTATTATAAAATTATTATTATTATTATTTTAATCACAGTTATAATTTACAAAGTCATATAGTTAAGAAAAAAAAGGCACATAGTCAAAGAAAAAGACCATATAGTCACAAAAGTCAATTGAAATAGTTATGTAGTCACAAAAATCATCGGTGATTTTAAAAAAGTCGTCAAAAGTTGGTGTACAAAATTTTGTTAGTGATTTACTCCTCACAGAAAACTATCCTGATGTAGATGATAATTTAAATATTGAAAATTTCAAATAAAAAATTTGAAAATATTTACATACGATTACAAAATAAAGTAATAAAAGTATTATCGTATTTATTGAAATAAAAATGTTTAGTATTTAATATTTATATCTATAAAATCAATAATAATACTAATATAGATATTAATATTTTATCAATAAATATTATCATTTCATATGAAATTTGAATAGTGTTACTCTGTCCAATGAATAGTGGTTTAGTATGGAGATTAATTATATGGCATATTATATTTCAACAATGACAAATATATACAATGCATATATATTAATACATATTTACAATAGATGCATTTGTTGTTGTATTAACAAATTCAAAATAATACACTGTGGATGATATTTAATACCTATAATTTATTATATTTTTCGAAAAAAGTAGTTTTATATATCAAGGTTGAGACAATTTTTAATAGTCGAGCTGTATTATTTCACGAGATGTGTAGCACTGAAGTAAACAAGATTAGACGTATATGGATAAACCCACATATAGACCACTTTAACTTTATTATTTAATTTTTGTGAGTACTAAAAGAGCATTTTGTAAAAACTCGACTAATTTTGGATAATTTTTTTAATGATTCTATAAATTCAATAACTAGCAGCCGTGAAAACCTGAAGTTTATTACAATATAATGTGTTTATGATCTGTAGGCAAACCTTACTAGTATATAACGATGCAAAGTTGGTAAGTGCATTAACCGAAATGAAATTGAACTAACTCAATTTTTGAGCTTTCAGTCAAAATTTTTGTTAATAAACAATAAATATTATATATTCAATTAGCAGTGTCAGTTTGTGTAAAATTAAGTCAAGAAACTTTTTCAAGCAATTTCACATCTATATACATTATACACCCCGAGAACGAACACTTGGTATATATATATATATATATATATATATATATATATATATATATATATATAGGTATTTAAAAATCATACGTACGAATTGATATTATAAATATTTGCGTCAGTGATTGATTCTGATCAAAAGTGTAGGTTTAATTCCACGATGACGTAGTGAAAACTTTTAAATATATATTATGCCTGTATTTATGTGTTCCATTTCGCTTTGCGCACATTCACTTTGCCTTTTATTATTTTGATTAATCCGTACTGAGATGATTTTAAAAATAGAAATCTTTCTATAAATATTTACAGTTAGCATCGCAATTGTTACGAATTAGTTAGTTCTAGAAGCTAATTTATCTCACCACATTGAACAAAGTCATTTATTGTAAATGTTATTGGAAATTTTCATGAATAAATATTTTTTCGAAAATATTTATATATTTCAATATAATGTGCGGAATACTTTTTGATAGATAAGATACATAAGATAAAATAGTTTAAATTTTTGAAAAACTTACCACCAACAAATACGACGCTTTAAAATACGAAAAATTTCACAATTCATGTCTGAGAGTGTATATGTTAATATGTGTCTTTTGTCCTGATGAAGACGAACGTTGAGGTCGTCGAAATATCGATTATATTAATAAATATTAATACAGAACTATAACCTAAAGCTGTTTTATTTTAATATAATGAGTTTTGAAAGATTTTTTATTTATATATTTTTTAGCGCATTTTTATTTACGAAAAGGAAGCTTAATAATACGTTTTGTCCGTTCGGTCGGTCGGTCGGTCGTTCGTTCGTTCGGCTCCAGAAAAACTTTTAAACTAGACATCGTAGAGAGTTCTAGTTTTTTGCATTAGTTCGGTGCTGTCGAGTTATTGGCGCATCGAATAGTTTAAAAGCGCTCAGCCAGTGCTAAATAAGTTAAGACTTGCTCATAAAAATACTGATCTGCTCGCCAAAAATGCGCTTAAGTCTCTCGATCAAAAGCACGAAAACTTTTAATTTTTTTTAAATATTTTATGATACTTACGTAACTACTAGCAGATACTGTTATTTTTAATTTTTTACGTTAAAAACAACTAAAAATTCTTTACATTGCTTAAATTTTACTAAACATTTAACAAATTAATTTCTTTACCTTACCTATCCTGAAATAAGCGCCACTATATACATATGAATCGTATAGATGCAAAACTCACTATTTGGTAAATTTTATGTTCTAAAATATTTGCAAAAAACTGTTATAGCTGGGTGTAATTATATTTTGATGATAAAATCTTGTTACTAGATGGCATTACTTAATTTAATAAGTGCCATCTAGTAACAAGATTTTATCATCAAAATACAATTACACCCAGCTATAACAGTTTTTTTGCAAATATCTTAGAACATAAAATTTACCAAATAGTGAGTTTTGGATCTATACGACTCATATGTCAAATACAACCAATTCATCTTTCGTATAACCTATGTTAAAACCAGTTTTCAAAATAAGTTTTAACATTGTAAATATTATTTAAATATTATTGTACAAAATTAACGGTATGTAATGTTTGAAAAAATCGATTACATAACCGTAAGATAAAGTTTAGCCAAAAGTTTATGTAAACCATGGGTTTTTCTGAAATACTATGTAATTTTTTACAATGTAGATACTAATTCTACTATATTACTAAAAGATTGTCGTTTTAGTTTCTTCAGTATTATGTATGGCGTATTATGTATTAGCATGGCCTAATATTCAAATACAGTGAAGATTGAATAATAACGAAGCCGTAATTATACGCTTATCATATTCTGCCATTATTTGCATATAAAGGAAGTTAATAGTCCCTATTATGACACTCATCAATAAACTTAAATGTACCTAGATGTCATGTGATATACGTATATTCCTTTAGCCAATTTATTTCCAATGCAAATGTGAAATAGTTTTACCGCTATTTTGAACAGATATTAAAACAGTTTCTGTTCAAGGCTGTCTCATAACATAGTTTTCAAATCATTTATCATTTTATCAATTTTGAATAGAATTTTATCGTTACAAAATATTTTGTAAAATACGTTTAATTTCTGTATTAATATTTATTAATAATCAACGTTACGACGAACTTAACGTACGTCTTCATCAGGAAAACTGATATAAATGACATTTACAGTAAATAAACAGAACATAGATACAAGTTACTAGGTAACAAATAAGTAACTAGATCATACATTTTTTTTATTTGTTTATAAATTTTTTTATACATACATACATACATACACAATCACGCCATGTATCCAAAAGGGTGTAGTACAAACTCTTTTCATCATTCCGAAATCAGTCGCCTCCAAACATTCCTATCCAAACAAGCAACTTTCGCTTCATCCACATTTATAATTCCTCTCATACATGCTCTTTTATTCCTACTACTTGGAAACTTTCGCTCACGCAAGCCACCCTCTCAATCATATCACTCCAACTACTCATCGGACGTCCACGCAAACGTATACCATCAAAATCATTCAAATAAATCTTTTTAACCAAACGTTCATTAGACTTTTGCTCAACATAACCGAACCATCTCAACTGACTAACAGCAACTTTTGCTACAACATTTTTTTCAATTTCACACTCATCATACACTAATCTATTTCGTACCCGATCTCTCCTATTTACACCACATACCCCACGTAAAAATCTCATTTCCACAGCAGTCATTTTCCGTTTTTTTTTTAATTTTTTATTAATGGAAACCATATTTTAATTATTGCAAGACCAATCAATATTAACAGCAAATTGATGAGAGAAGCAATAGAAAAGTTAATATAAATCAGTGTAAAGTGACACTGATTTAAATAAAATTTGACTTCCATTAATTACAAATTTGTAAAAAATGTATGATCTAGTTACTTGTATTTTGTTAACTAGTAACTTGTTTCTATGTTCTGTTATTTACTGTATATGTCATTTATATTAATAAATTGTATTTAATTACTAATAAATATTAATACAGAACTTAAATCTAATTCCGTTTTATATTTTATATAATGAGTTCTGAAAGATTTTTTACTATGTTAAAATTTTTTTTTCTTTTTAAACAGTTTGAAACTAGGGCTGGGAAAAAATCTCGATATATCGATAATTTATCGATATATCGATAATTGATATTAAAAATAAAAGTTATCGATATATCGAAATATCGATATATCGATTTATCGATATATCAATTTATCGATATATCGATATATCAATTTATCGATATATGGATATTTCGATATATCGATAAATTGATATATCGATTTTTTGATGTATCGATATTTTTTGAATATCAAATATCAATACTGAAATTCCAATATTGTCCAGCCGCCTAGGGCTGGGAAAAAATCTCGATATATCGATATATCGATAATTAATATTAGAAATAAAAATTATCGATATATCGATATTATCGATATTTTTTGAATATTAAATATCGATACTGAAATTTCAATATCGCCCAGCCCTATTTGAAACAAATTAATCCTTTCCAGTAAAAACTAAAATATTTATTATCTTGCTTATGAGACGACTTTTGTTAAGGCGTTTTAACAGGGCCGGATTTACAGCTTGCGGGGCCCCCAAGCACGAGGTAGAAATGGGGCTCCTATCTCTACTTTAAAAAAATGTATCAAGCAAAAAAAGGTCTTTCGTAGTTTACTATCATGATTATGCAAAAAAAAAGGTTGACCGGGGGCCCTCTCGGGTTGGGGGCCACAAGCACGTGCTTGTTCTGCTTGCACGTAAATTCGGCCCTGCGTTTTAAGGTTTATTTCTTTTTTGTTTACTTTTTGAGGGGTACTATCGGCCCCTAAAAGAATACATAGAAGAAGACCGTGAACTATATTATAAAAAAAAAAAGTTGTAGAATATCAAATACAAAATAAAATTTAAAAAATTTTTTAGTTCTATTTTATAATTAGATATTTTTATCAAACAACACTTTTTTAATAACAATAAAAAAAACAATTGACCAAACTTAATAAAACAAATCAGACAAAAGAAATAGAATTAATTTTATTTTTAGACTATAATATAAAGAAACAGTTTTTGTGCTTTTTTTAAATTATAGTTAGATCCGTTCTTACCGGATATTAAAATTTTCTGAGCGAGCTTTTCGTATATTCTATGAAGAAAACTTTCTTCAACTTCTTTTGGTTGAATGCAAGTTTTTGTTAATAATTAGAATCAGAGGCGTAGCAACCGGGGGTGCAAGGAGTGCGGTGCACACGGGCCCATGAGCGAGAGGGGCCCACGAGCCAAAGTGCCCAATAGGGCCTTATTTTCATTAATACTTACCATTTTTTTTGTTTATTTTAATTTTTTTGTAATAAATAAAAAACAAAGAAGAGGAATAAAATAACATTCATAGGATTAAATATATTTATTATATAAATTAGTTTATTAAAGTAAGTTAAATTTTCATAGATTCTTTTAAGTTTACAAACACAAAAACATACAGTACAAACCAAATTTAAAGTTTATGTTTACAAACATAGTTCATTAGGTTTAACTAAACTTAACTTTTCTCGCTTTCATTGAAGCAAAGATGCGAATTATGTCATTTAAATTTAATGTACGTGCTCTTTCATTTTCAATGCTCAAAATCGCCAAATTTGATAAACGATTCTCCCCCATAGAGTTTCTTAAATAAGTTTTAATTTTGAAAATGTTCTTTCAGCGCTAGAAGTTGATACGGGCAGGGCCGTATTTAAGCATAGGCTACATAGGCTGCAGCCTATGGGCCCGCACCACAAAGGGGCCCGCACCACACGTTTCAAATTTAAAGTAAATAATTGTTTAAGGGGGCATAGTACTTTTTTCAATGAAAAAGTAGTCCACTTTCATTATTTTTTTTTTCTCAATAACGGGAAGGCGTAAAGCATTGAAACTTTTTGTATAATGTAGATGCTTTATTGAAAAATATGTCAGAATTTTTTCATCCCCCTCCCACAAAAGCTCCCCTCCCTAGCACCCTATCCCGTAGACCAAATCGGAAGTGCCGAGGTCCACGGTTCCATAGATATCTCGGGACTGGGTTATCGGAAACAAAAATCATTTCGGATTAATAAAGCTGAATGTATTCACCATCGTTTGACCGATTTTTTTTTGAAAATTGTTTTTTTTTTTTCGCAAAATGGCGGGCTTGCAAAAAAAGAGGTCAATTTTTTGTCCTTTTTTTTGACTTCGACGTAAAAAAATATAACAAATCAAAATTTTAAAAAAAGGATGGCTCAAACGATGCGGGATTCTATTAGCTTTCAGAAGAACAAAAATTTAAATAAATCCGATTGTTTGTTCTAGAAATATCACTGGAACCGACAAAAAAATATGGTTTTGAAGAAAACGCGGTTGAAGCTTCAGAATGAGTTTAATGTCACAAAAGAAAAGCCCAAGTGAATTTTTATATTTCTTTACAAAAAGTGATGTAACTTTCGTAATTTTTATAATTTTTACATGCGGTTTCGTGAAAACGATTCTTTAGACATTACTCTTTAATAATATTAAATAAAAAAAAATCGATTTGTTGATCACAAAAAACTACTATGCCCCCTTAATCAATAACCTTTTAAGTATTTTACTTAAATTTTCATAAAACAGAATAACCCGACTTGCAACCAGTGACAATACACTTCACTAGTACATACAGCTTCATTAGTACTAAGTGTTAGCGCAAAACCAATTAGCCACTAAGATTGTTTGATATTTTCATTTCTAAGTTTATTATTTATTTTTTTAAATACTCTATTTCAATTAAATAAATATAAGTAAAATTTACTTGTTTGTTACATTCCTTTTTTATCTTGCATTTTCCTAACATGATTATTTAAAATTATAAAATCACAACCCCCCCCCCTCGTAAGGGCCCGCACCACAGGTTCAGCCTAGGGCCCTACAGATCCTAAATACGGCCCTGGATACGGGGAATGTTAAAAACAAAATAAGAGCGGTACAAAGTTCCGGAAATGCTGAACTAAGAATAGAATATTCTGTAAATATTAATTCTCCTAATTCAAATACCGAATTAATATTTTCTAACTGTTTTTTAAAGGTTTTCCTAAAAGATAATATCTGTGCCTCAAAATCTGCGGTTAAATCGTCAGTATATTTGTCATCAGATAATTGTTTTAAATTTTCTGGGAAAATTATTCCAAATAATTTATTTATTTCCGTAAAACTTGAAAATCTATCTTTTAATTGTGCAATTATAATATCTAACGTAGCGTTAAAAACGTTTATCCTAAAATTAACTTCTGAACTGTTAAATCGAAAATCTTCACATCTTTCTTGTTTATGGTTAAGCCAACTTTATTAGGTACATACATATATATTTCTTGGCAAGTTGTTTCTTTAAGAATTTCAGTTTAATTTATTAATTTTGAAAATACAGATTGCATTTAAAAAAAAGTAATTTTAATTAATTTTGATTATCATAAAAGTAAAACAACTTTTATTTGAAATTTTTTTTCGAATAAGGCACAAACTGACATAAAATAAAAATGACATTTAGTACTTAAAATGAGCCAAAAGAACATTAAAATTTTAAACAATACAAGGAGTAAAGGGGGCCCCTTAATCCCAGTGGCACACCGGCCCACAAAGGTCTTGCTACGCCCCTGATTAGAATTGATTTACCAGGTATTTTTACCTTGTTAATCTATATATTTTAGTTTCAACATTTGTTACAGAAATAATTAAAATAAAATTAATTTGCAAATAATATACAGTACCTATGTATTGTATATAACAAGATTAGAAGTATATGGGTAAACCCATATATAGACTACTTTGACATTTCTCGGAAAGTTGGCAACACTGTATTTTAATAATATTATAATTTATGTGGGCACTAGGAGATACTTTTCTGAAAATTGGATCAAAATCGAATAAATAATGTAGCCACAATGAATTTTTTTTAAATTTTGTGATTTTTTTTTCTCGATAAGTTGGCAACACTGTATTTTGTTAAAATTGCATAATTTATTTAGGCACTAGGAAAAACTTTTATGAAAATTTGATTAAAATCGGTTAAATAAAATGGTCAAAATAAATTTTTAAAAATTTTACTAATTTTTGTCTCCTAAAGTTGGCAACACTGTATTTTGTTAAAATTACATAAATTATATGAATACTAGGAGAATCTTTTGTGAAAATTTGAGTAAAATCGGTTGAATAACATGGCCATAATAAAAATTTTAAAACTTTAGTAATTTTTTTCTCGGAAAGTTGGCAACACTGAATATTAATAAAATTATGTAATTAATGGGAGCATTAGGGAAATCTTTTCTGAAAATTTGATCAAAATCGGATAAATAACGTAGCCAATATGAATTTTTAAAAACTTTAGTAATTTTTTTCTCGGAAAGTTGGCATCACTGGAAAAAAACAAAATCATATGACCATCTTGGGCACTAGACAAATTTATCCTGAAAATTTCATAAAAATTGGTTGAACCGTCTAGGAGTAGTTGCGGCCACAAAATTTTGACTTACGACCGAGCGAGCGAGCTGACGACGCACATCTATACACCCACATAAACTAAGTTCAGATTCGTCATCTACAGGCTATATGAAGGATTTCTGTACAATTTTTTTTTTTTTGAAAATGTTACAGACACCGTACCAAACGCTATACTACTTTTTTCTTGCAGTCAAAGTAGTAAAAATAGTATACAGGAAAAAAATATAACTTGGATATTTGTATAAAAGAATCTAAAAATAAAATTAAACGGCTTTAGATTTGTAGTTTTTTATTAATATTTATTAATTATGGACGTTTCGACGAACTCAACGTACCTACGTCTTCATCAAGAAAAAAACTACAAATGACATTTACAGTAAATAAACAGAACATAGATACAAGTTACTAGATAACAAAATATGTAAAAACATAATTTTAATTAGTATTATGTCTATATTTTTGTTGAATAAGGTTGAAAACCTTATTTACTATTTGAATAAATTTCTATTTTATTTTAAAAATACACAAAAAACTTTAAATTTTTTAAATAAAATCGTTCATGATTAAATTATATTCATTAAATTAAATTATTAATATTTTATGAAGCATTTTATTGTTAGTTACAATTATAACGATTTAAGTAGACTCACAATTTTTTAATTATTTGAATGATTTTGATGGTATACGTTTGAGTGGACGTCCGATGAGTAGTTGGAGTGGTATGATTGAGAGTGTTTTGCGTGAGCGAAAGTTTCCAAGTAGTAGGAATAAAAGAACATGTATGAGAGGAATTATGAATGTGGATGAAGCGAAAGTTGCTTGTTTGGATAGGAATGTTTGGAGGAGACTGATTACGGAATGATGAAAAGAGTTTGTGCCACACCCTGTTGGGTACATGGCGTGATTTTTTAAATAATGTAATTGCAAAAAAAAATATTCACAAAATTATTTTTGATAACATCTTATAAATAAATAATGAAGTGGTTTTTAATCATCATGAATCCTAAAAGTTTTTTTTTCAATGTTTTAAATAAATATTTGTTTCAAAAGAAAAAAATTCCATGGAAAGAAATATTATTACGTTTCCCACTTAAGCGCATCGCACAAAAAAGTTCATTTGCTCCTTCGTTCGGTCCTTGAAAGGATAAGTGCGTAGAAAAGGACTTCGTAGTCGTAAGTACTTGAATTTCATTGAAAATTGTCGATCTAGCTTTTTTGTAATAGGTTAACGCTATCACACTTTATTCGATATTGCTCATTCAAAAATAAAATTGGGAATTTTTAAACGAACGAAAGGTTGATGGTTCTAAAAAAGTCAAGAATTTTTCCTAATTTTTTTTTTTTAATATTTAAACATGAAAAATATGGCAGCAGTTTTTGAACATTCAACACGTTGCAAACAAATTTTCAAAATCAGTTTTAACATTGTAAATATTATTTTCGCGCTAAAATTTTGTAATTTTACATTCATAAAATGTGCAAAAATAATGGTATGTGAAGTTTGAAGAAAATCGATTAAATAACCGTAAGGTAAAGTTTTACCGAACTTTTTGTAAAAATAATATAATTTTTGTGAATTTAGTAAAATAACTACCTAATTTACCATATTATGTGTTTTTTTTTTTTACCGAAAAAGTAAGTAAACTTACATAAAATATACGTATTTTACATTCATATTATTTAAAAAATTTTCTTTAATTTAAAAAATTGATAAACATACCGTAATTGTTATCAAATTTACATAATTTACCTAAAAACTTATCTTATATAAATAAAATACATCATTTTATCGTTAACAGGCAAGTAAATATAATTTTGAAATTTATGCAAAATTAATTTTGGCACGATTCCAAAGTTAGCAAGTTTCAATTTAATTATGTAACGAAATATTAATTTCATCTTAATGTTGTTTAATGTTAAATTTATTACGTTTAAGTATTAGTTTTAATTTTTATTAAATTAAATACTTTTTAAATCTTTTTTTTTTGTACACAAATGGATTCGTTAGCGAAGACCATCAATCCAATAGATGCTAGATATCACTTTTCAAAGTGATATCTAATTATGTAATAATTATGTAGAATAATTATGACGAAATGACAGATTTTCCTGGCGAGAATATACATACATACATACACAATCACGCCATGTACCCAAAAGGGTGTGGCAGAAACTCTTTTCATCATCCCGAAATCAGTCGCCTCCAAACATTCCTATCCAAACAAGCAACTTTCGCTTTATTCACATTTATAATTCCTCTTATACATCCTACTACTTGGAAACTTTCGCTCACACAAACCACTCTCTCAATCATACCACTACAACTACTCATCGGACGTCCACGCAAACTTATACCATCAAAATCATTCAAATAAATCTTTTTAACCAAACGTTCATTAGACATTCGCTCAACATGTCCGAACCTTCTTAACTGACTCTAGCACGGCAACCTTTGCTACAACATTAGTTTTTCAATTTCACACTCATCATACACTAATCTATTTCGTACCCGATCTCTCCTATTTACACCACATACCCCACGTAAAAATCTCATTTCCACAGCAGTCATTTTCCGTTTATGCTTTTGCAACCAAACCCAACATTCACTACCACATATCAACGTAGGCACCAAAACTGCATTGTATATACTCAAACGGGCTTTTTCTGACGAGAACTATATTCTATAATAAAGAAATCCGATTATAATGGATAAGAATGAATTTAATTCTAGTAATTTTAGTGCAATAATTGATAATATTAATTTTTACGTTCAATTGAAAACTGTATTTCGTACTTGTATGAGTATGTATACTTTATTTATTAGTTAAACATGCAAGATATTTGTATAATAGCGAAACAGAAGAAGTTAATGTTGTATGCAGTATCTTTTCGTATGAAACTGGGCCACGTGTATCTGCTTTGCATATCATCTTTTTTGACACGTGTACAAACCACGTGACAATATCATTGCTTGCCAGACACATGCAGGTACGTTATGGTGCCACACTGAATAGTATAATATGTATTTAATGTCATGTTAATTGAAAATGGATTTACTTTACATAAATAATGAAATGCAGCAATTGATTGAAGAAAAAAACAAGATTAGAAGTATATGGGTAAACCCATATATAGACTACTTTGACATTTCTCGGAAAGTTGGCAACACTGTATTTTAAAAATATTATAATTTATGTGGGCACTAGGAGATACTTTTCTGAAAATTTGATCAAAATCGAATAAATAATGTAGCCACAATGAATTTTTAAAAAATTTTGTGATTTTTTTCTCGATAAGTTGGCAACACTGTATTTTGTTAAAATTGCATAATTTATTTCGGCACTAGGAAAAACTTTTATGAAAATTTGATTAAAATCGGTTAAATAAAATGGTCAAAATAAATTTTTAAAAATTTTACAAATTTTTTTCTCGGAAAGTTGGCAACACTGTATTTTGTTAAAATTACATAAATTATATGAATACTAGGAGAATCTTTTGTGAAAATTTGAGTAAAATCGGTTGAATAACATAGCCATAATAAAATTTTTAAAACTTTAGTAATTTTTTTCTCGGAAAGTTGGCAACACTGAATATTAATAAAATTATGTAATTAATGGGAGCATTAGAGAAATATTTTCTGAAAATTTGATCAAAATCGGATAAATAACGTAGCCAATATGAATTTTTTAAAACTTTAGTAATTTTTTTCTCGGAAATTTGGCATCACTGGAAAAAAACAAAATCACATGACCATCCTGGGCACTAGACAAATTTATCCTGAAAATTTCATTAAAATCGGTTGAACCGTCTAGGAGGAGTTGCGGCCACAAAATTTTGTCTAACGACCGAGCGAGCTGACGACGCACATCCACACACCCACATAAACTAAGTTCGGATCCGTCATCTAGAGGCTATATGAAGGATTTCTATACAATTTTTTTTTTAAATGTTACAGACACCGTACCAAACGCTATACTACTTTTCCTTGCAGTCAAAGTGGTAAAAAACACGTATTTTTTCTTCTGTTCCAAATATGTCACGAACATTTTTACTACTTTGACTGCAAGGAAAAAGTAGTATAGCGTTTGGTACGGTGTCTGTAACATTTTCAAAAAAAAAAAAAAATTGTATAGAAATCCTTCATATAGCCTCTAGATAACGGATCCGAACTTAGTTTATGTGGGTGTGTGGATGTGCGTCTTCAGCTCGCTCGGTCGTTAGACAAAATTTTGTGGCCGCAACTCCTCCTAGACGGTTCAACCGATTTTAATGAAATTTTCAGGATAAATTTGTCTAGTACCCAAGATGGGTATGTAGTTTTATTTTTTTCCAGTGATGCCAACTTTCCGAGAAAAAAATTACTAAAGTTTTTAAAAATTTATATTGGCTACATTAATTATCCGATTTTGATCAAATTTTCAGAAAAGATTTCCCTAATGCTAACATTAATTAAATATTTTTATTAATATTCAGTGTTGCCAACTTTCCGAGAAAAAAATTACTAAAATTTTAAAAAATTCATTATGACCACTTTATTTAACCGATTTCAATCAAATTTTTATAAAAGATTCTCCTAGTTCCTAGTGCCTGAATAAATTATGCAATTTTAAAAAAATACAGTGTTGCCAACTTATCGAGAAAAAATCACAAATTTTTAAAAAAATTCATTGTGGCTACATTATTTATTCGATTTTGATCAAATTTTCAGAAAAGTTTCTCCTGGTGCCCACATAAATTATAATTTTAATAAAAATAATGTATTACCAACTTTCCGAGAAATGTCAAAGTGGTCTATATATGGGTTTACCCATATACTTTGTTTATTATTATTTTTATGTTAAATAACATATAAAAATAAATCTGAAAATTAAGAAACGTCTTTATTTAAAACTATTAACCTAGTATATTAAATTTAAAACTATGTTAATATCTAATTCTTGGCTACCAGCTTGTTGTAGTTGATAGCTTTAGCAAAATTTCCTGAAGCAATATTTAACGATTGAATGTTTTTACATTTAGTGCATCACTATTTGATGTAAGAAGGTTCATGCTGTGTTTGACTTTTTAAACAGGAATAGATTTAAATGTGACAGCAATGACTTATACACAATACGAACAAAAATATAGAGAAAACTTTATAAATAAATGTGCACGGCAGCTACCAGTTGCACTATGTAAACACTACGAAAAACTATTTTTAGAATTATATTAACAACTAGTTTACATTCTAACCAATAAATATTCTATACAGGGTGATTTATGACGTCGGGGAAAAACTACACCGGATGATTCCTATGAGTAATCTAAATGAAAAACTTGAAATAATCATATATCCGAAAATGCTTTCTAACGGAAGTGTAGTTTATTTACATGTAACATCAATCGCGTTAGCCTTATTTATTATAAAAAAAATTGTCATAAACTTCTGAATAATTGTAAAATTACTGATTGATTTTCAAACATTTTGTTTAAACAAGTACACCAATTTACTAGTTGATAAATTAATGTACACACATAAATAAATATTTAATAAACAATTTACAATAATTAAAAAATCAAAGACAAATTTAAACAAAATGTTAGAAAATTAATCAGTATTTTTACAGATATTCAAAAGTTTATGACTTTTTTATGACTTTGAATGTAGCTGTGAACAGGCGGGGGTGTTTGTGACGTTGCGACGTCATCAGGCATCACGACGACATAACCTATTTGTTCGCCCTATAAAGTTAACGTTAACGGTTATAGAACGTAACGCAGGTAGAAATTTTACTCAACGTTACGTGCGCTCTATGTGGTACCTTCAGTTCATAGACAATAAAACCAGAAGACTTGCGAATAACTTTACAGCAATGTCACAAGGTAAAATTCTTAAGTGAATTATTTTCCTGATATTAAATTTGCGAAGAAGAGATTTCGTACAAAAATTCACATTGTAAACATTTTTTATGTTTTTTTTTTCTTAAGTGCAATTATTTGATTAATCGTAGGGCATTAATATATAAAAATATAATTTGTAATTTCCTGTTTTCCTAATTATTTTAAACTGCAAAGTTGCAAATACAAGTTCTGGAACATAAAATTTTGCATAAATTAAATTAATTTTGTATGTCTATGACGCAATTACATACATATGTACACTGTAAAAAATTATGTAATTTTACATGATTTTTTAAATGTAATTTTTCATTAAAAAATATAATATTACGTTAATTATTACAATAAAATAACAGAATATTTTTATTTTTACTTACTTCTCACTTAATTTATAAAAGTGATTTTTGTCAAAAGTGCTTTTGACGTTTATTTAAAATTATTAATTAAGTACTTTATAATAGTTTATTTAAATTTTATAATACCAAATATAATAAAAATGATCAAAAATAGAAAAACTATTCATATTTGATCAAAAACAGAAGCAAAAAATTATTTTGAAATTAATGATAAAAGCACTATTTCACGAAAAAGTGAGGTGAGAATACGGGCCTATGTTTTTTCCATTTTCCATATATATATATATATATATATATATATATATATATATATATATATATATATATATATATATATATAGAGTAAAAATCTTTCAGAATTCATTATAAGTATAAAATAAAACAGTTTTAAGTTTAAGTTCTGTATTAATATTTATTAATAATCGACGTTTCGACTAACTCAACGTCCGTCTTCTGTCTTCATCAGGAAAACTCTAACTTCATCCATATTCATGAGATCTCTCATACATGCTCTTCGATTTCGGAATTGTAGAAAGAGTTTTTGCCAAAATCTTTTGGTACATGGCGTGATTGTGTATGTATGTATTATTTATTTTTTTTTTATGAAATATTACATATTACTAGTATTGTCACATATGTCTGTATCTAATTTGTTTTTTTTTTATTTTTCTGTAAATTTCCATAATTAACGAAGTAAAGTTATTTTACATATAATTTTATAGTAATTTTTACTAAAAAATTTATGTAAATTTAGAAAACTGTGTACAGTTTATTCTTTTAACCATACGTTCATTATAAAATATATATTTCTACGTCTATATCGATTATATTTGTCTATGTCAAAGCTGTTAATAGAACACGTTCTTCCATAGACGAAAAAGAGAAAAGTAAGTGCCAATAAATGAATTACAAACTTTTCACACTGAAAATAATATAAATAGCATACCATGGTACAATGGTGAGTATACTCATATAGGTCAGTTGAAGAATTATAAAGTTTTACTAATACTCTCAGAGAAGACGTAATGCTTTTTGTCTTCTATACACTTTGATCAAATTCTGTCTTGTGCTAGCGAAATATGAAGGTTGATGTTTATTTAATTTATCACTGGTGATATAAATGAAAAGAGAACGAATACTCTTTGTTCGTTTGCTGACTGAGGAAAAAGTGTAAATTGTATTAAAGCATTTTCTTGATAATATTATAATATTTTGACGCAGTAACTAGAAATGTTCACATAGCTTGATCTATTTCTATTGGTTGGTTAAAGTAAAATTCGAAAAATTTAATGTAAAATATAAACATATAGGTATACCCAACCACGCCATGTACCCAAAAGTGTGTGATTTAAATTCTTTCCACTATCCCGAAATCAGTTTCCTCCAAACATCCTTATTCAGACAAGCAACTTTAGCTTCATCTACATTCATAATAACTCTCTTCTATTCCTACTACTTGGAAATTTTCACTCACGCAAGCCATTTCCAAATAAACCATTTCAACTACTCATTGGACGTCCGCGGAAACGTATACCTACAAAATCATTTATATAATTTTTTTTAATCAAACGTTCGTAAAAACAGTTGTATATCAACCAATTAGAAGTATATATTTTGGCGCAAAATTTTTAAACTACTTCTCCTAGTTAAAAAACAGAGTATAGTATATCGAAACGTCGAATTTTAATATAAAATTAAACAAAAACCTGAAACATTTTTATTTTTAAATCATTGATGCATAGCTTGATAAGCCGATTCAATGATTGAGTAACTTGTGAAATTTTTGGGAAATATCTCAACATTAGCATAATATTAAAGTCTTTTGACATTTTTTTAGTTTTAATTGTTTTATTTACAAAATAGATGATAATCAGTCTTCTTATTATACATATTAGATGAAATATCTAATACAAGAATAGATGATTACATTTGCGAAGATATTTTTCCAAAATTTTTTGTATGTTTCTATCTACAAGGTGATTTATGAAGTCGGGGAAAAACTACACCGGATGATTCCTATGAGTAATCTAAATAAGAAAATTCAAATAAACATATGTCCGAAAATGCTTTCCAAAGGAACTGTAGCCGTTGAAGTTTATTACATGTAACATCAATCGCGTTAGTTTTATTTATTATATCAGGAAAAAAAAAGCAAGTCTTAAACTTCTGAATAATTGTAAAATTACTGATTGATTTTCTAACATTTTGTTTAAACACTAGTAATCTAATATACTAGTTTATAAATTTTTGTACACACATAAATAAATATATAATAAACAATTTACAATAATTTAAAATCGACATATTTTGTTGGGACGCAGTAAGTCATAACTAGTAAATTGGTTTACTAGTGTAATAAATAAGGCTAACGCGATTGATGTTACATGTAATAAACTTCTAACGGCTACAGTTCCTTTAGAAAGCATTTTCGGGCATATGTTTATTTGAAGTTTCTTATTTAGATTACTCATAGGAATCATCCGGTGTAGTTTTTCCCCGACGTCATAAATCACCCTGTATATTCTTAGGTTAGAGTATTTTTTTTTGCTTAAATCGTCATTAATTAATTTTGATGAACTAATTAAATCATTAGTTAATTTTTAAATGAAGAAAAATGCATTGACCTTTTTTTGCATTTAAAAATTAACTAATGATTTTATTAGTTCATCAAAATAATTTAATGGTGATTTAAGCAAAAAACAAAAAACAAAATATTATAACCTAGTATATAATACGCCATATGAAATTCAGAATATATTCTATATTTTTGTTCGTTGATATATCCTGCAGTTTTCAACTAATTTGTATGTAGGTGAAAGAAACCAAATTTTATCTAATTCCATAAACAAATTATCTTAAATTCATTCATTTGATTCGAAATGAAAGAAATAATTATTTAATATTTTTTCCATATACAAGCTATATGTTTTTCCAAATGATCTTGTCAAATGAATATCGAAATTGGATTTTGCTGAGCAAACTATAGCAACTGAAGATATATCTTAAATGAGCTTTTCATCTTTAGAATGTATGTTTATATGTACGATCAATATTTTCCTATAATAGAACTTAATTTTCATCCTCTGAGCAACACTTAACGTTAGCCGTTTCACGAATGTAGTGAAAATTGCGAATAAATATGTGAATTACCGTTGCAGAAATACGACTTTTGTCGTGTTCAAACATATAATAAATTATTAGTTATTTTTACTTTATTTTATGACATAGAACAAACATTTTTGTTTAACTACTAGCTTTTGAACATACCATTATTTATTTATTTTGTTTTTACCACTTTGACTGCAAGGAAAATATGGTATAGTGATCGGTACGGTGTCTGTAAAATTTTCAAAAAAAAAAGTTACTAAAATTTTAAAGTTAATTTTAACACAGAAACTAACCTTTTTCACTTAGGAATAATTTTTTTTCAATACGTCTAAATAATCCAGATAAATCTGCTACTGCAGAACATGATGTAAAATTTGAAGATGCTGTAGAAATTGCAAGATCCCAACAATATTAACAGTAGATTGATAAGAGAAGCAATAGAAATTTATAAAGAAAAAGAAAACATCAATCAGTGTGAAGTGGCACTGATTTAAATAGAATTTGGTTTCTTTTAATTAATAATTTATAAATTTTATTATCTAGTTACTTATTTTGTTACCTAGTAACTTGTTTCTATGTTCTGTTTATTTATTATATATGTCAGATGTATATTTTTTTCTGATTGTGATAGGTATACATATACTGTAAAAAATGAATGTAAATTTACATTAATAATTATAGTAATTTTACTATATTTTTTAATTGTAATTTTTTAATTTTTTAGTAAATTTACAATAATTTATAAAATATAATAAAATTATTGTGACTATATGTAAATTTATATTCATTTTTACAATCTATATATCGAAACATCGATTTTTCATTAAAGTTATACAGAACTTAATTCTAAAGCTTTCTTAATTTAATATAATGAGTTCTAAAAGATTTTTTTACTATGTTAATATTTTTTAAGAAGAACAATTGATATCTATCACTTTATTTTTATTCGGATCTAAACTGCATTTTTATTACTTACAAAATTTATCATAATTTTCTCTCTAATAATACTCATGTAGATTGAAATAAATAATAAATTTATAAGTCCGAGTATTATTAATTTTTTTCGTTTCTTATTTAGGTTAAATATACAAATCTAGTTTTTCCATTATAGCATATAGCGAGTATAAATTAACATATAGAAAATACACGCAGCATATATGATTGGAAACATATGTGTAAGTTGAACATTATATAAACATATGAAATACATATAGAGTTTGTTTGATTTGGGTCAGCTAGTGCAGAGAATGAAAGAGACAGAATAAGAAAAAAACACCCTTTTTAAAAATATACTACATACACACACATTTACGCTCATGCATATAGCATTTATATTGTAACCTGGATTATTTCAGATACAAGCCTAATACAAACATGATTTTACTATTTAATACAACGAGGTTGGTTGACCTCATCAAATATGCACTACTTGCATGGATTAAGGTTTTTTTGTTTTTGATCAGAAATATAAATTTTTAATCTCTATTTAGCCAAATTTAGAAACTGGTCTATACTTTAAAATACGACAAAAATAAAACGGCTTTAGGTTTAAATTCAAGTTCTGTATTAATATTAATGTCAAAAGATAAACTTTTGTTCTTGGGTCCTGAACCTGCGTTATGATTAATTTTAATGTTATTAAATTCCCTATCAGGTTCGTTATTGTTTTTAACAATGACGCGTTTCGACTTTTCAGTCATCTTCAGATTTTCTGATCTTGGTCTGTGTTCTGGCTCGAGTGACAACCTGATAGGGAATTTAATAACATTATAATTATTCTGTATTAATATTTATTAGTAATCAACGTTTCGACGAACTCAACATCCGTCTTCATCAGGAAAACTGGTATAAATGACATTTACAGTAAATGAACAGAGCATAGAAACATACAATAAAATAAATCGGTTTTAGGTTTAAGTTCTGTATTAATATTTATTAATAAACGACGTTTCGACGAACTCAACGTCCGTCTATAAAAATCACATTTACAGTAAATAAACAGAACATAGAAACAAGTTACTAGATAATAAAATAAGTAACTAGATCATAAGAATTAATAAATGATTCATTTTTATGATCTATTTACTTATTTATTAGTTAGTAACTTGTTTCTATGTTCTGTTTATTTACTATAAATTGTCATTTGTATCAATTTTCCTGAAGAAGACGAACGTTGAGTTCGTTGAAACGTCGATTACTAATAAAAAAATATTAATACAGAACTTAAACCTAAAGCCGTTTTATTTTATATAATGAATTCTGAAAGATTTTTTACTGTGTTTATAATAAGAATTTTGAGATTTTTTTTTGCAAATAATGGAAATGAAGTTGCATGAAATCGAATAAAATCTTATATTAAACCAGCAGTTCTTATATAATCTTTGTTACCTTAACTTGTTTCTGTGTTTTGTTTATTTACTTGTAAAGTAGTAGTAGTTTCCAAGTAGTAGGAATAAAAGAGCATGTATGAGAGTGGAATTATGAATGTGGATGAAGCGAAAGTTGCTTGTTTGCGGATAGGAATGTTTGGAGGCGACTGATTTCGGAATGATGAAAAGAGTTTGTGCCACACCCTTTTGGATACATGGCGTGATTGTGTATGTATGTATGTACTTGTAAATGTCATTTGCGTCAATTTTTCTGATGAAGACAGCAGTTTTATTTTAATATAATGAGTTCTGAAAGATTTTTTTTTGCTAAGTTAATTCAAAAAAATTAAATGATTAAAAAAAAAACATTTTGAATGAAAATTGGTATTGTATGAAATGTCTTAGAAATTGATAAAATTTCTGAAAATTTGAAAAGTGAATAACCGTTGTCGTTAACACAAGCTTTGTTAATTATTTTTTTATCCGTAATGAAATCTAAATGAAAACTTGATACATATTCTGTGAGAGGGAGGCTTATTACGGTTTTATAGAAAAGGCATCTAAACCGTCTTTTCAATTCAAAATTAATGAGTTCGTAGCTCGTTAATCCAAATACCACTAGGTCATTACGAACTTACAAGTCTTCGTTTTATTATCTTTCGCTTTATATTTTATTAACATTATTATTGTTTTCATTTTCTCTCTCTCTCTTCTAATATTTGTATTTCAAAATTTATCGTCTTTCCAAATGAATGCAATAGTTATATAATAACATTAAACAAATAAATATTTATAAGTGTATCTGTGAAATTAATATAATAATACTCAAATGTTGAGATTTTAATTTTATTTGTGAAATTTTGGAAAAAATAAAAAACAACACACTTTAAAATATTTAATATAGATTTATGTAATTTTATATAACTATTAACAGTAAAATAGCAGCATTTTGTAATTTTTACTGCGATAATTGACGTAATATTACATTTTTTCTATAAAAATACATTTATAGAATACATATGTAAACTTACATCAATTTTTACATTGTAGTATATTATTTAATAAGCATGTTATAAGAGTGGAATTTAGTGTCAAATCGAAAACTAAAATTTTCTATAAAATAAAACGACTTTAGCTTGTAGTTCTGTATTAATATTTATTAATAATTCACGTTTTGACGAACTCAACGTCCATCTTTATCATCTTTACAGTAAATAAATAAAACCTAGAAACAAGTTACTCGGTAAACAAATAAGCAACTAGATCATTTAAAAAAAAATTTTTTAATCAATTAAAGCCAAATTTTATTTAAATCAGTGTCTTTACAGTGATTGATGTTATCTTTTTTTTATAAATTTCTATTGCTTCTCTTATCAATCTGCTGTTAATATCATAATCGCTACAACCAGACAGCTTAAGGGCATTTCAAGGCAAACAAAAGGCTATATTCAGACAGGTGGTGGGAATACAAAAATGGATAATTTTACATTCGATTTTTTCGTTTAATGCCCGTTTTACACGACGCAATTTTCTGTGGGATTTTCTTGCGCAACAAAATTGCACAAGAAAATTGCTCGTGTAATACAGAAATTGCGCAAGCAATTTTGTCGCGACGACGAGTTGCACGGATTAGAACATGCTGTAATTTAATTGCATGGACTTGCAATTTCTAGTTACTTTTTAGTAACTTTCAGTCTTACCAACTTTTATATATATATGTGTCATATATTAAAAAAAATAATAACAATAAAAATTATTTATTTATTTTATATATTTCGTGTGTTTATTTTGAAGTAAGTAAATCATAAGTACATTTAATAACTTACATTTCTTCGTGCAAAAGTATTCTAAGTATTTTATACAGTTATGATATATTTTGACGTTTGGTTATTTTATTAATTAGTTGGCATTTTGGAATGAAATAACCAAAATCGCAGTGCAATTTTCTTGCATCGTGTAAAACATATATATATTTTTGCAATTTTATTGCGCAATTTTGTTGCGCAAGAAAATCCTACAGAAAATTGCGTCGTGTAAAACGGGCATAATACTACATATTTATGGTAACTAATTATTAGATAAATTAGCTAATTTATGTACAATTAATAATTTAATAACAATTTTTATATATTTACAGAAGTAGCATATAAAAAACATTAATCAAATATTAAATTGTCAATATTTTTTTTGTTTATTATTATTTTGATTTCCAAAACATATATATGTTGTTAATTATAATAAAGATTAACTATATTTTTTTTTCAAATAAAATGTATGTGTGAAATAAGAGAAATCACATTTTTCAAGAAAAATGATAAAAATATTTTTTTTTACAAATAAACCACACATACAAAAATTATGAAATTATTACATAAGTACTGTAATAACAATTAACAACATATATATTTTTTGGAAATCAAAATAATAATAAATATAGAAAATATTGACAATTAAATATTTGATTAATTTTTTTTATATGCTACTTTTGTAAATATATAAAAATTGTTATTAAATTATTAATTGTAGATAAATTAGCTAATTTTTCTAATAATTAGTTACCATAAATATGTAGTATTAAACGAGTAAATCGAATGTAAAATTATCCTTTTTTGTATTTCCACTACCTGTCTGAATATAGCCTTTTGTTTGCCTTGAAATGCCCTTAAGTGAAAGACCGTCCCCGGATTCCGATGTTACATAGCAGAGGACTTGTCTATTTTGCCAGTTCTGTGTGACAGTTTTTCTAGAAGTCTAGCTGCGGCACAATTACCCAGGAACCTAGTATGTGTGTGGGCCAACACAATTGTGAGGTAACACGACACAAGTCTCACATCCCAAGTATAGAAATGACAAAATGCTGGGATCGCCCATCTGTTTGCTCGGGTCTGCGGGATCGCAACCCTCTAAATAGGCTGCTGCAGGCCAACCCATTCCTGCGAAATTATTATTATTATTGTCATTCGTTCATAATAATATTCGGAAGAAAGCCACAATCAAACTACAATCTAAATGAATTTGACCTATATCTATAAGTAACGTTACTGTCAAAGCCAGACATTTCAGCAAGAATATTATAACCATGCATTTTCTCCGTAAGTAAATTTAACGAAAATCGGTCTGCGTGTATTTATTCCGCAATTGGGTCACTAGTTTCGTATAGCCAGAAGGACCTTTGATCTTTTGCTCGGCATCAGAAACGACTGCAGATATCTAAGCTGGGAAAGCACAGGATCAACCGTGTGCTTAATTACATTACAACTACAGGACAGGACAGATGTTCTTCGTCAACAGTTAACTAACTTACTGAGACACAAATCAAATTAAAAGAAAAAGATTTTGCAATAAAATTATTTCTATTTTATTTTATGATTTTTTATGTACAAATCTTTGTAAATTAAATAACAAGAATGAAAAAAAAATGTTTGGAAAATAAACTATCACACAAGCACACCATGTATTTTTTTATTCAAGCAGAATTTTATTTTCGCATAAAATTACAATGCAGATTAGAGGTAATAAACTTTAAAAATTAAAAATCGATTTCGATTTTTTATAAAATTGATTTTAATTGAAAATCGACTAAAAATCGAATTATCAATAGATACTAACTATCAATAGAAACATTAGGAACGAAAAAACACTGGCCCATATTTCCACTTCTTTTGTTTATAAAAAAGTGATTTTATTTTTTGCTTATAAATAAATTTTTACTTCTACCGCTTATCAAATATAAATACTATTTTTATTTTTGATATATATATATATATATATATATATATATATATATATATATATATATATATTTTATATTTAATATTATAAAATTCAGAAAAACTGATTAAAATTGCTTAATAAGTAATTTTAAGTAAACGTCTAAAGTAATTTTGACAAAAATCACTTTTAAAAGTGAGGTAAGAATTCGAGCCACTATATTTATATAATAAAAGAATTAAATAAAACTTCAATTTTGCATTATTTAAGCAATTATCTTTAATCTAAAACACGAATTACCATTATCAATGCGTTTTCTAGATGTTTATGATACGAATATCAAAAAAAAGTTGATAGTGTAACTTTCAGTTATCACTTACTTACATTATATTCTTTTAAATAAACGTTTATTAGACATTCGCCAAAATCTCATTTCTGCAGTTTTTGTAAATATTTTGTTTTTGCTCAGCAAAATTGCAAACAAAATATATATCTGATATTCTTAATTAAAAAGATGTAATTGAATAAACGTTTTTTACTTTTTTTTACGTCGTCGTGTCTTTCCAATGGTTAATCAATAAGTTCGTATTTTTTATTGGAACAATCGTATATACTCGTATAATTGGGTCAGTAACTTTTGCTTTGTTATTATCGAGAGATAGTTCAGCTAGGGATAAAATTGCAATACCTGATTGATAAAATTTAATTATACGTTAATCTTTGCATTTGTAATATGAGAAAATAGTATATTATGTTACGAGGTGTAGAAAGCGATGATTATTGTGTTGAGCGCAGATATTTGTAACCAAGTCCAAGAAATCTGAACGAAACACAAAAAAGAGCTTTCTATTCTATTCTGAGTGATGAAATAAAATAATTTCCCTTAAATCACAAAATAAGGGAGATTATTTTATTTTATTAACTTTTCGTCACAGTATAAGATCATATTTTTAATTAATTATTCTGAGTGATGTTTAGGACAAATATTGATTATGAAATATAAGTTGTAACTCTTTAATTTGGACATTTGATAAGAGTTATAATTAGTCGATTATTGAAATAATTTTTAAATTTTCAATCTTTTCAAAAAATGACAAATTAAAATAATTGCTAAAAAATACATTAAAAAACATTGGCCCGTATTCTCTCCTCACTTTTTCTTGAAAAAGTGCTTTTATCGTTAATTTCAAAATAATTTTTTGCTTCTGTTTTTCATCAAATGTAAATAGTTTTTCTATTTTTAATCATTTTTATTATAGACGAAATTATAAAATTTCAATAAGCTATAAAGTGCTTAATAAATAAATTTAAGTAAACGGCAAAAGTACTTTTGGCAAAAATCACTTTTATAAATGAGGTGAGAATACGGGCCATTATTTTTTTAGCAAGTGTACTCGTATTTTTTTCAATTTCTTATAAATATACTGTAATATTTTTTTTTTACAAATTATTAATAAAATATAAAATATTAATATACCAGAAGCATATTATATAGTTACCAACATTTACTCATATACGGATATTACCCCACGATATATCAACATTACATAGAATGACCTGTAATTTATTACCCTTCTTACGCTTTGCCCTAAATCCCTTCTTACCTACAAGCTAACCCTATCTGCTAATATATATGTATATATCACATAATCTAACATACTCATATGTACACAGTTTAATCAAAAAGTTTCTGAACCGATTTTTAAAAAATATATATACACATATACACTCTTAGAAAAAATGTGGTTTGTTGCAAGATATTTACATGCAATTTTACAAACTTTTTGTTTGAAATTTAAAATAATCTAGTTTAATTATTGCATCTCATATAATATTACTGATAAAATAAATGGCATTTTAAAGAAAATTTAAGAAAAATGTATTTTTACTAAAGTTTTAAAATCTAATAAAAATTTAAACATTATTTTATATAATTTTACAGTGTAATTAACAATGTACCAATATAAATTGTCTGCTCTTGAATAAAATCTAATATGATTAAAAGGCTGAAAAACTATCTATATTTTTATGTTAGATAAAAGAATTAAAATATTAGAAAAAATATCTAAAATTTCATGTGGGTGTGTGGATTTTTGACCAATTAACGTTACTAATTTTGTTGGAGTCTCAAGAACTATAAAACTACGTTAACTGTACTGCATTTTTATCTTAAAAAAATCAAATATATTTTTCTCCTGTTAATAATATAAGACATAATACATTTTACAATTAGGTTAGGTTAGGTTCACATATATTAAAAAAATAATTTCAGCTACTCACTGGCCACGTATTACTCAACAACAGTTTTATAACAACAAATTAATCTTCGAGTTTGTTATTTTTTGAATATACCTTATACGAAACTCGGACATTGCAAGGATATAGGAACTTTTTATCCTCATATATAATATACATGAATTGTGATTACTTGAGTGACGTTCCTTCACCCGGCTACAAACTGAACTAATCTATCCACTCCTGGTACTCTGTAATGCGGTCATCGCATTATACATTTGACCCCGTTTTCTAGTCCGACCTAATGCATATTCATTATTAAGTGCTTGAAAAAGGGGTTGAAAGACATAGCCTACTTCAGGCGTTTTTCGAGAGCATTTCTACAGAGGCAACTAATGTGGAATACATGCCCTTACAATTAGAATTTTTTAATTTTTAAAATTTTTTTTTTTTGGTTATATAGACGCTGACAATATCAATTATACAGGGTGTAACAGAATAACTATTCCTAATTTTCAGAAATGATAGAGTGCACTTAGAGAAACATTTTTTATTAATAAACTAGTGTCCGGAAAATTCTTGGTGCCAAGATGTACTAGATATCGTTAAAAACAATCTTAATCAAAACATCAAAGGGTAGTTAAGTTAAGGAACATTTTATTAGAAATAATAGCGCATTAAACTTTATAAAAATTGTTCGAAGTTACGACCACCATTTTCGATACACAAGTTGTAACGATATACAATCGACTGCCGAAAAAAAAAAAGAAAAAAAAATTCCGAACACTAGTTTATTAATAAAAAATGTTTATTTATGTGCCCTCTATCATTTCTGAAAATTAGGAATAGTTATTCTGTTACACCCTGTATAAGATTCTTAAAACTACAAAATTAATATATTAAAGTATCTTTCAAAACTAAAATAAAAAAGCTCTGTATAATTCTTAATTGAATTTCGACGTTTCGATATATTGCATGTATATCATCATCAGGAAAATAATTACAAATGACATAAATAATAAACAAACAAAACATAGAAAATTACTAGAGATGGTTTAAATAAGAGATTTTACTTTCAAAAAATTTCACAAGTTATTGAATCGGGCTACTATGCATCAATGATTGGCCAGTTAATCATAGACACGTGTTTTGATCTTTAGGATCTCGTCAGTATGGTGATTTAATCAGTGTGGTCTGGCTGGTTATTTAAGCCAAGTAAATTAAATAGACAAACAAGAGAAGCAATTAATTACTACTAACGTCATCTACGTATATAAAAATGCACTGAGCATATATATAATAATAACAAAATTGAACAAAAAAAATCATAAGTGTTTTAGTGTTTGAAAGTAAAATCTCTTATTTATATTATTATATTAATCTCACTAAAACACTTATAAACTTTTTTGTTCAATTTTGCTTTATTTTGAATCAATTTTGTGATGTTTTTTAAAATACTTTGAATTCTTTTTGTTTAAATTTTTATCAGAGAAGATCATATTTTAATTTAGTATTAATATTGTTTAAATAATCTCTTCACAAAATATTTCTCGTTTATATATTCTTACCGTATAAATAATTTACCGAAAAATAAATGAGATTTAGGAGAAATTATTTCGTCAACAAAGTTGCCTGGAAGCTGAACAGTCCAAGCAACAGATTTCTCTGTTGCTTCTGTAATCGTCCGAACACTTCTAATTTACTTTAGATTCTGTCTCTTTTGCTCTCTTGTAACTTACTTACTCATCGTTCTAATGGTCTCTTTCTTTCAAACTAATTTTAAGTTTTAGGTTAGGTTCGAGCTTGTGAAATTCCCGTAGTCTCAATTTCATTTCTTACCACCCCCCCCCCCACACCACCACCCCCCCAATCTAAAAAAGATGGAATGCTCGGACTACGCGGAAAAGTTTTTGATTGGTTCAGTTTAACTATTTCGTAGTGCGAGTTGAAATTGGCACGAATCCTTTAAATGTATATTGTCGTTTTTAAAATTTAACTCATGTGAAGTTAAATAGCTAGAACTTTTATTTATTGTTTGATAAAAATAAATGTAATGAAAACATAGATTTAGTATACTAAATCATTGAGAGAAATTGTTGAAAGATCTATAATAGTTAAGGTTCAAAATTGCTTGCCTTAATTATATTAATTAATATACGTATGTGTCATAAGATAAAAATAATATTATATATAAAATATATAAATAATATCAATGAAATAAGTTGTTTGATATTTATAAACTTAATAATATGCTTAATATTGCAAAAATAAACATTATTTTACTAATATTTTATTTGTTTTTCTATGATATCTGTTTACATGCATTAGTAAATCTTCATAATATAAAATTTGAAGATACTATAATAATTGCAAGTTCCATCAATATTAACAGCTGACTGATAAGAGAAGCAATATAAATATTTATAAAGAACAAAATAACATCAATCAGTGTGAAGTGGCACTGATTTAAATAAAATTTGGATTTCTTTAATTAAAAATTTATAAATTACTTATTTTGTTACCTAGTAATTTGTTTCTATGTTCCGTTTATTTACTGTAAATGTCATTTGTATCTTTTTTCCTGATGAAAACGTACATTGAGTTCATCGAAACGTCGATTATTTATAAATATTAATACAGAACTACAATCTAAAGCCGTTTTATTTTAATCAATTATATCATTTGTAGTTTGAAATGTCAATTCTAAATTTTTAAAAATATATGTTACGTATTTAGTAAATAAATATTATTCTAGATATGGGAATTTTCAATAATTATGTATCGGGTTGGTGTATAATTATGAGGTGTTTTTGTAGGCGGGTTATTTGCTGTTTTGTTCACTTTTTTTTAATAAAAATATTATTTTATTTTCAGGTTATTAAAAAACACCTGATAATTATGCACCAACGTAATAATTTTGTAAATGTATTACAATTTCACGTACTTATTAACTAATTGCTAATTAAAGTTTGTATTATTATTTAAATATATGTTATTATATTTATGTTTCAGACGGCGTTAAGTTACATTGCTTCCAACGGGCCGGTCGATATTCTGGAATCTGTACTACAACTTCCGGGATTGGATCCCAATATTCCAGATAATGAGGGCAATACGCCATTACATTTTGCTGCGCAAGCTGGTAAGTTTATCAATACATTAAATTTATAATTTAATTCAAAAATAGTCTTTATCAAAATCTTTTATCAGTTTTTTTAAATGTTTATCAATTTTTTATTTTTGTTATTATTAATTTTTATATGAGCTCCATTTTTTTGAGTTTTGAGTTGCAGAGTGGTTTAAAATTTTTATTATTAGTGTTAATAAGTTAAAATATGATCTTACTGTGGCGAAAAGTTAATAAAGTAAAATAATTTCCCTTAAATCACAAACAATATTTTTTTAGAAACAATAGAATTAATACATCTATCGTAGATTGACACATTTATCATACTTGTCACGTCACGGGTTAGATAAAATAGTAATTTAAAATTTAAAACAGGTGTCAAATTATAGCGAATTAGATATTTTTAGAAAGTATTCATATTTTCAAAAAATAAAGAAAACCTTCTTAATTCAGATGATGGACCTATTTCCAAGATCAACTACTTTCAATATTATTACCCAATCAAAATTGACCACACTCCCTCATCCCAGATAGCAGTAATATAAATTTAATCTAGCTTGTTGACACGTTAGTTCTAATTGGAAATTTTATTTATATTGACTGGCTGTATCAATCATAATTAACAATGATACGAGTTTACTTACGAGAAAAAAAAATTACTATTCAACAAGGGCTTATAAAGATACAAGTCTACAAAACCCCTACAAATTTATTTAAAAAAAAATTTTAACATTAACGCTACTTCCAATAGACTTATTTGTATTTTAAAATGTTAGATATAACAGAATATAACAAAAATAGACAAAGCTATTTATATCTGACAAAAGTTACAAACAAAACCACAGTTTGAATTAAACATCCTTAGATCAGACAATTTATAAAAATAAAATTATAGATTTATTACGAAATAAAACTTTTATTTATAAATTCTAATTAAATATATATAATTTATTACAGTTGAATTTCATACAGACAAGTAATAACTTATTTGTTCTCTTTTTTGTAAAATTATAATTAAAACGAAGAATAAATAATAAATCATGTATAACTGTCAAGAAATACAATTATAATTTATTTCCTTCTAAACTATAAATAATATTTTGTTTCTTTTTTTTTCTCAGTCCAGGAAATGAGATACGTAGACAAATTAATTGTAAATCATTCTATAAAACGGAGATTTCCCGAGTGAATAATTAAATTATTGTACAGCAGAACAGCTTTTGCATCAGTGTTTCGAAAACTTTAAACGTTATTCAGAATTTAATAGTAAATATACAGAATAGGTTGTTTTTACCACTTTGAGTGCAAGGAAAAAGTGGTATAGCGTTTGGTACGGTGTCTGTAACATTTTCAAAAAATAAAATTGTATAGAAATCCTTCATATAGCCTCTAGATGACGAATCTGAACTTAGTTTATGTGGGTGTATGGATGTGCGTCGTCAGCTCGCTCGGTCGTAAGTCAAAATTTTGTGGCCGCAATTCCTCCTAGACGGTTCAACCGATTTTAATGAAATTTTCAAGATAAATTTTTCTATTGCCCAAGATTGTCATGTGGTTTTGGTTTTTTCCAGTGATGCCAACTTTCCGAGAAAAAAATTACTAAAGTTTTTAAAAATTCATATTGGCTACGTTATTTATCCGATTTTGATCAAATTTTCAAAAAAGATTTCCCTAATGCTCCCATTAATTATATAATTTTATTAATATCCAGTGTTGCCAACTTTCTGAGAAAAAAGTTACTAAAGTTATTTAACCGATTTTACTCAAATTCTCACAAAAGATTCTCCTAGTATTCATATAATTTATGTATTTTTAACAAAATACAGTGTTGCCAACTTTCCGAGAAAAAAATTAGTAAAATTTTTAAAAATTTATTATGACCATTTTATTTAACCGATTTTAATCAAATTTTCATAAAAGTTTCTCCTAGTGCCTAAATAAATTATGCAATTTTAACAAAATACAGTGTTGTCAACTTATCGAAAAAAAAATTACAAATTTTTAAAAAAATTCATTGTGGCTACATTATTTATTCGATTTTGATCAAATTTTCAGAAAAGTATCTCCTAGTGCTCACATAAATTATAATATTATTAAAATACAGTGTTGCCAACTTTCCGAGAAATGTCAAAGTGGTCTATATATGGGTTTTCCCATATACTTCTAATCTTGTTTTAATTATTATCTCGCTTTATAAATCTCACCGCCTCAGCAAATTTTGCTGGGTACAATTGAGAATTATCACTTTACCAAAAACTTTTTCTTTCTACGAAAAAATAATAATCCTGAATCTTACCAGCTTCTGTTATTGTCTAACCAATTGCGTCGCAATTCTATCACCACTACGTTGTTCCCATTCTATATATTTTATAAGGAGTGGCAGTAGTGTGAGGGGGAAAACGTTTACTAGCCCAACCCCCCCCCCCCCCAACCCCCCGATGTGAAGCTTCGGGAGCACAATTTCTGTTGTACGTTGTCAATGCACTCTTGATTAAGTTTGCCGTGTAACTGAATTAGATTTTAGGAAGTAAAGCTTTCACCGAGAATTTAGCAATGCTCTTTGCCCATTTCTAAAATGGTTTGATGGTAAATAACGATACAGATGCAGTTTTTTTTTTATTTTGAAACAATTGTTATGGTTAATTATACTTATGCCTCATCTTGTATGTAACAAAAATGTGAAAAAAAATTGTAATGATATCGTAGAAATATATTTATTTTTGTTTCTTAAGTATCTTTAATTGTAAGTTTTAATCTAATCATTCACTCTAAAAAGAAAATTATGTAATTTTACCTACAAACCATGAGACATTATGATGCCCATACAATTACTCAACTGCTGTTATTTTATGTAATTGTTTAAAAATAATAATATCAGAACTATTACAAACATTATGTAATATAATATTACAGTTTTTAGCGCATTTTTGTTTTCAAAAAGGAAGCTCAATAATACGCTTTGTCCGTTCGGTCGGTCGTTCATTCGGTTCCAGAAAAATTTTTAAACTAGTTCTAGTTTTTTGCATTAGTTCGGTGCTGTCGAGTTATTGGCGCATCGAATAGTTTAAAACCGCTCAGTCGAATTTGAATATTTTTATAAACGTTACAGTTATTTTCATTTTTCACAATTTTGTGACGTGCTCATAAAAATACTGACTGCTTGCCAAAAATGCGCTTAAGTCCTTCGATCAAAAGCACGAGGACTTTTTTAATTTTTTTAGTAAAATCTCCTTTAGTAAATTTGCTGTTAGGAATTTGCCATAAATAGGTAAAAAATTTTTAGTTCTGTAATATTATTTTTGATATAATTAAATACATTTCTAAATTTATATAAAGGATGTAGGTACTTTGAAATAAATGAATTACACTTAAAATATTTTATTAGTATTATTACACCAAATTTGTACTAAGTATCATTATGTTGATGAATTATTACAGATATTAATATGCAAGCTTTAATTTTATATAATTTAAGAAATTATACCAACAATACGTAATTCTGCATTAAATATGTGACGCAATTTGCAGAAAGTAAGCAATTTTACATACTTAGTCTACGTGATTATTATGAATTATGTAAAAATGACAGAATTTTGAGGTAGAAATACAGAATATTTATAGTAAAATGAAATTACAAATTTTTTATAGTAAAATTTTATTATTATTTTTCTGTAATTTCACTATTTTTTACAGTGTTGTTATTATTTTATTAGAAAATAACATAGAAACGAAAATAAGATTTGTCTCCAAAATTGTAAATAATTTGTTTCAGGACAAGTAGAGTGTCTAAATTTTCTTTTAAGTCGATGTCAAGGACTTGAGATCGATGCCCGAAACCATCTTGGATTCACTCCTTTAATGAAAGCCGCACTTCAAGGACGCAACAAATGCGCTAAATTACTTTTATTTGCAGGTAAAAAGAAAATCAGAAAAATCTTAAATATTTACACTTTCTTTGTAGTTAATATTATTCATTACTAACTTACATTAGTTACTAATCAAAATTTTATGAGTTCAATACTCACCAGTTTTTGACGAATTGTAAAATTTAATTTGAAATTTTTGACTTATATAGTTTTTTCACTTTTAGTACGCAGTGTTATGATTGTTATGTGATTGACTGAAATTTGCCACAAGTTTACATAAATATACAAATTTGTTCGCTAATCTTATGTTGAATTTGAAATTAAGAGTTGTATCTATTTACTTTTTCACAGCGTATTTTGCTATAATTTTGACCAAATCAACTTTACATATCAGTTCTTTTTAAATTTTTCATTCAGTTATTATTATCTCTTTGCGATACATAAACAGATGGTTCAGACCAGTGGCGTAGCCAGTGGGGTGTTAGGGGAGGGTTACCCCCCCCCCCCCAAGAACCTGAACGACCAAAAACATACGTATGTAAAATATGAAATACGTTATTTTACTTTCATTTTTATAAAAATAATTTTTATTGCTCTTTTTTTATACAAATTATAATATTATCTTTATTGATTAATATTATATTATGTCTTTAGTAACCCCCCCCCCATGACAAGTTTCTGACTACGCCACTGGTTCAGACATCTTGAGCAAACGTTTGGTTAAAAAACTTTATATGAATGATTTTGAAGCTATACGTTTGCTTGGACGTCTGATGAGTAGTTAGAGTGCTATGACTGAGAGAGCGGTTTGCGTGAGCGAAAGTTTCCAAGTAGTAAGAATAAGAATAGAAGAGCATGTGTTAGAGGAATTATGAGTGTGAATGTTTGGAGGAAAATGATTTCGAGACAGTGAAAGAGTTTGTACCACATCATTTTGGGTGCATGGCGTGATTGTGTATGTATGTGTATATGTATATGTAAGCAGATTGTAGCGCCAACTACTTCATTCTTAACGAGAATTGAGTGTAGTTAGTGCAATTTTTTATGTGATTGTACTATAGGTGCCAATCCAACATTGCGTGATACTGGCCGTGGTTTACGCGCTGAGCAATGGGCCCGGTATTGTGGTCGTTATGTTTGTGCCGATGTTATTGAGAAGTTTGCACGACATCGTCTGCTAGAGCGTAGTACTTCCTGTGGACGATGGGGTAGTGAATCGGACATTGGTGGCACGCGTCTTCTTCTTGGGAAAGTTGTTACTGTTGCACCACAACCCGTTGGCCCTCAAAGTGGACAAAATCAAGGTAGGTGCTAGACGGGAAATTTTATAATCAATATTGTTTGAAAACAATGACTTTTAATATTTAGAATTTGACTAATTTTAAAATCTGTTAATAAATGTCCATAAAAAAAACACAATCTGAGCTGAAAGCTGTTGAATTTTACACAATTTTTCTCTTGATATTTATTTATAAAATACTTACGAAAATTAGTTTTTTTATAAAATGTAAAATTTTGATATTATTTCAATATTTTAAACATTTTTTTTTAAATAATCAAATTTTAGAAATTAATAGCCTCACGAAAATAAATCTAATAAATTGCATAAAAAAAGTTATAATTTATATAATCACGCCATTTATCCATATATGTCTATTCAGACAAGCAAATTTCGCTTTATACACATTTATAATATTTCTCATGTCATACATTCACTCACACCTATCAGACGTCCACGAAATCACACACCTAATTTGAACTATTTTATTTATTTTCATTTTTAAATTTATTTAAATTATTCAGGGTAAACTGGATAAAAAATTAGGCCCGGGAAAAGTTGCACCTTACATCCTAAAAATGTTCAACTAAGTTGTGTTTTTATATTTTTTTTATTCTAATTTACATGGAAATTACATTACAGAAATATAAAGATGAATTGTAAAAATGATACTTAATGATATTTAATAAATGACTTTTTTCAAAAATTGATATTTTTAGTAACATTTAAGGCTACGGTAGTTGGCACTTGTTGAAACATTATTAAAACAAAAGGAACTTACGGAACTTAAGGAACAAAAGGAAAACTTAAAACCAATTATTATTATTCTCCTTTTGATAATTTTGAATTTTTGCAAAACTCAGAGATCAGTTTTAATTTTTTGACTATAACCGGTCACGGCTCACCGGGAAAAGCCCGATGCCTCGGTGGGCCAGTACAACCCTGAATTTATTCGACTTTAAGCTGTAAAAACATTTAAAAACATTCTTAATACTGAGTTACTACACAGAAATAAATCGCGATGCACTGATTACAAAGGACACAATCCATATCATAAACATATATCACGTTAAAAACTATAATATTTATCGGTAGGTATCAAATCAAAACTACGTAAAGTATTCCGTACCTCATCGGGACCAAGTCAAACTGCGGCTGACCTAACCTCATCTAGCGCTCGTCTAGTCACTCAACTAACTTCAGCGGCGTTATGCGCCAGCAGTCCTATCCTACCGACTGCGCCAACAGTGCCACCCGTTGTTAAATCGCTGATTCGACCGCTCACTGTACCCCGGCTACAAATAACGCTGGCGAACGGCGCTGCGACGTTAACAGGCGACGTCAGCAGTCTATCGACGTTGATCGAATCGGACCGACACGGCAGCAAACCGGCAAATAACGTGATTGAAAAACCGCCTCGAATTAAAAAGAAAATGAAATAGCATCAATGCTATCTGTGTACGATGGGATATTATAGTTAGGTTTAAGATATTTAGGGTTGTGTGCGCTGAGATTAAAGACGCCTCTATGTTGTTTTATCTCTGATATGAAGTTTGTATTTCTGTGATGAGATTTATGTCACAAACAAGACTGTATGAATCAAGTCAAAGTTTCTCGCGTTATAAAATGTTTAATCGCAGAAAAATATAGCGGCGATACCTATATATTTTCATATATACTTCACTGTAGTAAGTTGTATATAAAAATATATTTATTTTCAGTAATTTTTTTTTGTGATTTTGTACATTTTGCAAACCTTCAAAGAAATTGCTAGAAGAGCTGATTTAAGAATGGAAGAGAACGTATTAAACAAGTTTGTGATTTCTCATACGATCGATTGTGACGTAAGTTTTATCACAGAAAACATAACGTATATAAAGTTTGACTTAAAATTTAAAAATTTGTTGTGAACACCATAGAACTGAGCGTCATTACAAAGTACTTAAACAAAATACTTTAACAAATTTATGATAAATAATTATAATTTACAATTTATCGTGAAAACGTACCTACATATCTATATATTAAAATAGATACTTAGAAAAAATATCACAAAAATATGAAAAATTATACAAAAAATTGTTTCAAGAAATTTCTCAAGTAGCAACTTTTGTTATATATTTTTTTTTTTTCGAAATATTCATAAAATACATAAAAGTAACATCAGTAAACTATCACTTCTGATAGACTTGGTCTATACCAAAAGTTGATATTCATGGTCGATACTTAAATATGTATTTTAAATCTATTGAACGGAATTTGTTCTACACGTGTCCACAGACCGACATATTAAAATCAAGTTAAAACAGATAAAAAAGTCAATATTGGTATAATTACAATACTTCCCTTACTAAAGGTGACGGTCGGTAAACAATTATCGACTATTCCGGAAGGCTCCTATTTCTACTTATTTATTTTATTTAATTTATTGGGTATTTAAAAATACAGGGAACAATATAGAGGTATGAATAGTGTTTAATTTTTAAAATGTTTTAATTTGTCGTTTGTTTTATGTTTTTATTAAATGTTGGTTGCGATTTTATAATCTTTTGAAAACAATGTAGTATATTCTGTATAATAATCGTAAACTAACGTTTGTTTCTACGTAAATAAATAATAAATCATTTTGTTAATAATGTTTTTATTAAAATTTGCTTACAGATCTTATTTGAATCTTAAAATAAATTAGGTCTGTTCAATGAAATTAGAAGGAGGTACAAATAAAAGAAAATTGTATTGTTTGCAGATTATAAAACTATAAAAACACATTTTTTATTAATGTTTGTATTCCAATTTTACCCAATTTTCTCAATCTTTCAAAAACAAGAATATTTAACAAAAATAATTTATTATATTTCATTATGTAATAATGAATAATATAATACTATAATAAATTTTACTTGAACAAAAATGCTAGAAATACATGTGCGTCTGTTTCAGATGTTGACATAAGTTTTGCGATGGCATTACTTACGTCATCACGACATGTTTTTGCATTTTTTAGGAAATCTGGGCATCTTCGAGAAAAATGATAAATTAAACATCACTTTTTAAGCCAGGTCCAACCAAATAAAGAAATAAAAAAAATACGCTAAACTTCCCCATTTAAATTTATTTTCTCACTCGTACAAGTTCTGTCCTATTCTCAATTTTGTGATGTAAGACAGATCAGTTTAGTTTGAAATTGTTATGTATTACGTGTAATAATATCTGTGTTTTATTATTTTTTACTAAAAGAGGAATAAATTCCAAAAATTGAAACAGACCTAATACAGTATTTGGTAATAACTGTCTTATCATATTTTTAATCACTTTGGTTGGTACTACAGGCTTGGTTTTAACCTTAGATCATAATATAGCCTTCAGACTATATGATCTAAGGTTTTAACTAATACCAATGTCATAAGACATGGATTAAACAAATGAACTAAAACACCTAAAAACCAAGCTTATAGTACCAACTATTATTTATTATATTTATAGTTAAATGTTGATAAAAATTATAAATAACCTTCAACTTAAAAAAATATATATTTGTCGTGTTTTAAGGTGCTAGTAATATCATACAATTTAACTGATAAATAACCTATTTTTTTCTATCGAATATTATCAATTGTTTAATCTATTTATTACGAATACTTTACTTGAATTTTTATAATTACAATCTCTGGAAATTGTAATGACTGAAAAAAAATCTTATATTGGAAAATTCCATATCATACTTAAAAATAATTTTACATTTGTTAGAAATTGGCAATATGAAATATGTAAGTTACGAAATTATGAAATACTAAAAAGGCCTTCATGTAATAATAATTTATTATTAATATTTAGTGTTAAAAATGAAAATTTATTATAATAGCTAACACTTCTTGTAACACAAAACAAATTTGCAAGTAAATTATTTGAAATGAAAAAAATATATGTATATTTCAAATAAAATTTGTCCGTAAGTTTATTTAGAGTGAGTGAAAGTTGAGAAAAAACAGTTCACATTTGTACTGAAGATGATAAATGACAAATAGTAATAAAATAAAATCGTTAAATTTGTTACACATTTAAAGAAAATATATTTTATACAACTTGTTTCAAATTTAAACGGTTGAACTAAAAATATAAATTATAGATTTTTTAAAATGGAACTTTTCAATGAAATATTTTACAGATGGGGATAAAATATTCCATTTTTATTACAGAATGAAAGATAAATTTTATAATTTTTTTTTTCTAATGCGAAACAATTTAATTTTAATAATTACGTGCTATAACAAATGTTAGCAATTAAAATATAATTATAAACTTATTAGAGTGAACTATATATGTATTCAAAGACTTAAATATTATAAAAAAAAAATAAACTATAATATTTGTTAAATGTTTTAATATGTAATAAATATAAAAAATAGCTTTTGTTGAATGTATTTAATTGTACATGTATAATTTTAAAGAACAAATTATGTTTCTTACCAAAAAATTCGTTTTATACAAGAAAAATAATAACAATCAAAAATGTATTTAACATTTTATTTTAATCTAATGTATATATAATAAAATTAAATTATTAATTTTATAATTAAATATTTAAAATTAGTGTGATCAAAACTGCATTCATTTTGTTACGTATCTCTTAAGTACTGTCAAAAAATTTATATTCTTTTTTAATTATACAAAATATTTCGAATACTTTTAAACAAATTAATTAATAAAATATTAGTTATAGTAACAGTAGCAAAATTATTATTTTTTAATTTAAAATTTTACTAGAATTTTCTTTTAAATTGAATTAATTTGAACATGCTTAAAAATGTTTTATTTTTCTGTTTACTGTATTTTTTTTTAAGTTATTATTTCTAGTTGATAAAGTTTTAAAATAAAGTTATTTTTCTTATTATATTTTGATAAAGTTATTTATCAATGTTATCTAACTAGATTTGTTTTATAAAAAATTCAATAATATTACTGATATATTTTTCATAAGACAAATGCGTAAAAACACTTAGAAATATTGTTTATAACAAAAGTTTATTATAATACATACTTATAATTAAAATACTTCCCAAAATATATAATTATTTAACATAACTAGCTAATATAATTGTTTGTATATAATTGTACTTATTATATCTGTTATTATTTTACAATAAATTGTACAAAAATACATGTTTTTTTTCTAAGTAAATACATATAATACTAATTTAGATAAATAATAACTTATATATTTTTAAACAGCTTAAAATATTCTTTAATTAATTATAATAAAAAATTACAATCATTGTACATGTTTTGCAATTATTTTTTTTTGCATAATGCATATGTATTTTAATTCTTTATTACTTTTGATAGCAAAATTGAATGAATTAGTATTATTATAACAGTTATTTTGACGTCTCGTGACATTATAACATCACTAATTAATTTTAGTTGGTTTCATCAAAATTAATTTTCATATATATGTTTGACGAATAATAATCGAATTCATTATTTTTTATTTCCACATACCAATCATACCCATTGTTGTATATTAAATCCAACGTTTTTTTAATAGTTTTTATATTGTTAGACAATTCTACTGAACAATTATATTTATTCAGTTTTCCACTTACTATAGGAGAGAAGATTTTAATTTCTAACGATTGATTGTAATATGTTGGTTGGCATATTAATTTGTCAGTACCGTATTTAATGTATATTTTCTGATTATTATTAAGTCTAAAATTAAATTGTGTACCTATTTTCACAGTCGCGGTCTTATTATAATAATAGTTATTATTATATCTATTTTGACAGAACATTTCTTGATGTTTCACAAGCTTGTCTTTTGTATCTTTAAATTGATTACAATTAGGACAACATTTGGCACATTTTTGACATATCCAGCCTTTGTCATCTCGATAAATACGTTCTTGGATATTGCTACCACATTTTTTTGCACACGTATCACCAAGTGCATCACTATTATCATTATCATTTACTAATTTTTGTACCGTAATATTAAATTTTGTTCCATCAAATCCTTCAAGGACTGTAACCAAACTGTTAATATCTAGTACAGTACATATATGTTCTTGAATAGTTCTACAATCTTCACGGCTTACATTACCAGTTTTTCTTATTTCATTTTTATCTTTTTTAACATCTAATATATAATTATAATTCGCTGCTTTCTTGGGATCACCAAAATATCTGATAGAATGATAGATTTTTCTGGATGCAACACATACCTTTGTATGTAAAAGAAATAATACTCCGAAAGCTACAAGAAAATAATTTAATTGACTGGAACGTGCAATACTGTGCGTTAATGTACACGGATTATCCAACATTATATTTGAATGTTTTTCACGACAATGCGTCAAAAATTCTCGTCTTTGTCCAACCCAATCGCATCTACCGCTCTGAGCAATTGGACATGTAAGAGTCCGATACTGACAAAACATTTCGTGTGATTCATCTCTTTGGGAAAACTTAAATTTGAAATCGCATCCGTCATTCTTGAATTTACACGGAAAATTAAAAAGCTCAGCAATTGCTTCATAATGTTTTTCTCGTGTTACTTTGGTTTTTTCTGGTACACAACATCTGCCACAATAGGTTTTATTATCGTCAGTAATGTGAACTGGACCACATGATAAGTAATCTTTGCACTGATCACATTTAAGCGTTTATAACACTTCATCCGGGATATCCGTAGGAAAAAACTTTTTTTGTTGTTGTCCGACGGAATCAAACCACGAGTTTTGTTGTTGTCCGCCGAAACCAAACATGTTTTGTTGTTGTCCGCCGAAACCAAACATGTTTTGATACACGTATATTTTGTTTAACGAAAACGATTAAACTAAATATAATTCGAACAATGTTTTAAATATTTCCCTGATAAGACATTTTTTTAATAGAATAATTTGTGCATAGACTTGTACCGTGTGCAAAATAAACAGATATATCTAATAGATTTGAATTATTTTATGTATAAAATTACGACATAGTTTAATTTTCTTCAAGTGTTTACCAATATGCATTATTTTATCTTATCAATATTTATCAAATTCGTATCGTGATATTACCAAAACAGTTTTATATTATTTTCTGTAATATATTACAACAGATGAATAATATTAAGTAAGAAATATATCAAAAGAATCAACAGTGAATATGGATATATCTGCTGAAATATTAGAAACGTTAAAATGTGATCAGTGTCAAAACTATTTATCATGCGGTCCAGTTCATATAAATGAAAAGAATAAAAGTTACTGTGGCAGATGTTGTTTACCAGAAAAGTCTCAAGCAATACGGGAGAAACATTACGAATCTGTTGCGGCGCACTTAACATTTCCATGTCAGTTCAAGAACGAAGGATGCACAGCCAAATTGAAATTCTCTCATGTAACCGAATCGCACGAAATGTTTTGTGACTATCGACCTCTCCTATGTCCTATTGTTCAAGCCGGTACATGCGATTGGGTTGGACAACGTGGTAAATTACAGGAACATTGTCGTCAGAAGCACGCTACCCAAGTACTTCAAAATCCATGTCAGTTGCAGCATGATATACAACGATCAAGTCAAAACAACTATCTTCTTTTGGCTTTTGATATTTTGTTTATTTTGCATACGAAAGTGTGCATTACATCTAGAAAAATTTATCATTCTGTTAGGTATTTCGGTGATTCGAAGAAAGCAGCGAATTTTAATTTTAAATTGGATGTTAAGAAAGGAGAAAATAATTTGACGAAAGTTGGACGTGTGGCTTTTGAGGGTTGCAGAGTTATACAAGAAGATACATCTACTGTACTGGATATTAACAGTTTAATCACTGTACTTGAAGGATTTGCTGGAACGATGTTTATCATTACTGTACAGAAACTTGTTGATGATCAGCGAAGGCGTTTCCACCGCACTGGCTCATGTCTGCTAGTTAATGATGGACAAGGCACTCCTCCCTGCAGACGGTGCCAAAGATGGCAAAGAGGTTCTACCACACCATAGGTCAGCGTTTCCCAAACAGTGCTCCGCGGAGCCCTTAGGGCTCCGCGTGCACTTCTCGGGGGCTCCGCATACAGAAACCGCTTAAATGCAGAACCAGATATTTGCCTGCAATTATCATCGATTAAACCTGATATAAGTAAACTGTGTAAAAAAGTAGAACCACAGAAGTCTCATTAAACGCTTAAGATTATTTTTTTGTTTTGTTATGTTATTTTATATACCCCCCATTCCAGTAACTAGTAAAAAATTTACTTATGTCTATAAGGTATAAGGGGCTCCGCCACAGAAATTGATTCTAAAAAGGGCTCCGTATGTCAAAAAGGTTGGGAAACGCTGCCATAGGTTAATTATATCGCTTACATGTCGCAGGTTTAGCTCAAATACTACTGATATGAATAAACTTAATATAGATTTTCACGGGGTGGGGGGCAATTACAACACTTCTTATGGGCGCCATTTTACTCAGTTACGCCACTGGGTCCCAGCGATACAATCGGTGATAAATGTGCAAATAATTTTGTGGTAGAAATTTCTTAAAACATAGTTAACGAAATGATAGAGGGTGACTGTGTGATAATAGTGTTCCTAAGATTAATTATTGTAATTATGGGTGTGAATTTAAAGATATAGCACATAAATGTTAAAAACATAAAAAATATTTTTGTATATCTATACATACACCTAGTTTAAATAAGCATATGTCTATAAAAAACATTTATCTGAATTTGTTTAATTTAAGGATGGAAAATCCTAGTAAATTCAAATTTTCTTCTGACTTTGGTAACTTAGTTGTAACTTTCGAAATAATTAATGGAACATTGATTCTAAAAATATATTCGTCCATACAATCATAATTGTTTATTACTACTATTTAAGGACTTACAAATCTGTTATAATAAAACAATGGAAGTAGATTATAGTAATACATTTGATTGGTTTACAGAAATACAGCAAACAGAATTAACACATAATTTCACTCATTGTCGTTTTAAAATAAATATAGAAAAAAAAACTGATAGAAAACACATTGTTTGGAAGAGAAGAATTAAACATAGACCCGTATTATAAGATAGGTTTTAAAATCAGTTTGAACGATATTATAAGTAATAATGGCTTTATCACATCTGCCATAATATTAATAATTTTATGTACATTTATTAATTATCTTGTTAAATTGTCATATGTGTAACTTTGGAATTGGTTTATTAAAATTTTAAACAGATCTAATTTCTCCTTCTTCATTTTAAACTAAACTGTTATTAAATTATTAATTATTTAAAAAATCTAAAATAATTTGGTATTCTATTAAAAAAAAAAATAATTAAAACAAGTATTTAAACTTTTATTAATAATATTGTTACATTCGTATTTTAAAAACTCATTATAAATTCAAATAACATAATAATAAATAATGATGTCTTTTTTTTCATTCTTTTTACATTGGTCAATATAATTAATGGAAGAATAGTAATATCACTCAGAGTAACAAGAAAATGCAATACATTCGATACAGTTATCGTTATCAATGATAGTTTACAACTTACATATTAATAACGTTACCTTAGATAATATTTTATGAATCATTTAAAAGTTTAATCAGTATAAAATTTGGCATGTGTAAACACCTGTAAAATAGGCAACTTGAGATAAAGTATTTTACAACAACCAAGAGCCAACTGAAATTTATTTAGCATTATATTACAACGAATTCTACATGTATTTTAATTATTGTCAAACTCAAGTATTTATTAAGTTTTCTTAATAAATTCTCATGTATTGTATGTGTTAATTTTATATTTCAGTCGTCATATATTCTTCCATCAAATGCTCATATATTGTTTTTTCTTTAATGAAATTTATTAAAAGGTTACTATTAAATTGAATATTGTTAGCATTAATATGAAATGAATTTATTTTTGATGTCTCAATGTTGATAGCTGTTTTTTTTTTAAAAGAAATTGTTTAAAATTAATTAAAATAATAACATATGTAGTTATAATTTTACTAATTTAAGTAAATTTCTGCATGACGCTCTTACTTTAATTTGATAATAATTTAAATATTACATTAAAATTTCATTCAGTTATTAGTTGTTGCAAATGTCCGCAGCCCAAGTTGTCTACTGAATATCAGTGACACAGATGAAAATATCATTTATATCAGTCATAGAAGGTGCAATGAATTTTAATCCATATTAGATTTCTTATTTTTTCGCTGTCGTCTTGTTTTGCTATTGGATAGTATTTCATAAGCTTGTTGTATCTCCATGAAGCGTTCTTGTGCAGCATGTTGTTGGTCAGGATCTTTGACTTTATCGGGATGAAATTCGCGCGATAATTTCCGCCATTTAGCGGTGATTTCTGCCTGTGTTGCACTCTGTGGAAGATCTAGAACTTTATACGCATTTTGTTCGCCGGTAGGATCTGTTAAATCGATTATTTGCTTCCATACTTCGTACCTGAAAAAAAATAATATTAAATTTTCAATATTTGTATTATACTGACATCATAATAAAATCAATAGCTTAGTCTGGTCAGAATTCGAACAAACTTTATGTGTATGTTGATTATTATTAACAAGCGGTTTTATTTTGTTTCTGTTGTTACAGATCAAACTATTAATAATTTTATTTTTCTGTTACATCGTTTATTTTTATTATATCATAATTTTAAAATAAAACAGCTTTTAGTTTAAGTTCTGTTTAATTTTAATATAAAATTAAACAGAACTTAAATCTATAGCTTTTTAACATAGTAAAAAAATTTATCAGAAGTCATGATATTAAAATAAAAGTGCTTTAGGTTAAAGTTTTGCATTATAGTATTTATTTAAAATCGACGTTTCGACAAAACTCAATGTCCGTCTTCATCAAGATAAATGATATAAATAACATTCTGTAATGTCATTTATATCACATATCCTTATGAAGACGGATGTTGAGTTTTGTCGAAACGTCGATTTTAAATAAATACTAATGCAGAACTTTAACTTTATTTTGTCGCGATTAAAGGGGAAAAAATACGAATTCAATTAATAATCTCACAATGTTAAACATTTTAAATTTTTATCAACGATAATTTCAAAATTCTTACAAGCAAATTTTACTGACAAAAATATTATACATATAAAAATCTGACTGTCTCTAGTGTTCTGCTTTGTACTTTTCTAAATCTGGTAACCCTAGTTTTTAATATAATCCAAACAAATTTTTGCACGACACGACTACTTCAAAATGACGTAAAGATCGTTCAAATTTTGACTAAAATCAGCTGATAAATTTGTCTTTGATGTCAGAAATGTATATCTCTAAGTATCTAAATATCTGCAAGTATCTACTACAAACTCGGTGTTCAAGTGTTTGAGTTCATTGGTTTAGTCTGGCTCTTATGATAATTGCATTTTCTTGAAACCAGTATTAGTTAAACCCGATTTTATGTTAATTTAAATCATAACAATAAATATTCATAACTTTACTTACCATCCGTGATGCTGGGCATAAATATAAACATCATATAAACTTTGTTTCAAATCAGTCCACCATGGTGACGTAAAGAAATGATTGATAGCTTCATGTACGGGTATTTCATTGCCTTCACTATCAGTTATCTTACCGTTGAAATACAGATAACTGCACCATAATGATAAATAAATGGTTGCGCAAAGTGCTAGTACAGCTAAACGATAGAAAAACGAACGATTCTTTCGCTGTTTTAAGCGCCATTGTTTCGAATATGTATCGAATACGTATTGAGTCAGAAATGTCATTGCAGTAAACTGATAGGTTTCGTCGTCACTCAAATACTTGGTAAGAGGATATGATATGTAAGCCGCTAAAAATGAATGCCACCACGTTCCTGAAAATTAACAAAAACATTTTAAAATGGTTTGTTAAAGTATTTACTAATGTTATCAATTTCATAAGAAAAATAATAAAACCAAAAATGTGCAAGCATTCCATTACATCTATTTCCTCCCTTAAACTGTGAATTAATTAATTTTGAAGAATATATTGCTGCATATTAATCTTTATATTGAAGTATTTTTAATATAATTGAATATATTTTATTACATTTTCAAATATCTTTCAAACAGATAATCTTTTATTGTTATTCCGAATATAACTTAAAAAACTTACCCTGCTCATGGCCCACATTCCCAACAACCCATACACCTAGGGCAACACCGGCTGGTACAAGCCAATACAAAAATCGCCAATCCACTCCAACGAATTCGTCTGTGGGAACGGCATTATGCACTAAGGAGCCCCAAAAATATCCTATCATAATACCGCCTACAAAACGATTATATGAAAAGGGCGGCTGAAATTAAAGTACTCTGTTTTACAAATGTTTAAATAAATCTAGATTTTTTTTTTCATTTTGAAATAGGTAATTTTACAGTATGTTACTATCTAGTGTACAAATTGGTTAGGTCCTGGAAACTAGCTTCTCAAGTATGCCAAAAGTGAAAACGAAATATGCCAAAATTATGTGCCTTTTATGTACCAAACTCAAAAATTTTATGCTAAAAAAAAAATAGAACTTCCGATTTGAGGCTAGGTTAGATTTGGTTATGTTTAGGTCAAACCGGAAGTTTTATTTTTTTTAGTACGAAAATTTTGATTTTGGCACATAATTTTGGCATATTTTGTTTTCACTTTTGGCATACTTGAAGGACCTAAATTGGTTAAAATTTTAATCTGTAATGACAATAAAGTCACTTTTTATAATTGATTTTCAAAGTATATATTAAAAATATAGTCAAATAATATGTATTATTTGTTATTTATTGATTTACAATTAAATATGTATAGGTATTTCTTCAAGTCAGTTCAAATAGAATTAATGGTGGCAGTAAAAAATATTATTGCAACATTTTTTAGGGAAAATATGATTAGATTACTACATATCTTATAAGGACGTTTTATAAAGCAAAATGATCAAAATATTCAACTTTTTTAAATGAAATTCAATACATTTTTATTATTTATTTATTATACAAAATAGTACTTAATATATTAATACAGAATTAAATAAATTTAAATAAAGCCATCTGAAATGTGATTACAAAATTTAACTTTTATTTATTTATATATTAAAAATGTATAAGAATAAATAATATCAATGTATAGTACAAACAAATGTGAAACATTATCACTTATTTTTTATATATATTGTTCCCATATTTGCATATATAATTGATAACTTATCGTGCCACAAAATTATTGATAATAGAATATACCTTTATAATTGTATTTGAACCATATTGTACAAAGAATATATTTTTACAAAAATAAATCATTAAATTTACGCTTCAGATCTTTGTTATAAATAGCAAACGGAAATAATTATTAAGTTAAGTTTGAATTGAACAAAAAAAATGCAACCAACCTTTTTATGCTTCCGTACATGTTCTTTAAATTCTTCAACATATTTGGTATCTCTATTCGCTTCTCTGACATACCGTGGTATTTTAAAAATCTCCGACAACCAACCCATACCAAAATAACCACCTAACGTGGTCCACCATAAAAATGCGTGTGCATCTCTTTTTAAATATAAATGATGACAGCCGAAAATTCCACCAAATAACCACCAAAAATATGCCCAAAATACACTTTTTCCTTGTCCATTTGATGTTGGAACTTTTTCGTCAGTTTTCTTCGAATTTTTTGCCATTTTTTTAAATATAAATTGAATCTTTGGCTTGTAAACAATAATAAACACTACAATAATTAATAAATTACAACTAACATTATGTTTGTAACACACTACACTTTTGAAAAAGTAAAAATAACATCATTTTTTTTTCGTTATTATCGCAAACTCCAAATTTTTGAAGGTTATACCGGCTACGAAAATAATTAAAATATCAATGTAAAACACTTGGAAAGATAAAACTAATTGAGCATAGTACAAAATGAGTTTGATATCAGTTTTAATGCGATTAAAAATTATTTTAAATCGTCGCTATCGCATTCGGTGAAACACTGTTATGATTACAAAGTGTATAAGTTGACAAAAGACACGTACGCGAGAACTTTATATTTCTTTGAATTTTAGAAATACAGTGGAAGAACACGTCACTTATTACCGTTGACTACCTGGTCAGGTGAGCCCGCCAGAGAATCGCGTTACGGTATTTTGTTATCGTTTTAAACAGGCTCGGACTTAACAGTAATGATGAAAAAACAGGCTTTAAAAAATTGTTCATTTTTAAAATGTTTGTTAGGTTCTTCCGAAAAAATTTTGAGTTTTTGAAAGTCAAATTTGACTACATTTAAGTATGTTTTTTTACAAATGATATTTTTTCTCAAAAAAAAAAAAAAAAAATTACCTATACTATACCTATATTACGATAAAAGATTTTGGAAATTCTGTTATTAGCACTTAACAATTATTAATGTATCGTATACTGTTTTTGCAAAAAAGATTTAGAAATATGTAATCCATATTTATATTTAGTACCTTTTTGAAAATGTCAAAGTAAAATTTTGCATTAAATCACAATAAATATCATATAGTTCTGTTGCTATGGAAATGTAATTTTTTACAATTAAATAAATAAACAACTGATTTGTTTATAAAATGACATAACAAAAGACAAATTTGTATAATATTTGTTAATAATTCGGCTGTAAATCGCTAATACCTGAAAAAGATATGAAAAGACATTCCCATTTCTTTTGTTTATGAAAAAGTACTATTATTTTTTGCTTTAAATTAAATTTTTATTTTTATTTTCGATCAAATATGAATAGTATTTCTATTTTTAATATATTATTTTATATTTAATATTATATAATTCAAATAAACTAATTAAAATTGCTTAATAAGTAATTTTAAGTAAACGTCAAAGTACTTTTGACAAAAATCACTTTTGAAAATGAGGTGAGAACATGGTGAGAATAAGGGCCATAGTTTTTTTAACTTTTGGTTGCTATGAAAACTTGTTAAAGTGTGGTAAATTTAATGTACATGATTTATACACAATGGTTGTAAGTACATATAACAACATGATCGTCAAAAAAAGTATTTGATTTATGTAATATTTAACAGAAATATATCGTAAAAGCTATTGAAAATATTAGAAATATTTTGAATTTTATTGAAATAATTTAAATTCGGCCCTGTAATATAGGTCAACAAAAAAAATATTTCATTCAATTTAATATCGTAAATGTATGGTTCAAAAATAAGTTAAATATGATTTTTTTCTTAATATTCATAAGTAAGTTTATTTATTCAAATCTTGGATAAGTTTTTCAGTGTTTTATATTAATAAATACATTTGTATGTTGTTCAAAAGTTGTGTTATTGGCGCTTAGATCCTGCATCCTTTTTCTTTCTAGCCAAGATAATTTACCTGTCTCTGTCAGGCAAACGCGCAAAGCATTTCTCTTCAAGGACTTTTAAAATGGCTACTAGCATCTGACAGTTGTGTAAATCGTAATGTATTTTCATCGAAAAAACGTTGTTTTCTATGCGTAACAAATACTGAAAATTGATTTAAATGTGATAAAACAATGGCACAAAGTACTTCAAGTGGCACTTCATCACGCAGACACATTAGGGATCACGATACAGCTTCGATTGCATCTAGTAGATATGCAGATACGGAATGGGAAGCAAAAGAAGTAGGTGTTTTTATTAATAAAATATTTAAATAAAAATGTTAATTTAATATAGATATATTTCTGGTTCGTATTAGTTTCAAATTTGAGCTTGAAAATCAATATTGCGCTTAACCTATGAATTGTAGCTGTCAGTAGTTGTCATAAAAATTTTACATTCTTTGCTTCGGGTAATAGACTTGAAAATTTTATTCACTATTATTATGAAGCAAAATTATGCAATTCCGTTACTTGCACTTACAAATTATGGTCCATTGTATGCAATAATTCTATTTTTTTTTAAATATTTCGAACGAAAAAAAATGTGTGTTATATTTTGTTTTAATTTAATAACAAAATAATATTTACTAAAACAATTTAATACAGATTGTTGTAATTGTTTTTGTATTTATTAAAAAAATTTATTATTTAATAATATTGAACTTATTTATATTTTTTTTTTGATAAATTTTAGCTAGTATCTTGTAAGGAACTTATATTAAAGGTTTTTTTCAGGATTTTTTCTATTAAGAATAATTATAATAAATTTTTAATAAAAATCATACAAATTTAATTAATTTAAAATAGGTGAAAATTGCATATTTTTTCAGGAAAATGAAAGAAAATAAACATTTCTTCTATCCCCATATTTTTTATTAAAAAACAATATATACAGGGTGTAACAAAATAACTATTCCTAATTTTCAGAAATGATAGAGTGCACTTAGAGAAACATTTTTTATTAATAAACTAGTGTCCGAAAATTTCTCGGTGTCAAGATACACTAGATATCGTTAAAAACAATTTTAATTATTACAACGTCAAAGAGTACTTAAATTAAGGAACATTTTATTAGAAATAATAGTGCATTAAACTTTATAAAAATTGTTCGAAGTTACGACCACCATTTTCGATACACAAGTTGTAACGATGTACAGGGTGGGCAAATTTGTACGTTTTCATAGGGAAACTCGGAAACTATAAAAGATATGGAAAAATAGACCGCGCATCCTCGATCGCTTTTTTTGAGAGAAACTCAATTAAGAAAACAAAAATTAGCTATCGTCTTTTGTTTTCGAGTTATTGCGAAAAGTTCGCATTTCCCGTATTTTGATAAATGGCGATATCTCGATGGTTTTTTAAATTAGATGAAAATAATTTTCACATTCTTAAGGCACTTTTTTGAGTAGAATGAAATGGTCTTAACGGATATTATAAATCTCCGTTAATTCTCGGGTTATAACATAAAGTTGTGTTTTTTACAATCGACTGCCAAAAAAAAAATAAAAATTTCCGGACACTAGTTTATTAATAAAAAATGTTTCTTTATGTGCCCTCTATTATTTTTGAAAATTAGGAATAGTTATTCTGTTACACCCTGTACATGAACAATCTTTATAATAATAAACAACACATATATATTTTTTTGAAACCAAAATAATTCAAGGCAAAGAAAATATTGACAATTAAATATTTAATTAATTTTTATTATACGTAAATTCTGTAATTACATAGAATTTTTATTGAATAATTAATTGCACACATGATTAATTTTTGTAATAATCAATTATAAGAAATATGTTGTATTTATATTTAAAAAAAAGAAAATAAATTGGTTTATATAGCAACAACAAATATTCAAAATATATTTTTATATTTTTTTTCCTTTAGTTTGACGATAATTTAACAATTGAAACTGCAGTCATTACTTAAATAAAAATTTATACAAAGTTATTGTTATTTGATTTAGGCCGGATTTCATAAAGGCTGGTTTAATTTACTTTAATCTAGTGGTATTAAAATATAGTTATTATTAACACTTGTTTTCATGGTTATTTAATAGGAGAATAATATTTACTTGTGAATTAAATTTATTTATTGTTTATGAAACCGAGACTTTATTTATATAATTTAAAATTGATCAGGCATTACGTCTCCGTGAATTGGAAGAGGCGCGCGCACGCGCTGCTCAAATGGAGAAAACAATGCGATGGTGGTCGGACTGTACTGCAAATTGGCGCGAAAAATGGAGTAAAGTCCGTAACGAACGTAACAAGGCCCGGGAAGAAGCCAAACAACTCCGCACCAAACTCGATACAGCCCTTAAAGAAACCGCACTTCATAAACGCGACAAACAAGAGCTAGAATTGCAAAACGACCAACTGAAAAAAGAAATCGAAAAGATTCATATCTTGCTACTGAAACATGCCGGGCAGTTTGATAGTCAAATATTCGAAGCCTTAGGTAATGATAATGTGGGTGTATTTAGTATCAATTCTGTTAAAAATAACGATTTGTTAAAATAAAAATTCTGAAATTCTGTAAACAAGCTTGTTACATATTGCAAAGTATTTTTTCTGCAGAATCTCGGAATTTTTATTTTAATAGGCTGCTAAATTTTTAACAAAAGTTATACTAGCAGCATTCCTTATGCTTTTATCAAGTAAAACAGCATTTTGTTTTTTCATAGAAGGGTGCAAAAGAATTTGTTTAATTTCTAATTTAAATTTGTTATTATATAATTATGTAAATACATAAAAGTGAAAATACAAAAATGATAAAACTATATGATATCAGCAAGTTTGTAATTGAGTTTTATAAGATTTTTCAATCACTATTTTTAATATTGTCAGGAAGTTTATTATATAATGAAATCCCGACAAAATTCTGATATTTTGTTGTTAATTTTTAGAATTAATTAGACTATTTTTATTTCTAGTGTTATAACAATGTGTATCTTTATGTGTATTTAATTTAGGTAACGATGTTGGAAATGAGTTAAGTTTCGGCGATAAAAACAGTTCATCGCAGTTCGATAGTTTGAATGCAATCACGCAGCTGGAATGCGATAGTACGGCAACTTCGGTGATTGTCGATTCGGAGAAAGATAGCTGCGTGGAAGAGTATGTGCTGCAGGGTGCTGTGCCCAAACATGCCGTTGAAAATGACGCTGGTAGTGAACGTGATGTGAAAAGTGACAAGATCCTATCGCCCATTAGTAAAGACGATCATGATGATGAATATGTTATGCAGAAATTGTCAATGCTGCAGCTGCGATTGGAAGAAGCAACTAAGACTATACAAGTTGAACGAGAGTTAGTATCTATATTTTGTTACTAGATGTTTAAGTATTCATATGATAAAATGAGTTTTAAAAGTTTGTTTGTTTGTTTGTTATTATTGTACAAATATTATTCTAATATAATTAATTATAAATTGGGCTAAACTTTTACAAATATGTAATCGATTTTCTTCAAACTTTACATAACGTTAATTTTACACATTTTATGTGGAAATGATATTTCATGTATGTAAATTTCTTTTGTTTACCTTCTAGTGAAAAAACACAACTACATCGTACAATGGAACAACTACAAAGCGAGCTACAAGAAGTAAAAGACAAATGCGAGGATTTACGCGCCGCGCGACAAGAAGCAGTCCGTGAACTTTTAACGCTACAGGACCAACATCGTGATGAAGTACGTTTAATACAAGCCGATCTTCAGGAGGAGGCAAGCACACGTGAAGGTATGGATAAACGTCTCAGCGATCTACGAACCGAATTAGAACGGCTGCAAGCGGAAAACGCAGCCGAATGGGGTAAACGTGAACGTCTAGAAACCGAAAAACTATCGATGGAACGCGATAATAAGAAACTCCGAGCTGAATTGCGTGATATGCAAGAACGATTGGAACGTAAAGGTCGACCATTATCGACATCGGATGCTGAATTACGACAGCTGCAACAGGAATTAATTGATAGAAATAAGGTATGTATACAGGGTGATTTATGTCGTCGGGGAAAAACTACACCGGATGATTCCTATGAGTAATCTAAATAAAAAAACTTCCAATAAACATATGTCCGAAAAGGCCTTCTAACGGAACTGTAGCCGTTAGAAGTTTATTACATGTCTCATCAATCGCGTTAGCCTTATTTATTATATCAGGAAAAAAAAACAAGTTATAAACTTCTGAATAATTGTAAAATTACTGATTGATTTTCTAAAATTTTGTTTAAACACTAGTATACCAATTTACTAGTTTATAAATTTTTGTACACACATAAATAAATATATAATAAACAATTTACAATAATTAAAAATCGAAGACAATTTTTGTCGGGACCCAGTAAGTCATAAGTAGTAAATTGGTTTACTAGTGTTTAAACAAAATGTTAGAAAATCAATCAGTAATTTTACAATTATTCAGAAGTTTATGACTTGTTTTTGTTTTCCTGATATAATAAATAAGGCTAACGCGATTGATGTTATATGTAATAAACTTCTAACTGCTACAGTTTCGTTAGAAGGCATTTTCGGACATATGTTTATTGGAAGTTTTTTATTTAGATTACTCATAAGAATCATCCGGTATATAGCTTGTTAAATTGTGAGAGACAATAAATAATCTTTACTTCAAAACAGGAGATATCAGATTTGAAGCATGCGCACAATAAACTGAAAAAAATTATTCAAGATAAAACAACCGAATTAGCTCATGCGCTCCGACGTGCCGAACAGTACGAAACCGAAGTGAAACGTTTACGTAGTCGTGTCGAAGAATTGAAACGCGAATTGGCAACGGCCGAAGATGACATTGATTCGTCAACGAATAATATTCGAAAATTACAAAGAACTAACGACGAATTACAGGAACAAGTTGATAGTTTTCAAGTGCAACTACAACATTTGCATTCAAGGTTTGAGTTTTTATTTTTATTTAACAATAAAGTATTTTACAAGTTTATCTATAGACATGTTGTAATGTTTTTATCATTTTGACTGCTGCGTTTTCATAAAAATATATAATGATAAATATATATGTTGGACCAGTAAATTACCGCGGTAACTTACTTGTTTGAAATTTATACCTTTAAGGTAATTGTGAAGTATGAATTATTAGCTTTGTTTACGGAATGAATCTCGGACTAGTTCCTAACCAATACGATTTTGAGTCTTTGTGAACGCTCAAAATTAAAACGCCCATTCGTACTAGTCAAGAACTTGTCGGAGATTCATTCCGCGAACAAAGCTAATAATAAAAAATAAATATTTTTTAGTGAAGAAGGTGATTATTAATTCATAATTACCTGCTGTTAAGTGAAATTTTTCAAAAACGATTTTTATGTTTGTCTATATAAACTTGTAAAAATTTTATATTCTGTATGAAATACATATAATTTGTAAAATGCACAGGATCGCATTATGGGGAAATCAGTGGCACAATTACTTTACAAATTCTGTAGCTTGCTTATTAAGCTTTAGTTTAAATTTATTTATTCCCATTTAATCACCCATTTAGTTATCTTTCATTTTTAATTGGCATAGATATTTTTAATAACTTTTTCTATAAATTAGTTAAAACGTTCTATTGATCACGGAAAAACTGTTAAAAATTAAACTGTACGTAAAGTAGATGATTATTTACAGAATTTTATACATTTTATCTTCGTATTTATTTAACATAAATTAATATAACAAAATGTATAATATTCTAATAATTAAGTAGAAAATAATCTGGGTTTCTTGGTGATAATACAGTAGTTTAGAAACATAGATTTTTGAAAAAATTTTCATTATTCTGCTTCACTTATGCTTCACTAACAGAGAATGCGAGGGAAAGGAAGATGGCGGTGAAGAAATGGCTACATTTGAAGATAGCGACGAAGTAAGTTCTTAATTTTTTTCAATATTAACACTTTCTATACAAATCTAGCTCGATTTTTATACCAAGAAGGATGATGGGTCATATGTAAAAAATTGTTTAGATTAAAATTTCTTCAGTTTTATTAAATATAATTATTAATTTTAGTAATATTTTTTATAATTTAAAATAATTAAATACATACAGAATTTTTTATTGCCAATATCTCAGTTGGTATTAAAAAAATGATGATGTCAATTGGTACAAAAATTGGGTTATGTATTTAAAATTGTATATTTTTCAAACATATGTAAGGTTTATAACCAATTTAATATCTCAAAAACTATACTATATTAATATAAAATTTGCATGGGTTTTGGTTGAGTATAAAATCTATTAGTTTTTTTTATTAATATTGTTTTTGAAGATATACACAGCCAATAGTGACGGTTCCCAGAGAGGCCAATCCATGGCTTTTATTTAGGGTGATCACCTTTTTATTTCAACTGACCCAGATATTTTGATGACCTTTTAGAAAACTCAATACATTAAAACTAATATTTTTAAATATTAAAACATTTTAATTTAAATACAATCATACAATTTTGAAATTTGTTTCAACCCTTATACATTAAACTAAATAATATTTTGATTTGACTATAAATTTATCACTGAACATAGTAATGACTTAGTTATTTTTTTAAACTTAAAACTATATTACTAGGTACATCTAAATTGACTTTAATTCGGAGATTATAACAAATAACCCGGAGAACGGAGATTCAGTTGAAAAACCGGAGAGGTGGTCATCCTACTTTCATTATAATCGCTTATATACAACTGATAACTGGATTTTAATATATTTTTTGCTAAAATTTAAATTTACAGATTGCGTAATTGTAACACATCGAGTCTACTTTCTCATCGAGGTCAGACAATTTTATCGGTTGATGTTAGTGATGAAGATATAAACGAGTCTTTTTAATACAAAAGCAAATCTATTTGGTTCTAGTCGAGATTATGTTGTCCATGGATTTTTGCAACTATTACTTGCCATTTTGGTAATGAGGTTTTTTTTTTAATTTATTTATTATTTTAACGGATTTTATAAATAAACATGTTACAGGAAATTATTCAACGAGTAAAAATTGTTGTAATATTTTAACAATAATTTTGTTGGTAACAAAATTTATATAAAATAATTTTAAAGTTTTATAAAACGATCAAATATTTTTTTTTTATTATTCAAATTATATTTTTATACAAATTATATTTTATCGAAAATCGAATTATTTTAATATAATTATTTTAAGCTTTTTTTTTTATAATTTCAAAAAATAAATGTATACATAAGATTTTTAAATAATATTTAATTAACGACTGACAAAAACTTTACGATATTATATAAAAATATAATTAATAAAATGTAAATATTATTTTACAAATATTACTTTTAAATCATTCCGTGTACATATAATGCAGGGCTGTTTTCAGATAAATTTTAATTATGAACTAATGTACGTAATCTTATTGAATTTTATAATTTTATTTCTACATACATACGAAATCACGCCGTGTCCTCATAAGGGGTGTGGAACAAACTCTTTCCATTTTAATTTCTTTTCTACTTATTATTTTTATCAAGAATATTATCGTAGTGAAATTCATATTTTTTTTCTTTAAATGAAAGAGCGATCCACTTTCGAAATTTAATAAACTGGCTCTGTTCGGTATTTTACGTACATATATAGTAAATAAAATTAATCTCAAAAGAAAAATTACCATTTATTTTTTAGTATAAATACTAATTCTAGTAGCAATAAAGTAAGTAACTGAATGTTCAACTTATTACACAATCATTGCATGCACTATACATATGTGCCTTATGTAGAGAAAACAACAAACGAGTTACATTTTCAAACGACACACTCATTTTTAATATTATTTCTTCATTATAATAATTCTTATTTTTCAACCATATGAGCTTAAAATGAACAATTAAAAAATAATGAATAAATACAGTTAAAACACCGAAATAATATATTATATCTGTAACAATACACTATGAACTATGAGTTTTTCATCGGCAATTCTCATATTTATATTAACTCTGTTGTTTTTACATTCCACTCAGATCAGTAAATGAGCTGAGCTGAGTGAGTTGTATTGATAAATAAAACAGTGTATTTGAAAGTGACGTTTAAAATCGAAGTTCCACCTATGATATAACCTAAAATATTAGATGTATTTGTGGGTTGTTTGCGTTGATAATTTATTGCAACACGCCGGATATCTATTGGTTGATTTCAAAATAAAATATTCAAATAGAAATGTCTACGTATCAAACACGTTATCAAATCTGAAACTAGAAAAATTCGAATCTCAGGTAAGCACTAGCTAAATATCAAACTTAGTATCGGTTAGGGGGGAAGCAATTCACTCACTTCCAACTCAGTTACGAGACGATAAATAAAACAGCTATTATTTCAAGGTGACTGATATTTGCTGATCTGAGCTGAGTTTTTCGGTAAAAAAAAACACAGCTAATGTTACTGTATTTTTCTCAGATATTATAAACACAAATAATATTTTGTTATGGAATTATTAGATTTATTTTTAATCTGTTTATTTCGGTGTATTAACATTTATTTTATTGTTCATATTTGTTACAAATAGAGATTAAAAATAATATTCTGAAGGCACAACTAATTCTATTATCACATGTATTGTTTTGTTTTAAATAGTATATAGTGTTAGGTAGATCAATGTACTTTTTATAAGGTAATAAAAGGTATTATTTAAAGTTATTTATCTTATTTTAATTCGAAGTCTTTACAGTTTTAAGATATTCTAGTTATAACTAAAGTCACTATATTGCAGAAAGTTACACAAATCTTTGAAGAAGCCGACAGCCTGAATTGTTAGTGACTTTAATTGTAACTAAATATGAGACTTAACAATTTTTACCAAGTTAAACCTGATATTTAAATATTTTTTTGATATTTGTTAATGTTTCATACAAAATAAATAAGTACACATTTATGTAACAGAAAAAAATAAACAAAGGTGGCAGTCTTTATTATTGTATTATTAACATAAAACTGCTAAATTTTACGATTTACAAAAAATGTTAAATTTACGAATGTCTTAAAACTATAAGACTTTGTATTAAAATAAGTGTGTTTAAAAAGGTTCTATTGTTTTATAAAAAGTTTACATTGATCTACCTGGCATTCTGTATATACAGTATTTAATTTTTTTGAAATATACAGTAGATGAAATCAGTGTGCTAACGTAACATTTTGTTATATGTTATTTTATGTTATGTTATATTTATAAATTTGATTATTTAGAGTAATTTTTGTAAAAACAAGTTAAATTTTCGTTTTTAAACATGTACTTTTGAATATAAAACATTACGAAAACAATAGCCTACATTTTTTGTTGTATATTCTAAATTGTCTTGCTTTTATCAAATGTAATTTATATTTCTTATATTTAGTATTTTTATTATATCGTAATAAATAATTTGAAGTATTCATCAAATAGTCCTTCTAACTAAAAGTGTCTTTTGATATTATCTTATATTTTTACTTCGTAAGCCAACATTCACAATCACAAAAGATATTTCTGTTTCATAAATTCTACTGTATATATATTTAATTAAATTAAATATATTAATACTAAGAAGCCTGAATTAAATGCAGCTTCCGTTATTATATATAAGCTCTGTTAACCAAAGTTGAATTTTTGCAATTTTGTTTTTAAATATATCATTTTGCTTTTATTTATTAAGCTGCAACACACTATATATTGTACAGTAGTTCCGTAAATCACTTGCTCAGGGCCCTTCTTTATGTACAGATCTGTGCCAATATACATAATATATATAAATAAATAAAATATATGTCAAATTATTAAAAAAATATATGTATATTTATTTTAACCCAATATAACGAGACAAAATAATAAAATATTTTTCTACTATAACCAGATTAAAGGAAATTCCAGAACTAATTGCATTAAAAACAAATTTAAACGTGTTTATTACGCAATAATGTAATCGTAACTTGCATCTATATAGGTTTGTAATATTTAGTGCCATTTTAATTTTGGTAAAGAAGCGGTTAATGTATTCTATGACGCTAGAGTTTTCTCTATATTTTTATTATTTCTATGTGCGTATTTTATTCTAAAAGTATAGTGATGCGTTAATTTTGCCCATTTTATAAATATAAATCGTAAAATTTTAGTGCGTAAATGATATTTACAATATTAAAATGTTATTTTGAAAACTCGGTTTTAACACAGGTTATATTCAAAATGAATTGGTTGTACTTGGCATATATGGTGACGCTCATTGCAGGATAGGTAAAGTAAAGCAACGGGAAGAATTTTTAGTTGTTTTCAATGTAAAAAATTAAAAATAACAGTATCTGCTAGTAGTTATATAACATGGACAAAATATGGCAGCAGTTTATCAACATTTAACATGTTGTAAATGAATTTTCCAAATCAGTTTTAACCATTGTAAATATCTTATTTCCACACAAAATTTTTGTGATTTACATTCATAAAATGTGCAAAATCGATTACATAACCGTAAAGTAAAATTTTGCCATAGTTTCATTATTAATATTAAGATTATGACATTACCAGTTTAATTATCAAAGTGTAGTGACAATAAGCAGTTTTATTTGCCGTGATTTCTTTCTAACAATGCCAAAAGGTAAGTGCTTTTTATTTTATGTATTATATAAGCACTGCGCAAACATTTTTTGTTCTATTTTTAGTATTTGAACATATTTTACATATTAATTTTTCTGTCTAATTTTATAATTATACAAAATAGCTCTTACCGATCGAAAAGTCCCAATGAGTGGGAATTTTACTCGAAATTTTACGTGATTTTAATTAATTCGTACACAGATTTTTCAAGTGATTTCTACCCTCGATAGCACACTTATGTTAAAATATTTTTAAAAAAGTTTTAATCGTTAAGGATTAATAGAACAAAATTAAAAACAAATATTTTTTCTTTGAAATATGTCGTATTGAATTGTTTTATTCATTTTTCAAATATCTATTTTGATAAAAAAATATATTTCATATCAAAAATCATGTAATTTAATTTTTACAATAGGTAAATTGTTTAGGAAATAGGAAATAATTTTTAAATCGTTCCGTAATAATAAAATTGGGATATTTTTTTTAAAATAATCAAGAAAATCTACAATTGCAATTTTTATATATTATAAATGGAAAATTTTAATATTTGTGAGGATTTGCATTTTCTAAAAAATATTTAGACTTATTTCATTAAATATTTTTATTACCCGAATATAAATAAAATTACAAATATTGATTTTATTTTAATATAAATATATAAACCAAAACATCATTCCAATTCATCTTCTTTAGACCTATTCTATTAAATATTTTTATTATTAGTACATATAATCTACAATTTACAGCATTGTGATCATTTTTAAATTTATTTAATAACAGTAAGTATGTATAAATTTATATTTATGTATATATATTACACTCCAATTGTGTAACTTCCTAGTTTGTTATTTCGCAAAATTTTGTCCAATTCATGAAATGGCCGCATGTAAAAAATAAACATTAATATTAGAATAATTTACTTTTTTCTAATTCAATAAAAATGTCATATTTTTTAGTTTCAAATGAAGGAAAGTCATGTTCTTTAATTTTCGTATACCAGTCACAGTTGTAATTATTATCCATATTTAAAGTTTTAATGATTGTATGAGTACAAGTAGAGCATTCTGGTGATTCACAGCGACAATTTACATCTCTAAGTTCTATTTTGCAGTTATATTTATAAATTTCTGTACTACAATATCTAGAAAATATCTGAATTGCAAAAGTTGAATTTGAAAATAAATATCTACAAAATACTTCGCCATTTATATATATTCCTGTGCATTCTGTTAAGCTTAAAATATTAATAGAATAACCTGAACATTTACAAGATGCAAATTCTGTTCTGACATTACGCTAGCATATATGACACCATTTATTAAATAAACAAAAATAAGCTTCGTGTATTTCACACTTTTTCTTCGTATCTATAAAGGTACATCCCTTTGATTTAAAAGAACAAGGAACAAAAACTGGAGCACATTTGTAACATAACAATCCTTTATCAGTACGAATTACAAAATTTTCAAAATTAACTGCATATTCTTCTGCACACTTTACACAAATGCTCAAATTATTTTCATCATCATCATCCTCTTGATTTTGATCCTGATTCATTGTTATATTAAACATCGTTCCAGCAAAATTTCCAATCATATCTAGCAAACTATCAATATGTGTTATACTCCATCCTTTATCTTCATCACCACCCCTTGGAATAACACAACTAGATTTTATAATTCTACATTCGTCTTTCTTTATTTCTAATTTATAATTAAAGTTTCTCGCTTTCATTGGACTGCCCATAAACATAATCGAATGATAAATTTTCTTGCTAGTTGTGCATACTTTCGTATGAATCAAAAACAATAATTCAAAAGCAAGCAGCAGAAATCTTTTTTCGTATGAATGAGCAATATTATGGGTTAGAGTGCATGGACTCTCTAGAACATTATCGGAATGATCTGAACGACAATGCTCCACCAAACGAAATTGTGGACCACTCCAAGAGCAAGTATTTTCCAACGGACAATTAATGGGTTTGTACTTACAAGTGAATTCGTGCGATTGTTTTTCTTCTGGTGAAAATTTCATGTTAGCGTTACAGCCGTTTTCTTTGTACTTACAGGGAAATACAAATAATTTGGCCAGCGCTTCGTAGTGAATTTCATGAACGAGCCCATCTTCAACTTCTTCAATTAGTACTGTACATCTGCCACAAATTGTCTCGTCGTTTTCTGTTATGCAAATCGGGCCACATGATAAAAAATTTTGACATTGATCGCATATTAATGTTGATAATATTTCGTTTGGAACTTCCATAATGTTACAGGTTAAAAATTCACCGTATGCACACTTGTTGAATGCGAGCCAAGTGCGTTCAAATCATGTACAGACCAACATCTAACAGGTTTACAAAACACTACTAGCGGTTTTCAAAAAAATTTTCAAGTTCGACAACAATGAAAAATTATCAAGTTATATCTATAAATTTTATTAGTATTTAGTACTGTAGTACGATCTGGGTACATAGTATGTAATAATAGAAAATAATTTGTATTTTTCATACTTTATTAATAAATTCTTACAATTCAAAGACAGGTATTAAATAAAGAAGTATCAATAATTAATATTATTGAAAAACATTAAAAAATCTACGTTTAACATAATTATCATCTATTGTTACTGTAATAAAACTACAAACAAACAAATGTTAATAACAGTAATTAATTAAAAATAACATACATATTTTACATTAGCTACATGAAATACAATGAATAAAAAACGATAATTAATTATTTTTACTATAAAAGTAAATACATTTTGTTGAAAAAAAAAAGAATTATTATTTACTTAAGTTTCCGATTATTATATATCTTAATATCAATATCATACTTTTTCTTTTTTGATTGTGGTAAATCTTTTTCGTTTATTTTCACGTACCAATCGAAATCTGAATCAAAATTCAAATTACATTTCCTTTTAATTTTACATTTACAAATTGCCGATGTTAAACATTTACAATCGACACTTTTCAGTATTAATATACAATTGTATTTATATAAATCAGTGATCGGATAAATAGAAAGTACTTGTATTAAAAGCGTCGAATTAATATAAAAATAGCGATAGATTACCGATCCGTATGAATAATAATCAGTTTGTATGTCGCTATTTAAAATAACATATTTTGAAAAAGCATAATGTTTTTCTAAGTAATGATCTAGTATTGTGTCTGTACGTTCAAAACACAAGTGGCATCGTGTATTATATTCGCAAAAATAATTCTCGTGACTCTTACATCTTTCCTTAGTGTCTCGGAACGTACAGCCCTTAGAAATAAAAGCACAAGAATTTAAAACTGGAGAACACTTATTGCATAACCAGCCCTTGTTATTGCGAAATATATAATTTTTAAAATTAATAACGTATTCTTCAGCGCATTTCACACAAATATTTGTTTCATCACCAAAATTATCAGGTTCTTCATTTTGAATTGTGTTCAACGTGATATTGAAGTCTGTACGAGTACTAGATATATCCACCAAGCTTTTAAACTTTGTTATAACCAATCCCTCGTTTTCATCGCTACCCATCGGAATAACAACATTGTTTCTGATTTTATAATTGTCTTTCTTTACTTCTAATATATATTTAAAGTTGTTTGCATATCGCGGACTGCCCATAAACATGATCGAATGATAGATTTTCTTGCTAGTTGTGCAGACTTTAGTATGAATCAAAAACAATAATTCAAAAGCTAAAAGCAAGAATCTTTTCTCGTACGATTGAGTAATATTATGCGTTATAACGCATGGATTCTCAATAAAATTTCCGGAATGATTCGATTGACAATGTTCCAGTAAATGAAGTTGCGAACCATTCCAAGTACAAGTATTTTCCAATGGACAATTAATGTGTCTGTACTTACAAGTGAATTCGTGCGATAGTTTTTCATCTGGTGAAAATTTAATAGTAATATTACAGCCATTCGCTTTGTACTTACAGGGAAATACGAATAATTTCGCTAATGCTTCGTAGTGTATTTCTTGAATCGGTACATCTTCATCGGGTACAAAACATCTACCACATATTGTCTCGTTCGTTTGAGTTATACGAATCGGGCCACATGATAAAAAATGTTGACAATGATCGCATTTTAATGTAGATAAAATTTCGTTAGGAACTTCCATAATTTTACAGGTTATGTATTAAAATTTGTTTGCGCGCAAACCGGCAAATTTAACCGAAAATAAATCAGCAGTCTTAAAACAATTTTTAATTTTCAAACAACGCATGCTCCATCTAGTTTAAAAAATGGCAGTAAATATATTATTTTAAATAATATAAATTCACTTTATACTTACGTTTTTAAAACAAACTAATTTGTAACAATATAAGTAGATAGGTTTTAAATAAATAAGTTTTTGCAAGCCTTTTTTTTGAAAAAAGTATAATATTAAAATGCCAAAGATAATGCAACAAAATGCTTTAAAATAGAACATCAATCTTTTTTTACTACTTTGACTGCAAGGAAAAAGTAGTATAGTGTTTGGTACGGTGTCTGTAACATTTTCAAAAAAAAAAAAAACTTGTATAGAAATCCTTCATATAGCCTCTAGATGACGAATCTGAACTTAGTTTATGTGGGTGTATGGATGTGCGTCGTCAGCTCGCTCGGTCGTCAGACAAAATTTTGTGATCGCAACTCCTCCTAGACGGTTCAACCGATTATAATGAAATTTTCAGGATAAATTTGCCTAGTGCCCAAGATGGTCATGTGGTTTTGGTTTTTTCCAGTGATGCCAACTTTCCGAGAAAAAAATTACTAAAGTTTTTAAAAATTCATTGTGGCTACATTATTTATTCGATTTTGATCAAATTATCAGAAAAGATTTTCCTAATGCTCCTATTAATTAGATAATTTTATTAATATTCAGTGTTGCCAACTTTCCGAGAAAAAAATTACTAAAGTTTTAAAATTTTTATTATGGCCATGTTATTCAACCGATTTTACTCAAATTTTCACAAAATATTCTCCTAGTATTCATATAATTTATGTAATTTTAACAAAATACAGTGTTGCCAACTTTCCGAGAAAAAAATTAGTAAAATTTTTAAAAATTTATTATGACCATTTTATTTAACCGATTTTAATCAAATTTTCATAAAAGTTTTTTTTAGTGCCTAAATAAATTATGCAATTTTAACAAAATACAGTGTTGCCAACTTATCGAGAAAAAAATCACAAAATTTTTTAAAAATTCATTGTGGCTACATTATTTATTCGATTTTGATCAAATTTTCAGAAAAGTTTCTCCTAGTGCCCACATAAATTATATTATTAAAATACAGTGTTGCCAACTTTCCGAGAAATGTCAAAGTAGTCTATATATGGGTTTATCCATATACTTCTAATCTTGTTTTTTTAATAATAATACATACATCGAGGAAAAAACCACTTCTTCAAATTTTGTACACCAGATTTTACAAATTTCATGTATGATTGTAGTCATTCTTCGTTGATTTTACGGATTTTATACAAAATTTTCAGTATTCTTAGGATTTTACAAGATTTTCAAGAATATTTTTAATAGATTTTACTAGAATTTTAATAAATTTGTACGCCAGGTTTTACAAGTGAATTGCCCCTCGATATAAATCTAATACATATACGAAAATCATGTTGCTATTTAAATATATTTTATTAAATAATTTTATTATAATACTTTACCTTACAAAAAATATAATTACAGTAACATGTAAATTAATAATAATAAAAAGAAAAAAAATAAGTAATTCTACATTTTACTTTACAAAAAATATGATTATAATAATACATAAGTGAATATAAAAAAAGTAATAAGTAATTCTACATTTTAGTAGAAAATTATTTTAAGAACAAACACAATTCATAAGAACTTTGTTTAAATATTTGGATTATCAGATAATGTAATTGTAAATTTGTATTTTTTATCCTTGGATTGTGGCAAATCTTTTTCTTTTATTTTAATAAACCAGTCAAAATCGGTATCATAACTGATATTACAAGATTTTGTAATTGTACATTGACAAGTTGAATTAGAACAAGAGCAATCTACACTTTTCAATACTACTGTACACAACTTTTTATATAGATCAGTTACAGAGTATGTAGAAAATATTTGTATTGCCAAAATGGAATTGTTAAACATACAACGATAAATCATTGCTCCAGTAAAATAATCAGTTAGTAAGTTATTTTTTAATATAATGTATTTTACAGCAGCGTGACTATTAGCGTAATGATATAATATCTCATCTATAGATGATAAACATAAATGACACCATCTATTAAATTGACAAAAATAATTTTCGTGTGCTTCACATTTTTCCTTAGTATTTTTAAAGGTACATCCCTTTGATTTGTATAAACAAGCTACTAAAACTGGTGAACATTTACTGCATAACCAGTCTTTATCATTCCGGAATGCGCAACTTTTATAATTGAAAATATATTCTTCACCACATTTAGCACAAATATTCATTTTGTCTTCATCATCTTCATCTTGATCTTGATTCAATGTTATATTGAATATGGTTCCCGCAAAATCTCCAATTATATCAAGCAAGCTATCAATAGACGCTGTAAGTAAACCCGCTTCTACATAACTTCCTTTTGGAACAACGCTACCGTATTTCGGAATTCTAATATCATCTTTCTTTAGCTCTATTATGTAATTAAACTGTTTTGCCTTTCTCGGATCGCCCATAAACATAATCGAATGATAAATTTTCTTGCTAGTTGTGCTTACTTTAGTATGAATCAAAAACAATAATTCAAATGCCAGAAGAAGAAATTTTTTCTCATAGGATTGAGAGATATTATGAGTTATAATGCATGGATTTTCTACAACATTATCGGAATGATCTGAACGGCAATGCTCCACCAAACAAAATTGTGGACCACTCCAAGAGCAAGTATTTTCCAACGGACAATCAATGGGTTTGTACTTACAAGTGAATTCGTGCGATAGTTTTTCTTCTGGTGCAAATTTTATGTTAGCGTAACAGCCATTTTCTATGTACATACAGGGAAATACAAATAATTTAGCCAGTGCTTCGTAGTGAATTTCACAAACAGGCTGCTGCTCATCATTTTCATATTCTTCAGCTGTTACTGCACATCTTCCACAAATTGTCTCGTAGTTTTGTGTTATGGAAATCGGGCCACATGACAAAAAATGTTGACATTGATCGCATTTTAATGTTGATAATATTTCGTTTGGAACTTCCATAATTTCACAGGTTAGAAATTCACCGCATTCACACTTGTTGAATGCCCGCAAATGCGCGTAAACCGGCATCCGAAAAGTTTACAAAACAAAACCAGCGGTCTTCAAACAAAATATTTGACGTTTACAACAAATAATTTTTACAATTATAAAAGAATAAGGAAAATTAAATTGTGCAAATTTTACTCACTTTTTCAATAATCATAAGATTCAACAAATAAGACGTTTTACATCCTGTAATTTACAAAATTTTATTAGGAATATACCAAGTTATGTATTCAAAGTTGTTATTTGCCGCAAGTTTAGAATAATAAATCAACAGTCTTGAAACAAAGGTTGATTCGATATTTACTAAATATTTTAAAATTATTTTTTATATTTATATAAAAATAACGAATATAATAGTATAAATATGACTTGCTTCTACGTACATTTAAAACAAATCTTTTAAACTCTAAATTGACATTTAAGTATAAGTATTGATTTATAAGTATTATTTTTAATAATAAAATTCACTTCACGTAATATGTTAATATTTATTTTTCAACAAAAATTTAAATATCATAATACGAACGTTTTCGAAATAAAGTAATTTGTGACACTTTAAAAACAATCATTAAAGAAAGTTTTGGTAGGACGTATTTTTTATAATAAAATTATAAATCAAAAATCTTGTGTCTAATAAAACATTAAGCAGATGATAATATTTATTGCTATTTAAATTTATTTTATTACCCAATTTTAATACTCCTACAATATTTTACCCTACAAAAAATATAATTTCAGTAATACATAAATGAATATAAATAATAAGTAATTATATATTTTACTTTACAAAAAATATGAAAATATAAAAAAATAATAAGTACTTCTACATTTTAGTAGGAAATTATTTTAATCGGAACTTTGATGTCAGTCGTTTCATCGTTTGTGTTCAGAAAACATGTAACAGCTTTAAAAAATATATTTGTTCAGTTTCATACAGTTCTTTGTAATTATATTAATGTATAGGTATATATATTTGTATTCTTATTTGTTGAGATATGCTAAAGGTTACTTTATTTGTGAATTAATATTTTGTACAACATAAATAGTTTTATTGTTTTGTTTCTTTTTTGTAATTATTTACAGAAAAAAATCTTTAGATGATTTTTTAAATATTCTATCTCGAAAGGAAATTTTTTTTAAATCTTCGAATTATATTAGACAAAAATCTAATACAAATTATTTTTAATATAATGATTTAATGTAATTATATATATTTTTTTTAAATATAAATGTTTCAGTTTAAAGTTCTGTATAAATATTTATTTATAATCGACATTTTGACGAACTCAGCGTCCGTCTTCATCAGGAAAACTGATTTTTTACTATGTTATATTTTTTCTAGTTTGTATATACATATTTGTTTATTTATTTGTCCTTCAGTTTCGATTTAAACTTTATCTGAAATATCAATTTTATTTTAGTCAGAAGCTATAGAAAATATTGTCTAATTAAAAAGAAAAATTATTTAAAATTTAGTTATCAATTTTGAATAAATGCAATATATTTCTTTCTGTGTTATATGCTTCTAATTTACTTAATAATTATTTTAGTTTAATTTTTTTACATAATTAAAAACAAATCCAATATAAGTATAAAATAACTAACGCTGTAAATTGAGGCAATAAGGCTCAACTCGTCGAGTTGTATAATTTTCAAATTACTCAATTTTTTAGTGATACCGTGATACTAAAAATAATACAGTAAAATCTTCTATAGAAAGCCATAATGTAAGACCATACGAATACCACACAAACGCAAATAAGCATTTTGTGATAGAAATAACCGCGCGTATAGAAACAGTGCTTGCTCAGTTTACTGTTAGCTTTCAAAGTATTTATTTCAATCAATTTTAATATGGAATAAAGTATGCTTAATGCACTACTGTATTTCGGACTGTCTTATAATCTAGTTATCTGTTCCATCTAAAACCAACTCTTTGTCTCTTTTTAAAATCTGGTGTTAGTTCTGGAGGTAATTTGGTATGATCTTTTTTTTTACAATTTTAATCTCTTAATCTCTTAAAAATGTATATCTATTAATTTAATTTTTATTGTTTTTTTTTTTTGGTTTTCTTGTGTGCAGTTCTTTTTTCTTTATTTTACGACGCGTTTCGATCTTGCGATCATTATCATTGATAATGATAATGATAATGATCGCAAGATCGAAACGCGTCGTAAAATAAAAAAAAAACTGCACACAAGAAAACCAAAAAAAAAAAACAACAATATGAATATGCAAGTTCAGGAAAATAAAAACAAAATAAATTAATTTTTAATTTTATTTACTTTTTTTTTTATTAAATATCAATGTTTAATCTGATATGTTATCTCGTTTGTATTATTATAATTTTAAATTTTTCAATAATAATACTAATAATTTCTGGGAAAATTTGCATTTTTTTAAATATTTTCAAATTTATCATTAGATAAAACTAGATCGTATGTATATATATATTCAAAGATTATTCATTATTTGTAAGTTATATCATTTTTTAACTAAATATAAATTCAGTTTACTGACATATATCTGATATAAAATGGACAACAAAAATAAATCGCAGACAGCTTCCAGTTCTGTAAGTAACTTTTCTTTACAATACACTGTCGATTACGTATAGGAAAATTTGTTATATAGTCTTTAGGAAATATATGTTTTTTTTTAATTTGAATTTATTTGAATATTTATGAATTGTGCCAGTATGAAAAAAATTTATTTCGTGTTTACACTATATTGAAAAACGTATAATGTGAAAACAGAGTTAGACTAATGCTAATGCAATACTGTATAATGTAATTCAGCTTGACTCGTAAGTGATATTCATTTTTTTTTTCTATCAAAAGAAGAATTCAATAATATATATATATATATATATATATATATATATATATATATATATATATATTAATGTCAAAAGATAAACTTTTGTTCTTTGGTCCTGAACCTGCGTTATGATTAATTATAATGTTATTAAATTCCCTATCAGGTTCGTTATTGTTTTTAACAATGACGCGTTTCGACTTTGCAGTCATCTTCAGATTATTCTGATCTTGGTCCGTGTTGGTCCAGGTTCACTTGAACCATAACACGGACCAAGATCAGAATAATCTGAAGATGACTGCAAAGTCGAAACGCGTCATTGTTAAAAACAATAACGAACCTGATAGGGAATTTAATAACATTATAATTAATATATATATATATATATATATATATATATATATATATATATAAGATTGATAATGTACAAATCCTTATCATATTTGCAAAAAATGTATTATAACAGCGAATTTTTTTTTGACTGAAATTCGATGCTTAAGTTTCATTTTTAAAGTTAGCTAGTTTTTTTAGGTTTATAGTTATTCTAATATATTTATAATTTAGTTTTCGAAAAGTCACTTTTAAGCAAAATTGCGTAAATTTTATATATGCATAAAAATAAGAAAAACTTTAGGGTTCAAGTTTTGTTATATTTTAAATCTTGCAATTTTGTAAAATGTTAAACCAAAGAGTATGATTAGGAGAAAACAATTAATTTTGTAAATTTTTGAAATTTTTAGGTTAAAAACTATGGAAGCAATAATACCAATATTGACATCTCTAATAACCGAGCTAAAAATGTTGGTTATTCGGTAACCGACAATTCCACTGACAATTCTAAAAATATAAAAACCGATATGAAGGCCGAAAAAATAGTCAGTATTCAAGGTGGCGACAATTCTGGACAACAAAACTTTAATTTTTAATATAAAAACAAATAATGTTATTATAGTAAAGAATATCTGACACCATCCGATGTTCCATTTGGGACACACCTAAATAGTATAAAAATTACACTAAAAGTAAATTTAAAAAAAATACATTTATAGCCTTGTACTGCCAATATATTTTGACACTATTGTAAAATGTAATTTATACTTAAAATTACTGTCATTTTATCAAACAGGAACATTTTTACAAAAAATTGGTGTTTTTTTTAATACCAAATTCAACAGATTTTTTTTTATTGTAGATATATTATATATATATAAATATTCAATGTAGTAAATATTTAGAAATAAATAAATCATTTTACTTTGTATTTGTGGTATTATGCTAGTTATAAACATATAATCACATCATAATCTTTTAGAAATTCTCACCTCATAAAATCAAAAATATTTATATACCTATATCTGTTCTATAACTTTATATAACTTTATCTATAATTATATAGGCTGTTTTATTTAAATGTAAAAGTTAAATTCTTTGTTAAACTATAATAACTCCACATTTTTTTCATGTCTTTTGTTATGAATTAATGATTGAATGATACACATTAGTTTTTAATATATCACTGACCCATCAAGATCAAATCTATCATTTGATTGTGGTCAAAATTCGAACAAACTTTATGTTTATTTTGATTCTAGTCATATTGAAGTAGGCGTAACATACGAAAATTTATTTGAATTATATTGAAACATACTTATCTATAACATTAAAGTTATTTCAGTATTTTTGTTATTATTTCACTTAATAAGTATTTTTTTTGTCGATAAAAAAATTTAAAAGGTCAATGTCTTAAAGAAAGTCACCTGATTATAAAATATTGAAATAATTTTGAACTATTGATTAAAAAGACAGAGGAAGGAACATATGAATTAAAACAATGCGACCAAAAATTTAGTGCTTTCAAATTGCAGACTTCGTTGACGTCATCAATATTCTAGTAAACAGTAAAACATAAAAACACGAAAACATAATACAAGTGTCACTAACTATACTATCTAACAGTTCAACACAACAGCAGAACTCTAAATAAACTCCAAGCAATTTAATAGAAAGATTTTTTTATTCTATGACCCCCCGAGCAGATACGAGTCACTCTGGATTCTCCGGACACTGCAAAATACCGGGAAAGCTCTAAATTTAATTTGAATCAGGACGTATGTATTTGGTGCTTCAAATTGCAGACTTCCATCGTACTACTTGCAATGCTAAACATAGGATTTACTCCTTCCATGGTGTTGAACCTTATATAATTATGTACTATACATCTTTCAACATTTTTCATAATGTTATACCTTTATATACTCCCCTCTATACCTAGTCTAAGAATCAAATTACTATACAGTTATAACAAACCACTCTTTAATGAAAATAATAAAACTGACAAAATATTAAAAGCTGTCAAACCTACCATCTCAAGTTTTTTTTATTTGTTTCTATAACCTTAGTTAATTCTAAAAAATTTGTTTATATTTTATTGATATCGATAACAAATATTATTATCAATATATTTCGATAATATTTCCTTATACTAAAAATAAAAACTATTATATATTTTAATTAAACGTCTGATTTGTTATCTTTTCTTGGAAAATATGAATATTATTTTTCTCACATAAACATCGAATTTCAGTCAAAGAAAAAAATTCGCTATTATGATTCTTAAATAAACATGCATTTTTTTGCAAATATGAGATAAGGATTAGAATGGAATAGATATGATACATTATCAATCATTTATAAAAAAAAATGAATATATAGAGATTAATTGTTATTCGGCACTTATACAGTAAATATTTCAATTGAATAAAATTAATTTTAGGTTGAATTTATCACATATAAGTGCGTTAAAACAATGGGAGATGTAAGTTTGTTTTATTGAAAATTTTCTATTATTGCATCATCCACTGAAATTAAAATTATATGTAAATATTTTTTTAGATAAAAAAGAAACATTTTAAAGTCTGCGGAAAAAATGGAAGAAAAGCATTAATATCGGTTAGTGAATCTGAGAATATTTATGACCATATCAAAGAAACAGGTATACTAATAAATTAATTTATGTTTTATTTTGAAATAAAATAATGTTTCAAATGGTTCATCATCTTATATAATCTTAAAGATGAGACTTCAAATTTTTTCCGACGCAAAATTTCATTTAATTTTGTTCAAAACGACCAAGTTATACCGATTTGAAGAATCGGTAATTTTTCTGATTTTTCCAGAGGCGCATTTTTCTTTTTTTGACGAATGTATTTTTAAATATATTTATAGAATTTTTTTCCCTAAATTTAATTAACAATTTTGTATAGATTTACATAAAATTTTTTTTTTTTAATAAAAATTTATTAAATTAAAAAATTGTATTTTAATTGGCAATATTGTATTGTAGGATCGCAAAAACTAGATCTAGATAAAAATGGCTCTTCGTTAGTTGATGCTGCAGATGGTACAGAAATTGATAGTGATGTCATTTTCTACTATGCAGATAAAGACAAATTTTTGATGTTATTGCAAAATAATGAAACATTTGGGGAACCAATCAACCAAGCAAGTAAATCATTTCAAATTAATAGTTTTTTAATACAAAATTTTTTTTTAAAAAAAGACATATAATGTAGGTGAATCTTTATCTTCAACTTCGCAACAAAACACCGAACAACCATCAGTTGAGCAAACTTCACCTTCTGTAAGTTACGTTATAATTTACTTTATATAAGAAATATAGAAACATTTAACTCTAAACTAAACGTGTTTATCTTATAAATGTTTGCGTTCTATATCTATATTCAATTGGTTTTACAAAAATCTTTAATATTTATTCTAAAAAAATATTTTTGTTTACAATATTGAATGCATAATATAAAATGTTTTCCAGATTGTTAAAATTTATATTGAAAAAATAGTTCAAATATTTTTAATTTATATATATAGTTTTTTGAAAAAATGAAATTATGAAATTTGATATTTTTAGGTTAATATTTCTGACAACAAAGCTAGAAATGTTGCCCATACAATAAATGATTATTCTACAAATGAAGTTACTAAGATCAATGCCAAAAATGTAGTAGATATTAAAGAAAGTAAAGAAATCAATATTACTATGAAATAATAAATAGCAATGAAACATGCGCAAACAGCTAATTTTAAACAAAAATCCATTTTACAATTACACTAACTTTATATTTATTGAGAGTAAACATTTGAAATGCGTAAATATTTCATTATTTATTGGCGGATTAAGTAAGATGGGAACTGACTTAACTGCAGTCACGGCCCCTTAATATTTTAGAGCCCGCTGGATTTAGAATTTACTAATCAAAATATAGCTTATGAAAAAAATAATATAGAATAAATAAGTAAACCTATTTATAAACAAATATTGTTATTTAAATTCTAGTTTGATCTTACGTTGAAACTATTTTAAGGCGAAATATTTAAAGAATATATAAAATTAATGTTATAACAAATTTTATTTATTTGAAATATATTACAGAATTTTTATAAAAAAAAAATAAGGATTTTGCGCGCCACGCGATTTACTTTCTGTGTTTACATAAATATAATGTGTATAAAAAATAAGTACGTTATAATATATGCAACCATATATATATATATATATATGTACATTCAAGGTTGCATAATTTATTTAAAGGTTAATGACTAATGTGATCCTTTTTGCTAGTAAACAAAAATCATGTTTTTAAACAGTTGCCCCATGCAAGCTTAGTTCGCCACCGGTTTATCATATTCAATTATTGTAATAAATTGTAAGTTTATTAATTTTATTAATGATTAGATAAAGTTTGTCTAGTATCAATTGTTTCTTAATAACTTTTAAGTTAGTTATGTATCTATTTAGAATACGTTGATAATGTAATATTATAAGAAAAAGTAAATGTCTTTAAATAATGTTCTGATTTAATTTTGTAATCTATTTACATACATACATCCATACATACACACTCACGCCATGTACTCAAAAGAGTGTGGCAGAAACACTATTCCGAAATTAATTTCCTACAAACATTCTTATCCAGACAAGCAACTCTAGCTTTATTCATATTCATGATACCTCTCATACTACATAATTATATTGTGAAAAAAATTGCAATTTTACATAAAAACCATAGTAAAAAATTACATATTACTTCAGCAAAACGATGCTTTACATACATTTTTTGTAAAAATATTATAATTTTATAATTGTACATTTACAACAACTACTGCAATCATGGTAACTAAAAACAAAACTGTCTTGACATATAAATATACCACCTATTTACAGAATTGTACCTATTATAGGTACCTATATCATAAAAATATGAAAAATTATCAAAAAATTATATAGCCGTATCAAAAAATGTTCCAAATAAAAGTTGTTAGTTATAACTTGTTTAGCAACTTTTCTTAAATCAATTTTTTCGAAATATATCTCTGTTGCGAAATATTTGTAAAACACATCAAAGTGACGTCAGTAAATTACCACCTCCAGTTGGCAGATCTTTACCAAAAGTTGTTCAAATTGAGATATTTACGTTATATATTATTTTATGAAATTTTATAACAATCCGTTCAGTCGCTACACGTGTCCACAGACAGACATTACATTAAAAACAGTTGATTCGCGTTATTAATTTGTACTTATCTGTTACAATTTCGATATATCAAATTTTTTATAACTACAAAACCTCCTTTATAATATGTGATATGACGGTCGGTAAAACATGTGTCTGATCTTTCATAACGCTTCACCCTTAAAAGGAATGAAATATAGTTACCACAAATATCAATAAAAACAAAAAAAAATGCAAAAAATACTATAAGATATAATAATTTCAAGATGGCAGCACCAATTTATTTATTTCTAAAACTACGAGCGATATAAAATCGAAAATAACTATAAAATATATATTTTTTGCAAACGTGATAAGATATGATATAGTATCAATCATAATACCTAACTGTTTTGTTGTGCAATAAAATATTTTGGTAGCTAGATTCAAAATGAGTGATGTAAGTTTATTTTATACAAATAATTATACCATTGTCTATTTACAGAAAAAAATTGATTTATACAAATAATTTTTAGCTAAAAAAGAAAGTATTTAAAATATGGTCCTTAAATGGCGGCAAAAAATTAATTTCGATTAACGAATCTGATCATCTGTACAACGACATTATAAAACCAGGTTATACTAATTACTTTTTTATAGTAATTAAGTTAGATTTAATTAAAATATTTGTTTGATATTATTTATAGGGTCACAGAAATTAGGAGTGCAGGTTGTAAATTGAGGAAGGAACATGTGAATCAAAACAATGTGACCAAAAATTTAGTGCTTTAAAATTGCGGTCTTCGTTGACGTCATCAATATTCTAGTAAACAGTAAAACATAAAAAACACGAAAACATAATACAACTGTCACTAACTATACTAACTAACAGTTCAACACAACAGCAGAACTCTAAATAAACTCCAAGCTATTTAATAGAAAGATTTTTTCAATCAATGACCCCCGAGCAGATACGAGTCACTCTGGATTCTCCGGACACTGCAAAATACCGGGAAAGCTCTAAATTTAATTTGAATCAAGACGTATGTATTTGGTGCTTTAAATTGCCGACTTCCATCGAACTACTTGCAATGCTAAACATAGGATTTACTCCTTCCATGGTTTTGAACCTTATATATGTACTATACATCTTTCAACATTTTTCATAATGTTATACCTTTATATACTTCCCTCTATACCTAGTCTAAGAATCAAATTACTATACAGTTATAACAAACCACTCTTTAATTAAAATAATAAAACTGACAAAATATTAAAAGCTGTCAAACCTACCATCTCAAGTTTTTTTTTATTTGTTTCTATAACTTTGGTTAATTATAAAAAAATTGTTTATATTTTATTGATATCGATAACAAATATTATTATCAATATATTTCGATAATATTTCCTTATTCTAAAAATAAAAACTATATATTTTAATTAAACGTCTGATTTGTTATCTTTTCTTGGAAAATATGAATATTATTTTTCTCACATAAAAATCGAATTTCAGTCGAAGAAAAAATTCGCTATTATGATTCTTAAATAAACATGAATTTTATTGCAAATACGAGATAAGGATTAAAATGGAATAGATATGATACATTATCAATCATTTATAAAAAAAAATATATATATAGAGATTAATTGTTATTCGGCACTTATACAGTAAATATTTCAATTGAATAAAATTAATTTTAAGTTGAATTTATCACATATAAGTGCGTTAAAACAATGGGAGATGTAAGTTTGTTTTATTGAAAATTTTCTATTATTGCATCATCCACTGAAATTAAAATTATATATAAATATTTTTTAGATAAAAAAGAAACATTTTAAAGTCTGCGGAAAAAATGGAAGAAAAACATCAATATCGGTTAGTGAATCTGACAATATCTATGACTATATCAAAGAAACAGGTATACACCAATACCTCACTTTGCGTCGTGGTTACGTTCCAAAAAAACACGACGCAAATTGAAACGACGCAAAGTGAATTATGATTTTCTATAGCAAACCATGTAAAGATCGAAGATAGGTTCCAAGGTTACAAAAATACTACTTTTTAAAAAGAAAATTGAACAAAGTAAACATTTAAAAAACAAAAATAATATAAAATTTTATTACATACATACAAAAAACAAAAAAAAAAACAAATTCAATTAAAACAAAATAAAATATTCAATTAATTTATAAAAACAAAATAAAAATTAATCACTGTCTGATAAGCCCATAGTGGCTGTTGTCGTAAGTCGTCAAAAAATTAAAAAAAAATTAAAGACTTGAACCCAAAACAACGCAACTTCGAAAATCTAACGACGCACAGTGAAAATTAGTACTAATTCAGCAGCGACGCAACTTCGAAAAAACGCAAAACGAAACGACGCAAAGCGAGGTATAGGTGTACTAATAAATTAATTTATGTTTTATTTTGAAATGAAATAATGTTTCAAATGGTTCATCATCTTACATAATCTTAAAGATGAGACTTCAAATTTTTTCCGACGCAAAATTTCATTTAATTTTGTTCAAAATCGACTAAATTATACCGATTTGAAGAATCGGTAATTTTTCTGATTTTTTAAATATATTTATAGAATTTTTTCTCCTAAATTTAATTATCAATTTTGTATAGATTTACATAAAAAAATTTTTTTTGAATTAAAATTTATTAAATTAAAAAATAGTATTTTAGTTGGCAATATTGTATTGTAGGATCGGAAAAACTAGGTATAAATGGCGAAAATGTCTGTACGATAGTTGATGCTGCAGATGGTACAGAAATTGATAGTGATGTCATTTTCTATTATGCAGATAAAGACAAATTTTTGTTGTTATTGCAAAATAATGAAACATTTGGGGAACTAATCAACCAAGCAAGTAAATCATTTCAAATTAATAGTTTTTTTAATACAAACATTTTTCTTTAAAAAAGACATATAATGTAGGTGAATCTTTATCTTCAACTTCGCAACAAAACACCGAACAATCATCAGTTGAGCAAACTTCACCTTCTGTAAGTTACGTTATAATTTACTTTATATATAAAACATTTGATAGTTCAATTGTTTCACAATTATCAACCATATTCCATAAGAAATATAGAAAACATTTAACTGTAAACTAAACGTGTTTATCTTATAAATGTTTGCGTTCTATATCTATGTTCAATAATTGGTCTATTTTACAAAAATCTTTAATATTTATTCTAAAAAAATATTTTTGTTTACAATATTGAATGCATAATATTAACAGTTTTTCAGATTGTTAAAACTTATATTGATCAAATAGTTCAAATATTTTTAATTTATATATATAGTTTTTTGAAGCAATAAAATTATGAAATTTGATATTTTTAGATTAATATTTCTGACAACAAAGGTAGAAATGTTGGCCATACAATACATGATTATTCTACAAATGAAGTTACCAATATCAATGCCAAAACTGTAGTTGATGTTAAAGAAAGTATTATTCAAGATATGACTGTAAATATGGAATAATTAATAGCAATGAAACATGCGCAAACAGCTGATTTTGGACAAAAATCCATTTTACAATTACACTAACTTTATAACTTTATATTGAGAGTAAACATTTGAAATGCGTAAATATTTCATTATTTATTGGTGGATTAATGAGGATGGGAACTAACTTAACTGCAGTCACGGTCTCTTAATATTTTAGAGCCCTCTGGATTTACAATTTACTAATCAAAATATAGTTTATGGAAAAAAATAATGTATTTTTTTAATAATAATTAATAATATAGAATAAAGAAGTAAACCTATTTAGTAAAAATATTGTTATTTAAATTCTAGTTTGATCTTACATTAAAACTATTTTAAGGCGAAATATTTAAAGATTATATATAAAAAATGTTATAATAAATTTTATTTATTTAAAATATATTACAGGATTTTTTATAAAAAAATTTCTGTGTTTACATAAATAATGTGTATAAAATAAGTACGCTGTAATATATGCAGCTATATACACATAAGAGTGTCGTAGGTTGCATAATTTATTGAAAGGTTAATGGTCAAAATGTGATCATTTTTGCTGGTAAATAGAAATCATCTTGATGCACGTGAATTTAATTTTTATTAAACAGTTGCTCCATGCAAGCTTAGATCGCTACCGGTTTATCATATTTAATTATTGTAATAAATTGTAAATTTATTAATTTTATTAATGATTAGATAAAGTTTGTCCAATATCAATTATTTCTTAATGACTTTTAAGTTAGTTATGTATCTATTTAGAGTAAGTTGATAATGTAATATTATAAAAAAAAGTAAATGTCTTAAAATAATGGTCTGGTTTAATTTTATTACTTACATACACACTCACGCCATGTACCCAATAGAGTGTGGCAGAAACTCTTTCCACTATCCCGAAATTAATTTTCTACAAACATTCTTATCCAGACAAGTAACTCAATATTGTAAAAAAGTTGCAATTTTACATAAAAACCATAGTAAAAAATTACATATTATTTCAGCAAAACGATGGTTAACATAATTTTTTGTAAAAATATTATAATTTTGTAATTTTACATTTTACAACTACTGTAGTCAGCGTAATTAAAAACAAAACTCTCTTGACATATAAAATATACCACCTATTTACAGAATTATAAGTATATCATACAAATGTGAAAAATTATAAAAAAATTATTTAGCCGTATCGAAAAAAAAATGTTCCAAATAAAAGTTCTTAGATTTAGCAACTTTTGTTAAATCAGTTTTTTTGAAATATATTTTTGTTGCGAAATATTCGTAATACACATAGAAATGACATCAGTAAATTACCACTTCCCGTTGGCAGATCTTTACCAAAAGTTGCTTAAATTGAGATATTCACTTCCGAAGCTTAAATAGAAAATTTTATAACAATCCGTTCAACCGCTACAGTTGTCCACAGACAGAGCGACCGACGGACATTATACATTAACAAGATTAAAAGTATATGGGTAAACCCATATATAGACCACTTTGACATTTCTCGGAAAGTTGGCAACACTGTATTTTAATAATATTATAATTTATGTGGGCACTAGGAGAAACTTTTCTAAAAATTTAATCAAAATCGAATAAATAATGAATTTTTAAAAAAATTTGTGATTTTTTTTTCTCGATAAGTTGGCAACACTGTATTTTGTTAAAATTGCATAATATATTTAGGCACTAGGAGAATTTTTTATGAAAATTTGATAAAAATCGGTTAAATAAAGTGATCATAATAAATTTTTAAAAATTTTGGTAATTTTTTTTTTGGAAAGTTGGCAACACTGTATTTTGTTAAAATTACATAAATTATATGATTAATAGGAGAATCTTTTGTGAAAATTTGAGTAAAATCGGTTAAATAACATAGCCATAATATATTTTTAAAAACTTTAGTAATTTTTTTCTCGGAAAGTTGGCATTACTGAAAAAAACCAAAACCACATGACCATCTTGGGCACTAGACAAATTTATCCTGAAAATTTAATTAAAATCGGTTGAACCATCTAGGAGGAGTTGCGGTCACAAAATTTTGACTTACGACCGAGCGAGCTGACGACGCACATCCATACACCCACATAAACTAGCTAGATTCGTCATCTAGAGGCTATAATTATGAAGGATTTCTGTGCACAATTTTTTTTTGAAAATGTTACAGACTCCGTACCGAACGCCATACCATTTTTTCCTTGCAGTCAAAGTGGTAAAAACAGTTGATTCTTATTACTAATTCGTGCTTATCTGTTACAATTTCAATATATCAAATTTGGTATAATTACAAAACCTCCCTTATAATATGTGATATGACGGTCGATAAAATATGTCTCTGATCTTTGATAACGCTTCATTCTTAAAAGGAATGAAATATAGTCACCACAAATATCAATAAAAACAAAAAAAAATTGCAAAAAATACTATAAGATATAATAATTTCAAAATGGCAGCACCAATTTATGTATTTCTAAAACTACGAGCGATATAAAATCGAAAATAACTATAAAATATATATTTTTTGCAAACGTGATAAGATATGATATAGTATCAATCATAAATACCTAACTGTTTAGTTGTTCAATCATATTTATGGTAGCTTGATTCAAAATGGGTGACGTAAGTTTATTTTATACAAATAATTATACCATTGTCTATTTACAGAAAAAAATTGATTTATACAAATAATTTTCAGATAAGAAAGAAAGTATTTAAAATATGGTCCTTAAATGGCGACAAAAAATTTATTTCGATTAACGAATCTGATCAGCTTTACAACGATATTATAAAAACAGGTTATACTAATTACTTTTTTATAGTAATTAAGTTAGTTTTAATTAAAATATTTGTTCAATATTATTTATAGGGTCACAGAAATTAGGAGTGCAGGGTTGTAAATTAGTTGATGCTGTAGATGGTACAGAAATTGATAAAGACGTTATTGCTTCTATAAGCAGTGAAACACCTATAATGCTGTTAGAATATAATGAGCAATGGCAGGCAATAACATCAAGTAATTTACTTTAAAGGCCACTTTAGACGGTAATAATTTGTTAATAATTTATGAATAAATATTTGAGATTGATTTATTTTCACTAAATATTTGGGATGGATTTGTGAGGACATGCATTCATGTCATCTACCACTGTTATTATAAATCTGTTATTTAACTACACTGTAAAAATAAATAAATAGTGAAATTGCAGAAAAATAGTAGTAAAATTTTACTATAAAAAATCTGTAATTTAATTTTGTTTTTTTACCTCAAAATTTTATAAGTTTTACATAATTCATAATAATCACATAAATTAAGTAAAGATAAAATAAATAAATATTTACTAAAAATAAATCAGTTTCAAATATTTATTTATTCATAAATTATTAACAAATTATTACAGTCTAAAGTGGCCGTTAAATTAAGTTTTTTGATAATATTTATTTGAAATATAATTAATTTAGGTGAAACTTCATCAACTGCGCAAGAAAATGTGTCAAAATCTTCAGAATCAGTTTCGAAATTTCAACCTAACGTAAGTTTTGTCATAGAAATTATTATTATACTGATTGTGAGGCTACCGTCTCAGAGTGCACGGTTCCCAGAATTGAAGCATTTTTTAACAAAAACTTAAAATGATTGATATGAGATGAAGACGAGCGTTTCGCTTTCATTGAAACGTCGTTTTATATAAATAATTAACAGAATTTTATCCTAAAACTTTTTTTTTATATTAATACAATGAGTTCTGAAAAATATTTTACTATTAAAATGATTAGTTTATCAATATATATTGCTTGCGACAGATATAATAAAAAATCACTAAATAATGATTATAATATAAATAATAAAAATATAATATAATTAATTAATTAATCTCAAATTATTATTATTTTTTTTTTATAGAAAATGAAAATAAAATTTTATTATAGAGATTAATAATTTTCGTCTTATATGTTTAAAATAATCATTTATAGAAATTAAGGTACAAAAACATGAATGAAGTAAATTTTCTATTTTTTAGGTTTCCATCAGAAATAATGAAGGTAGAAATATTGGCTATAACGTAACAGATAATTCTAAAAATAATAAATAAATCTGTTATTATTATTATTAAAATGAGACAATAATATTAAAAATAAAATTAGTTATATGTACTAAAAAATAAGTTAATCATAATTTAGATTAAAATAAAACGGTTTTAGATTAAAGTTCTGTATTAATATTTATTTATATATCCGTCTTTATCAGGAAAACTGATACAAATGACATTTACAGTAAATAAACAAAACAAAGAAACAAGTTACTAAGTAACAAATAAGTGATTATTAAGTTTCATATCAAGTTTATTATTTATCCGACATTTGCAATATATTTTTATCCACTATTTTAAATATATTGATAACAAGTGACTAATATAAATCATTGTTTTCCTGTTTCCTCATAATAAATAAATATTTTTTTTATAAAAAGGTAAGATATATACCGTAAACAATTTTGGGGTCGATACGATTGAGAAGACTTGGGCCTATATTCTCACCTCACATTTAAAAGTGATTTTTGCCAAAATTACTTTTGACGTTTACTTAAAATTATTTATTAAGCAATTTTAATTAGTTTATTTGAATTTCATAATATTAGATATAGAAAAATATATCAAAAATAGAAATACTACTCATATTTGATTACAGATAGAAGCAAAAATTTATTTGAAGCAAAAAATAAAAGCACTTTTACATAAACAAAAGAGGTGAGAATACAGGCTCAAAGCCTGGTTTTTACAAAAAAAAAAACTTTCATTGTAAACTAATGTAATTGCCAAATTATGAAACAAAAAACAAAAACTATAAAGCTAAATTACGACTTTACCACTCAGTGATACAAAAATAGTTTATCAATATTTAATTTTTTATATTGAAATCTAATTTTTAATAGTGGCTATAATATTAAACTTTCTTTGTTTCACATCAAATATCTAAAAAAATATATTTTTCTAATACGTTTTCTTCACAAAATTGATAAGAAAATTGATAAACATTATCAAACATTAATAAATATACAAATATTATTATAATCTAAATTATTCATTGTTTTATTTCATGAATTAATTTGTGTGAAAATAGGAAACTTGTTTAATGTATTTAAGTTTCGAGAAAGCAAACCTGATTCTCAAATTGACGGACAATCTGTACCTTCAGTAAGTATAGCTTATTAATTATTTATTTTATTTGCAGAATAATTAGCTAATTTTTGTTTTGTTTTTGAATGATTGAACAAGATTATTAATATTATTCTACAGGGTGTAACAGAATAACTATTCCTAATTTTAACTGGAGTATCCTGGGCTCAGAATATGAAGATTTAATGCAAATCATTGAGATAAAATGTGGCTCCTTACTGAGCTACAGGGTGTTTTATATAAAAATTTAAAAACGATTTTTGCCCAGTACTTTAAAACTATTTGACGTATCCTTATCATACTTGGCAGGAAATGTAGGTACCGTACACCAAACTAAATTATGTTAAACAAAAGTTTCTGGCTACTGCCAGTGGCGTACAACAGGGGCAAGTGAGAGGTTGATCCTTCCTAAATTCTACGCCACTGGCGGAAATGTCATTTTAGCACAATTTTTCGATTTTCCAATACTTGCTGTGTAAAAAACATATTCTTCCTTTGTAACGATAAAGTCACTGTTTTTCGAGATATTTAAAGTTAAACATAAGCTGCACCCTTGGGATTTTTTCAAAATTTGCTAAAAAAATCTGAAAAAATTCAGTAAAATAGAGAAAAAAATTAGCTACATAATATCTAAGTAACTTTTTCTCTAACTCACTCTGGTTTGGCTGGAAAAATTATTGAAAATTAATATTTTTTGCATTTTATTTTTTTATTTTCAATAATTTTTACAGCCAAATCAGAATGAGTTAGTGAAAAAAGTTACTTAGTTATTATGTAGCTAATTTTTTTCTTTATTTTACTGAATTTTTTCAGATTTTTTTGAGCAAATTTTGAAAAAATCCCAAGGGTGCAGCTTATGTTTAACTTTAAATATCTCGAAAAACAGTGACTTTATCGTTACAAAGGAAGAGTATGTTTTTTACACAGCAAGTATTGGAGAATCGAAAAATTGTGCTAAAATGACAATTCCGCCAGTGGCGTAGAATTTAGGAAGGATCAACCTCTCACTTGCCCCTGTTGTACGCCACTGGCAGTAGCCAGAAACTTTTATTTAACATAATTTAGTATGGTGTACGGTACCTACATTTCCTGCCAAGTATGATAAGAATACGTCAAATAGTTTTAAAGTACTGGGCAAAAATCGTTTTTAAGTTTTTATATAAAACACCCTGTAGCTCAGTAAGGAGCCACATTTTATCTCAGTGATTTGCATTAAATCTTCATATTCTGAGCCCAGGATACTCCAGTTAAAATTAGGAATAGTTATTCTGTTACACCCTGTATATCTTTAATATCATTCTATTTTTATTGTTATATATCTCGCTTATGCTTTACTAAGGCGAAAGAATCATAGCATTTCTACTATATTTTTTTATTATAATTTTATAAATTATTAGTAAATTTGATTATTTTATTTAAAATTACAAAATTATATTATTTTTATAGAAAATTTATTTTGCTGAAATAATATGTATTTTTTTAATTTTTTTACTATGGTTTTTATATAGAATAGCAACTTTTTTACTTTTTTACGTTCGATTAAGGTTTCAAAATATAAATAAAAAACACTAGTATCACAGTGAGATTTTGTTTTGTGTAGATCTTGACATGTTTTAAAAATATTTCTCATTTATTTTTCGAAATTTGACTCATTTATTTTATTTTAAACAGAGGTGTAGAAAAAATTAATTTAATAAATTTTAAATTTCTAGGTTAATAATTCTGAAAACGTAGATAAGAACATGGACGACGATAGTTGTAACAACATTAAAATTTCTGATAATAAGGGTAGAAATATTGGTCATACAATAATCGATCAGTCTAAAACTGTAGTCAATAATACTAAAGCGAAAACTGTTGTAAATTGTACAGACAATAATATTGAAAATCAGAATTTTACTTTCCAATAACCAATTAATAGATTTATTAAAATAAAATTACTATAGTAAAGTTGTAGCTAGGTAGTTATGAGTATGAAATAAAAATATAATTCGATTTTATAATTTTTTTTATTATTTTTATACCATTTTTTTGCATATCCCAATAATAATATAATATAAACAAAAACAAAAAATAGTATTTATTATCGCTATCAAAATTATAATTGTTAGTAAACAATTTGACATACTTATTAGGTCATTTTTACTTACTTTATGTGATTATTATGAATTACTTATAGATTTTTTATAGTAAAATTTGACTACTATTTTTCTGTAATTTCGCTATTTTTGACAGTATATTTAATAGTCAACTGTTTCAGATTTAACATAAAGTATATTTTATTAAAATTAATTAATTGAAAATATTGATATTTTGTTTAATCTGGTCCAGCTAATTTAATTTTGATGGCGGTAATAGTACACATATTATAATATAAATAGAATCATTAAGTTAAAATTTTAAAATTATAAAAAATTAACAAAATTCAAAATTATAGCTTCGTATTTAAATATAGTGTAAAAAGTGTCATTGTCTTAATGTCATATAAAAATATAAATATACTTTAAACAGAGTAATTGTAGAATATGATATAATCATAAAAATATGAAAAGATTTACACTATTTGATAAAACAAAACTTATTTCTTGATAATATCAATCATAATATCAGTGTTTGCTTTAACAACTGATAATTTCGGTAATAACAAATGACAATCGTATGAATAATCGTAAAAATCTATAAAATCCAAAAGTCTTTCACAATATTTACGATTTAATACTGGATCAAAAATTTTCACCAAACATTTATATTTATACAAGTCTTCAGTTGGTATAGAAGTATACACGTAAAGTTCAAAATTTTCACATTGACTGTATTTGACAAATGCTTGTCCAAATTCTCCATCAATGATTCTCCATTGTTCCATATTTTGTATATAACATTTCCAACTTTCTCCTGACAAAAATGTAATGGAGCTGTGAATCATTTTATTGTGTTTTGTCATTCCGTAATCTGAAGTCTGACAGATGTTACAGTATTTTCGTTGTGGGCAAAAATATTCCAAATGTTTTTTGATTTTCATTGCTGTATTGATATGTTGGCAATTTTCCAATGAATTTGGGCACAAGATAAAGTTTGGACTACATTTTTCACAGCACCAACCTTTTGTGTTATGATAGATGAAATCTTGAACAACTTCACCGCAATTATTTGCACAAACTTGATTTGTATTTGAAATATCCATGATTTTTTTTTGTTAAATTTGTTAAGTTACTTGTAGGTTAAGATTTCGTATACTGATTTTATTATTTGTAAAATTACTTAAATAAAGATAACAGACGAGTTTGTGTCTTATCTTGTTTGGTTTTATTTGAGATATGTTTTTTTCATATTTAAAGTCTCACTTACACGATAACAAATAACTGGTGACTCATTATGTTGATATTAGGAGGATTTTGAGAACAATAAAGAAGAAGAAGATTAATAAGAAATAATAATATAAAATTAAATATACCAGGGGCTCTTGATTGCAACCCAGTCCTCCTGCATTGAAAAAAAAGGTTTTTAAATAAGACAAATAAATGCATAAATTAATTTTATTTCAAATTAGATTACTACAAAAAAAATCACATAATAAAAAATGTAATTCTAGAAAAAAATGTCTATAGATCACCACACAAAATTATACATTACAGGAATGGTGTACGCATTATTTTATTTTATTTTTTTTTTCAAACGGGAATGAACTATATTTCTAGCAAAAAAATTCTTAATCCTAACATTCTATACTGCAGATACACCATACATATTATAGAAAAATACTTGGAACTCTAATGCTAGCTCTAAACGATGTATTTTTCTAGACAAAAAAAAAAGGTATAGTTTTCTGTACAAACAAAATTTTCTGTATTACACAATCCAATATTCGATGCTATATAGAAATTCGTACAGAATATTTGTCTGTATAGCAAAATGTATAAATTAGAACACGTCCTGAATGCGTATCGGTATTAGAAACGTCAAATTCTCATTTAGATTATGTATTTTTATCAAATCATATTTATATGTACAATTTTTTTTAATTTCTTATTTTTTTGAAGCAGTAAATATTTTCAGATTAGCTGTAAATAAATTGTCAAAATGTAAAAATTATTGCACATACGGTTGTACATTTTAATCTTATATCATGTAAAATGTATTAATTTTGTACAATGTACATTTTTCTGTATATACAAAATTGTATAGATTTTTGTATAGAAAAATGTGTCGTGTAAAGCTAGCATAAAATATATAAAAATGATGTCACTACTTAGTTTTTAGTAAAACGGCGTTACTAAATCTTAAAAACTAAACTTATATATTACGGCTCATATTACAAGACTCGGTTCTAAAAAGAATTTGAACTAATACCGGTTTTAAAACAATGTAACTGTTATAAGATCAGAAACTAAACAAATAAAATAAAATGTTTAAAACCGAAACTCGTAATATCAGCCTATAACAATTGATTAATTAATACATTATTTAATCAACGTTATAATTTTAATATTTTAGCATAATTAGGTAAATAATTAATATTTAAGTCTAAATTAGTTATTACTATAATTAAAAATTGCATCTTTTGGCCTGATTTACAATTAAGAAATAAATATATAAATGACTATATAATTACATACAAGATGTTTATTTATTAATAAATTAATAATAGATCACAAGCAACATGGTTATATGCGAACAACTAATTATTAACAAATTATTATCTGTTATTTTAAAGATATTAGTTATATTAATAATATAAGGATTTTAATGTGCTTTTAATAAAGATAGATGGTTTTTTTTATAACAAAAAACTTCGCACATAATTAAAAATATTTCATTTCAAATAAACATCTTGTATAATATTGACTAGGTCACTTGATAATATTAGCCGATAATATTATAAATAATAAATAAATATATTACAAACTTATAGAAAATAGAATTAAATTAAATTAAATTAAATAATAATAAATTTTAAAAAAGTTTCATTATTTATATAAATCAAATAAAAATATGTTTATTTTAATTCGTTTCATTTCAAGTCAAATGTGAATTATTTCATTTCATTATAACTTTTTACTTATCAATGTGCTACTCAACGAAATTTGATCTGTAAAAGTGACTTTTTATAATAAAAATAAATAATAAATAATCTGAAGTGAAAAATATTAATAATTTTTAATACAAATATATAGAGATTTTTTCCCCAAATTGAATAGTAAAAAATGTATGAAAAGGTTTTACTATATTATTTATTTTTATCAAAACATGTATTTCTATTATAAAAACCAAATTTTACAGATCAAAACTATGTTTACTTTGAATTAATAGTGAAAACATTGGCCCGTCCGTATTGTCACCTATTTTGTTTATGAAAAACTACTTTTAATTTTTGCTTTAAAATAAATTTTTACTTCTACTTATCAAATATGAGTATTATTTCTATTTTTGATATATTTTTCTATATCCAATATTGTAAGAATTCAAATTAACGAATTAAAAATGCTTAATCAGTTATTTTAAGTAAACGTTAAAAGTTTCTTTTGACAAAAATCACTTTTAAAAGTGAGGTGAGAATACCTAATAGAATAATACATGGAATTCTATTTATATTGCAACGAAATTTCTTACGAAATCCAAGGTCCATATTCTCACCTCATTTATAAAAGTGATTTTTGTCAAAAGTACTTTTGGCATTTACTTAAACTTATTTATTAAGCACTTTATAATAGTTTATTTAAATTTTATAATACCAAATATAATAAAAATGATCAAAAATAGAAAAACTATTTATATTTGATGAAAAACAGAAGCAAAAAGTTATTTTAATATTAATGATAAAAGCACTTTTTCACGAAAAATTGAGGTGGGAGGTCATTTTAACGAACCATTATTTTTATCGAAAATGTTTATGCATACAAGTGTTTAGAATTGGTCAAATTCTTGTATGCTTGTGTGCTAAAACGGCAAGTCTGAATAAGGCTTAAGTGTGAGATAAATTATAATATTTAATAATAATTAAACATATTTCTATTCGTTTATATTTTAATTTTAACAACGAAAACTTTTATGAGATCATAGTGAACGTGAAAAGAAAACGTATAAATACACTAACTAAAAAATAAAATAAATAAAAAAAACAAAACAAAAATTAATAATGCACGACTCGCTTCGTTTGTAATAAACAACAGATGTCAGCTCAATCGTACAATATGAAGACTAGGATACACTCTCGTCCTTTGGATAAAATAAGAAATTTTACTTTCTTATTTTTCGTATAAAATTAATGATTAAAAATAAATATAGAAAGCGACAATTTCGCTACATTAATACATCAGATCGGTTTAAAATAGGGTACTTGTATTTTTTATATTATATAAAAAAAACAGTCAGTAAATATTTTGGTAAATTAGAATAATTTTTATAATAAATTGTTCACTTGTGACGTACATAATATTTCAAGAAAGAGACAGTAATATATTTTGTAAATATGTATTTTGTTGCATCTAGAATTTAACTGAAAAACACTATAAATTATTAATATTTAAAATTTAAATATTTATGATATAAAATCTCTTTCTCTATAAGTATAGGTATGCAGTAGAAATAAGATCAATACAAAATTTATAAATGAAATTTTCTATATGAGTCACTGCAATTTTAAGTGAAATACAAAAACGTTTCTACGTCACATTTCAGAACATAAAAAAATATGAATTTTTAAATAATTTTTATATGAAATCTCTTTAAATACCATAAAGTTTCGAAATATGCAAAAAAAAAATTATAACCATTGTCAATAGAATGTAGCGAAATGCACGTTCTTTAAAAATAATTGATATTAAAATATATAAAACTTTAATATTATAGAATTAATCATAATTTTTCTGTATCTCTTTTTGACAATAAATATATAATTTTTTTTTGTTATTGATTAATAATAATTATATTATTGTAAATAAAATTTATTTTTATTTTATGGCTAAATTTTCTCGAAAGAAAATTTGTCATTTATCTTTAAGATAAGTAAAAAATATTTGTAATTAGCTAAAAAATCTCTCCTCAGAATAAAGGACAATATTATATTGATTTCTTTTAAAATTATTCCAAGGATAAATTTATTTGGAAATACTGAGCCTACAAAGAAGGCAAATTGTTACAATTTTTAAAATTAAATATTGGTAAACGATTAATTACTGATTATCCGTAAATTTTTGTTGAATTTGTTTTAAAATAAACAATGAAATTATGATTAATTCTATAGAATTTCTATCGGCTAATAATATGTATTATATATTGTGATCCTATATAATGCTAAATTCGTAAATAAATTAAAAAAGTTATTGCAAAAATACACAGAATCTTTTTTAGAAAAAGAGAAATATAAATACTTATTATATATTATTTTAATTAAATATTTAAGTACTAGATTATAAAGCTGCCATATTTTGGGCTAATATATTAAATTAAATACTAAGTACATTGATTAAGTTTTAAATAGCACCATATGAAATAGCTCTAATAAAAATTAATAAATATATCAAAATTTTTATGTACAGTTACATTATCGAAATTTGAATAAATGATATTAGAATTTTAAAATTTTAATCAAGATTATGGGCCCGTTCTATTTACTAATGTTAGATCTACAGCTTTTGTCTTTTTATTAAAAGCAGAATTCCATTTCTGTAAGACTACAGATCTTTTAGATGTGATCAGAATAGACCCATAAGTTTGGTTTTTCATATAAAAGTACTTCAAAACTATATCTGATGGTTGTAACATAATAAAAAATTAAATATATTGACAGTCAAGCAAGTTCTCTTGATAATACAACTGTACCTTAATTATTTAATAATAATATAAAATTTTTGAAATATCTATTATCAAAAAAAAAATTATTTAAAAACTTAAATCTTGGCACAAAGAATTCACGATATAAGGCACTTCTACTTTTTATTAATAAAGCAATATAAATTATTGACTATTTATACACGGGATTATCAAAATTAAAAATAATTTTAAAATTTACTAATTTTGTTTTTAAAACAAATAATATCAAACCATGTTTTATTAAATTTTCTTTTAAAAAATACAATAAAAAAAGCACTTGATAACATACAAAAAATAGTTGCAAATTAGAATTTAATGAATTTGTTAAAAATTCAAAAATTTTTATAACTAATATTTGGTATTAACTGTATGATTATTTTATACAGAATGTTTTAGAATTAAACGTGAAACAATTTAAGAATATATATTAAAAATATTAAATACTTATAGTAAAGAAAAAAAAATACGTCGAAAATAAAACATAGAAAACATTAATTGAATTTTGAATATAGTTTGAGTTCTCATATTTGAAATATAATCGTTTAATTCGAAATACTCTGTATTTAATGTATTTAATAAACAAATAATTTTATTATCTATAAAATTAAATAAGTTACTTAAATTAAATTAGTAAGTATCAAGCATTATTTTAAACACAGAATATTAACTAATGCTTAAATAATAATTAATACGAATTGAGAGTACAAAATTACTATTAAATATAAGTAAGATAATAATTATGATAAATGGGACATTCACAATTACAGCGACATATTGTATTTTGAATTATGATATATTATGGTCCCGATTTCGGAATATGCCAAAAATTTATTCATATTTTTTAGCAATAAATTATGTATTTAAAATTATGTATTATGTATTCTTATATAATTTTTAAACGCCCCCACAGTGTGTTTAATTTGGTAATTTCATATTTTATCGAAACAAATATCAATATAAGAATCAAAGTTGCTCTACTATTTTGTTTACAAGTTATTAAACTGTCCGGTATTCGTGAAAAGTAGGAAAATGTTTTTTTAATACATTTGTCAAATATTAAACATTGTTTTTAATTTTTAATTTTAAGTTTTTAATTTTTAATTGTTAAAATTTTATAAAATTGAGAAAAAAAAAATTGCGTCTATAGTCTGTTTTTTTAACTAGGAGAAGTAATTTATTTTATTTTTTTCGCCAAAATATATACTTCTGATTTGTTAACATACTGACAACAAGCTGTCAGTATTTCCAATATGTTATTCGGCCTGATTCTCTAACGAAGTTGCTAAATTTTAGCAACGTTGCTAATAACATTAGCCAATAATATTAGCTGTCACTAAATAAAAAATTAAAATGAGAACTGTTATATTTGTTTCTATTGGTTATAGTTCTTAGAACTATAAAACTTAGCAACTTCGTTAGAGAATCAGGCTGATTATCTGGTTTCATATTGTCAAGTTTGATTTAGTTTCGTGGGCTTTAAATTCTTTTTGTGATATTTTGGAAGTAAATAAACTGTGGAGATCACAGACGTTGCAAATTAAACTTGCTGTAAAATTTTTTTAGTAACTTTTTTGGTGTTTTCTTATAGTGTAAAACTTACTTTTACGTTTACTCCTCCTAATTAAAAAACAAACTATAAAGCGTGTAATACCTTTGACAAAATGTAATGACTATTAAGCTACATTCATACTGCAATTTTAGCATCTCTACTCTATTGCTACTGCTAAAACTACAGCTTGATTATTAAATTTTGTCGTGTGTCGAAGGTATAATAAAGTAACCTTGATCATAATCTAAGAAAATTGGTAAAATATAAGTTTTTTAGTGAAGTGCAAAAATGAAATTTAAACAATAATAGGAATACCAGTACCATACTCATTACTTCTATCAGCAGTATCACATCCGTCGCGTGTAGATGAAGCCGAAAAATCCATTGGTTGTTCATCGATCAGATTCAAATTTCCCGTGCGTGGTAAATTCAAACAAAACCTGCCGGCCATTAGCGTCATGGCAGGGGAAACAGTTGTCGGTCGTTCTAACGTACAGATTAATGCACGTTCGGGATTTGGCGAGATGACTGTCGAACGAAACGCTCGATCGGCTGGTCGTACGATAACGGGTGTTGGTGCTGATAATGGTACAATTGATTTGATTAGATGTTGTTGTTGTTGAGGATTAGATTGGAGCAGATGAGGTAATTGTTGCTGATGATTGGGCAGAGTTAGGTGATGGTTTGATGAGGTAGGAGATAAATGAAGGGGGTTGGACTGAGTGATTGTTTGGCTGGAATGAATTTGGCTATTTTGAGTGTCGATTTGTTGATGGGTCTGACGTTGACCACGCATGCAAGATGATTCTTCATGTTTGTAGAGATAGGATTTTAATGCAAATGCTTTTCCTGGAACAAATAAAGTTTCTATAAGTTTTTACAGAATTACCAATTGATATATAAGGTTTTCATCTGGTTAAAATCATATTTGGGAGATATACGTAATAAAAGTTGTAACTGAATTAGTGAATTAAGCCAAATCGCAGAATATACAATCACGCCATGTACCTATAAGAATGTGGAACTAACTCTTTTCATTCAAGCAGAAATTAATTTCCTTCAAACATTCTTATTCAGACAAGTAACGTTCGTTTCATCTGCATTCGTGATACCTTTCATACATTCTTTTATACTCTTATCACTTGAAAACATTCGCTCATCGTTCATCAAACATTTGTCCAAGATGACCATCTTAATTGACATATATTATCAACATTTCTAATCTTCTTTTACACTTCTGCAGTCAAATTTAACACTCACTATTATACAACAACATAGACTCTCAAACGGGATGGGAGATTCTCTTTGGATACATTTACATTGTGTGCCCGAAACATCCAAAATCCTTGCAACTTGTATTCATCAAAGCGGCCATTATTAGAATTTATACTTGATTAGAATTAGAAATTTTATACTTTCAAGTTTCTCTTTAAAGAAAAAGCATAAACTTACCACATCGTGCACAAACATGTGGCTTGGTATCCGAATGCGTTTGAACATGTGCCCGCAAATTGGATTTATCGGCGAATGCTTTTTGACATACGGAGCATCTGAATGGCTTTTCCCCGGTGTGGGTGCGTATATGACCTTGAAGCAGCCATGGTCGTGAAAAACATTTACCACAATATGGACACCGACAACCCTGGACATGAGTACGGACATGCATTGAGTATGCTGGCATTGATACATACACCTAGAAAGAAAATAGATCGTTAGAAATTTCTGTTGGCATCAATGCTAACAAACATTAACTATGGGTTCCTAATTCTACGCCAAACTATTCTTTACCTTATCACAATGTGGACATCTTCGTGCTTTCTTATCAGCCAATGATCTATGTGTTTGTCGATGCCTTGCTAAATTACTGGACGTACTGTATCGTTTTCCACAATCTGGACATTCATGCGGATTCTCCAGTTCTCCAGGTGATGCTACCCCTGGAGACAATTTACCTCCAGAACCATTTGTCGTTTTTTGTTCATCAACAACATTCTGTTGTTGACCATTTCGACTTGTCCTGTCTCTGTCACGATCAAACAATTTATGCGCGTACGATGTCGTGTTCAATTCGACAATATTCTCATCGTCTTGATTGACAATTGTCGTTGGATTATTTGCTGATGGTGGATTTGAAAGTGTAGTTGTCGATAAGTGACGATGATGGTATAGTTGGCCGGCGGCAGCTGCTAGACTAACTTCGGCCAATTTGGTTAGATTATATAAATCATCGGGGCATTCATTCGATGATGTATTTTCGATGGTACAATCATCATCCATGTAACGATGATTGTAGAATAGTGGTTGGACGGCATTTGGTGATGTGGGTGCTTCCGGAAGGCTTACTTTGTGTTCAGGACTTGATTCTGTAAAAAAAAAGAAATTGGTTTGTAATTCTTCATAAATATTAGAAACAAACGTTTTTTTTTTTCTAATTAATAATAACTTATAACATGAAAAAAATTAATGTTATTAAGAGAATGAAATTCCAAGTAAAGTTCAAAAAGTAATAAATATCAATTGTTTTTTTTATTATATACTAGTAGTACAGAAAATTTTATTATTGTCCTAGGTGAAGAAAATTAATATCTCGGAATAAAATCTAGATAAATTATAAAACGTTCTAAATCTAGTAATTAGAAAATAATATTATTTGTTACTAGCGCCAGTGAGTTTTTGAATAATTACTGAACAATTTTGACCAATCATAGTTTTGTAAGTTTGTTATAGTTATATAAACTACAAAAAAATCTGTGCAAGTACGCTAATTAACAATTTTAGATTGCCTTATAAGCTCTACTAAACTGCAACTGCCTATTATATAAAATGGTTGTATACTTCAAAAAATATTTCAGTAAATGTTGCAAGATTTATTACAATAATAAATAAATAATTTGTCGACATTTATTAATAGGCCACTTGACATATTAGTATCCATAATATAAACTTTGAAAAGTGTTAAAAAAAAACTATTTTATTTCGATTGTAAAATTATGTTGTAGTAGCGAGACGCTAAATTAATTTTCATTTATCGTTAAAATACCACAAGTGCTTCTGTTTAGTTTTTAGTTGTGGAATTCATTCGAAATTTTACGATCACTAAATTAACGCTAGTATGACGTTAGTAGAGCACTTCACCAACACCTACCTCGGCGCGTTTCGATGACAGAAATTTTGTTCAGAAAAAATAACAAACTGTGTTTACGTTTCAAATGTATTTTGAAAGTTCTGTCGTGTAAAGTGACTTGACTTGAATTAATTCAATATTCACTTACATGAAAGCGTTGTTAACTTAATCAATATTTAATTGTATGATGATAAATAACGATTTTGTGAAGAAATTCGAATATTATCAATATTACAAATTTATATTTAATTAAATTTGAAAAATAGTCGACTGTCAATATTTAATAAATAATTAGTAATTGACCGAATTCAGTTTTTTATATATTTTTAGGATAACGCAATATCTAATTATATTAGATAAATATATAGCAAACGTAATTCTGTATTCTTGCATTAGATGTTTCATCTATTATGGTTCCAAGATTGGACATTATTTATTTTGTAGATAAAAATTAAAATATTAGAAAAATAATCTAGATTTTTTTTCTATGTAGTCGAATTGAGATATGCATTATAATACCCTACATTAAAGTTTCAAAATCAACAAAAAAATGAAATTAAATCCGAAAAATCTTATATAACACTTGATACAAAACTTTAAACATTTTAAATTAACGCTAATAATACTCGCAAATTATAAATTTAGATATGAACCCAAATGTTATTCCTTCAAAATCAAAATAATGAAAAGATAATCTTATTAGCCGTGGACTTTATTCGTTTGTTCTAACGTCATCATGAGTTCGGCAGAAATAAATTTTGAAAAAAAAAAAGAAACACGCTTAAACAGTGTCCGAATTCATAGACGTAGCCACCTGTGACTTTGCTAAGCCGATAGCTCACGATTTAAAAATAAATCCCGGCGCGAGTGAAAAATTTCGGCCATTGCACGGGCTGCTTAGTGATTTTCGACGGGGTGATGAAGAGCAAAGAAAGAGGGATATCTTCAAACTAAACATCGGAATATGTTGTCAGGTGTGATCGGCATTATGCCAAGAAAATTTCTCATTCGTGCAACAAGTCGCTATAGAGATCGAGAAAAATGTTTTATTTTTTTTAGTTTATGACCACCAGGATGTAGCCTATTTTTTTACATATCTTATGCTCAGTTTTCTAAAAGAATGTTAAATTTTAACGCCGTTGTTAAAAATGAACAATCAATGTTAAATCTTAAGAGAGTGTTAAAACGTTTATGAAACTGGGCACACTTAAAAAAAATTAGCAAAATTATAGAAAAATAGTGGTAAAATTTTTACAATAAAAAATCTGTAATTTTATTTGCCATTAATATTCTGTATTTCTACCTCAAAGTATATATAATACCGATATATTGATATATCGAAATATCGATATTGTCAGTCTGAGGAATAAAAATTGTTGTTATAAATTAATAAAAAAATAAACAATAGATTTTGTCAGTTTTCAATAAGGAAGCAACTTCTCGTAAGAAAACAAAATTTAAAATAAATGTCATAAGTATTTAACAACAACCACTATACGTAAATAAAAACAACAGTTTTTTACTGAACTTAAAATATCAACGGCCCCATATTCTCACCTCACTTTTAAAAATGATTTTTTTTTAATTACTTTTGACATTTACTTAAAATTACTAAATAAGCAATTTTAATCAGTTTATTTGAATTTAATAAAATTAGATATAAAAATAATATATGAAAAATAGAAATACTACTCATATTTGATAAGAAGTAGAAGTAATAGTTTATTTTGAAGCAAAATATAAAAACTCTTTTTCATACAAATGAGGTGGGAATACGAGTCAACATGATTTTACTAAATTATTAAATAGCTTCATTACCTAATATTTTCATAGTACCAATAATATTAAACAATATTTAATACAAAAACATACAAATTTTTGTAAACATTTCAGCGCAAAGTAAATATTTTTTCGTCATAAAAAATTCGTGATTCATGTATCAAATTTAGATTGTTTTGCTTTGTTACTAAATTTTTTCGCATTTTCACAAAATATCAAATTAAATTATTATCACATTTTTTTAACAATATTACATATTATTAATTATATATTTCAATATTTAAAACTTCAAAAATATGTATTTTTTTACAAAATCACTTTTTTTTTTATAAATTTATAAATAATATTTTCACACAAGTGTCGTAGCTAACTTTCCAGAAAAAATTGATAACATATAAATATAGAAATAAAAAATAAAACTAACCTCTTTGTTCGCCATTTTCTGTAGAATTATATCTACGATGTGTGATTAAAAAAGCTCTGGGCATGTCTGCTTTCAATACTTCGTTTACAGATTCACCATGGAACAATTATCGGACACCTGTGAGTCTTATGCGCGTGGATAAAAATGAAAACTGTTTATTGTAATCACACTATTACAATGTAAAAATTCAATCAGTTACACTTTTAACAGCTTTTGGTAACTTTTTTTTAAATAGTAGTACGAAATATCTTTAAATCCGATCTAGTTTTAATCTCACGAATGTGACAGCGCAAAGTGGTGTAGAAATGTTTCATTTGTTTTTTGTTTTCGCCGCAGAAGCAAAGCAACTTGATTTGACTGTATTTTTTTAAATTTTATTTTAATAATAATTTGTAAAAATCTTTTTTTTATATTTCGTTTGTTATAATCAATATTGTAATAAATTTTATTTTATTTCGAAATGTTAATTTTATAAATGATTTTCTTCAATCTAACTAAATTTTCTTCACGTTGTAAATCTTATATATCAAGTAAAGTGTCACAATGATGTCTAAATATTTCCACACTTATCTTCAAAAAAGTCTTGTGATAAAATATTGCTTTAATCTTCTTTTTGTTCAAATAAACTTTAAAGTTGATCTTCAATTATTGTTGATAGGTAGTGTTTTGCTCAAATTGCTGACATAAATTTTTCAAATGCATCTTCAAAATTATTTTTTTTAATCTTTCTTCTGTTCAAGTAAATTTTTAAGTAGATCTTCAATTGTTAATAAGTAAAATAAAATCTTCAAAATGTTTGATTGTATTCATTGAATCTTTCTTCTGTTGAAGTAAATTTTCAAGTAGATCTTCAATTATGATCGGAGGTGGTAGTTTTTTGATCACACTAACAGAAATCAAGTGGTTGGTCGTGATTCTGTTTCGACTGCAACTGTTCGTAAGCAACTGAGCAGCAGTTTTGAGTGATTTCTTCTCGTGGCGTTTGTGCATGTGTGGTGTTTGTGTGTGTGTTGCTATATTTAACATATGTAGGTTCGTAAGTGTATGATACGAAGCGCGTGCCGGGCACACGTTACTCCTTAAGCCATAAGGTACCGAGTTTTTCAGGCTTCGGTTTGTCTTAGAGCAACAGCGAGGTAGGGGACAAAAAATAATCACCGACTTTGGGGGACCATGTGCTCGAAGGGTTTTTTTTTCTCTCGGCTTCCGCGACTGTCTTACGACTTATGAGCTTATGATTGGTGGTTGATCTGTATTGTTTGGTTCTTATTGGTTATTGTGGTTTGTAGTTTTTTGTTTGTTTTGTTTTGATTTTTGTCTGATGGTTAATTGAAAGAATTGCTTTATTCAAACGGCGAAATTTAATGATTTTTAAGCTACATTCACATTGCGATATTTTTAATAAGTATGATTTATATACATATTATTTAAGATTTTTTTTAAAAGAGATATTTAAGTGTCAAAGTTCAAATTAGTAACTAATTATAAGTGATTTTAACCTTTCTCAGATGTCAGCTGGTCGATTCTTTTTATTTGTTTTGCGGCGAAATTTTTGCAATTGGCAATTTGCCAAGTAGCCTTGAGCCATTCTATGACGGTAGTCAAAAAACATTTAACGTTCATATTTATTTGCGAAAAAAATCTTTATAAGTCTATTGACGACTTGTTTATCGGACAAATTATTTTTTTTTATTGTTTTACGCATCGAATTTTGAAACAAAAATATAGGAAATCAAAATATTAATATTTATTTACAAAGGCTTTTAACAGGAAGAGATGGGTTTTGTATTTTTGTATGTATGTATAGTTTTTAGTAGCTGTGTGGATTCGACAAAAAATGCGACTCCAAATTTTTTTTTATTAAACTCCGTCTTTTAAATTGATCATTATTTTCACCAAAAACAAAAATAATTGCCCACCTCTTTTGTTTATGAAAAAGTGCTTTTATTTTTTGCTTTAAAATAAGTTTTTACTTCTACCTCTTATCAAAAATGAGTATTATATAATATTATATAATTCAAATAAACTATAATTAAAATTACTTAATAAGTAATAAGTAAACTTAAAAATAATTTTGACAAAAATCACAAGTGAGATGAGAATACGGGTCAATGTTACTATATAATTATTTTTTATATTGTAATGTGCTGAATTTATTTAGCAAAAAACATATATTTATAACAATTTATTTATTTATTTATTTACACCAAACAGGCAACAGCCCAATTACATGGCGCAAATGATACATAGACTTATAAAATATAATACATAAATTTATCTAAAAAAAACCATTAAGTGTGTACAATGTGTAAATGATTAATAAAAATATGAAAAAAACATGAAAAAAATATCTGTAGTTAATTCTAACTTATTAAATAAGTGACATATATGAGTAAATGGGAGACTTTGTTAGAAGATTAGAATGAGCAATAGGCAGATAAAAAGTATTGGGACTTTTTGTAGATAGTGTAAAACAATTGCTCTACCGAAATTAGTGTACTCTACTACTAACTCTACTAATCTAATCTACATCCTTACGGGTACGTAGCGTGATAGTTGAATGTAAATGTGTATCTTCTTTAAAAAAATCAGACTTTATGTAGAAAATATGTGTGGTATATATATTTATACGCAGACACATGCAGAACGGATGCAGTTGATAGAGGGCGTTCTCCTGCAGTTGGACTTTTGTTTTCTCTTTACGTCTTCCCGTCACCCTGGCTTAACGATATTTTATACTTTTACCGGTGTGTTCAATGTGTAATAGTTACAGGGCAATTCAGACATACACGCACTGAATGCATCCAAAAATAGAATCTTCATATACCCGATAGCGGAGTGTATATGATGCATACTTGTTTGTACACCTAACAAATAGGTATATACGATTCAGTCAAATATCAGCTATATAACTTTGTTGTTTAAAAAATTAGGAAAAATTTTATGTTATTATTTTGTACTACGTTTTCTATAAACTCTATAGTACTATAGAATCTTCTGTCTTTTTTTTTAATAAATAGAAAATTACATGTTAGAAAAGGACAAAAGATTCTATAGCACTATAAAGCTTACAGAATGATATAAAATACCAGCATTAGATTGTTTTAAAATATTTTGAAACAGTAAAAAGCTTTCAGAACACATTATATTAAAATAAAATGTATTAATGTCAAAAGATAAACTTTTGTTCTTAGGTCCTGAACCTGCGTTATGATTAACTCTAATGTTATTAAATTCCCTATCAGGTTCGTTATTGTTTTTGGCAATGACGCGTTTCAACTTTTCAGTATCTTTAGATTTTCTGAATTTGGTCCATGTTTGTGGTTCGAGAGAACCCACAAACACAGACCAAACTCAAAAAATCTGAAGATGACTGAAAAATCGAAACGCGTTATTGCTAAAAACAATAACGAACCTGATAGGGAATTTAATAACATTATAATTCAAATAAAAGTCTTTAGGATTTAGTTCTGCATACATTTTAATTAAAAATCGACGTTTCTTTAGATAGATCTAAAGCTATTTGTTTTCAATATACAACTATTGAAAAAAATAAAAAAGCTTCAGAATTAAGTTCTGTATAGATTTTGATTAAAAATTGACGTTTTAATGTACTCTACGTGCATAATCATCAAAAATTATAAATTTTCCTGATGTACGAAAAGTGGAAAAGTACATAATTAAATACATAATTAAAATTTATACAGAACTTAATTCGAAAGCTTTTTTATTTTAATATGATGAGTTCTAAAAGATTTTTTTACTAAGTTAACTATTGAAAAATTTGTTGTATCTGATATATATCCGCAATTATCTAAAAGAATTACTTTTTTCTTCACTGCCATATTGTTATTGTGATATTTCATATGTCCATGTTTTCACTACAGACATTTTCGGAATACCCTTACTGAACTATCACCTGGTGACTGTCTGGTCGTGTGTCTGCCCTTCTGACACGTGTGTGTCACAAGCCAAAACGTTTCGACAGGTCATACTCTGTCTACACCTCAAACAACATCCTACAACCCCTCAGACACATTTTCCGATTTACACCATCATCGCACCACTCAATTGTAGGGGTAGGGGAGTAATAGTACTACCCTTCGTTGGACGAGTCTTGCCTGTTGTATATCAGGGATGGTTTTAGTGCTACTGGGGGGTGAATAACCCCCCAAAAGAGACTAGACAATAAATGACGTATGATAACAGCTGGTTTGCTTTCTTCGAATTACAAGAAGATTTTAATATCTTTACAGCAAAACAAATGAAATATCTCTAGTTCGATCTAGCAATTTTGGAATAAATTTGTTCTTAGAATAATTTTAAAATTAGCGAATGAAATATTGTCACTTATTTTTACGATACATTTTTAGCCATCACAAATAATTTTTTTTTTATATATTATATTCTTAATTTCACATGACGTATTATATATTAGATTATAGTATTTTTGTTCTTGATTAAATCATTATTAATTTATTTTGATGAACTAATTAAATAATTAAATCATTAGTTAATTTTTGAATAATTTAATTAATTTATTAAAATAAATTAATGGTGATATACTGGCCCTAAGGTTCAGCATTTTCAAATTTTGGAATAAATTTATCTTTGAAATAATTTTAAAATTTGCCAATGAAATATTGTCATTTATTTTTAGGATACATTTTTCGCTAATCACAAATGATTTTTATAGATATTCTTTACAAAAATTTACACTACATTTGTTCAATTTTAAAATAAAACAGCATTTAAGATAAAGTTCTCTATAATTTTAATTTAAATTCGACGTTTCGATATACTCTACATATATCATCATATATTTTTTGAATTTAAATTAAAATTATATAGAACTTAATTCTAAAGCTGTTTTATTTTAATATAATGAGTTTTGAAAGATTTTTTACTATTTTTCCGGTTTTATAAATGTAAAATATGGGAATATTTGTGAATAAAATTCTGGTATAGTAGAAACAAATATGGTATTGGTAATATAGAGTCAGTTATAACATACAAGTGTGTATGTGTGTGTGTGTGCGTGTATATATATATATATATATATATATATATATATATATATATATATATATATACATTTAGTTTTATTTATAACTGAAAAGAAAAGTCATCAAAGGCTACACACTGAGGTAGAAATTTAACATACACTCTCCAGGCATAGACTTTATATTTAGTACAACGCAGGAACTTACAATCTGAAATGTACTAAATTATATCACAAGTAGAAGATTCTATATTTTTTATTGTTTAAATATACCATTAATTTGTAAGTAAAAAATCAAACATGTTTTTTAACTATGTAACAATAAAAATAAACAAAAGGTACAAAATGTTTTTAAAACTTCTGTGATATACATATAAATAATTTTTAATTTAATTATAAGTATTCTGAACTGCTAATTAAAGTAACCATAAACTATTGTAACAATCCATGTTGAAAATGGCACTCATTTCGAGGCCGAAACGTCCTTTGAATAAATAAAAAATTGTTGCAAATGATGTTCTAATGTTCCTTATAAGCCGCATCCTTATCGTATAAATTCATTTTATCTACAACTGCTTTGTTATATGGTCATTATATATATTTAAAATCAGATAAATAATATTAGTCTTTATAGTCCAAGGGAAATAAAATACTAGTCTTTATTAACCAAGGTTAATAAAATATTAGTCATTATTAACCAAGGGAAATAAAGAAACGATCTTTATTAACTTGATTTCCGTACGCACGCTTCGTTGCTAGGCAACATCAACAAACTAAATATCTCTACGCCAGATGGCCGCAGTTATCAGTCAAAGTAATAAAATGACAGTTGTAGTTAGTTAGTTAGTTAGTTGTTGTTAACATAAATAGATTTGAATAAGTAAGTACAATATTAAAAATATACAAGCAGTTGTAGATAAAGTATAGTATTTGACTTGCAAATAATGCCTACAATGTACTCGGATGTTTTATTCCCCTCGCTACGCTCGTGGACTAAACAACATCCTCGTACATTATAGGTGCCATTATTTGCTCGTTAAATAATATACTATTATGTGACTAAGCAAAAACTATCTATAGTTAAAAACGTAAATAAATATTATTATTATTAAAAGAAAAATAATCTTAAAATGCTTTCTCCTGCAATGGAACTTCCAAACTGCATTCCAGTGTTGTACAATCAGTGCTTCTCGGTGAGTGAACCACCGCACCGCACGTTTTGTCATGGCGCGCAGCATGGTTGACGCATGAGTCAACCGACGATGTCTCGAGGGACGGGGCGACGGCAACGACGCCTGCTGACGGCATACCGACGTCCGGATATAGGCGCGGCGGGGCCGTCGTACCGAGTTGGCGCACAGCCATCAACCACCGATGCACAACCGCACAGAGCGCGCGTTGATTTTATTTCAGCGCGCGTCGCGTCGCCTGGCGTCACAAACACCTAACAGACGCTCTCACGACAACAAATTCACTTTATTTTGTCTCTAAATTTACTTACTACAACTTACATACACGCTTTTCGTTGATTCCTAACAATGCGTTGCAGTGGTCGTTTTTCTACAAGTGGTACATATACACGAATTATTTTTGGTTACACTAATGTTTGGATAGACGCGCTACCATATTTTCTAGATTTTTTGTTTTGAAATAAACTAACGTCTTAATTATACATTTAAAAATAAATAAATGATATATATTTCACATAAGAATAAACAATGCTTTTATCTAGAAGTAAAAGCAAAAACGGAAAATGTCTGCTGTGGAAATGAGATTTTTACGGGGGGGATGTGGTGTAAATAGGAGAGATCGGGTACGAAATAGATTAGTGTATGATGAGTGTGAAATTGAAAAAAATGTTGTAGCAAAAGTTGGTGTTAGTCAGTTAAGCTGGTTCGGGCATGTTGAGCGAATGTCTAATGAACGTTTGGTTAAAAAGATTTACTTGAATGATTTTGATGGTATACGTTTGAGTGGACGTCCGATGAGTAGTTGGAGTGGTATGATTGAGAGGGTGGCTTGCGTGAGCAAAAGTTTCCAAGTAGTAGGAATAAAAGAGCATGTATGAGAAGAATTATGAATGTGGATGAAGCGAAAGTTGCTTGTTTGGATAGGAATGTTTGGAGGCGACTGATTCGGGATGATGAATAAAGTTTGTGCCACACCCTTTTAGGTACATGGCGTGTATGTTAATGTATTCTTACATAAAATTATTAGTATTATTGTATATAAATACTACTTATATTATTGAGTAATAAAATTACATAATAATAAGTAATAATTCATATAAGTTCACTGTAAAAAAAATTAGAATAATTATCGTTGAATATTTTATTACCAACGATAATCACAACAAAATGTATTTTACACAGCCATTTTACGAAATGTATTTTGGCTGAAGGCTACTAATTTTATGAATAAATATTTGAAATAAATCATGAATAAATATTTGAGAATGATTTATTTTCATTAAATATTTGGGACAGATTTGTGAGAACATGCGCAATCAGATCGGTCATCTAAATATTTAGTGCAAAAAAATCAATCCCAAAAATTTATTCATGTTTTATGTCAAATATTTATACTTAAATTGTTAACAAATTATTACCGTCTAAAGTGGCCTTAACATAATAAAAAATCTGTCAGAACTCATTATATTAAAATAAAAAAGCTTTAGATTGAAGTTCTGTTTTATTTTATATTAAAATTCGACGTTTCGATATGTTGCACGTATATAAAAGCTGAATTACATTATACTTTTTTCGTCTAGATTCATACTAGGTTTCTAGTTCAAGTTTCGTTCAAGTGCAGAAAGTTCTAGTATAATGTAAATCAGATTTTTGCATCCAAGTTTCGTTCAAGTTTCCTAGTATAGAAATATACAACATGCTCTATTTTCCTATTCAAGTTTCATACTAGATACATTATACGCATGCGCACGCAATTGTATCAACCTTATATGTATCCATTTTCGTTTAAATGTGTTTTTCAGTATCTGTCAAATTAAGTACTTTATATTTTTAAGTTGGCGTACTGGCAATATATCGGAAAAAATCGAAGAAACTCGACAATACACGACCGATTGTGAAAAAAGTATGAAAATTGAACAAAACTTGAACGAAAATTAAACTAGAAACCTAATATGAATCTAGACGAAAAAAGTATAATGTAATTCAGCTTTAATAAGTTCTGAAAGATTGTTAATTATATTATAACATTTATTAACCAATTTCTGCTTTAATAGAACAAAATATATGCTACAGCCTCATAGATACATAAATTTGCAACCTTTCCACTTGTCTAGTGACCTTCTGGTCGACATGTGACACACACACACGTGCCCTTTGTAAGGTCGGATCGGAAGGGAATCCACCCTTGGGATTGCCCCCATTTAACTTTTAGCCCTAATAGACACTACCGGTCATTTAAATCATGTCTGAGAATCTAAGCAATGTGTCTCGAAATATTTTTGTATATACAATTACCTATAATTAGGACCAAAATATACTTATATTTATTTTAGAAGTCAGATTTCCAAAGCTAAGTTAGAGATAATAAAACGAAATATTAATATGTAAATTTTAAATCAGACGATTTTACTTATATCATAGTTATCACAAAATTATAGTGCTATGTTTTAATGCATCTTTCTGAACGTAAATATTTGTGTTAATTTTTGAAAATGTAACACTAACAGGGCCGGATTAACCTTTTGTGGGGCCCTAGACATTTTTTTTCTCCGGGCAAAAATAATAGGACTTTATTGCGTAAAAATACATAAAAATGAAATTTGACCGACTGCAGACCGGGCCCTTTGTATGCGGGCCCTAGACATTTGTCTTTTTTGTCTAGGCCATAATCCGGCCCTGAACACTAACTTAACTTTAAATAACTATTATAAAAATAAAATGAAATATTTTTATTCTATATTTTCATCTATATCTACAAATATTTGTTATTATTGTTATTTTATCTAGAATCTAGATTCTAGATTATAAAGAGCTGCAGTATGTTTATATCTATCTAGATTATTTTTTAATCTAGCACAATATGAAGCGAGAATTATTTGATTGAATTACAAATTAAAAATATGGAAAAAAAATCTAAAATGAGCGAAAGTTATGAAAAAGAAGAAGGTATGTGTATAAGCTTGAATGTTTTATGTCAACTTCCGGTTTACGTACATACGTCGCAACTTCTATTTTAGGAACTTCTATGAGTCTGCAATATGTCTGTCTTTTATTATTCATACAAACTAAGATCGAATTCGTCATTTCTATAGATTTGTATATAATTTTTATTAATTTTTGATCGTGCTACAAACACCTTACTAATTAACATATCAATATATTTAAAATATTTGCTTCTTACGACTTATGATTATATTTTATTTTACACTTTTTTTGTGCGTAATATATCTGTTTATGTTAATAGTGAAAATTGAAAAATACTAAAATGTCGTAATATGTTATTATTTCACTCTGAAAGTCTTATTCATCTCTCTAATTGTCAAATGTTTGTATGTTTGTATGTATGTTTGTATGTATGTATGTTTCTGCCGCATCTCCTCCTAAGCCCCTGAACCGATTTTGATGGGAGTGGTGTCATTTAAATTGGTTCATTCCCTATTTGAGAATAGGCAAGTTTCATCTTTCTACGATTTCATTTTGGTTCTCAAAAATTTGAAAAACTATGTTTATAATGCAAATGTCAAAAATAAACTTAGATAGCTATGAAAAAAATGAATGAAATAAATAAATAAACAGCTGTCACAATATATTGCAAGTACATTTTTTTTACATATATCAGTGCATTTACTTACATTTCTTTCATTAAAATAAGAGTAAAAGGTACATTTCATTGATATTGTTGTATTATAAAAATTTTGTATGATGCCCAAACGAGCAAAATCTAATATAAACGGCAATAAAAAGGCCAAGAGAATGAAGACGGAATATTCGGATTTTCCGTCGGATAAAAAAGAAGAGCTTAAATCAAAAATTTTTAATCTATTATTTTATATTTACGTAATACTTTCTACGGGGCGCGCGCATGCGCGTGCCCTTTATTTTTTTATATTTATATACTGAGTCTTTGTGTTGTTTCTTACTATTTTCGACTTTAAACGTGACCCTTTAAGGGTCACGGGTTTCCTAGTTTAATTTTTAATCTCTCTAATTGTCAAATGTTTGTATGTATATATGTATGTATGTATGTGTGTATGTATATGAATGTATATATGTTTCTTCAGCATCTCCTCCTAAACCCCTGAACCGATTTTGATGGGAGTGGTGTCATTTTAATTGTTTCATTCCCTATTTGAGAATAGGCAAGTTTCATCTTTCTACGATTTCATCTTGCTTCTCAAAAATTTGAAAAATTATATTTATAATGCAAATGTCGAATGACAGCGCTGTGTGAAGTTATGTACACTACTGATGATAGAAGTGTTGCTTTTGAGTAATATATAATAGTGCAATTGATATTTTATTATTATTATTATTATATTATTATTATTATTATTTGTATATTTATTTATTTTTATTATGTTTATATGTTTAATTACTATTTTCGACTTCAAACGTAACGGGTTTCCTAATTTTTGTTTTAATTTTTTATATCTAATTGTCAGTGTTTATCGAAGTATATATCTCTCTTGAAACTGTTACTTTTCACAATAGTCTTATTAAAAAGGCGGAGTTAATTATAATAGGCGTGTTTAGCTGACTCATGGCATAACGCCCAGTTTGCCCCCCTTTTCCCCCCATCAAGAAAACATACAGAACAACAACATCAGTCGTTTAAAAGTGCATATTTGCCCTAACGGAAATAATGTGAAAATTCTCCACGATTGTTTATATTACCAACTATAGCATTCAGAGGGGCACGCGTAACATTTGCGCCCGCCAGCACGTGCGATTTGCATCTGCTTTCGCAATGTTGGGTTAGACTTGTACTACTATCGTGCGGACCGAAACCTAAACAAAATTTGAGAACATTTGTCTTATTTTTTCAAATGACTGTGAATCGAGATGAAATTGAAATTTTAATAATTTTACTGATTGAGAATGTTTACAAAAAATAGTCGAATGAATAAATATAGGATGAGGCTATTTATACATACGGTATGTATACGCAATTGGCTATTTATACATACTAAAAAAACCTACTAACCTAACCTAACCTATCCTAAATAGCCAATTACGTAAAAATACTGTACCTATGTATAAATAGCCAATTGCGTATACATACCGTATGTATAAATAGCCACTTTCATAAATATATTCACTTATAGAAAACTTTGACAAAATGTCCACGCTACTCAATAAAACATACACGTGTTCTCATCAAGTGAAGAAATGTATTTAATAATTGACAAACAGTAACAATGTTATTAAAATAGTTGTTTTTAAATGTTTTTTTTTAATTTGTCTGTATAATGAAAATTTTGTTAACTGTCAAATGAATTGATTTCATGTCTTCTTAAACACTAAAAGATATGTAAATGCAGTGGCTACCTAGGGGGGGGGGGGCGGTGGGTGCGGTCCGCACCGGGCGGCACATATTTTGGGGCGGCATTTTTTGCATTTAGTTATAGTTGTAAAAAATAACTTGTTCACTTCATAATTAAGTTTACTATTCGATTTCCACGAATTATGAATTATTATATGATTTCAAATATTTTTACTCATCGTCAAATCAATGTACTGTAGAAAATATTTTATAAAAGAACGCTTTGATCAGTTGCATGTCCTTGTAAGAAAATATTCGTGTATAATACCATGTAACCTACTAAATGAAGAATATAAATGTCAAATAAATGATTTTACTGACATTGATAAAGAACAGTTCCATATTGAAAGAAAAAAGATCCAGGTTTTTATGGCTGTACCTGCACTACAAGAAGAGGCAAAACATTGGAAAAACGGGGGTAGAGGTCCTCTTGATCTACTAAAATTTATTCAAAAGTATAGATTGGAAAATTCTGTACCCAACATTCTAATTTTGCTAAAAAAAATTTTAACAATTGGTATCAGTGTCGCTAGTTGCGAAAGGAGCTTCTCAAAATTGAAGTTGATAAAAAATTATCTTCGTTCCACAATGAGTGATTTAAGACTTCAAAATCTTGCAATATTGTCCATAGAACAAGAAATTACAAATAATATTAATTTTGAGAATATTATTCACGATTTTTCTACTATGAAAGTTAGAAGAGTAAATATATAAATAAGTTTACATACACATATATGTACAATCTGTTTGTTTATCGAAAAGAAAAGTAATTATTTATTTATAAATATAAAATAAAAATTTTTAATGGTATTTTTTTTTGTTAATTAGTTATATGTTTTGTCTCATAGGTGGTAAACCTGCGACCTCCGTAAGTTTCTTGTGGCCTTTAAAAAAGTATCTTGTATTTTTATAAAAGTTGCATTTATAGGTATATCAACTTATGCGGCCTCCTTTATTACTACCTAATTTAAATATGGCATCCAATGGTAAAAAAGTTCTCTACCTATAGTTTGTCTCAATTACAATTATTTATTTATGTTTATTAATTTATAAAAACCACCATTTGATTGACTTACAAAGGGCGGCAAACTGAGACCGCCCCGGGCGGCAAAAGTTCTAGGTACGCCACTTTGTAAATGTAACAAAAAATGTCTTTCGAAATATTGTAACATAACATAATGTAACTACTACAACCAAATTTTGTGTTACTTAGCTGAAGATGGCTTCATTATGAAGCTGAAACGTACTTATAATAAAAAGAAAAATATATTGTGAAATAAATAAAGTCAAATCATGTAACTTGATGTTCATTGTTTCCCGAAGTTCCTTATAAGCCGCTGTTTACAATTTTAAATATAAAATATTGCAAATATTTAAGTAAAAAATTTGTTGAATTCGGTTTTAAAAAATAATTCTATTTTTTATTCTTTGTGGAAATCTGTTTGCGTAAAAAATGATACTGGTTTTTTTGTGTATATTTTACATTTTATAATAGTCAAAAAATGTTAGCGTTAATTTCATTTACTGTCCTTTTGGTTACACCAAAAAGTGTATTTTTTAATATTTTTTCTCAGTGTGTCCCAAATGGAACACAGGATAGTGTCAAAATATTTTTTACTGTATAGTATAACTTAGACAAGTGCAAATATAAAAAGAAATTTAAATTTTATTTTGACTATACTATTTACCCGATTTTAATAATGTTGTCAACATTCTAAATAAAAATTGAAATTTAATTTTAACTAAATTTTATCTGATTTCAATAAAATTTTTAGGATAAATTTTCTCAGTTAACATAATGAGAATTATAGATTATAATTTATGAGTCAATTGTGTATGTATATACATAAATCTTAAATTATTTTGAAAATTTTATTTCAAAATACAGAAATACCTTTTGCTTAACCCAACAAACAACTGATCTTATTTAGGAACATATTTGTATGCATATATGTATAATATACGATGATAGTGTATGTAAGATGGGTCACATGTTTTTCTAACCACAGTATCCGGTTATCAAACATTACATTAAAGTATACATGTCTGCAGATTAAAAGTATTTTTACCACTTCAAACTAAAAGTAATATAGGTATATACGATATCTGTAATATTGTTAAAAAGAATGTACAAAAATTCTTTATACAATTTTTAACTAACGAATCTGAACTTAGCTTTACTTTTTTTTAATTTTTACTCATCATCTTTAATTAGATATCATACAAAGCAAGTAAAAATTTGAATAATTTAACAATTAATTTGGAAACTTACTACTTACAGGTCCTTATACTCTTATTTATCTAGAAGTAGATTCTTGTTACACTGTAAAAAAAGTTTTCATTTTACATATAAACCTTTGCGAAAAATATTACATATTATTTCAGCAAAACAATGATTTCAGGGTTGGACTTGCGCACCGGGACACCGGGCTGTCTCCGATGGGCCGTCATCGGCGATAGTCAAAAAATTAAAACTAATCGTTGAGTTTTGCAAAAATTTAAGAATTGATTATTCTAAAATCAACAATTTGTGAAAACAGTCATTTATTAAATCGTCTTTTAACTTCAAATAAAGATTTATATTTAATTTTATATGTGTAATTTTAACAATTTATCATTATTTTTCTGTATTGTCATTAAAATATAAAAACATAACTTGTTTGAAAATTTTTGGGATGTAAGGTGGGCCTATCCTGCAACTTTTCCCGGGCCTAATTTTTTATCCAGTCTAACCCTGGATGATTTACATAAATTTTCTGTAAAATAATATAATTTTAAATAATTAATTTACCGTATTATATTTGTTTCTTTTACCGAAAAAGTAAGTTCTGAAAATTTTTTTTACTATGTTAACTATAAAAAAAGTTAGCAAACTGAATGAGTATATGAAAACGATTCTAAATTCTCAGCACGTGGCCATTTGTACATCAAAATAAAACACATGTTACACTTTACTAAACATTATCATTCATTTGTAGATGGGTGCGTTTCTTTTTTTATGACCTACACTGAGTAGGTTTTTTGTCAGTGCGGTGGTACATTTTTTTTCTCCTACTGCGACCCGATCTCTGCAAGTGTCAACCACACAGAGTTTGGTGACATTTGATAAAAATATGCAGGTTATTTTTTTAATGTTTTTTTTTTCTTTCTTTCAAAAAGCTATACATTGGTAGATTTGTATTTCTGTACGACTTTATTTATCTGTCCAATCAGATACGTGCTAGTATATTTTTTTAAATATTTATTTTTATTTGATTTTTTCTATTGAAATTGATTAAATTTAAAATTTTGAGAGCTAATGATACACTGAGTTTGTCTCGTCAACAAAATTAAAACCGATCTCTGAGTTTTACAAAAATTTAAGAACAGATTATTCCAAATACATCGATATGTATTGAATGACGGTATATATAATGACATTTATTGCTAAGATCCTTAACAATTTTCCCAAGAATCAATAGTGGTAATATTTTCGATAAAACTTTTGAATTAATGACAAATTTACTTAAGAGAAAATTAGACATAAATATTAAAAAGAACAATTTAAAATTTGAGTTATTAGATTTATTCAAGAAAATGGGACATATTTATTAACTTCTTAAATAAAAAAAATGCATATATTTTATTTATATAATGAATCCAATGACGATCAAACTGAAACCAGAGAAGAAGTTGATATCAATGTAACAAACTGTAGTAATACTTGTAGAAATTGCATTGTTTGTTGTTTTTTTAGTTTTACAAAAATTAAATCTCCACACATTGACATACGCTAATTTATTCATTACTTATAAATTAGTGCCAACATTATCATCCACTTAAGTATCATGCGAACGAATATTTTCAAATTAAAGTACATTTTAAACAGATTGTAAAATTGTTTAAGTTAGGATAATTTGGAGACTTTCATGCTTATGTCATGCGAGAAGGATATTTTGGAAAAATTACATGATGATATCATTAAAAAAATTTCCGAAAAGAGTTATTTATTAAATTGTCTTTTAACTTATATTTCAATAAAGAATTATATTTGATTTTACATGTGTCATTTTTATTTTTCTGTAATGTCATTTTCAAATTGGTGTTAGTCAGTTAAAATGGTATAAAACGTATAATATAATAATATAAATTTCTATAATAGCATGTTTAATGATATTGGTTTTTTTAATTTTTATTATAAATGTGTTAAATTTCACATTAAAAATATAAGTTACACTAAAGTGCAAATTAATGTTGAATTTTCATAATAATTACCATGAAATACATTGGGATGAAATAATTGATTAGATCTACAGTGAAATAAAGATTATGATGTATACATAGAAAGTTGCAAATATTAATTTAATCTAACCAACAAAAAACTCTTTTTTATGTCATCTTAAATATAGGCACGTGTCTCTGGTTTTGTCAGTCGATGTAACCATGTCAGCACGTGTACCGGAAGCACCGCCATCTATGTTCTTTCAATGCACCGAACATCCCGGTTCAGAAAAAATATATATATATATATAAAACAAAACGCCCATCACCTAGTCCGCGGTTCAGCATCAGTCACTTGTTCTTGTTTACGTTTTCTACGCTCACTTGATAGTTTATTATTTTATCGCGTACACACACACACACACCACACAAATTCGTAGATGATTTCCTTACTTCTGGTCGATTCCAGAGCTCATATGGTCGTGTGTAGTGTCAGGAAGTTTACCAGTTTTTTTTTTAAGTTGTGTATGAATGAATATTTAGGGTAATTTATGTAAACACAGGATGGTTTTTTTTTGTAGGTATTTAATTTCATACAGATTTTTATATATAAATTATGTATTTAATAACAGTTTAAGTAATTTATTTCTACATAAATACACAATCACGCCATGTATCCAAAAACATGTAACACAAACTCTTTCCACTTTGCCGAAATTATTTTCTGCTAAACATTTCTATCCAGACACGTAACTTTTGCTGCATCCATATTTATGATACATGGAAACATTTACTCACACAAAACATTTTCAATTATACCACTTCTATCTATACTCATTGGACGTTTACGCGGACGTATACATTCAATATAATTTAGAATTAAAAACTTAAAAATCAAATCAAATTTGCATTTTTCGATAATATTTATATTATTTAGTATTTTTATAAATATAAAAATAATTATGATTATGATTTTAAAAAAAAAAAACAAAAAAATCATGAAAAGTCAGAAGTCGGTGTACAAAATTTTGTTAGTGATTTACCACTAGGAAGAAGCCATTTAAAAATTTATGGGGCGCCCCAAAATTTAAATTTGTTTAGTCCTGCTTTTATGACAGATACATTGCTTTTAAACCGCTATTATTTAAAACCGAATTTATAGTATCAGTCAATGTGTTTTTACATTTTCTTTTCAATTATTTTCCAAATATTCGAAAAAAAAATATTATGCAACCAACTTTTCCTGCAATTAATACAGTCATCAGACTAACTACAGAAGTTTGTTCTGTCAAAAATTAACGAGTTTTAGAGGCAATAACCTAACCATTTTCAGCTACAAAACAAATACCGCAAAAAGAAAAGAATCGTTTATTTTGAAACTGTAACATCAAAAACACACAAGCAGATTTACCTGCCACGTGCACGGCGCACCTGCCCACATAAATTATATCGCGCATGCGCCAAATGCTTCTTTTTCTATCTCCCCCTCTTTCTTCACTCCTCTTACAATATGCAAAACAATCGAAGAGTTCGAAACAATCAAATTCGTTACTACTGTAACTTGATATTTTTGTCGAGCATTAATTTAACAATCAGTCGTGTGCTGTGGATTTTTTCTTTTTCGTTGTTCTTTTATCCAATAGTGATTTGAAGAAGTAGAAGGCCAGATGTGTCATAGGATTTCTTGTTCCTCTCTATTACCTATACCTCTGAACTCGTGGTGCACTAAAATTTTACTACTTGAAGGTGTAAAATAATTGATTTTGTATTTGAACGAAAACGGCAGTTGTCACACGTTTTATGTGCAGATGCAGAGAGTGCATGCTGCGATATTTTTAAAACTGTTCTTACAAATGATTTTAAAGACAGATGATCAACAATGCAAAATTCATTTGATTAGTTTTATTTATTTATATATTTATAGTTACACCAAACAGGCAACAGCCCAATTAAATGGCGCAGAGTGATACAAATATAGGCTTATAAAATATAATACATAGATTTATCTAAAAAACATTAACAACATTAAGTGCACTGTAAAAAAAACTAACGAAATTACAGAAAAAATATTAGTAAAATTTTACTATAAAAAATCTGTAATTTTATTTTATTATAAATATTTTGTATTTCTACCTCAAAATTCTGTAATTTTTACATAATTCATAATAATCACGTAAAAGAACGTTAAACCAAAAGTTGTAATTATTTATTGAGTTTTGAAAGATATTTCAATATTAAATTCATACATTTTACAAATAATACTGAAATATTTTATATTATTATTAAAATGTGATTTATCTATGTTTTCGGATGCAGGAAAGCGATTTAGCTAGGTCTCGATTTTAGGAAACTCATTTACTGTAAAAAAAAACTTATTTTAAAATACGGTTTTGACATAATACACATTTCTAATTGTTTTTTTTTTTAATCTGATTATATTTATCAATAAAATCAGTTACCATCGTTTCATCCTGTCATCTAATTAAAAAGCAATGTAAATTACATTCATTTTTAGAAACATATTTATAGTTACAAATGGATATAATTAAGAATTATCTGTGAAATTTTACAAAGAAACTTTTAGAATTTATGAAACAAATTATTTATATAAGGTACTGTATTACACATTTTTTTATATAATGCATTAAATGTCAAAAAAAAAACTTGTCATTAAGTTGCCAACTTATTCAAAAATAACTTAGTAACAAAAATGTCACTTTTTTAAATATTTCAATATGTAGAGTTGTTTATTAACAGTTTGTTTAATTGCAAATTTATTGCTTTAGTAAAATTTTCTTACTGTTTATTTAAAAATATGTTTTTTTTTTCAAATATTTTCTATGCATACTAAATGTTTAAATATAAATTACATTTCTATCAAAAAAATATATAGAAAAAATTTGGGTTTTATTTTCAAAGCATCATTGATATGCGATATGCGTCTTAAATAGGCTCAGTTTTAATTCAATTTTACTGTGCAGTTAAAAAATCTATCAGCTACAGATTTCATCAGTATATACTCAGGTCGAAATTTTAGATTCAATATCATTCTAATATAAAAAAATTTAATCTTACTGTGACGAAACATTAATAAAATAAAATAAGGCCTTACTGCCAGGAGAACTTCCGAATATATAAAAATATAATATATTTACTTCAATGCGTTTATGCATTGTAGCAGCATCTGGTGTGTTTAGTTGATTATTTAAAATTAAAATTCAAAAGCGTAAATGAAAGAGTTATTTTATTGGCTATGGATACATTTACATTCTTGGCAAACCTATCCAATGTACAAAAAAATCTTTTAAATATCATTCATTAAAGTGATTATTCTTTCGACAACAAACTACCCTAATACACATACTCATCTACCAAATACATTATACAATATTAGTTATCGATATATACCATATATATAGGTTATGACTTCAACAGCAAAATGTCGACTATGTGGAGAGTTAATAAAATTTACGGATGGCAATCCAATTGAATTAGGTCTACATATGCTGCAGTGTCATCGTGATGGTAGAGTCTGTCAGTATTCGGTGAAAAAATGTAGAAAAATTAACAGTTGTAATAGTACGAAATCGGAATTTTACAATATATGCACACCGTGTATAAAGGAGTACAGAATCTGTAAACCGTGTAGAGAAAAAGAATACAATGAAAAACTACCACCGACCAATATAGAAACAATATCCGATCATAATATACAATATTATTCCGATTCTGTTCAACAAGACGAACAATATTCACAAAATCAAGGTATTTTATTAATCTATCTTCTGAAAAGATATCTGTTCCATTTCAAAGACAATAGAGAACTAACAAGCATTCTTCAAATATAAATTTACCTATACACTGATTTAAATAAAATTTGGCTTCCTTTAATTAAACATTTATAAATTTTACTTATTTATTTATTTATTTACTTATTTTGTTACTTAATAACTTGTATCTATATTCTGTTTATTTACTATAAATATCATTTGTATTTTTTTTTCTGACGTCGATTATTAATAAATATTAATACAGAGCTTGAACCTAAAGCCGTTTTATTTTAATATAATGAGTTCTGAAAGATTTTTTACTATGATAAAAAATATATTTTAGGACCGCCACGTTCAACCTTCGTTCATGTGATACACGACAATTCAAAATCAACAAATTCAGAATCACCGAATTCAAGTCAGTATAAAAGTCATCCGAATTTACATTTTAAGAATCCGACATTCCGTGAAGAAAATTCACAACCGCAAAGCATCATAAAGCATACGGCTAGAATCACATCGGTTAGTCACGAATAGACAAAATACAATTAGACACATTTAGTCACGAAGTAACATATATTTTCCAGGGCTTCGAACCGTCATATTTTTGTTCCGGTTCAATTAAAAAAAATATATATTGGTTCGGTTCCGATTTTCGTTCCGACAAAAATAACAGTTTTTTTCGGTTTTCGGTTCAGTTTATTTTTTTTTTTTTAACTGAACCGGAACTGTACCGAAAATTCAGTTACTATTAACCATGAAGTAACCGTGCTAAATAAAAATTAATTGTTAATTGATGTATTCTTATTGTAATGTAAAATATATGGCACTTTGTAGCTAAATGTGTCTAATTGTGTATTGTATGACCGTGACTAACCGATCTGTTTCTAGCCTAATACACAAGTGCGCATTGAAGAATCACCATATCATGATCTTCGCGAAAATCCACAAATCAACATTATGGAAACTAATAATCAAAATTCAAACATAGTACATAGTTCATCTTCTAGAACAAGAAACGTAGTAGGTAACAAGGTTGATATAATTAAAGGGATATTCCCGTTTGTAGCGTTGACTTTTTAGGTGTTTTTCAACATTTTTTTGAAAATTTACAGTAAAAAATAATTATACCGCTGGAAAGTGTATTTATTGAAGTTTTCAGCAGGATTTTTTTTTTTTCAAAAAAGTCAAATTTTTACTTAAAAAAATGACGTCAAAGTGACCAGGTCAAAATTCAGATTTGTCAATAGTGGCAGATATAAAACTCGCGTTCTAAATTTCTGAAACAAAAACAAATTAGATGTTAGTACTTGTAACACATGTAACTTTTGTTGAAATCTACAAAATGTATAAATTTTACATTTATTTTCAAAATGTCGGTCTTCTTAAAAAAAAGTGCCTAAAATTGATCCGTTTTTTTTTTTGGCTTAGGGATAAAAATTATACATTTTGTAGATTCCAACAAAAGTTACATATGTTACAAGTACTACTCGTAATATCTAATTTTTTTTTAAATAAGTTTATTTAACATTTATATTTAAAAAAACAAATGTTTTTTTAACAACAGGTTTACAAGTTTATCCTATAAAGTTTAACTTATAAATAATTTAAAAACTAAACTTCTCAGTTGTGAAATATTCGTAATAAACATAAAAATAACATCAGCAAACTACCACTTTCGGTGGTATCAAAAACTGATCAAATTATGCGATTTAAGTGCAAAGCTTAAACATAAAGGCTCGTATTACGAGTTCGGTTCTAAAATTGATTTTAACTAATATCGATTTTAAGACAACGGAACTGTCATAAGAGCTGGACTAAACAAATAAACTAAAACACCCAAAAACCGAAACTGTCATTACCAGTCATTATGTTTTCACAGATAGACGACTTAATTTCTTAAAAAGTCTAAATTTATATGATTACAATACCTCCTTCACTATACGTGACGGTCGGTAACAATGTACAATTAATTAGTATAAATTTATAGGTTTAAAATAATTTAAAAAATCTATTTTTCTTTTTCAATTCTGATAGGTAATAATAATATTACTTCTGAAATGCATTCACAACATCATATTAAAATGCGAAATGAATCACGTGGTCAAAATACTATAAATCGTCAACAAAGTCCAATGCCATTAAGTACCGCTGATAATTTTACTCAAAGTGCAGTTAAAACAGCTGAGAAATCTTGTGGCTGTCCGAAACCTCCCCGAGGTACTAAAGCACCCTGCGATAATTCTTGTAGAGGAAAAAAGATTGGTTCGCCTTCACCTCCTTGCAGAAGTACCTTTTATCGAAGAGGTTTTTATAAAACTTCCGTAGAAACATGGAGACCTGGTAGACGAACTATTCTATGCCCTAATTGTAATAAGCAAGGTAATTTACAAATGTTTAAGGGGAAACATCCATCCTTAAATTTTCAAAAAAATCGATTTTTTTTGTTAAATTTTAAAGCTTATAGTGTGTAGAATATTTTGCTAAATTGGTGTTCCGAAATTAGAACTTGTTGCGGGAAGTTTCAGCGATTTTCACAAAGTTGTATCCATGGCAGATAGATAAGGTATCTCGTATCTCAAACTTTAAACACATTTTCTCGAAACCATGTTTTTATAACTTATCCAGAAGATATCTTTTAAACAATTGATTCAATTGACTTGATTTTCTCTCTTAAAAAAAAAAGAGAATTAAATTCTCTAGGATGTAGAGTAGAATATTTTTGTTATCTACTTTTTCCGATATTTTATGTGCTTTCAAAGTTAATTTTATAAATGAAAAAAAGGCACCCTTTTTCTAAAATGCTGCCATTTTGGTAATTTTTTTGAATTTTAATATAATCCTACTCTAAATCCTACATTTTTTAGTTTACTTTTGGGCAGAGTAATCAAAAATATTTTTCTATGTTTGAGTGCTGCGCGGAAGTCTGAACAATGGACCGATGTTTTTTTAAACGCGACTCCACAAATGAGCGAATTACAGCTCACCACTGCAACCAATTAGTAATTTAACTTTGCATTTTTTTGCAGTACGTCCAATCGTTCGAAGTCAACGCAATAAAGTAGCATATACATCAATTGGTGCAGCATTATTACTAAGTTGTTGGCCATTTTGTTTTCTTTGTCCAATGTTTCATCGTTGTTCACTCGATTTATATTGTCCAAACTGTAAATATGCGCTTGGTATTTATAATTCTGCTACCGGGAATTGTCAGCTCAATACAGTTACAGCAAACAAAATGCCAAATATGCCAAATTTAAAATCAAATTAATTGTTATAATTGTATTTGGGGGATTATATATGTATTTATTTAAATTTTTTGAAATAAATTTATATGATTTGTCGAGTATATATGATAATTTATCAATTTTTAAGCTAAAATGCAAAATATATTCAAAATGCTTAAATATTAATAAGCACGATTTTAATAACTTGGTAGGAATATCTTTTTTCCGCTTTAAATAATTTTATTATTATTATTTTAACATAATTTATTATGTATTATTATTTATTAAGTGCGAATTATTGTTTTTAAAAGATATATTTTAAAATATTTATTAAAAATTTGACTTGGTTTTTGTTTTAAGACCGCTGACTTTCTTACACTTTTTAAGTTGCGATGCGTCGCTGATGTCGCTATATAACCTTCAAAGTTCTGGGAAGTACAACTACTTAGCTTTGTTAGTAAAGTTATTGCGTGTGAAAATATGGAAATACCAAATGAAATATTATCGGCATTAAAATGCGACCAGTGTCAAAAATTTTTGTCATGCGGTCCGATTTTTATTACTCAAAACAACGGGACAACGTGTGGCAGATGTATTGAACCAAGTGTGCCCGTTCGTGAAATTCATTACGAAGCACTGGCGAAATTATTTGTATTTCCCTGTAAATACAAAGAAAATGGTTGTAAGGCTACTATAAAATTTGCGCAAGAAGAAAAACTATCGCACGAATTCACTTGTAAGTACAAACCAATTAATTGTCCATTGGAAAATACTTGTACTTGGACTGGGCCACAATTTCGTTTAGTGGAACATTGTCGTTCAGATCATTCCGATAATGTTCTGGAGAGTCCATGCACTCTCACCCATAATATTGCTCATTCATACGAAAAAAGATTTCTGCTGCTTGCTTTTGAATTATTGTTTTTGATTCATACGAAAGTATGCACAACTAGCAAGAAAATTTATCATTCGATTATGTTTATGGGCAGTCCAATGAAAACGAGAAACTTTAATTATAAATTAGAAATAAAGAAAGACGAATGTAGAATTATAAAATCCGGTTGCGTTATTCCAAGGGGTGGTGATGAAGATGAAGGATGGGTTATAACACATATTGATAGTTTGCTAGATATGATTGGAAAGTTTGCTGGAACGATGTTTAATATAACAATGAATCAGGATCAAAATCAAGAGGATGATGATGATGAAAATAATTTGAGCATTTGTGTAAAGTGTGCAGAAGAATATGCTGTTAATTTTGAAAATTTTGTAATTCGTACTGATAAAGGATTGTTATGTTATAAATGTGCTCCAGTGTTAGTCCCTTGTTCTTTTAAATCAAAGGGATGTACTTTTATAGATACGAAGAAAAAGTGTGAAATACACGAAGCTTATTTTTGTTCATTTAATAAATGGTGTCATAAATGCTCGCGTAGTTTCGGAACAGAATGTTGTTGTCATATAGATGATATTTTAAGCTTAACAGAATGCACAGGATTATATATAAATTACCAAGTATTTTGTAGATATTTATTTTCAAATTCAACTGTTGCAATTCAGATATTTTCTAGATATTGTAGTACAGAAATTTATAAATATAACTGCAAAATACAACTTAGAGATGTAAATTGTCGCTGTAAATCACCAGAATGGTTGACTTGTACTCATACAATCATTAAAACTTTAAATATGGATAATAATTACAATTGCGACTGGTATATGAAAATTAAAGAACATGACTTACCTTCATCTGAAACAAAAAGATATAACATTTCTATTGAATTAAATAAAAATAAATTATCCTAATATTAATGTTTATAGTATATTTTTTTACATGCGGCTATTTCATGAATTGAACAAAATTTTGCCCTGACAAACTATAGGCAGTTACACAATTGGCGTGTTGACATATATACATAAATATAAATTTGTACATACTTACTGTTATTAAATAAATTTAAAAATGATCACATTGCTGTAATAGTATTATTATTTCACCATGCTCATAACAATTTTTATTATTTATTTATCATTAACTGATTATAAATTAGAGAAGTATTTTTTTGAAGTTATTTTTTGTTTTTAATTTTTAGGAAAGTTTGCATATAAAATGAAATAAAACAAATTTTAATTATTAAATTTGTAATATATAAAATAAAGAAAAAATTTCTTAAATTAAAAAAGTATATTCGTTAGTTTCAACAATAATAAATACACATTTTTAAAGTTGACTATTAAGATAGTCATGTTTTGTTTGCATCAGTTTATTATTACATATATCAAATTAATATAATATTACAAATGCCGAGGGGGAAACCACTCCCTTAAATTTTGTACATCGGATTGTACAATCCTAAGATTTTACCGATTTTAAGTAAGATTGTAGGGATTTTATATGATTTTAAGTAGGATTGTAGGGATTTTACATGATTTTAAATAAAATTATAAAGATTTTACATGATTTTAAGTGAGATTTTAAGAATTTTACATGATTTTTCGTTGATTTTTACGGATTTTAAGTAAGATTGTAAAGATTTTACATGAAATTTTTAAGATTGTAAGAATTTTACTTGAGATTTTTAATATTATAGATCGTATAAAAATTATTTAATGTGTTTTAATTTTTCTTCAAAAAATATTTAAATAAATATAAAAATTGTATTTAGTTAATGTGTGTACTTCGGTGTGTAGATAGTATTAACAGGATCTTAGAAAATGGCAATACCTATGTTATGTCGCTGTTGATTTTTTATGAACAATAACATTTGATTTTAGAATTTATCCGAAAATACACAATCTTGTTAAATCATATAGTGCTAGTGCTACATTAAATATTTACGAACTGTTAAAGATTTTACGGATTTTATCTATGATTTTAAGGATTTTTACCATGATTTTTAGTAGGATTTTAAAAATTTTACCATGATTGTACTAGGATTTTATAATGATTTTACGGATTTTACTAGGATTTTAACAAATTTGTACACCAGATTTTGCAAGTGGTTTTCCCCTCGACAAATGCATAAGGTAAACAAAAATATATTTACAATACATATAGTATGAAAGATAAATTCAGTTAGGAGTAGTACTAATTAAATTTAAATATGTTTATTATAAAACATAATTAAAAAATTCCTTAGCAAATTAGTCTTGTTAAAGTATTTTCCTAATTTTTAATATTCAGTTTATATATTCATTTCGTTGTTAGTGCACACTAAATAATGTTTTCTTGGACCTTTTTAACAATATTTTCAAGTTTTTTTTTTTCATTTTATGTGGCTAATATAACTATTATTTATTCTCAAAGTGTGGTGAATTCGTAAATACATTATATGAAATCAAATTACTTGCGAGTTTAACTATATTCTAGTGATATTATTAACAGTGTAATAATTAAAACAATTATCGAGACTTAGTAATTGACATGGACTGCTAGAAAAAGATAAGTAATGCAATTATTTTATAATATTATTTAACTTTTACTTAGAATTTTTATTTTAAAAAAAGAGCTAGTTGCACAAATATAGACCGATTTATAGATTAGCTGTGACAATTTATTATCATTTTAATAAATCGTTATACTTAATTAATTTTTATAACTAAAATAAATAAATTGAGAAAAACATAAAATCTAAAGAACATGAAATAAAAATCATGACGCACGCTCAATCTATATAAACTCAATATAGAGAGAAAAATTTATATTATTTGTCATTATGTATATTTCATTTAATTATAATGTTATTAAATTCCCTATCAGGTTTGTTATTGTTTTTAGCAATGACGCGTTTCGACTTTTCAGTCATCTTCAGATTTTCTGAGTTTGGTCCGTGTTTGTGGTTCGAATCACAAACACGGACCAAACTCAGAAAAATCTGAAGATGACTGAAAAATCGAAACGCTTCATTACTAAAAACAACAACGAACTTGATAGGGGATTTAATAACATTAGAATTAATCATAACGCAGTTTCAGGACCCAAGAACAAAAGTTTATCTTTTGACATTCATATATTTAATAATTTATCAGACATTTAACTTAGACGAATTTTCATTAGAATGCAATAGTAGATGTTTCTTAAAATGTATCTTTTTAACAAAACCTTTTCCGCATGTCTGACATGCGAAAGGCTTCTCTTGCGTGTGAACACGTAGATGATTTCTCAATTTCGCTTTCGTCATGAAACATTTATTACATATCTCACAGCCGAATGGCTTCTGACCTAAATGTATGTGATAGTGTTTCCGGACTTGTTTCTTTGAACAGAAATCTTTTCCACATATTTCGCAAATAAATGCCTTTTTACCCGAATGTATCAGCAGATGATCCTTTAGTGTACCGCATTGCGAGAACGCTTTACCACATATTTCGCATGAGTATGGCCGTTCCCCGGAGTGTACACGTAGATGTATCGTTAGTGCGAATTTATAACTGAAAGCTTTTCCACATATCTCGCATGTGAAAGATTTCTGGCCCGAATGTATTGCAATATGTCGATTAAGATCCGATTGTCGAGTATAAGTTTTACCACATATCGAACAGGGAAACGGTCGTTCACCTCGGTGAGTACTGACGTGACGTTTAAAATCGCCTTTTTGACGAATAACTTTTCCACATATTTCACATGTAAATGAATTTTGATTCAGATGTAGTTGTTTTCCAAGTTTTTTCGATTTTCGTTGTTGATTATCTACTGCAGAAACACAAGTTGAAAGTTGTTCTTCCACTTCTGTTTTAGCAACAATATTTTCCACATCTTTCTTCAAGTAAATACTAGTTTCGTTTGTATCTATTTCGTCATTTAGTTGCTTATTTTCTTCTGTCGTTTCATCATATTCTTTCTTGATTTTATTTGAAGCATAAGCGTTTTTATCGAAAGTATTTGCACTAGCAGCTACAGTTTTTTCCGTGTTTTCAAATTTAATTTTATCAGGAACTTTATCATTATTAGAATTTTTTATTAATTCTACTACTATATTACTTATATCATACGGTATATCAATATCTTCGTTTAATAATTTATCTTTATAATATTTTAATTTACTATTAACCTCTAAACATTTCGTTACAAATGTGTAAGCTTCGTTAAGTTTTACATAGCATATTGTACAAATTCCCAGCGGTAAAGTATCATTTTCATTCAACTAAAATAATATATTAATTTGTAAACAATATATTAAATATTTTATAACGTAAAAACTTACTAATGTTGGAGCAATAGTTGTCAGTTTATTAAGCAGTAATATATTATCGGAATCGAGATTATTTAAATTTAATGTAACGTTTTTATTGCCCGAGCATAGTCGGCAAATTTTTGAGAAACAAAATAGTTTCATGATTTTATAGATAAATAATTTGTAAATCTTAAAATTTACTTTATTCGTTAGTTTATTTACTACTGTAATGACAATCCATCTAGTGAGTATTTGGGTACTATTATTTCCATATTATTTCAGTATAGTGTTTCTCAAACTTTTTGAATCAAGTATTTCGGAAAATATAATTTTAAAATTTTATATTTTTATTGTAATATCTTTAGGAAGGGGTATATATTTTAATGATATTATTCGAAGTATAATAATTAATTAATAATAATAATTATAATAAATTGTTGAAATTATCTAATAACACAATGTTATACAATAGGAAGTTACAAAATATAATGCAAATTTTTATATTATTTATTACAAAAAATCAATTACAATACAAAATAATAGTTTTTAATTAACTTAATTTAGTTTAGAATAGACATAATCATTTGTTACCTATGCCAAATGTAATAAAATGTACATAAAAATTGATACAGGAGATTATAACAAACATATCTCTATTTAGAACCTTATATATTTAGTATTATTTCATATGTATACATACATGATCTCTTAATAAACATAATTATTATTATACTTAACTAATGATTTTAAATTACAAAAAAGACTTGTACAAATATATAGTGATCCACAGATTGGCTGTGATAGTTCATTAAAATACCTATTTTTAATTAATTTTTGTTACTGAAATCAATAGTACAAGGTCATACGATCAACTGATTTGAGATTAACAGTTATTGTTAGTTAATTTTATGCGAAACTTTATCAACTTTATCTGTTTAATTTGTCAGACAGCTAATGCAGACGAATTTTCATTAGAATGCAAGAGTAGATGGTTCTTAAAATGTGTATTTTTAACAAAACATTTCCCGCATGTCTGACATGTAAAAGGCTTCTCATGAGTGTGAACTCGTAGATGATTTTTTAGTTTTGATTTAGTCATAAAGCATTTACTACATAGTTCGCAACAAAATGTTTTCTGAGACAAATGTATTTGATAGTGCTGTCGAACTTGTTTCTTTGAAGCGAAATTCTTCCCACATTTTTCGCAAATAAATGCCTTTTTATCCGAATGCACCAACAGATGTTCCTTGAGGTGAGCACACTGGGCGAAAGTTTTACCACATATCTGACAAGCATATGGTCGTTCTCCGGAATGTATACGAAGATGGGTTGTTAAAGAGGATTTATAATTGAAAGCTCTACCACATACTTCGCATGTAAAAGATTTTTGATCCGAATGTGTTGCGATATGGCGATTTAAATGCGATTGTCGAATATAGGTCTTTCCACATATTGAACATTGATAAGGTCGTTCGCCACTGTGAGTACTAACATGACTTTTAAAATCGCCTTTTTGACGAAAAACTTTTCCACATATTTCGCATGTAAAAGAACTTTGCTTTAAATGCGGTTGTTTTTTAATTTTTTTCAATTTTTGTTGTTTAGCTCTTGCAGAAATATTATCCGAATTTTGTTCTGAAGTTAAAAGAAGTTCTCTCGCTTCTGAGGCTAAAAAATGTTTCCTCGGTTCTAAAGTTAAAAAATGTTCTCCCGGTTCTGAAGCAGAAAAATGTTCATGTTCTGAAGCTAAAAAAGGATCTTTCTGTTCTGAAATTTCTTGTTCCTCTATTTTAACTTCAATATTTTCTATATTTTTCTTCAACCAAATGGTATTTTCTTCCGTAGTTTCATAAATATTTTCTTTCTTAATATTAATTGAAGCGTAATTGTTTTTGTCAAAAATGTTTGGACTTTTTACCGCGTTTTCCAATTTAATCTTGCCAGAAACTTTATCATTATCGGTATTTTGTATTAAATCTACTGCTATATTACTTATATCATACGAAATATCAATATCTTCATTTAATAATTTATCTTTATAATATTTTAATTTATTATTAACCTCTAAACATTTTGTCACAAATGTGTACGCTTCATTTAGTTTTCCATAACAAATTGTACAAATTCCCAACGGTAAATTATCATTTTCATCCAACTAAAATAATATATTACCACGTAAACAATAAATTAAATATATAATAACATAATACTTACTAATGTTGCTGCAATAGTTGTTAGTTTATTAACTAGTAATATATTATCGGAATCTACATTATTTAAATTTAATGTTACGTTTTTATTCTCCGAACATAGTCGGCAAATTTTTAAAAAACTAAACTGTTCCATAATATTAATATAAATTGTCCTGATATATCAATCACTATAATGACAATCCATCTGGTGAATAATTTCGGTATTGTATTTAGTAGTGTTTGTCAAACTTTTTAAGTCTAGTATCCCCAAAAATGTATATTAAAATTTTTTCTTGTTATTTGTACGAGATACCGTAAAGTCTTATTTCAATTTTTCTATTTATCACAAAATTAGTGAATTCGTTTTTTTTTGCCGGATTGGTTTTTATTATCTTATTGTCTTTATACGTTTCTCTTTTTTTATTATTTGATTCATATTTTTTATGTGCAAACAAGCGAAATAACAAACTTTCATCGAATATTATCTTGTAATATTTAAAACTACATTTAAATTACATTGCATTGGTTCCTGTACTAAATCATCAATTTATCATTTACATAATATATTTGCACGCTTTGTACATGCATTAAAAATTTACTCAAACTAAACATTTACTCACATTCTTTCATACATGCATTTGTACAAATACTCTATTTCTCTACTCATTCTTACTTTACAGGGGATTATTGCAACCTATACGTTATTTATTTACTATAATTGGAAAACAGCGTAATTTTATTGGCTTTACAATAATAAAAAGGCTATGGAAGTTTGCACTTAACATTACGTTATTACTACTTTGACTGCAAGGAAAAGTAGTAAAGCGTTTGGTACGGTGTCTGCAACATTTTCAAAAAAAAAAAAAATTTGTATAGAAATCCTTCATATAGCCTGTAGATGACGAATCTGAACTTAGTTTATGAGGGTGTATGTGTGTGCGTCGTCAGCTCGCTCGCTCGCTCGCTGAAATTTTCAGGATAAATTTGTCTAGTACCCAAGATGGTCATGTGGTTTTGTTTTTTTCCAGTGATGCCAACTTTCAGAAAAGATTTCCCTAATGCTCCCATTAATTACATAATTTTATTAATTTTCAGTGTTGTCAACTTTCCGAGAAAAAAATTACTAAAGTTTTAAAAATTTTATTATGGCCATGTTATTCAACCGATTTTACTCAAATTTTCACAAAAGATTCTCCTAGTATTCATGTAATTTATGTAATTTTAACAAAATACAGTGTTGCCAACTTTCCGAAAAAAAAATTAGTAAAATTTTAAAAAATTTATTTTGACCATTTTATTTAACCGATTTTAATCAAATATTTATAAAAGTTTCTCCTAGTGCCTAAATAAATTATGCAATTTTAACAAAATACAGTGTTGCCAACTTATCGAGAAAAAAAATCACAAAATTTTTAAAAAATTCATTGTGGCTACATTATTTATTCGATTTTGATCAAATTTTCAGAAAAGTATCTCCTATTGCCCACATAAATTATAATATTATTAAAATACAGTGTTGCCAACTTTCCGAGAAATGTCAAAGTAGTCTATATATGGGTTTACCCATATACTTCTAATCTTGTTTAATAACGTATAGGTTGCTCTAACTCCTTATTCATTTTCACCTAGCTCATATGTGCTGTAGTTCTCAAATGTTTCGCGGTGTTGAACTGACATTGCTGCAATCGCAAATCGTTAATTTATTTATTTTTAAAATTAAGCTAATGAAATCTTAAAAAATGTATAGTTTTTTTGCATTTTTATTGTAATATTTTGTAAAGGTACTTGCAAATATCATTAAAGTAGATTAAATTCTGATCTTTAACAACATTTGAGTGATATTAACAATGAATAAGTATTTAAAAACAAAAATTGTTGAGATTTTATAACATCCAACAGTAGAAAAAAATAAGTAAATCAATTTTTGAAATATTATTTATTTCGAATACTTTCACTTACAAGTTTTAGAAAGTAAATTATAAAAATAGTTTATTAACTGAAAATTTGTGAATAATTTTATTAACAATTTTTATGAAATACAAAATAAAAAATTAATTACACAAAAATAAATTAATTGTAACAGTTCATTAAATTAAATCATTATTATTTTTATTACAATAGAAAAAACAAGAGAAAAATAAATCTAAAATATATATTTATATTGTCAGGCATTCGGTGACGAATTTTCATTTAAATGTAGAAGTAAATGTTTCGTAAAATTAACTTTTTTAATAAAACCTTTTCCGCACGTCAGACATTCAAAAGGCTTCACTTGTGTGTGAGCATTCAGATGATTTCGCAAATTCGATTTGGTCGCAAAACATTTATTACATATTTCACAGCGAAATGATTTCTTATCTAAATGTATGTTTTGATAATGGTTCCGAAGTCGCCGCTTGAAACTGAACTCTTTTCCACATATATCGCAAATGAATGCTTTTTTATCCGAATGCACCAAGAGATGATCCTTGAAGTTACTATATTGAGCGAATGCTTTACCGCATATATCGCATGCATAGGGCCGTTCGCCGGAATGTACTCGAAGGTGTTTCATTAAAGTGCATTTATAATCGAAAGCTTTTCCACATATCTCGCATACGTAGGCCTTTTGGTCCGAATGTATTGAAGCAGTATGTCGTTTTAGATCGGATTGACGAGTGTAAGACTTTCCGCATGTCGAACACGGAAATGGTCGTTCGCCGCTGTGAGTGCTTATGTGACGTTTAAAATCGCCTTTTAGACGAAAAACCTTTCCACATTTTTCGCATTTAAAACGCCTTTGATCTACGTGTGGTGGTTTTTTAATTGTTTTCAATTTTTCTTGTTGATTATTCTCTGCAGAAGTTGGTTCTGAATCTAAAACTTCTGTAGCTACAATTTCTTCTCTCCGTTCAGCTGCTAAAACTTCTGTAGCTACAATTTCTTCTCTCTGTTCAGCTGCTAAAAAATGTTCGCTTTGTTCCGAAGCTAAAAAATGTTCTCCCGATTCTGAAGCTGAAAAAGGTTCTTCCTGTTCCTCGATTTTAACTTCGATAGTTTCCACATCTTTTTTAAACCAAACAGCATTTTCTTCTATTACAATTTTATTGTTGACTTGCTTATTTTCTTCCACAGTTTCATAACAATCTTCGTCTATATCAATTTCTTTTTTAATGTTATTGGAAATTTCAGTTCCTTCTACGTTTTCTAATTTCATTTCATCATTATCAGTAATTTGTATTACATCAACTACTGTATTATTTACATTAATATTTTTGTTTAATAATTTATCTTTATACAATTTTAATTTATTATTAACCTGCAAACATTGTGTCACAAATTTATAAGCTACGTTCAGTTTTACGTAGCATACTGAACAAATTCCCAACGGTAAATTATCATTTTCATGTAGCTAAAATAATATATTACCACGTAAACAATAAATTAAATATATAATAACATAATACTTACTAATGTTGGAGCGATAGTTGCCAATTTATTGAGCAGTTTTATATTATCGGAATCGAGATTATTTAAATTTAATGTAACGTTTTTATTACCCGAACATAGTCGGCAAATATTTAAAAAATAAAACATATCCATGATTTTATAAATTTGCAAATTGATCTGATTTTTCAGTATTTACTGAAATGACAGTCCATCTCATAGAATAACTAAATATATAAAGTCCATCTGATGAAAAATTTCGATACTATTATATTTAGTACAGTGTTTCTGAAACTTTTTAAGTCTAGCATCTCCAAAATGTATACAAAAATTTGATGTACTTTCTTTATAAATTAGGTCTATTAAATAATCAAAAATTGTCTTGTTTTATATTCATTGTGTTCAAAATATTTTCCAATATTTGTAGAGATATTACTCATTTATTTTATTAAAATTACAAATCTAACTTATATTTATTTTACTTATATTTTTTCAATGCGATATCAAATAATAAATTATTGTTATCAAAGAAAGATATATTATCAGGATCTTTTTTAAGTAATTAATACTTTTGTGTCATATCTTATCTTTAAGAAAAATGTTTGTTTTTTTTTGTCGATGAATATTTGCTAATCTTCCGTGTAGTTTGAACAACATATTGACAGTTTAAATAATTTTCTAAAAATAATTACATACATGTAAGTTGAAATACATATATTTTTTTTAAATAATATCATTTAATAATTCAATAATATTCAAAATAAATTAATGAATATACTCAAGTAATATTACCGCATTTGTATTAAAACTTTAGCCGGCATCGTACGCGTTGCTTACCGGCATTTTTTTTTTGCTTCGAACTCCTTACATCAAAAAGCTTGATTCATTTCTATAAAACTGTAGAAATAAAATATTATAAATATAAATACTAAATAATTTAAATGTTATTGAAAAATGCAAATTTAGTTTAGATTTTTGAGATTTTAATTATGTTTTATTCAATCACAATGTAGAATTTAATAAGTACCTGTAGATAACATAATTAATAAATAAAAAATAAAGTTGATATATTAAAAATGAAATTTATATAATCTACAGATAGTACTCAAAATGTTGGATTCAAGTATGTATAATATATATGCTATTTTATTCGGAGGAACAATTCTATTTATTTTCATTAGTATAATAGTTGGTTACTGGATTGCTCCCGTACAAGTACGTAAAATTTTACTATATTTATTCTATTTATGTTAAAAAAATATTTCATATTTTAGGGACGTAATGTAAATATTAAAAATGGAAACAATAACAATATAAATCAGGTAATTTTTGCATTATTTAACAACACATATCTGTTAAAAAATGTATATATATATATATCAGTTGCATATAAATTTTTTTTAATTGATCACAACTTAAGTACACTGCAAACAATGTAATATAAATTTATGTAAGTCTACATAAATTTTAACAGTAAAAAAGCAGTATTTTGTAATTTTTACCATGATAATATTGATGTAATATTACACTTTTTCTGAAAAAAAAATACATTTATAGAATATGTAAATTTACATAAATTTTTTATAGGATATGCTGTTAGTTAATAACAGATTTATTTGATTGACTTTCACGCGTGTTACTTCAACTTTTTTCAAAAAGTTTTATTAATTAATCATATTGTTATCTAATAATGTGTTTAACTACAGTGACGACTATGAAATTATATAATTCAATATTTTTAGGGTAAAAAACAAACAATAGGAAAGAAAAAAGGAAAAATTGTCTCTGAAAAGGTAAGTTTTTTTTTAAAACAATTTTTTTTTTATGTTATTAATATGCTTTAGAATTATAGGCAGAAAAAATAAACCAAACCAATATACGAAGTCGCAATGCAATATATACTCAGGGCAACATTGGAACTCAAAAAACTAAAATAAATAAATAATAAAAAATTGGAAATATTGACAAATATTATTATTATTACACTGTTTTTAATTACACATTATTTACTTTTTAATTATTTTTGTTATATACACAAAACAAATGTAAACAAATATTGTTTCTTTAATAATCTATAAATAATTTAAACATATTATACTATATATTTTTTCTCAAACATCCCGAAAAACATTAACGGATATTTTATTATTTTTAGTTTACACTGTTTAATATAATATTTATTTTAAATTTTCTAGCATTAGGGGGGAATATTTCACAATCTATAACTGATTTAAAATCATTAAATACATCATATTTAACAACCAATAATTTTTTAACACTTAATTCGTTATCTAAATCAGTAAGTTGAATTGAACAAATATATTTATGTAACTCCTTACTTAAAAACGGAGTATATAAATGAAATTTATAATATGAATCAGTTTTATAATAATTACAGAATAATATATTATTTTCGTATAAAATTAGCAACCAATTCGATTTATCAAATGTTACACAATAGTCTGTTTCTAATTTTACAGTAATATCATTATGTTTTAACTTATAATGATCGAATAAAATCGAATCGATGACATATTTTTGACAAATATAACAATATGTAGTAGATTCGCAATAAAATAACGTATGTTTCCAACATTTGTCTTCAATGTCTTTGAAGGTACAGTTCTTGTTTCGACAGAAATCTATTTCGCAATGTCTTATTTTATTTATGTTGGTATTATATTTGAAATTAACACTATAATCACGATAATCACTAGCGATAACTTGTTTGATAATATTTTCGTCACTTTTCAATAATTTTGACACAACTATATTAATATTTTTTGGATTATTTGACATCGATGTATACGGCTGCACACAAGTTACATTATTTTCATTGTGATATATAAAATTGTATAATTTATCGATGATAATACAAAATTTCGAATACAACCAGACGAACATTTTGTTAATAGTTAAAAAGATACGTATTTATGTCTGACTTTTACTCGTTATTTGTTACAATGTGTATGATAATTATTTTGTTTTTTTTTTATATTTGTACCTGGGAAGTTGGACAGTTGAAAATCGTATAGATAAAGTATATCAATATTTGTACGGAATAAATATGACAAAACTATAGCTCCACCAAGCAAACAAGTCCATCGGAAAATATGCGAACTAATTTTGACAATTCGTGGCGGTAAAAGTTTAAGCCAATAAAAACAATTTCTGGCGCCGTTGTACATTCCGTAACAAAAGTAAAAGTAGCTAGCAAACTGACAGATTATCGCGTGTTTGTTTTTCTTAATTTTCTCTGCTGTTGCTCATCTTTATAAAAAAAATAAGTCTTTTTTAAGACTTAATCTTATTTGAAATAAGGTAGGCATATATTTTATAGATAATTTAAAGTATTTTTAAAATGAAATTATCGCATAACCTCAAAATATATATTTTATATGTCAAAGTACTATTGGCACTGAGTGTACCTCTAGAATACAGAGACAACAAACCACGGCCTACCCACGAGACTTGTTTGGTTGGCTTGACTATATCAATTAGATAACGGTTTAGATAAGTGATTTTCAATATTAAACAAAAAATAAAAACTCAAATTATCAAATATTCTATGTACATTTTAAATTTGGCAAATAGGAAGTAATTCACGCGTGTAAAACACTTCCAAATAGAAGTCATAAATTATATTAATAATATATTAGTCGTGTTTTTTTCAACTGACCGACAAGCTCTGAGCTCCTCGGATCACATCCGGCAACGTAGAATTGTTTTTTTTGAAACAAATTGTAACTACACCACAACTGATCTATGCTACATTCCCCTTGCCTCTCGAGCGCCAAAAAATTTTCGGATTACATCAGATCACTTAAAGTGCAGTTGAACATAACCTTTAAAGTTGGTTGTTTCAACCGTGTTGTTCAATTGTAAACATGGTAAACATTATATAAAAAACGAATTTGTAGCTGTGGAATGGCGAAACAGTGGAACAGATGTCTTCCTGTTATATTAATGTTTTTTTAATTAAAAATTAACTTGTCGTAGGTTTTACAAGTATTTACGTACAATCATTTATTTCGCCATTTCTGTTCGATAGGGGTATTCGAAACTAATAATTTTTATATAACAATAATAATAATAATAACAAGAATATAACAACAATAAATTAATAATTAGAAATTATTAACTAAAAATTCAAGTGCAAGCAACAGAGAGGTTACATATTTACAGGCCGTGACAGCCCATCGCGCTATGCTAGAACGAGAAAAGATTTTTTTTGAGAACAGCGCAGTTCATTTACAGATCAGATCAGATTAAATCAGTTTAAGTGTAGTTCAGATAAAAACACGACTATTATTATTATCGAATATTTTATTTTTCAAGTTAAGCTAAGCTAAATTAGGATGATTCTTAATGAGGTTGAAAATTTATTTTTCTTCCGACGCGTCTCTAGAACGTTTCCAAATTCAATAAAAAAAAAAAATCGGAAAAATATATTTAGCTCTTAATTTTAATAATAAACCATGCCTATAGCGGCCTATCATCCAACCCATAATATGTTTGGAGATGACGTTGTATTAAAATAACTTTATCTCAATTTTTGCGATCAAAAATGTTTTTTCTAGTGTTTTTAAACAACTGAGTTTCAATTCAGTATGAATCCTTTTTTACATTATTTTCGAAAACTTTACTTTGAATTTTGTAATTATGTGAATTTATTTGAATATTTAATTATATTCAAATAAATGTACCATACTGAATTTTTTGATATTGTACGGCAACTATCAATTATCATACCACATATTTTTGCTTCAGATTTAAACTAAGTTGTTCAAAAACGCTAGAAAAAGCATTTTTTAACGGCAAAAAATGAATTAAAGTTACTTTAGTAAATGTCGCCTTCAAACATGTTATAGGGTGGGTGATAGGGACGCTATAGACACGATTTATTGTGAAATATTTTTCAGATTTTTTTGTCGAATTTTGAAACGTTCTAGAGAGACGTTGGAAGAAAATTTAAATTAAAACCAAATTATAGAACTTTTTATGCCCTATCGAAAAGTATTGTAAGTATTTCTCCGAATTTAACTCGAGAAAGAAGTATTCTGCATATTATCGAAATTGCATGTTAAACGCTCATACAAACTTAACGAACGAACACCCGGTATATAAAATATCTATACATTTTGGGTAAATAAAACAATAATATACTAGTATTTTAATCTTTATTTTCGTATACTACTAACGTAATAAACATGACATTTTAAATATTAAGTATATTTTTCCTCATTAAAATGTATTTAAACTATGGTCCATTACCATTTTGTAAACAAAATTCAGAAATTTTACAATTTTTCTTATTTCTTTCTTAATAATTCCTTCACAAATGTATAATGTTTATATCCTATCAGATTACAAACTATAATTTGTTATATAAAAACAGTTTGTACCAGACAAACTTAATTACAAAAACACATATTTTTTTTATGTATCATAGTTCTTAATAATATGCAACATTTAATCATTTTATAAATCTAATAGTGCCTACATTAGTATTAAATTTACAATCTGTAAAATTTTACAAATACAGAATAAGGTTAGATATTTATAAAATTCTACAAACCGAATATTGACTAGTACGTCGAAAAAACAAATTATTAGAAATTCCAATATCACATTGATTATTCCCAGTATAAATTAATTAGTAGCACGTCAAAATTTACATCAATTTCTTCGAAATAAATTTACATATAACAATTTTCATAGCAGTTTTGTTATACAAAAATAAAAGTATCCGAAACTAATCTATGATAAATTTATATCTCTTTTTTTTTGTTAATCTGTACTAAACTTTACAATATCGATCTTTAAAAATTAATAAACAAATTTAAATAACAAATATTTTTAATTGAAAATCCAAATAAAGTCACATTTAACAATTATTTATGTTAAGTTCTATCCATTAAATGTAGATGAAAACATTGAAACATTGTAAACAATTAACATATATAATATTTTTTTCCTTTATATTTAATCCATTTTGAAATATAAAAAATATTAAAAAAAATATATAAAGTAACAATAATTTGACAGTTTCGTAAACTAATTTGTTTATATATAAATCAAAATAGACTAAATATTAACAGCTATTCACAAAATACTAGCCTATTTTAAATTTTTCGTAAATGAATTATTAAGTTTTTCAAAACTCAAATTTAGACTAGTATTAGTGTATGTGGAAAAATACAGGAAACAATTAAATATATTATTGTAAAAAATGTGGTGTTCCTTTATCTCAAAGTTCGATGCTTGCTTTTCATTTGAAATAAACAAAATTGGATAGAAGACCTAATTCTAAATAATACCCAAATATATTTATTTGAAATATTTTCTAAGAGATTTGTAGATTAAAATATTTTTAATTATATAAAAAAAAAAAAACTAAGTATAATTTATATTATATTATATATAACTGTAATAATTAAATTATAACTGAGAAAAATTCTAAATAAATCATTTTGAAATAATAGTTACTTTTTAAATAATTTAATTTAATTTAAGTAACATAAAGAATTTTTATATATATATTATTAAATTTCGTTGAAATGTTAAATCTTTCAATTCAAATATAAAGTAAGAATGTTTTATATATTTTTATTATATAATTAGAAATATGAAAATTACAGTTTAGTTTTAGTATAAATTGGCTAGTGTTTATATTACCACAGTCAAGTTAAGAAGGACATCACAATCAATATATGACGAAGATTATCATTTAAAAAATATGATCCTTAATACCGGCATTAAGGATTATGAAAATATAATTGATAATTCTCTAGTAAATTCTATTTGTAAGTAGAAGGTAGATATAGTTTATTTTTTTTTCACCGTAATTTTAGATAGGTTTAGGAAATGCGGAGAAACTACCTTTGCCTGTAGAGGTACTATCAGTTTCTTCACTATCATCGGGTGGTTCTTGTGATTCTGGAAGTCGGATAAATGGTAAATGATCACTTCCACTCCACATTGAATAGAGGTGAGAGTGAAGACGTATTGCTTCCTAATTTATGGAAAAAAGGAAATATAAATTCTACTTTCTAAGATTAACTCTATATAGAATAATAAATTAATCGTGATTGGCAATAAAAATAGTGAAAATACTTACGGCACCACCGCCTCCATCCGAATTAGAACCGCGTTCCGAACCCGATGTAGAACGACTGTGAATCGATAAGCATGACGATGAATCCGTCGAACTGCTACTTTTTCGTGATGTGAGCGAGACATTTGTCGGGAAAATATCGTAATGTTCTGTTACAGAAGATGTATCTGGTAACTGCCAATTGCCACCCCTACAAATACATTTTTTTTAAGACACTTTCATTTAAAATAAGTTAAAAAAACAAAAATTATAATGAGTGAACTCTAGTTTTTTTTTTTATTTCAATGATATTTGTGGAAACAAATCGGACAATACTTCAAGGGTGCATTTTGATTTTTATTACAGGGACGATTTCCAACAAAAGTAAAAATAAACAACTCCTGAAAGAAGTTCAAAGTCTATTCTTTCACTCCCAGAAAACCGCGGTTTGATATCTTTTATAGTTTCGCAGAAAAAAATTCATAAATTTAGTCGATTTTTTTAGGTCGAGCAAAGGTATATATCCCGCAATAATCAAACCTTTTTTCTTAAAATTGTCACGATGTTTTAAAATGGTCTAGCAATATTAATAGTTTACAGTGGACATATTAATTATCGTGTATTTTCGTTTTTGTTTTAAGTTTGTAATTTTGCAGTGCGAATAATTCTGAGCCAGAAATTAAAATCGTTACCTGTGTGAATGTATTTGATGCATTCGTTTATGTACACGGTCGTCCGAGTGTATGTCTTGCGGCCATAAGGCCGATGGTCCCGCGGCATAAGTTGAAGTCGCATGTTGATGGGGCGCATGCACAGTTTGTGAACGCAATCCACGACTGCCCAGCAGTTGAATTGCTTCTGCTAAACCATCACTGCCCGTTATTGATGTTGTGCATACTACTGCACTGCCCTCTACTGACAATAAATAAAAACAGAAAAATTAGTTGTCGCGAAAGCAAAAAGCCATGGGTTCAAAGCCCAGCAAAGTCAATGCATTTTTTCTTCATTTAAAAATTAACAAAAATACCATAATACTAATTTATTTGTTATACTATATACCTGGCGTATTCGATCGACTTCTCTCTTGCGTCTGCATAATCTGCTGTTGCCCGGGCACACCTAATCTTCCACTTTCCCTTCGCTCTCTACCGTGCCACTGACCGGTTTCTACGCGTGCACAATCCCACGGCATTGACCATCTACGCATTGTGTCTACATCACCGGATATAGCGCTCGCACCGCTAACATCGCCAGCCGCTGCCTCCGACCAACGTCGCTGACTATTCAACGGGAAAAGAGGGAAATGTAATGGACTGCGTGAACCACGGAACGAAGGGAGAAATGGGGATTTCATGGTGTGCAATTGGCCGGGAGTTGGGAAGGGACCACGAAGATTTTCGATGTGGCTGGAAAAAGTAAAGTTAAAAGATAAATAGAATTGTAATATACAGAGTGATTTATGACGTCGGGAAAAAACTACATTGGATGATTCCTATGAGTAATCTAAATAAAAAACTTCAAATAAACATATGTCCGAAAATGCTTTCTAACGGAACTGTAGCCGTTAGAGGTTGATTACATGTAACATCAATCGCGTTAGCCTTATTTATTATATCAGGAAAAAAAAACAAATCATAGACTTCTGAATAATTGTAAAATTACTGATTGATTTTCTAACATTTTGTTTAAACACTAGTTAACCAATTTACTAGTTTATAAATTTTTTTATACACATAAATAAATATTTAATAAACAATTTACAATAATTAAAAATCGAAGACAAATTTTGTCGGAACCCAGTAAAATTTATAAACTAGTAAATTGGTTAACTAGTGTTTAAACAAAATGTTAGAAAATCAATCAGTAATTTTACAATTATTCAGAAGTTTATGACTTGTTTTTTTTTTCTGATATAATAAATAAGGCTAACGCGATTGATGTTACATGTAATCAACCTCTAGCGGCTACAGTTCCGTTAGAAAGCATTTTCGGACATACGTTTATTTGAAGTTTTTTTATTTAGATTACTCATAGGAATCATCCAGTGTAGTTTTTCCCCGACGTCATAAATCACCCTGTATACTGTATCGTAAAACAAAATAGCAAAGTTACAGAAAAATTTTACTTGTCTTAAAACCGGTATTTGGTTAAAACCAATTTTAAAACAGAGTTTGCAATATGGGGTCAATATTTTTAAGCATAAATCGGTTAAAAATCTTAAGAGAGAAAATTTACCTCGTAACAGTACTTCTGATTGTTTCCATGAAACTTTGTACCGGACTGGGACCACGTATCATTTCGGGGGCTTGTAGTGGCGACGAACCCCTTGTATCAGCCGTTTGCGATGGACTTGAACCACGTTGACATTCTATGCTACTGCTCGTTGACATCTGCCGGCTCTCTAGATGAGGTTTCGGACTATCGAGCGTACCCGCTTGACCAGAATGCGGACTCGATGTCTGAGAACGTATATCCTAAGAATTGGAATATGCATAAATTGAATGGTAAATTTGATATCATTCTATAGTATAAAACGCGTCAATGTATTTTTATTTATTTCTCCTTAATTAATTATGAAGTCTTTATAAAGTAACTAGTGCGACAATTCAAGAATTAATTTATTTTGTGTATATTACAGGGCTTTGAACCGGAACTGAACCGATAAACTGAAAAAAAAAAAACCGTTACTTTTATTGGAACAAAAACCGAAAAAAAAATATCGGTTATTGAAATTGAAAATGAAACTAGGGATTATTTTGAGGAAGATGTAATAACTTTGGTTTTAATAATCTTTAAATAATTTGAATGAAAATACATTGGACAATATTTTAATAATTAGAGGTAATTTTCCGTTTTTTTTTTCTAATTATAAATAAATAAAAATCCTGTATACAAGAATTTGTTATGTTAACATATATTTATCTTATTATTATATAATTAAAACATGCATACGAATTATATAAGCTTCGAATAATATTATCATATTTTATATACTTCTAATTATTACACCTTTAATTAATTGATAATAATTATTATTCATATTATATTATTGTATCAATTTACGAAGTATGCTTATTATAAAATTAAGAATAAAATGTTGTATAAATTATGGTAGAAAATAAGTTTTTAATAAAGACTCAAAACTGAACCGAAAACCGAAAAAAAACCGTTGTTTTTGCCAGAACGAAAATCGAAACCGATATATACGAGTATTTTTTTAATTGAACCGGAACGAAAAATATAACGGTTCAAAGCCCAAAATGCTGTCATAAACATTGCCAAACTTATCACCATGACAACATTTATACAATATCTTTTTTTTTTCCTTGTTAATTCGTTCCTAAATTATTTATAAGATAAGGATTCGGCTTATAAGGAACTCTAGCACAATTATTTATATCAATTTTATTTATTCTTGATTTGGACGTTTCGGTTTCGAATAAATCAAGAATAAATAAAATTGATATAAATGATTGTTTCGAGTTCGTTATAAGCCGAAATCTTACCTTATAGATATCTTTTCTATACTATTAAATGGACAATTCTTAACTATTTAAAAGCCTCAATCTCTCTTGATAGAACAACGATCAACCTTTCGGATATTATAATATTTAATAATCCACCTCCCCTCACCTGCGTATACAGCCTAGCAAAACACTGTTGTAGCGTTGCCATACTGCAATCAACATCATGCACACCACCCGATACCGTTTGACAGCACGGACAGGTTGCAATCGGTCCGAAACATTCACAGTTCGCAATCGAAAACTGATACTGCAGATTGACAAATGTCAATAGATTTTCAAAGACGATATGTTGATTGTGTTCGTGCTGCCTTTGCGCATCGTATTCCGTATACGTTTCGCCGATTATCATATCTTGCATTGCAGCGGCTATATGCGTTTTGACCGTGTTTGATGCTATTATCGTTGCTTTGGTCAATTCCTCCCAACTGGATTGCAAATGTGAAGCTAGAGGAATTGACTGGGCTTGTGCTAGCTGCCCTAAGCATTGCGATAGTTTGTAGCCCGCTGAACACAGACTGTTGAGTACCTAGAATTTTTGTTTGGAAAGAAAAATTACCGATATATAATAATATATAATTACTCAGAATTCAGCTAATTTTTTTTTTATTTATTTATTTATTTGTAAGTTATTTCGGAATCTTAGGCCTGTATTCTCACCTCTTTTGTTTATGAAAAGTGCTTTTATTTTTTGCTTTTTACTTCTACCGCTTATCAAATATGAATAGCATTTCTATTTTTGATAGATTTTTGTATATCTAATATTATAAAATTCAAATAAACTGATTAAAATTGCTTAATAAATAATTTTAAGTAAACGTCAAAAGTACTTTTGACAAAAATTACTTTTAAAAGTGAGGTGAGAATACGGGCCTTAAATAACATGCAAAAATTGAATAAATTATAAAACACATTGGACCAGTTATTTTATATATTTCATCATTTACTTTTTTTGTTTGTTTTAATTATATTTGTATTAAGTAGGAGGAATATATAGTTGTATGACAAGATTGATATTTCAAACAAGTATAGCACAACAAAAATGATATTTCAAATGATAAAAATGGGAAATTTTATAACAAAATTAGTATATTGAACTTTAAATTATAAACTATTATTTCTTTTTTAATTGTTTAAAGCAATGAATGTTATGTTTTAGTCGTAATGTTATTGGTTCTGAACTATACCATCTATTAGCTTGTGAAAACACTGTCTCAATTTTTGTTGCTGCAATAAAAATAAACAACAACTGATGAAACTAAAATCGCGTATGTGTTTTGTATTTTTCATAAGTTAATAAGTAGTTTGATTCAGAAATACTAGTTCTGCACTAAAACAATCATTGATAAGAAGGGAGGGCAATCTGAATGAGGATTAATGCCGGTAAATATTTTGAACAACTATTGATTAATAAATAGTACAGATTACTAACTTGTAAATAATGAACCCAACTGCTCAAGCATTCGGTCAAAATCGCTTTTAAAGCATTTGGGCTCAGTACAGTAGTTTCTTCCGATGTTTTTCTAGATTCTGCATCGGTTTCTACGCCCTCTTGAGGACTGAAAGAATAACTTATTTTTTTAATACAAATATTTAACACAAATAAAAACAATTGCTTACTTATTCATGTTAATAATTAATTTTTATAACAAATATCGTAAAAATAATATTCACATTATTATTAAATTCAGGTTAAAAATACACGAACTTTCCTATTCGTTCTACGAAGAAACTTTAACAGCATTATTAATGTAATAAGTAATTATATCGAAAATGAACAATTATAATTACAATTTTTATAATGTTATATGAATTTTAATTTAAAATAACAACAAAACGAATATGTCATATTAATTTTAAAAAAGTCACTAGATGGTAGACTAGAAATGTCAAACAGCTTTTCAGTGTCACTGTAAGATGGCAGCATAATTCTTAGTGGAAACTATAGTTATAAAAAACTAGATATCACATTTCTATCAAAGTGTCACAAAAGTATATAGTGTAATATTAGATGCGTTTTATTTTTAGTTTATGTATAAAAACTGTGTTCTGTGTTTTAAACTTCCAAACATAAGTTACTACATTTAAATTATATTTATCTATATAGCGTTATCTTTGTCAGTTATTATAGTGATCTATATCTGTACATCTATGGTATGAAAAAAACCACATGTTTGCTGGTAAGGCGGGGAATGGACAGAAATCTTACGTCATTTGATAAGTAGCTACATAAAGTGTACAAAGTTTTCTTTCTAAGTTATTTAAATTCTAAGTTATATATTTATCTTTAAAAATTTGTAATTTATTTGTTTATAATATGAAGTGTATGTATTACTATTTATAAACTCGATAAACTGTTGAAAAGTTTTAGTTAAATTAGTTATAATAGCAATGTGTATGTGAACGCCCATTTTTTCCCTGTATTTATTTATAGAATCGTGTAATCTTGTAAATTTGAGTGAAAATGGAGGATATATTTCATTGGTGTCGTGAGGGAAATGCTATGCAAGTTCGAGTATGGCTCGATGATACGGAACATGATATGAATCAAGGGTATGTTTTGACTTTAATTGGAAAAAGTAGGGTTAGATTTTGATATGGTCAGTGACGATTACCAAATATGGTTATGGCACACCTTTGACGTTTAAATTTTGTTTGTGTGGGAACCAATATTATATGCATATTGACCTAATTAACATTAATTTCACTATGTCCATGTATATAAATTTAACTAATCGCATAGGTGCATTGATAAATCTACAGAAAACTGTAGTCTAATTTTATGATGAGTCCTCGTTTCATTTCCTTGAAATTTATACTAAAAATAACAATTGAATGAAACTTTAATCTATAATATTATATTTATATAATAATAATTAGTAAAAAATGGTTTATTATTAATAAAACAAGACTACTATGATATAAACAGAATGTCAATTTTTGATATTATTTGCTATCAAGCATCATGTTTCATTAGCAAATTTTTATTTTGTTTTCACAAGCTAGTAGATTTATAGATTTTTACTTATAAATTTACTGTTTTTATAAGCGTTAACAGTAAAAATGTTTCAGAATTCAATATATTGAAATAAAAATGCTTTAGGATTTAGTTCTGTATTAATTTTAATTAAAAATCGACGTTTTGACGTACCATATGTACGTTATCATCAGGAAAAATTATTCAAATGACCATCAAATGATATATATAATAAATAAACAGAAAGTAAAAACAAGTTACTAGGTAACAAAATACAAGTAAATAGAATATAAAATTTATAAATTATTAATTAAAGGAAAACAAATGAATACAGAACTGAAACTTTTGCTCCGTATTCATAGATCCTTTTAGAAAAAGTACTTATATTTTAAAGTATTTATTTAAAAAAAATATTAGAACTGTTTTTATCATTATTTATATTTTAAAATATTATATATATGAAATAAAAAGTATTTAGTTTATAAAACTATTTTAAATATTTGATACATAACAAAAGCAAAAATTAATATTGAAATCTTGGCTGCTTTTAACTAAAAGTACTTTAAAAGTGTTATTTCCATAAAGAATTTTTTTGTCTTAAGGTCTTATAAATGTAATAGTAAAATAAATGACGGTGATTAAAAAAAAAATCTATAAATTTGTTCAGTGACGATCATGGCTTCAGTCCACTGCATTGGTCCTGCAAAGATGGCCATATTAAAATCGTAGAAATGCTATTATTAAGAGGGGCAAGAATAAATTCAACAAATAGGGGCGATGACACTCCGTTACATTTAGCCGCTGCTCATGGACACAGAGATATTGTTTTATTAGTAAGTCTTAATTTATTTTTTATACACAGAATTCATTAAAACGTATCTCTTAAGGGGATATTTCCGTTTGTAGCATCGATTTTTTTAGGTGTTTTTCAACATTTTTTTGGGGAACTTTTACAACAAATATAGTAAACAATAATTATATCGTCGGAATGTGTAGTTATTGAAGTTTTCAGCAGTATTTTTTTTTAAAAAGGCAAAATTTTATTTAAAAAAAATGACGTCAGAATGATGAGGTCAAAATTTAAGTATGCCAAATTGTGGCAGAGATAAAATTCGCGTTCTACATTTCTAAAACAAAAACAAATTAGATGTTAGTACCTACTTGTAACACATGTAACTTTCGTTGGAACCTAAAAAATGCAATATTTTTTACCCCTAAAGCAATTTTTAAGGAGGCTTCCAACAAAATTTACTTTCGTTACAAGTACTAACGTCTAATTTCTAATTTATTGTAAACAAATTTTTAGGATAGATTCTTCTCAAACATAATAATTATAAAATTAAATTTTTAAGTAATGCTGCCCGAATTTTTGGTGAAAAAATATAAAATTTGTGTTCCTATTTCTTAGTATTTATGTAATAATATCAAAGTGGTCTATACATGTGTTTACTTATATACTGCTAATCTTGTTTAAATAATTATTTAATTATTCATTTTTTTTTCAAGCTTTTACGCAATCGTGCCGACGTTAATTTCACCAATGAGCACGGTAATGCGCCATTACATTACGCATGCTTTTGGGGCTACAACGATATTGCTGAAGATTTAGTGAATCATGGTGCTCTCGTATCTTTAGCGAATAAAGACGGCGATACGCCGATTGAGAAAGCTCGCGGTCATCTGATTACACGAATGCATGAACTCGCCGTGGAAACCGGGCAAGAATTGAAGAAGATACATTTCAAGGATCAGAGCTGGTTGGGCTTGAAGACGAGGAGTCGTGATGCTACGTTGTCGAGACATAAAGGTGCGTTCGATTCAACGAAATAGATAGAAAGTTTATTTTTTAAAAGCTATATATGACAGAAAAGTTTTTTTAATCAAATAAAAATCATTGGCCCCGTATTCTCACCTCATTTATAAAAGTGATTTTTGCCAAAAGTACTTTGACGTTTACTTAAAATTATTTATTAAGCAATTTATAATAGTTTGTATAAATTTTATAATACCAAATATAATAAAAATGATCGTAAATAGAAAAACTATTTACAATTGATGAAAAACAGAAGCAAAAAGTTATTTTGAAGTTAATGATAAAAGCACTTTTTCACATTATGTCTGTAATAAAAGAATTGGAAAGAAAAATCTCGTTTATTTATAAATTTACAGGCATCAATATCAAAGATCTGTTCCTTCAAGAATTAATCTCGCGTTCACCATCGGGTGAGACTTGGCGTGGTCGTTGGCAGAAGAATGATATTGTCGCGAAGATTCTCGCCGTACGAGAATGTACGCCACGTATCTCGCGAGATTTTAACGAAGAATTTCCGAAGCTTAGAATTTTCTCTCATCCAAATGTTCTACCGGTGGTAGGATGTTGTAACGCACCGCCAAGACTTATTGTTATCAATCAGTACATGCCATGGGGATCATTGTATAATGTATTACATGAAGGCGAGTTAATTATTAATTAAAAATATAAAAAAATAAACTATATATATATTTGATGAATTTTAGGAACGGGTGTGGTGGTAGATACAGCGCAAGCATTGCGTTTCGCCTTGGATATCGCGCGCGGTATGTCGTTCTTGCATTCATTGGATCGTACAGTACCAACCTATCATCTAAACAGTCATCATGTGATGATCGATGAAGATCTAACGGCGCGTATCAATATGGCAGACGCGAAATTCTCGTTCCAAGAAAAAGGTCGTGTTTATCAACCGGCCTGGATGGCACCGGAAGCATTACAAAAAAGTCCGAAGGAACGAAATTGGGAAGCGGCTGATATGTGGAGTTTTGCGGTGCTCCTGTGGGAACTCGCTACCAGAGAGGTTTCTTTTTATTATTTTATTTATAATTAGAAAATTTATCTGTATTTTCTTCAGGAGATAAAATCATTTACGATATACTATTTTTAAACTTTTTTTCATCTGATCGTGAATTCATATAAATAGTATTATTTTTTATTTTTTTTATTGTTATCCAAAATAAAATGAAATACCTACACATATTTTTTTTATGAAAGATTTAGTAAATTGATTTAACATTAAAATAAAACGATTCATTATGATAAGTAAATAATAACTACTCGGTTTTTGTTTCAAAAAATATTTTATTTCGGTGACTAGTTTCGCTATACAATAGCTTCGTCAGACCACTATTATGTTTAAAATTAAATATTCTTGAAATATAATTTCTATTTAGTAAAAATAAGGAAGATACAACATCTATAAATATATATTTTCAAGAGAATTATTAAATCTCTAATTGTCAAATGTTTGTATTTATGTATGTATGTTTGTATGTATGTGTGTTTGTATGTATGTATATATGTTTCTCCAGCATCTCCTCCTAAACTCCTGAACCGATTTTTATGAGAGTGGTGTCATTTTAATTGGTTCATTCCCTATTTGAAAATAGGCAAGTTTCATGTTTCTACGATTTCATCTTGCTTCTCAAAAATTTGAAAAATTATCTAATGCTAACTTGCAAATGTCAAATGACAGCTGTGTGGTGAAGTTATGTACATTACTGATAGAAGTGTTGCTTTTGAGTAATATATAATAGTGCAATTGATATTTTATTATTATTATTATTATTTGTTTATTTATTTATTTTTATTATGTTTATATGTTTAATTTTAATTTCGACTTCAAACGTCACCCTTTAAGGATCACGGGTTTCCTAGTTATGAATGTAAAGTTTGAAATAATTTTGATATAAAATTTCTTCAAATTACCTAAAGTTTCGAAATATGCAAAAAATCCAAGTACCCTTTAATATTTTTGCTGTGGTAATTAAAACTCTGTTTTTAATTTCTGTTCAGGTGCCATTTGCCGATTTATCACCAATGGAATGTGGAATGAAAGTAGCCTTGGAAGGTCTACGTGTATCTATACCACCCGGCGTATCACCGCATCTCTCCAAATTGATTCGAATCTGTATGAACGAAGATCCAGGAAAAAGACCCACCTTCGACATGGTTATGCCGATCTTAGATAAAATGAAACGCTAAATCTCTTATTTATTATCAAAGATAAACTATTTGTTTTTTTTTTGTCTTCTGTATATTTGTAAAAATATATAGTCGTTGCATTTTATTAAATATCAAATACAAAATTATATTTATTTGAATGTGTTGAAGTTAAATTTACTAAATTTAACTGAAATGTGCAATGACTATATATATTTTTTTTAATTTATAATTTATCAGTTTAATTTTGGTAAATTAAATATTTGTTTTACGAAAGAACTATATTTTATTCATAAGAATAAACATATTTATACACCAACAATATTTTATTAAACAATGAAATAAAAATGAATTTAATGATAAAATTTGTAACTGATCAAATAATTTGTAAATCTACAGATTTAAAAGGAGAGAAAAATTTACAAAACTATATAATAAATTAAGAATTTTTAACAAATGTTATAATGAATTTTATATTGATCGAATTTGAAGTTGTAATTTTTAGATATTTACAATTTATTTATTATTAAAATATACTGCCAATTTTATTGTTATTTTATATATAACATTTTTAACTAGATATTAATTATGATAATTAACTAATCGGAGATCTTATTAATTATTTTTGAGTGCCTTGACATATATGATTATTAAAATATATGATTGTTAAAATATTAAATCCGTAATTTGTACAATTAAAAAATATATTATTTTTCGATAACTGATTTAATATTTAGTAAATGTGACAATTTAGTGCCGAAATTAGAATTAAGAATAAAAATTTTAAAAATACTAAAAAAGTATTATCTGTTTTGTAATAATGTGTGTAATTTTTTTAAATCACAATATTAATATTTATAGTAAATTTATATACAATATTTGCTTATACTTAATAAATTTGTTACTATTAATTTGTATGTTTTTTTTCTTTAATCGTTACCTTAATTATGAATTAAATTTTGCTTAAAGTTTAATAAACAACATTTTTCAAAAAATTTTATATATATTTATATTTATCTGAGAAAAGTATTATTAATTATTAATTTTTGCAAATATCTCGAAAACGGCTGGAAATTTCGCAAAAATAACTTGTATTGCAAACGATCATGTTATCCTGATGCTATAACATATTTCAACTCTTAACCCCGCGTAACCCCTCGCTTTATTAATTATTAATGTTTGCAAGAATAGAAATCTTTAATCACAAATATCTCGAAAACGGCTGAGAATTTCGCAAAAATAACAAAATTTTTCGCGTTTTACAAATACTGGTCAATTATAGCCGTACTACAACATATCCAAAAATCAACTCCCTGCGACACCCCCTTATTAATTAAGTCAACCCCCAAAACTGTGATAAAAAGTTGACAAATTTGTGTATAAAAATTCAAAAACTAAAATTGCGAGTATTATGCAAACGGCTGCAAATTTCGCAAAAATAACGAAATCTGCTCGGCAACACTTCTGTTGCTATAACATTTTCAACCCCCAACTCCGTACGAGCCCTCGGCTATTAATTATTAATGTTTGCAAAAAAATATCTTTAATTGCAAATATCTCGAAAACGGCTGAGAATTTCGCAAAAATAACAAAATTTTCCGCGTTTTACAAATACTAGTCAATTATGACTGTACTACAACATATCCAAAAATCAACCCCCTACGATACCTCCTTATTAATTAAGTCAACCCCCAAAACTGTGATAAAAAGTTAACAAATTTGTGTATAAAAATTCAAAAACTAAAATTGCGAGTATTTTGCAAACAGCTGCAAATTTCGCAAAAATAACGAAATCTGCTCGGCAACACTTGTGTTCCTATAACATTTTCAACCCCCAACCCCGTACGAGCCCTCGGCTATTAATTATTAATGTTTGCAAAAAAAATCTTTAATTGCAAATATCTCGAAAACGGCTGAAAATTTCGCAAAAATAACAAAATTTGCCGTCCCCCTTACAAACCTTTGAGATAAACCAGGTACGTACTACAACATATCCAAAAATCAGCTCCCTACGACACCCCCTTATTAATTAAGCCAACCCCCCAAAACTATAATAAAAATATATCAAAAAATCTTAAATTTTTCTTGTTCTCTTGATAAAATTTCGTTAAAATGTTTCATTTCGCGCTTTCCTGATACAAATCTTGCATTTTTCGCTTTCCTGATACAAATTTCGTTAAAATCCCTTAGCTAATACATTTCCGCAATGCATCAATGTTAAACTGGTCGCCTATAAGCTTGCACGGCAAGGAGTCACTGCATTTTTTATGCTTCATTTAGGCAGAAAATTAATAACAAATTTGGTTTTCTAACAATTTTTTAAAGAAGAATATTAAACAAATTTGACAAGAATTTTAAAAGATTTACTAAAATTTAATGGACGCGCTGTTATTTTTTTAATATTTGCGGAATTGGGAAAAAATCAAAAATATACACAGTTATTTGTTTAAGGACTTTATTGAAAAATAGAAAAAAACACATTTATTACAAAAAAATAAATATAATACGTATATAACTTTATTATTCTGGTTAATCACATTGTTAACTATATGATTAAGTTGTCAAAACACACTTAATTAGCTTGTTAACTTAGCAATGTAATTAATTATGTAATTAGTTTATCAAAACACACTTTAATAATTTAAATAATTACGTAAAAATTAAAATATAAAATACAAATTTACTAACTTTGTTAACTATGTGATTAAATTATCAAAACATACTTAATTAACTTAATAATATGATTAAGTAATATATATCGCGATGTACAATCACTTTGTGAGTATTTAATTACTAATTCCCTCCAGTTACAATTTTTCTTCAATCAAATTTCTTCTCTCTTCATATTATTTCATCTCCCCATCTCAAATTTCTGTAACAAAAAAAAAATTCACATTAAATATTCTCTCTATAACCAAATAAATATTTACTTAAAAAATGCAAATTATTTAATCTAATTATCTCACCTTATCATTCAATATTTATTGGAAATATTTCATTAATACAGGTGAAGTGACAGGTTTTTGCAAGACATGGTGTCCACGGTCGGCGCTGTGTCCCTATCACCATGTACATCTATTCTTTCTTCATGAGCCCTTAAATGTAAAGAATTGAAAGTATAAAGTTCAGTACTTAGTTTAAAAAATAAATTATAATTTGTCGTAAGAAAGGGCCGAAATGCGATTTTTATTTAAAAGAAAACAGAATGAAATAGAAAAATTTTGAACAGTTAGTAAAAAAGAAAAGAAAAAATTCTTGTGTGATAAGTTATAAAACATTATACAGTGTGGAAATTAAGTAAGGAATAAATTCAGTAATTCCGTTAATATTAATTTTTTGGAAAAAAATCTCGAAGAGGTATAGCGATTTTGACTACAGCCTGTTTTCAGTTTCATATGTCATTTGTTTTTCATGTTATGACGTCATCAACTTTCTTTTTAAATGACAACCTATATTTTAATTATTGATTTTTGTAGTATGCTTTATTCCTTTCCAACCGTATAACACTTTCAATATGTTACTTTAAAAAAAAATTGAAAAAACTAGTCTTAAAGTTCAAATATTAATTAATTACACATAGTATTTTTTGTTTCTTTCTTGCTTAAATCGCCATTAATTTATTTTTGATGAACTAATTAAATCATTAGTTAAACTTAAACTTAAAATAAAGCACATTTATATTTTTATCAAAATTTTATTTACAAATAACAATTTGTACATTATTCCTGACATTAAATATAAATAAATAAAAATCAACCATGTAATATACAGTAATTTATTTATAATTTTCATAATTATAAACAAATATTTTACTATTTTTCTCATACAATTACAAACAAAACAACTCAAACTTGTTAGAAAAAAAACAATATAAAACAATTGGTTATTCGTATTTTGTTATCATGCATAGTTTTTGGGAAAATAATACAAAATACTCTAGATAAAATAAAAATGATTTTTAAATAATATATTATATTTTTATAATGACATAAGACAAAATAAAGATAATTATTTGAAAAATATCATATTTAGAAAACTTACATAAAAATCAAGATTAATTTTATCTAGATAATCCCAAGCACTGACTCAGAATGTTTTCCGTAATTCGAGAAAGATTTCTTAAAATAACTTCTCGGTCCACACAATAAATTCTACATAATTCAATTAAAGTTAATCTCACTGTATTATGTAAATATACATATTTCACTTAGCTTCAATGTACGGATAGTAGTTATTTTGAATTTTACAAATATCTTTATTCAACTCGGGAATATTTTTAATATAAGAAGAATATAATTCTGTATCAACTGCTTTGATACATTCTTTAGTAAACGACAAAGCATATATGCATTTTGCCTCGTCCAATTTCTCTTTATATAGATAAATTTTCTTTGATGCTAACCATCTTACAATTTTCTCATAACACGGACACTGCCAAGGATTTCCGAAAAATTCTACATGCTTTAATTCCGTAAATCGTTTCATAAATTTATCACTTAAATATGTTAGTTTATTGTAAGAAATGTCCAGATATAAAAGATTATTATCAGCTTTACCGAAAACAGATGCTTTTAATTCCGTTAGTAAATTATTTGCTAGGGACAAACTTATCAAACTATTCATATAGTAAAAAGTATGATAACCAATTGTTTTTAAACGATTTCTGCTCACATCTAAATTCTCAAGATTGACAAAATCTATTAAATCAATTTCATCTAAACTTTCAATTTTATTTCCATAGATACATAAACGGGTTACATCTTCTGGAAAGATAAACCAATTTGGAGAAAATCGACTTAGCTGGTTACAATTTAAAGATACATCTTTAACTTTCCCGAAAAATCCGTCTTCTATATCACTGATATTATTATGCGAAATTTGTATATTTTGTATGTTATAGACTTTCGACATTAATTCACTTGTAACGTGAATAGTTTTATTTAAATAACTTATATTATTACCATCTAGCCTTAAGAAATCAATACTGATATTATTCCTCGCGACGAGCGGAAAAGGAAACTTCGTTAAATTATTATTTTGTAAGTTAATATCATAATAGTAACTCGGACCGATTAAAGACGTATAATCAAGATCGCTAAGATGATTTTCTCTAATATCAAAATACTGAAGATTTTTAAACACACTTAACGCATTTCGATCCAACACATTGATATTATTCCTTCGTAAATACAAGGCTGTGACGTCCTCCGGATATTTAAACCAATATCGAGAGAATTTTCTCAGTTTATTGAAGTTCATTTCGATGATTTTAATTCGTCCGAATGATCGATCTTCAATTGTTGATATTTCATTGTTTGATAAACGAACAAGCGAACAAGATATATTTGTAAATACTTTGTTGGAAATATAATCGACACTGTTGTTTTCTAACGATATTGTTGCTAATCCGGTTAGATTTCGAAATATCGGAAACTTTTTCAGTTGTAAATTATCTAAATATATTACTTCGAGACTTGGTATATTTTTGACAGCTTCAATTTCATCGGATGCATTTAAAAAGATCACTTTAAACTGGTTAATATTTAGATATTTAAAACTATATTTCGTTATGTTGTATTGTGTTTCGTTTGAATTAGAAAAAATTGTTGTAAATTGTTGGTCATCTACTTTAAAATTCACAGTAATACTTTGGCATAATGAAATTAAATAAAGTAACACTAAATATAGTAACATATTTAAAAAGAAAACTTTTTTTTTCGTTACTGAAGACTGTAGCAGTAATGTTGAGTTTAGATTATCGTTCTAGCTATATAAGTACAAAAATTGCATATATTTGGAATTTTGGTAATACCCAGTGACGTTTTATTTTAGCGGTCATAAAAAAAATAAAGTTAAGTTGAGAATAATAAGATAGAATTAAAAAAAATATTTTATATTATAGTATATTATATACAGGATGTTAAGTAACAGACGTTATTTTGTATGATACAGTAAAATAGATTCAACTAACAGAACATCCTGTATAGATTCTTTTAAAAACATAAAAATATTTATAAATTTCTATTACTATTAAAAACGTTTGATTACAATATTTTAATAACAAATTCTGACCTTACTGATCTTATTTTAGACGCGCTATCAGAATTGTAAAAAATACGAAAATTCCAAGTGAATTTTTTAAATCGTTAAAACTAAATGATAAATATTAAAAAATAATTAATTAGATTAATTTACGTCCACGAACAATGTAGTATTGATAATACATATTTCAGAAAATCTGCATGTAAGCTATCACGATAACTTTTAAACAGAGTTACAGAAAATTTTTTGTAACTTGATATATTTTTATTTTATTATTGTGTATCATTTAAATCAACATAGAAAACCGGTCCATAAAAAAATAAATTAACCAAAACCAACAATATTTTTTTTTTTATCTTGAAACCAGTTTGGAAATTTTATTTGCAAAGAAATTATATTCACGATATCTCAATGTTTTTTTTTGCAGTAGTATGTGTGCCGCTCTGATAGAGAAAACATCTATGATAAATATTATTAAAATACATTTTCAATCTTCAAGGTTTTAAACAAACAATATTTAATAGAAAAATGTTGTTAAAATTATTGTTTCTATGTTTCATATCGCTGTGCCAAAGTTACGAAGTGAATTTTTGGGTAAACAACCAACGATTTATAACTTATATTGAAGATTCGGAAATATCACTAAATTCTATTAAAGTTTGCGGTAATTTTGTGCAATTAACAGTTACACCTTCGCTTGATATTTCAACAATAAAGGCCGTTAATAATTTTCCAAATTTAACTACAATCAAATTAGTAGCTATAAATTTACAAGTATTGCCTGTTTTCAACAATGTACCAAACATTCAAGTGATTAATGCTAATAATAATAGTATTAGTGAGATTGATAATAAAGTGTTATCTAGTGTTTCATGTCAAGAAATAAAGTTACAATATAATAATATTGAAGTTATTGCAAAAGGTGCATTTGGCAGTGTTGAAAAATTAGACTTAAGTTATAATAAATTGTCAAAGTTTAATGGCAATTGGTTCGGAGATCCAAAACGTTTAGAAGACTTGTATTTAGGTCATAATAATATAAATAAATTAGATCAAAATGCATTTAAAATGTTCGAGAATTTAAAATATTTGCACATTGATAACAATCAACTGACAACTGTTAGTAACGATGCATTTTTAGGAGTGCGACATTTGTCTTCCTTGTATCTAGATAGAAATAATTTAGCTCATGTTCCATTCGTGTTAAATGTGACTAATTTTGTATCATTAAATGAAAATAAAATAACAAGTTTAGTGAAAACATTACCAAGAAAATTAATCTCACATACTTTTTTATTAAGTTTGCGTAAAAACAATCTTACAAGTATTGAAAATGGTTACTTTCAAAAAGTGAAACAAGTGTATTTATCTTGCAACGAATTAACCGAATTTTCCGCGGATTGGTTTGGCTTTCCTGAAGAAATTGAAGCGATCGATTTAAATGGCAATAAAATACATAATTTACAAGAGAATGCTCTGAAACCGTTGATAAATTTATTTAGTTTTAGTATCGCCGGAAATCAGTTAAAAACAATTGGTAATCTTGCTTTTAGTGGTCCTACGAAGCTTATAAGTTTACTGATGGCAAAAAATAATTTAACGGAATTCCCTTCGTCAGTTTTTTCTGATAAAACAACCGTTGGTTATTTCGATATTGAATATAATCATTTGGAATTTTTATCGAAAGAAGTTATTGATAAGTTTACGTCTTTGGAAGAGATACAAACATTCGGTAATCCCTGGCAGTGTCCGTGCTTGGAAAAAATGGAAAAGTGGTTAACGGAGAAAAATGTTTATATTTATCAGGCCAAATCAAGAGAGGCAAAGTGTATATCGGCAACTGCGTTTTCGAGACACTGTATAGAAATTTATGAAGAGGAATTATATGAAACTTATGTCGCTAGAGTTTCGCAACATTTTACACCTAAAAATTATTGTATTATATAATTTTAAATACATAAATAATGTATAAAGTACTTTTAGATAAAAGTTTATATATTTAAAAAATCTTAGAGAGTACTTACTTCGCTTTATTTATATTGTGAAATGTTAAATATAATAAAAAGTAAATATTTAATTTATAAAAAATTGTTTATCCTTGATATATAATAAAAGCAAAAATTAATTTCGAAATTATTACTGTTTTTAACTAAAAGTGCTGTAAAAGGGCCAATGTTTTTATGTAGACATACCTAATGTATTCAAGTTTTGTACCTATACATATTTTTGTGAAATAAGTAATAAGATAGAACAAAAAAAATCATTCATTCCGATAAAAACATATCATGATTATAATTTTAATATAATTCATAATTTTGAAGCTAAAATTGCTTGCCTGGATAGGGATGTTTGCCACACCCTTTTGGGTACCTGGCGTGATTGTGTATGTATGTATGTAATTTATAAACAATTTTATTTTATTATTACTTTAAAATATTTTAATAAAAAAATATTTTTTTTGTCTAAATAAGTATATCAATATATTTTCATTTGAATCTAAATCTGAAGTTTTTTACATAATTAATGTTCAAATCTATATTTTTATATTAATTATAATACAAGCGATATAAATAACATGTTTTTTATGATAAAAATTATCTTGAAATATGTAAATATAATGTGGTTTTTATTTTGGTTTAAAACGGAAATACATACCGAAGATAATTTTTTATAAATTTTATATTTTATACAAATATAAAAATAAAAAAGTAAATCAGATAAATAATACATTACATTTTACAAAGGTAAATAAACAAATATTTTTAAATCTTTGTGTAACCATACTCTTGTATTATAAATTCTCCTAAATCCATTAATCTATTTGTAGGGCAAATATCACCATCAAACTCAGGTATATTTCTAATATAAGTCTCATACAATTCCGATTCGTATAATTCAACACAATATTTAGCATAGGAATTAGCAACAATACATTTTGCTTCGTTAACAATACTTGGATGATACAAAACATATGCTCCTTTATCTTCAAACCAATTTTTAAATTTATTAAAACAAGGACATTGCCACGAATTACCAAACATATTCACATATTGTAAATTCGTAAATGTATCAATAAAACTTTTTCGTAAAAAAGTTAATTTGTTATAACCGATATCAAAATAATTTATATTGTTTTCATTATCAAACACAGACGGCAGTAATTCTGTCAGATTATTATTATTTAAAAATAAATATTGAAACGCATTTGGTCCCGAAAGTGCAGTATCTTCAATTGCTTTTAATTGATTACTACTTAAATCGAAATAATGTAAATTAGGTAACAAGTTTAAAGCATTTTGTGATAAAATATGTATTTGATTACCGGCTAAACTCAACCAAACTAACATTTCCGGATGTGTAAACCAATTTGTAGAAAACTGTGTTAGTTTATTACATCCCAAGTTAATTTGTAGTATTTTTCCGAAATATTTCGGCTCAATTTCTTTAATATTATTGTGGGAAATCATTAACATTACTACCGTATTGTTTGACATTAACTGTTCACTTTCTTGTTTTTTTAAAACTGTTAAATTGTTATTAACAATTTGCACAACACTTTCATACGTATCATTTAACACTGATATAGGTATTTCGGATAATTTGTTATTGTTGAACAACATGAATCTAGTGGAATTAGTTGGAGAGCCAAATAATGCACCATTTTCGATTATTTTCAGTTGATTGTTACTTAAATCGAAATGGTTTAGTTCGGTGAACAAGTTCAAAGTGTGTTCTTGCAAACTACGTATTTTGTTGTGAGTTACTGTTAAATATTGTACACTATCCGGGTAGATAAACCAGTTGGCATTAAATTCTGTTAGATTATTGTAATCCAGACTGATTATTCCAAATCTTCCAAATGCTTGAGTTGCAATTTTTCCGATTTTATTGTGCGATAAACTGATGTTAACACATGTTATATGTGACAAAGAATAATTAGAAATTTCTTGGATATTATTGTTATTTAAATATAGTTCTTGTAGTTCAGCAGGTAACTGACTGAATATTGGTAGTTCTTCTAAATTGATTTCGGACATTTTTATCGTAGAAAGTGAAGGAAAGTTTTTGATATTTCCAATTTTCGTATATTCACCGAATTTATTGTACAGTGAAGTGAATTCCAAATGCACAATATTAAGATCTGGATAAGTAGATTGTTCCAAATCGACTAAAGTTTCAGTTTCTTCTATTTTTGTGCGATAGTTTTCGGCAAATGTCTTTACTATAATTGTAACACTTTGGCAAAATGGAATACACAGTATTAATAATTGTAACCACAACATTTTCAAACTTTTGTTTTAATTGTCAATTATTTTAATATATTATTGTGCTCAAAGTACATATGTTTGTTTACGCGTCGATTACTTTTACTAAAATACAAAATATATCTAAAGAAAGTTATCTTAAATAAAAAAAATTAATATATCTTTATGGTAAAACCCAAGGCAACACAAATTTATAACTGTGATTGTTAAAATGTTTATATATTTGATTGTCCTAATTTCATCTTTAAATTTATATGCATATAGTGTCAAAAGACACTGCGGAAAATATGTGAAGAATCTTGAATGTATTTTATCAAAGAGAATATAATACTATATTCTCTTTGATTTTATATAGTAACAGAGCGCCTAAAGCACGTTCACCCACGTCGCATTGGTGCAAAGAGAAATCGAAAAAAGTTGCAGTATCTTTTAATTTTGTTCGATAGGTTTCCGAAAATGTCTTTACTATAATTGTAACACTTTGGCAAAATAGAAGGCACAGTATTAGCAAATTTAACGACATTTTAAACTTTTGTTTCATGTTTAAAGAAATTGTTAATTACTTTCAATTGTACACAAAATAAACTTGTTTACTAATTGATTGTTTTTACTTAAATACAAAATAGATAGAAAGTCTATTAATATTAAAAAAAAATAGAATTACCTTAATTATAAAACCCAAGGATAACACAAATTATTTATAACTTCGGAAGAGATTTTGTTTCCGTAATACATCACTGACATCAAGAACAAATCCATCAGTTGATTTTGGGCAAAATACGAACGAATTTCATGCAGAAGTTTCTACTGTGAAATTTTAAACAAACATAATTGTATAAATTATAAAACAAATATTAACTTGTAGAAGAAAATTATAACGAACCAATTGAAACTAGCAAATGTATTTTTATTATAATAATGATACAGTCAATTTTTTCGTTTTCTAATACTAGAAAAAGCCTGTACAAAATGCAGCAATTATTTTTATTGTATATATACAAAAAATATCAATATAGTTACTATATATATAGGCAGACAGTATAACCTTGTAATACACATTTTTATACGCAGTTCATTTATATAAAAAAATCAAATTTCTTTATATATTGTTTACACAGAAAACAAAACTGAAACATGAGAAAAGTAGATTTTCAATTTTTATCGCATTTATTTTTTTTTACAAAAGCTTATTTTATAAATGCATTTTGTTTCAAATTATCAAAACAATTTTCTATTAATTTATTTATCAAAAACAATGTCGATTATTTTAAAATTAAGTTCTATTTGCGAATTAAATAATTCTTAAATATCAATGAAGTAAATAAATAAATATGTCAATATTTGATTCTAAACAATTTAAAATCAAATTATTTAATATTTAAAAATTATTTAAATTAAAAAATATCATTTTAAGAAATATATCCAAAATGTTAAATATTAAAAAAAAATATGATGCAGTTTAAAATTGAAATTTATAATTGCATTATTATTTTTTTAGCACAAATATTATGAATTTGTTTATTTTTATTATTATATAAATGCTACAAAAGGGTAAATGATGGTCCACTTAAAGAATTTCTATATCCAGTTATTGTAAATTACAGTAAATGCAAGATTTTTTTTCTATATACAGAAATAAAAAATATTATATACCACAACACAATTAAATAGTTTATTTTCAGGATGAAATAATTTTTCTAACTTAAAGAAATCATAGTTTTGAGGAATATTATATATAGTACTTTCAGTGATACATTTTTATAGTTTTTTTTTTTGTATAATTATAGATTTGATTGTTTTATTAATAAATATATTTATAGTTTGTTCAAAAATTGCACCATTTTTGGTTAAGAAGTTAAAATTAATTATGGAAAGTTTCATCAATTTATTATATAAAATAAATTGAAATAATGTGTGCATTTTAATTTAAAATATACATATTATAGGCCTATATTATTTAAAATTTTACAAATAAACTTATATGAATTTTTATTATATAAAAAAAGTTATCTATTATTAATAATATGGCCACAATTTTTTTAATATAACCAATCTAAAATAGAACTAATATTTGAATTGTCAATTTAATTTCTAAATTGTATATTATATAATAAATATTTTCTATAATTGCATATTTATAAAATTGTTTCAGATATTTTTTTATATTTTGATGTACCACTGATATATATTTTTCATTGTTTTTATTTAAAACATCCTAACATTTAAATTTTTATCAAATTTAAAACCAATTGTAAAAAATAATGATAGTTGTAGTATTCCGTAGAATATTATAAAAACTAGTAATTTTTAAGTTTGTGCCAAATTAAAATAAAATTGATAATCACAAGACTAATAATAAGTCAAAAATATAAATATTAAAAATGATTTTATAATATATAAGAACAATTAAATATTAAAATAAATAAAATACTATAAATCACTCAAACTTAATTTTATACCGTCTATTCATTTATAAGTAAATAGTTTTTAGAATATTTTAAATAAAAACAATAGCATTTGATTATAATATTTTAAAAGTTTAACATAACCTTTGTCTATTTTTTTTTTATTTCATATTTCTTTAATTAACATTGAATCGTTGTAATTAATAATTATGTATGTAAGTTTTGTATTATAAATTGATATTTGTCAACATTAAAAATAGACAATCTTTCGAAGCTCCAAGATATTTCTGTGTTTCGTTTATAATTTGTTTCTGTTTTTCAATAATTTATATTTTCAAAATATTGATAGGTTCCTAATAATATTTTATATTTCTACTATTGTTACACAGATAAATAATATTTTAAGTGTAATAATGAATATTTCTTTAAATTTAGTTACAATGAATGGACGCCTATCAATATTTTAAAACAAGTAACTATATATTTAATAATATAAATTAATGAGCATTTGCCAGTATATTAATATTATTTAAATTTAAAATACAACTGAAAATTTATAAAATCGATTTTTAGAATATTAAATTTTATTATTTTGCAAATATATAAGAAAAGAAATCATATGGAAAAAATACTTCTTTTAAAGTATTAAAGTAATTGTATTAATAAGAAAAAATATATTTTTTTTTTGTTTCAAAATTATTTGTCTATTAAGTTATAATTTTTTTTTCAATTGTTTCAAAATATTTTTAAATACATACACAAAAAAATAATTTTTCTAATGTTTTAATTAGTTTATCTAAAAAAAGGTATTTGATTTTTAGCAATTTAATCAATATTCATCTAATGTAATTAGATTTTTTTCTAGTTTGTTGATTTATCTAAACTTTATTTGAAATAATTTAATTTCGACAAATTTGTATGTAGATGAAATAACCAATGTTATTAAAAATATCTAATTAAATAAACAAATCATCTAAAACTTTAAACATCTAATTCCAATTAGATGAAATAGCAATTTTATTTATTTCGGTATATTAACTATAAAAAAATTAGATTTGTTCCAAACAAATTTGAAATTGGTTTGCAACTCTATAAAGCATGTGCAGTATAATAAATTAAAAGCTAATTCTACATTGCTCATGCCTCGAATAGTTGTAAACTGATTTCTAGCTGATTTGGTGTGGTAGATTAAATCCAACAGTTTATTTTTGCAATTAAAATATGATTATTAATAAATTTACTGCTAAAATAATAAGTCAATATTCTAAAAATCCAAATTTAATTTTTTGAAACCACTTGCCTACAAAATTGTTTTTCTACTTAAAATACATTACGTCAGTTGTCTATAGCTTTCTTCTACAGTGTTTTAAAATAAAATAAAAAGTTTAAAACAAAATTTGCACACGGATATGACTAATACGATATACATTTACAATTCGCAAAATTGAATAAAAAAAAATGTAAAATTTTTGATGATTTTTTTCTCTTGTTCATTCCTTTGAGGTAGAAACTGTACAAAAAATTTCGTTTCATTTTTATTTGTTTTCTTATGAATTTGTTAAGAATCGAATTTGTATTCACTAAATTAAATATGATTTAAATTTGTATTTAAAAATCCGTGCAATATAAAGTGGAAACTATTTTCTATTAAATAAAATCCTTTTGTTAACAAAATATCTGTACTTTTAAAAAAATAGTAGTAATAATACAGTACGTAAAGTTGAGGTTGTGTTAAAATATTGATAAATTCGATTCTTAAAGAATAATGTTTTTCATAAAAAGCACACGTAAATTTATAAGAAAAAAGCTAAAAACAATTTCTGAACACCAAATATTGTATTTACCTATTAAATTTATATAATAATTAATAATAATAATATATATGTAGTATCTTTGGATTGTATAAAATTACTATCTTAATTAATTAATATATATATATATAATAATTACACTTAATAACTAATTAGTTTTCAAGTCCTCTCGCACAATTAAAACACAATTACACAATATATATAAAAAAACAAACAAAAAGACTAGCATTTATGTCGTAAAATTGTTCATTTCTCTCACTCTCTCTAACACAGTCAGATGAATAAAACAACTTAAGTTGAAATAATAAAACTTATTGCAAAATCATAAAAATTTCAATAAGTTATCGGGGGAACAAAATTTAGTTTTGCATTTGAGCATAAACAAAAAAAAAAACATTGATGTAAGATAATTCTTTTAAGACGTATCACAGGTTTAGTGAAAAAAATAATAATTACAAAACAAAATTAATATTAATAAAACTAGTACAAAAATCCACTTTGAATTTGTTTTAATGTTTAAAATAATAGATAGTTTCAGTTCTTGCGAGTTTATTTTGTTATTTTTGGCAAACGGTATGTTATTATTTTCTTCTTCATAATTTGTTTCTAATTTTAATCTAACTTATTCTACAAAATGCATAAATTATGTTGGATAATTATCGAAGCAAAATTTTATAAATAAAAATAATAATTAAATCAACGTTAATACTTGTATTTTACAAAATTATTTTTAAGAATTTCAACGGAAATGCATATATTATAATTTAAGTTTTTTAGTGCGTTAAATTATCATTTTCAGAAAGAAAATCTATTTTGAAGTTTATGGTGGAATTCTGAACTGGTGTTACTAAATATTTGAGTCTTTTTCTAGTATATAGAATTTTTTTTTGATAGAAAAATGGTAGGAATTTATCATTATTTTAGTTAAAATTTAGTATCATAATACTGATTTAATGAACATGAAATAATTTCGATAATTACCTAATCAAAAAAATATGAAAGTGTGAATAAAATGATGAAATGTAATAAATACATACCGTTAAAAGTCATGCGTTCATTTGTCGATAAATGTTTAATTACCATATGTCTTAGTATAATTTTTATTTATTTACTTTAACCTTACTGTTACGTTATAGGCTAAATTTGAAAAATATGGTCCTAAATTTTCTTTCTTCATTCAACGATTTTAAAAAAATATCAACATTCAAACTTCACGAAACATTATTGATTCATATAAAAAAAAAGAAAAAGATAAAACGAAATAAAACCAAACCAATTGACTGTGAATTTGAGTACGCAAAGACAATTTACACAAACGAAATAAATAAAACAAATCGAACGAATCAATTTGAAAAATTCGTTGATCCTGTCGCGCTTGGTATGACAAAAATTAAGTTAAAATTCTTTATTAATATTTCTTTTCTTTAGAATATTTTAACTGCATTCACAACATCTTTCAGCGTATTCGTAACCTCGTTAAGTTGTCTAGTGTTTTCAGTGATATTTCTCGTTCCAGCTGAGCGCAGTTGTCGGCCCTGCGTCTCTAATTTAGTGAGCAATTCGCGAAAATGAAACTTGGTATGTGCGGGGACAACCAAATCAGCATAACCCATACACGAACCGTGTAGTAAACCTATTTTATCGGATAGTTGTAACCAAGTCGCTGTTGAGACAGAAGGATTTGATCGAATACTGTTTAAGCTCGTTTCTAACGCTTGCGATATCTCTAAAATACTATCACGTTCGTTTTTCTCGGTCGTAACTTTATTCACACCGTTATTATCACTAGTAGTGTTGTCTGCATCGGTAGATGGTGCTGTAATCTTCGCATCTAGATTCGTTGGTTTAGTGAGAATAGGTGGTTTGGGTTGTACGGGTGTTGCATAAATGGCAGGACCAGCTTTACCCGATGGCAGAATTGGTTTGACAGCTTTGACAACGGGTTTAACAGGGACTATGGGTTTTTCATCCGATCCCGGGGGCCATACTTTACCAGTGCTACGTCCCGAAGGATTACGAATTAATGGAGATTCTTCTAAGGTTTCGGTTGTGGGAGTGTTGTCGTTTGCATTTTCGGTGTCTTGTTTTTGCGTGTCGTTTTTATTGTTTTTTAACGATAGTTTCGGACTAAGTTGAACAACGTTTACACAACTTTCCGATGCTTCTTTACTTTCCCATAGCTTTTTCAAACTGCTTATACTACCTGTGCTTTTTCGTTTATCGTCCGCATCGTCGATTTTCAAATTGGCACTACTATCGGAACTGTTCGCGCTTGCTGTACTCTCTCTTTTATTATTACCACTTTCGTCCGGTTTTAGTTGATCGATTTCTATAGGTTTATCAGTCTCTTCATCTTGTTCTTTATTATCAGTCTTCTTGTCTTTATCACCGCCGCTATCGACTTTCCGTAATCTTGATTTGAAATCGATAATACCACCACTAGAAGTGTTTTGGTCTTCTTTCGCTGGTGGTCGTTTAATAGGTGGATCAACTTTCTTTAGTTGTGTTTTATAGGTGGTAGCACCGTTTTCAGATTTATCCGGTTTTGGTGCATGGGAAGTTTGCGAGATTTTCTTAAGTTCTTTACTAGCCGCTTCTTTGATCACCGATTCGATATTCAACGTTTCCGATAGCTCTGAAACGAGTTGAGCTAGAGGATCGTTTGATAGACTAGAACTATTATTATGCACTTGATCACTGGGCGATGTTTCTTTAGAATTTTTCACTTTCTGATCGGCACGCTCTTTAATCTCAGCGACTAGTTTCAATTCGAGCATTTCTTTCATACCGGGATTTTTAAACATTTTCATTGGATGAATTTTACCGTCTTCCGATCCGACGCTTTGCTGCATATCAATTTGTAATTTATCGTTTTGATTCTCATCGTCGTCGGTTAGATCGGGAAATGCAGGTGGCGGGGGTAGAGGTTCTAGGGGTGAACCAACCATCGGTACATCACTATCCATAGACATTGGACTTTTCGTTTCGATACTAGGCGAGGTAAGACTTAAACTGGATCGTTGCGGTATTTCTTTACTATTATTCGCTGTTTCATCTTTCGCACTACTGCACGAATCGGTTGACGGTTCGCGATGTCTTAAGCTCACACCAAACCTCGAACTAGTTTCATCGGATAGTTTAGTAACGCATCGGGGATCTTCATCGAACTCCTCGGGTGGTGGTGGTAGATCAGTAGGTGGTGGTGGAAATTCTAAATCGGCTAGTGTCGGTTGGGCAGCACGTTGCGGTGAACCGCCCCGAAACGAATTCTGACCGACGCGAAACGTACGCAGCGTGATTTCGGTGTTGTTGCGTGTTGCCATCGCAGCGTTTCGATTACGTTGTAGTTTAGTGGCGGTGGGTGATGAAGGGGGATGTGTTTGATGCGGATTGTGGAATGTTGTAACACCGCTCGATGAATTGCTGCGTATCATTTGCGGTTGGGTACGGATGTTAGTACGCGGTGATAGGGAGCGTGCACTTGATTCGGTGGTTTGTTCGACGACGGGTTTGTTCACGGCTTCGGTAGGTTGTTGATTGGCTAGGCCGCTTTGACGTAGTGATTCGAGATAAGCGCCGATACGAGCGCCTTTCGGTAATGTGCCGTAACGACTGATGGCGCGTTTTACGTTCTGCACTTCGAGAGCAGCCACTTGCACTACCTATAACAATTAATTATAAACCATTATATACATAATCGTTGATGTATTTTATACTTTATATTATTTAATAATTTAATTCTTTATATATTATGAAGCCAAACGTTAATAATTAAAGAAGTGAAAAAAATCCGAAACAAACCTTCTGAGTGCCTCCAGTATTTCCTACTCCTCCACTGCTCTGCATCTGTCCCTCCTTCGGTGGATACGTTCTCGCTTTTTTGCCACGCTGCTCTAAGCCACGATTGCCCATGATCGGTGCACGTTTAAACGAACTAGTCGCGGCCGATGCAATGAACGCACTAGTCGATACTTCCGGATAGGAATGCGCTCCGGAATCGTCTGTATCGGGAGTTTGATCTTGTAGCTCACCCTCGCTATCACCACCTTTCGCACTTAATGCTGTTAGGGACTGGAGTTCACGTGTTATGCCTAAAATTAAATATACACCACATTGAACTTTGTTGCTTAGTAAAAGCTTTTATGTGGCTATGATCGTAGACGATTATCCAATAAAAAATATACGAATGGGGCATAAATTTAATACCGGTTAAATATTTTAAACACTTTATTAAAAATGAAAATAATCTTACCGTTAATATCTGTGCCATCATCAGCGAGTATAATATCCTGTTGGCCGGTATCTTCTGTTCCAAATGTGCTATCTCTAAATGAACTACATGAGGAAAGAAGGCTGTAAAAATAAACATATCAATTGTTCTAAATTAATTTACCTAACCCGCGCGATTCGAAAAATTTGGAAAAAAAGACGACACAACATTGATCAAAATTTCATTTACAAAATAAAATAATACGAAACACGATGCTATCGATTCACTAAGACTACATAAATATTAAGAGAATTCTATACAAAATTTTTAAACATTCCAATAACATGCAATTCAAAGTCGAAAACTAATTATTATTATTATTAGTAATTATCTAATAATTACAGTTTTAAAGATATATTATTCAACATAAAATAATATTGAAAAACAATTTATGTAATTTTATATAAGATTAGTATACTATTAGTTAAATTATGTAACTACTTCAAAATTTTAAAGTTAAATAATTTTTTGTATAATCAAAAATCTTTAACAATCAATAACAACTTATTTACTTATTTTTTACTTAAATACAATTACAAATATATGTACGAGTATTTTAAAAAAACTTACATGCAAACTAATAAATCTAATGCATTTAAGACATTTTTCGCTGACTGCAGATAAAAAAAAAGCAAAAATATGAATTCTGCTAATATAATTGATTATAATTGCACAAAGCATGATTAAACGCTTTGTAAGTTAATCAATTAATTAGCTGGCCAATCAATATGAGGAAGACAGGTGACAATTTAGTGACCTCGTTAACTAATTGATTAAATTAACAATGCTTTGTGTAACCGAGCCTTAGTATCTGGGAAATTTTCAAAAAAATGAAAGCTGATTATAAGATTTCATAAATCTTTAGTTTTTAAATTATCTAAATATTTAAAATCATCTATTTTTTTTTGGAAAAAATACTTTAATAATTTAGAGAAAATAATTCTTAAAAGTGTGTTGGATTAAGTTAACGCCAGCGACAAACAAATAAATGCATTTTAATTTACTACACGCATTACAAGATTATTTCTAATAAAAGAAAAATATGTTTTCAAAACCTACCTAGTTCGTTTAGGCGGAGCTGGTGCTTGTTTACCCTTCCTATTCGTAGGCCGTCGCATTTGAACTCCGCCCCCTTTTCCACTGACACCACCCCCGGTAAAAGTTGTTAGTTTACCTATTCCACCTCCCATCAATGCCTCACTTTCCGTCATAATAACCATTCCGTGTATATTACTCGTACTACCCGAATGGCCCTTCTTATAACCGAGTTGTGGTGTAAGACACGCCTCACTGCCCTGCAACTGTTTTTCTACCTCTTCCGTAACGCTCGACTCCTGAAACATATTCTCGAGGGCGTGATGGATCTCTTTGAAGGTGGGACGTTCCGATGCGTTCCATTGCCAGCACTGACGCATCAGTTCGTAGATTTTCGGCGGACAACCGGGCGGACATTCCATACGATAGCCCTTTTCCAGCATGTGATAGACGTCGGTTAGATCGACGCCCGGATACGGGGACATACCTAAATTGTTAACAAAACATATATGTATGTTAGTTCTCAATTACTTTATAATACCAAGTCAATTTCAAAATGATTTACACAAAGATACTAACAAATTTTTAAATTTGGTTTGAAAAATTAAATGTTTTAATGTATTTATTGTTTTATTTCAACTAAAAAAAGAACTAAAATAAACGTCTAAAATTAAATATTTTAATTTCAAATATGTAAATTTTTATACAAGGTGTTAGATAAGTCAATATTTGATGAATGATTGAATTAGTTCATCAAAATAAATTAATGGCAATTTAAACAAAAACAAAATACTAATTAAAATTTTCTAAATATTTCTCACCATACGTTGCGATCTCCCACAATAATATCCCAAATGCCCATACATCGCTTTTCGTCGAGAACTTATTATAGGCTAATCCTTCCGGTGCAGTCCATTTAATGGGAAACTTTGCACCAGCATGGGCCGTATACGTATCATCTCGCATCAATCTCGCCAGTCCAAAATCAGCGACTTTCACGAGATGATTCTCGCCGACGAGACAATTCCGTGCTGCCAAATCACGATGAATGAAAAATCGTGATTCTAAATAACTCATACCGCTTGCAATCTGCGTCGCAATATACATTAAAACCACGGCGTTTATTTGTTCCTTGTTACCGTTACGAAGATAGTCTAATAGATTGCCTTTCGACATGAATTCGGTGATAATATAAAAGGGTGGTTCACGTGTACAGACACCGATTAGTTGTACTAGATTCGGATGTTTCATTTCTTTCATTATTGCGGCTTCTTCGAGAAAGTCCTTTAGTGCCATTGTATCTTCTTTGAGGGTTTTTACTGCTACTGTCATATTGTAGCTGAAATTCAAAACAAAAGTGTTTAAAACTGTTAGCAACATATGAGAACGAGTCGCGGTTGTTTGTAACTTAGTAACCAATTTTGTTTATTATCTGTCATTATTCATTATTTGTTTTCTACATGTATATTTTGTAATTGTTCAGTGCATATTAATATAATTGTGTTATATATTATTCGTGTTATTTTGTTCATACCCGAACCACTATCGTAACCCTGACAAAAACAATTTATTATTTCAATAATTAATTCATAATTCAAATAAATATTTTTCCATGATTTTAATAAAAGCAAATATTTAGTAAAATATAGTTATTTACATATTTTACTCAATAAAATGCATAATAAAGTAAAGACAAACCAAATATTTTTAAAAAAATATTTTTAATAATTCTATTTATGCATAAATAATTTTTTTTAAAAATTAATTAAACTATTATATAATAAATATTAATCTATTATTTTAATTAAATTTATGAGAAATTTTTATAAAACTAAATTAATTTTGTTTATCTTTTGTCATTGGACAATTTAATCAAATTATTAATCATATATTTTTCCACTTTTAAATTTTTATAAACATACAAATTTAGTAGGTATTTAAATTATTAATATTTTTTATATCTGTATATATAGTGTTAAAAATAGTAGTATTTTTTTATATATTTAATAGGCTGGTATTATCCAAACATACTTTGTAAAAAAAAACTAATAAAGAAATCTTACCGTTTCCAAACTGCTTCATAAACATCGCCATATTGTCCGCCGCCAAGTTTATGTCGCATAACAATATCGGTACGATTGATCTCCCATTCGTCGGGTTCGGGACTTAACGGAAACACAGTGGGTTTGTTATGTTTCGGTGCCGGATAGAGAAGCTGCGTGATTAGACCATCGGCCAACATCGAATGATGATGTACTAATTCGGCTAACGTATTAAATTTACTTTCGGCCGTTACGAATAATTTACCATCGGCATCTTCGTTTATTCTGGAAATATATACAAAAATTGGTTAATTGGAATTATTAAAGTCCTGGGACAAAACTCACACGATTAAATTTAAATATTGAAATTATACTTTTTAGTCCGTGTTAAAAACGTGATATATTAATTTTTTTTTATTTATTTAAATAATTATTTTAAATTCATTTAAGCTACATTCACAATTAGCAGTAGGATTAGGAGCTATAATTAACCGTAAAGGTTTGGCATATGCAAGCGCATGAAGTCGTTTACACTGACCGAAATTAGTACTTAACACAGACTTGCAATTAGTAAGCAAAGAGAACCTTGCAAACTCCAAGCTTTTACATTAATTTAGGTACTAATTCTGCGCTGCGGTCAAACTGCGCATATTCCGAGGTTATGCAAGTATAAAATAATGAAGTAGTAAATATATTAGGTTATGTTAACCACAAGTCAAACGTCACTTTTCAAATTACAGATATTTATGTATCTGAATTCTTACGTTTCAAGCTTTTCCTCCTAGGTGGATTCATGCATTTTTGTCGCAAATTAGTTGGCAAAGTAATACATTGTGAATACTGTGTGGGGGTTAATTTACGTTATGTTTTATGTATAATTATATCCACAAATTCTACTGCTAATTTGGAGGTTGTGAATGTAGCTTTAACGTGGTCAATTATTTCCAAATATTTCTAATATACTAACCTATAATGATATACTCTTCCCTCGAATCGTAAACTAATACTTCTTTGTCCGGGACTGCTTTCCGATTCGCGTACAAGAAAACTACCATTAATTCCCGAACTGAGTAGATATTCAGCGGCGTTTCGTGATATTTTGCCGTGATACCACGAGTGTTTTTCTAGCGAATTAACGGGCGTAACATAGTTTGATGGTACCCAGCCAACTTGGCCCGAACACGAATGCGCTTCACACCATTCTCCACTTTTGTTGTAGCTGAGAATGCGGACTTGTTCGCCTGAAAAAAAAAAATTGAAACAAAATATTAGATGAAAATATATTTAATTTATATAAACTGATGGTCGATTTATTAGCTTTGTAAAATTTAGAATCAAGGCAAGGCGAAAAACTATAGCCCAGTAGAAAATAAATAGTAATAAAATGAAAGTGTTTTGCGTGAGCGAATATTTTCAAGTAGTAGGAATATAAGAAGTATTATGAATGTGCATGAAGCAAAAATTACTTATCTAGATATAAATGTTTGAATAAACATGGCGTGATTGTGTATGTATGTATTTTTTTCCTAATTTTTCACAGATCTCATATTTGACAGATGCACAAATTTTATCCAAAAAACATCGAAATGATTTATAAAATAAAAAAGCTTTAGGTTAGAATTCTGTTTAATTTTATATTAAAAGTCGAGTAGTAATATTCTTCAAAATATTTTATAATGTTTCTTTGGTGAACTAATTAATATTTGTTAACGAAATACTTAATAATTATAGGAATGTTTACCTAATTGAATGATAAACTTACGTAATAAAAAGCGGATATATATTATTTGGCATATTTTAAAAAAATGTAAACAAAATTATATCTTTTCAAATAATAGTAGTAGTAATAAAAACCCGACTACATCAACCCAGTATAAATGTATCAATTTATTAATAAATATAACAAAAAAATTAATTAATATATTATCTAACACCTATTTAAGCAATAAAATTAAAAAAAAAAATGTTATAAACAATAACTATAAATTCAAGGAATACTGACCAAATACATATTGATATCTATTCCGTTTCTTATCTTTAGTAATGTATACAATAAAACCAATATCGTTTTGATCATTCTTTTGTTTTTTCTTTTTATAAATTACAATCTCATTCATTTCTCTGTTTCAATCATAAATAATTTTTAAAACTATCAAAGACTAACTGTATTTATATATAAACTATCAAGCTTGAATAACTATCACATATGAAAATATATTACGCACGTAACAAATAATTATATATAAAAATTTAATACAGATAACGAAAATTATCATATTTTATTAAAATAATAATAACTGCAGTAAATTTTCCTTGTGCAGAGCTTTCCAAAAGCTTTTTACACATTTTAAAGCCTTGTAATTATTACATTTACCATACTTTCCAAGTACCTAATTTGCCTAATTTCTACGAAGCATGCAAAAAATTTATTTATTTTATTGATTTAGATACAGAATTTTTTGTTCTAAAACGTAAATTTGACGCTTTTTTTGCCTAAAATAATTAAGACAGCGAGAAATTTCAAAAGTATACTGAAGAAAATCTGTGTAAAAATTACATAGATCGTTCGTGTAAAACAGAATTTTTCACAAACGATCTAGACGGTTTATGTAATATTACATGGATTTTTTTCGAGTGTATAATTGTAGATATTAAAGTTCTATCTATATACAGTGTGTCCCCGGATTGAGTTCACTATAGGTGTAATCGGCAAAAAATTTAAGAATTTCATTTTCATGTTTTGGGATTCCGCTCTGCTTTGTCTGAAAACAATTTTAAGCATATTTTTTCGTTTTTTAAAAATCAAGGTGGCCATGAAAAATGTAAAAAACTACTTTACATTCAGGTAAAGTGCTTTTTTGGTCAATAATACGGCATAATGTTCTTGAGAAAAGTTGTTCAGAATATGAAATTATGGCTCTGTGCAAAATTTTAAAAAGATCAGTTAAAAAATCAAAATGTGCCTAGACATAACGCCGACTGGACGAAACGCCGACTGAGGACACTACGCCGACCGTTCATTCGCATTTGCGCAAGCTAATCGTTGTTATTGATAGATATTTTGCATGAGATTGATGTATTGACAGATTTTACTCAACTTCCAACGTTTTGGCTTGTGCAATCGTCAAACTTTTGCTTATTTAGCTTGCGCAAATGCAAATGAACTGTCGGCGTAGTGTCCTCAGTCGGCGTTATGTCTAGGCACATTTTTTTTTAACTGATCTTTTTAAAATTTTGCACAGAGCCATAATTTCATATTCTGAACAACTTTTCTCAAGAACATTATGCCGTATTATTGACCAAAAAGGCACTTTTCCTGGATATAAAATAGTTTTTTACATTTTTCGTGGCCACCTTGATTTTTAAAAAACTAAAAACATACTTAAAATTGTTTTCGGACAAAGCAGAGCGAAATCCCAAAACATGAAAACGAAATTCTTAAATTTTTTGCCGATTACACCTATAGTGAACTCAATCCGAGGACACACTGTATATATGACTGAGAATCGCGCGGTTACCACTCTGTCTTTCGAATATAATTAGAGAAAACAAAAGAGAGTTTTAATGAAGATACAAACCTTTCTTTAAACTAAGTTGATTTTCGCCGCCTGCTTGAAAATCATACAGAGCAACAAACAGCTGAGGATCGTCCTCTTCTTGAGCGAGTAGATTCTCTTTGGATGTCCAACGATTAGCGGATTCTAACGGTAGGGGAGTACCTGGTGCTCCGCTACCACCCACACCCGAACCGGAACCGGTCGATTGACCGCTAAGACTTCCCGAACCGGTTCCGGTAACCGATGATACGCCCCCACCACCACCACCGCTACCGCTAGGCGGTTCCGATTCGGGCAGACTGGGAATGTGAGGTAGCGGGCGGCTTTGCAATAAGGCTTCTGGAAAATAATAATAAAAGAAAATAATAGTGGGAAATAAATATAGAATCGAAATTATTCGATCAATACACTGTAAAAAATAAATAATAACGAAATTACAGTAAAAATAATAGCAAAATTTTCCTATAAAAATTTATAATTTCATTTTACTATAAATATTCTGTATTTCTATCTCAAAATTATGTAATTTTTATATATTATTGTCAAAAGATAAACTTTTGTTTTTGGGTTCTGAACCTGCGTTATGATTAATTTTAATGTTATTAAATTCCCTATCAAGTTCGTTATTGTTTTTAACAATGACGCGTTTCGACTTTTCAGTGTCATCTTCAGATTTTCTGAGTTTAGTCCGTGTTTGTGGTTCGAGTGAAGAAACAATAATGAACCTGATAGGGAATTTAATAACATTAAAATTAATTTTTACATAATTCATAATAATCACATAAAGTAAATAAAAATGACCTAATTACGCTTATGTAAAATTGTTAAAATATGAACGTGAAATTTATTTTCAAGTAATTTAAAATAAATTTTAAAATATATATATATAATACATTTAAAATTGGAAAGTTAATGCTTTTCTCTATGAACGGAAATGAAATTTTTATTTTAAACACTTAATTTTACACATCATTTACTGTCCCACATATTTTGGCTCTAGGTAAAAAAAATGAAAGAAAACTTTAAAAATGCACAGCATATTTTTATATATATATACAAATATATATATAATTTATATTTAAAATACTTTTCTTCCAAATTAAATAAAATAAATAGTAATACTACGTAAAAATATGAACAAAAATACAAAAAAAAAGAGATAATTTTTAATTTTAGCCTTCCTGTTCAATTTATCAATCAATCAATTACATTTATTATCAATGACATTCGTAAATAAATATGAGAGAAAGAACAGTATTCAATAATCGATACACAATATTTAATATTTATCTTATTTGAAGTTCATTGATAATAAGAATTATTGTTTTTAGTTTTTTTTTTTTAGTATCATCATTCTATAAATAATTTCTGTGTTTTAACTAAAATTGTTTGTAATTTATATTTTTATAATTATTTTATTGTGAATGTGTATAATTCGTTAAAATAAAAAAGCTTTAGAATTAAGTGCTGTATATATACAGAACTTAATCCTAAAGCTTTTTACTACTTTGACTGCAAGGAAAAGTAGTAAAGCGTTTGGTACGGTGTCTGTAACATTTTCAAAAAAAAAAAAAAATTGTATAGAAATCCTTCATATAGCCTGTAGATGACGAATCTGAACTTAGTTTATGAGGGTGTATGTGTGTGCGTCGTCAGCTCGCTCGCTCGCTCGCTCGCTCACTCGCTCGGTCGTCAGACCAAATTTTGTGATCGCAACTCCTCCTAGACGGTTCAACCGATTTTAATGAAATTTTCAGGATAAATTTGTCTAGTGCCCAAGATGGTCATGTGGTTTTGTTTTTTTCCAGTGATGCCAACTTTCCGAGAAAAAAATTACTAAAGTTTTAAAAAATTCATATTGGCTACGTTATTTATCCGATTTTGATCAAATTTTCAGAAAAGATTTCCCTAATGCTCCCATTAATTACATAATTTTATTAATTTTCAGTGTTGCCAACTTTCCGAGAAAAAAATTACTAAAGTTTTAAAATTTTTATTATGGCCATGTTATTCAACCGATTTTACTCAAATTTTCACAAAAGATTCTCCTAGTATTCGTGTAATTTATGTAATTTTAACAAAATACAGTGTTGCCAACTTTCCGAAAAAAAAATTAGTAAAATTTAAAAAAATTTATTTTGACCATTTTATTTAACCGATTTTAATCAAATATTTATAAAAGTTTTTCCTAGTGCCTAAATAAATTATGCAATTTTAACAAAATACAGTGTTGCCAACTTATCGAGAAAAAAAATCACAAAATTTTTAAAAAATTCATTGTGGCTACATTATTTATTCGATTTTGATCAAATTTTCAGAAAAGTATCTCCTATTGCCCACATAAATTATAATATTATTAAAATACAGTGTTGCCAACTTTCCGATAAATGTCAAAGTAGTCTATATATGGGTTTACCCATATACTTCTAATCTTGTTTATTTTAATATAAGTAATGAGTTCTGAAAGACTCTTTACTATGTTAATAAAATCTTTTAATTTATTAAAAGGTACAGAACAATTTTATCAATTTTACCGTTGCTCAAAAATAGTAACAAAAATGGACAATAACCTTTAATATAAAAATATAAACAGTTGATTGACCATTTTTATTAACATATATAGGTTACAAAAATGATAAAAATCAAATTAACGTTATAATCATTTCCGGTTATCATTACCGAATTGTTTGTAATATAAATTAACCTTATATTTATTTATTATTAAATTTGTACATATCCACGATGTGTGTATATAGAAATTTTTTTTTTTTCAATGTTTTTTACATTTCTATATCAATAGAAAATTGTAGTTTTTTGATCTAACATAAATAGCATTTCAAAATAATTATAATAATTGCACTGTATCATAGCAACAGCGATAAAACTCGCCAGATAATTTAAATCAATTTTATGATTTTTGCCAAAAATACATCTGACGTTTACTTAAAATTATTTTGAAAATAATAATAAAAGCACTTTTTTCCAAAAAAGTATTGTGTTCAATAAAAAAACAATAATATATGTATACATATTTAACTTGAACTTAATTAAAATAAGATATTTGAATGTATTTTTAGAGGGATGCAACGGATATCCGTTTTGGCCGGATAATGACTACTATCCGGCCGGATAATAATGTTGTACACTTTCATTCAAAACGAATAGAAATATGTTCACACTGATAGATTTATTTACGAAATTGAAGCCAGTCAAATTATTTACAATGTTTCTTTCAGTAAATATCTAATTTTTACTACTTTGACTGCAAGGAAAAGTAGTAAAGCGTTTGGTACGGTGTCTGTAACATTTTCAAAAAACAAAAAAAATTGTATAGAAATCCTTCATATAGCCTGTAGATGACGAATCTGAACTTAGTTTATGTGGGTGTATGTGTGTGCGTCGTCAGCTCGCTCGCTCGCTCGCTCGCTCGGTCGTCAGACAAAATTTTGTGATCGCAACTCCTCCTAGACGGTTCACCCGATTATAATGAAATTTTCAGGATAAATTTGTCTAGTGCCCAAGATGGTCATGTGGTTTTGATTTTTTCCAGTGATGCCAACTTTCCGAGAAAAAAATTACTAAAGTTTTTAAAAATTCATATTGGCTACATTATTTATCCGATTTTGATCAAATTTTCAGAAAAGATTTCCCTAATGCTCCTATTAATTACATAATTTTATTAATATTTAGTGTTGCCAACTTTCCGAGAAAAAAATTACTAAAGTTTTAAAATTTTTATTATGGCCATGTTATTCAACCGATTTTACTCAAATTTTCACAAAAGATTCTCCTAGTATTCATATAATTTATGTAATTTTAACAAAATATAGTGTTGCCAACTTTCCAAGAAAAAAAATAGTCAAATTTTTAAAAATTTATTATGACCATTTTATATAACCGATTTTAATCAAATTTTCATAAAAGTTTTTTTTAGTGCCTAAATAAATTATGCAATTTTAACAAAATACAGTGTTGCCAACTTATCGAAAAAAAAATCACAAAATTTTTTTAAAATTCATTGTGGCTACATTATTTATTCGATTTTGATCAAATTTTCAGAAAAGTATCTCCTAATGCCCACATAAATTATAAATGTCAAAGTAGTCTATATATGGGTTTATCCATATACTTCTAATCTTGTTGTTTATTAATTTCAATACGATGCCAGTGGAATAGTTATTAATGAAGCTAAAACTTTTTGCATATTTATGAAAAGCTTTCTGTGAAACAAGGTTACTTTATTAATATTAACATCATAAGTTATCCTTTTAGTAATTAACATGTAACTTTATTTTTCAAATTATAAAAACATATATTTTTACTACTTTGACTGCAAGGAAAAAGTAGTATAGTGTTTGGTCCGGTGTCTGTAACATTTTCAAAAAAAAAAAAAAACTTGTATAGAAATCCTTCATATAGCCTCTAGATGACGAATCTGAACTTAGTTTATGTGGGTGTATGGATGTGCGTCGTCAGCTCGCTCGGTCGTCAGACCAAATTTTGTGATCGCAACTCCTCCTAGACGGTTCAACCGATTATAATGAAATTTTCAGGATAAATTTGCCTAGTGCCCAAGATGGTCATGTGGTTTTGGTTTTTTCCAGTGATGCCAACTTTCCGAGAAAAAAATTACTAAAGTTTTTAAAAATTCATTGTGGCTACATTATTTATCCGATTTTGATCAAATTTTCAGAAAAGATTTCCCTAATGCTCCTATTAATTACATAATTTTATTAATATTCAGTGTTGCCAACTTTCCGAGAAAAAAATTACTAAAGTTTTAAAATTTTTATTATGGCCATGTTATTCAACCGATTTCACTCAAATTTTTACAAAAGATTCTCCTAGTATTCATATAATTTATGTAATTTTAACAAAATACAGTGTTGCCAACTTTCCGAGAAAAAAATTAGTAAAATTTTTAAAAATTTATTATGACCATTTTATTTAACCGATTTTAATCAAATTTTCATAAAAGTTTTTTTTAGTGCTTAAATAAATTATGCAATTTTAACAAAATACAGTGTTGCCAACTTATCGAGAAAAAATCACAAAATTTTTTAAAAATTCATTGTGGCTACATTATTTATTCGATTTTGATCAAATTTTCAGAAAAGTATCTCCTAATGCTCACATAAATTATAATATGATTAAAATACAGTGTAGCCAACTTTCCGAGAAATGTCAAAGTAGTCTATATATGGGTTTATCCATATACTTCTAATCTTGTTTAAAAAAATTTGCAAAATATATGTAAGTGATACTTATTGAAGGTACGTCAGTGTAGGCTTTCGATGAGTAAATGGGATTTGTTTTGATTATACATGTATATAGAAATGTAATAATTGAAAATGTTGCATACTATAACCACATGTGAATTGTAAATACGAAAATTTGATGTTAAAACTTGATATTTATGATTTTTTATTAACATTTATTATTCGGCCGGATAATCCGTTATCCGGCTTTAAAATTTGGTCGAATATCCGTTATCCGGCTTTTTTAAAAATCGCTATCCGTTGCATCACTAATTTTTAGCAAATTTAGCTAATTGCTTGTACAATAGAAAGAATTTATTTTTGTTCTTTAGAACCTTTTCGTCTAGATTATGACTGTCTGTCTTCATTAGTATCACCGATTTTCCAATAGTACCTTTATAAGTTCTAATATCGAGGGGAAAACCACTTCTTCAAATTTTCTACACCAGATTTTACAAATTTCACGTATGATTGTTGAGATTGTCAACATTCTTCGTTGATTTTACGGATTTTATACGAAATTTCCAGGATTTTTACGATTTTACCAGAAATTTTACAAGATTTTTAAGAATATTTTTAATAGATTTTACCATGATTTTAATAAATTTGTACACCAAATTTTACAAGTGGTTTCCCCCTCCTTTATGAAGTGTCTGCAAGTTTGCAAGAATTCTTGTCATTTGATGACTGTTTTTCTGATTGGCATTGTATATATATATATGTACATACATCAAAGTAACAGTAGCCAATAACATCAGGTGGTCTTCAAGTAGGAAGTTTCGTATATAAATAGGACAGATTGCAAGATCTCGGACCGGGGAAGTTATTGAAACTTAGGTAGGTATATAGTAAACACAAACACACACACACACACACACACACACACATAGAGACACCAATACTCTACGGATATTATAGATATATACGGACAGAGAGATATTCTAACGGTTATTGAGTGCGCCTGCCTTCTGCTGCTCACAAAGTCGATATATCTGTTCAGCTACTACTACTTTTACAGCTTCTAGTCTCGCGGCCCGATACCGTTTTTCTTCTTTGCCATCTCAAACGCATCTCATATCTTCTGAATAGGTTTGCTTTGCTTTGGCTCTTTGAGTCTGATTTACACTATGTCAAATTTGTCATCACGTCTGATGGACTGCCATGATACTACAAACTTGATTTTTAACGAATACTGATTTCAAAACTGTCATAAGATCCAAGACTAAACAAATTAACTTAAAACATCCAAACACCGAGTTTGTAGTATGAGCCCTTTTATTTTAAAGTTAAAAGATAGCACAAACAACTTCAAAAAATCGATCACAATATTGAAAAATATTTAAATACTTTAGAAAAATATTTTTTGGATAATAATATTTGTGTTTATGCTTTCGCAATCGATATCCATTGAATTTATTGAATTTTCTGTGCTGGTATGCCATGGTCAATCTATCCTCGTCGCCAACGTTTCGCCATACATCGTAGATGACATCCTTAGTGCTTGGTTACTAATTGGGTCATCAAGAATGCGACGAGGATAGATCGACCACAACATGTCAGCTCAGAAAGTTCTATAAATTCTATATTTGTGTTTGTTTGAAGGTTTATTTGAAAATGAAAAAAAAATGTGAAAAAACTTTGTTTGTTATACAATTTTGATTTTATATTTCGTCACAAACTATAAATGAGAATATAATTTATATTTTCTGAAAGTATTCTGTTTTTTAAGTTCCATTATTAGAGTTGAAAGGCAGTTTTTTTTATAATAGTATAGTACGAGGGCTGACAATAAAGTAAGGTCTCCAACGCTGCAACTTCGCCGGATCACGCGCTAGGCGAAATCTGGCAACACCGCCGTGTTCCTTGGTTCCCCCAGTACCACTTTGCTGCTGGGTGAGGCTTCCCCGACCGCTCAGTCTTGGCTGAGCAGCCGTCAACGATGGAGGTACCCCTCGCGTCAGCGTCCAAGTGCGAATTGCGTTCTGTAATACGTTTTTTGAGTGCGAAAAAGGTGACACCTATTGAAATCCATCGTCAACTAGTTGAAGTTTACGGGGAAAAGTGTATGGACATAAAAAACGTGCGTAAGTGGAGCCGCGAGTTCAATTTCGGGCGCACTAATGTTCACGACGAGGAGAGAAGTGGCCGACCGTCGGTCTCGGATGCGATTGTTCAAGCAGTGGAGGCAGAAATGCTCAAAAACCGCCGTGCGACAATTACGGACTTGAAAGAGAAGCTTGGAGGAGTGTGTAGCAGCGAAACAATCCGTCATATCCTTGTGAACAACTTGCAGTATCACAAAGTTTCTGCCCGATGGGTGCCGAAACAGCTGACCGAAGACCACATGAAGCGGCGCGTGGAATGTGCGACCAAAGTTGTGGCCCGTTTTGAAGAGGAAGGCGATGATTTTTTGGAAGGGTTTGTTACGGGGGATGAAACGTGGGCTCATCACTACACACCCGAAACAAAGGAGTCGTCCAAACAATGGCGCCATAGCGATTCTCCGAAACCCAAAAAGTTTAAGGCGACACTGTCAGCCGGCAAGGTGATGGCTACGGTGTTTTGGGATCGCCACGGGGTATTGTTGGTGGATTTCATGCCAAGGGGAACCACTATCAATGCAGCAAGGTACTGTGAGACCCTGGAAAAGCTTCGTCGTGCCATAAAAAACAAACGCCCGGGATTGCTGAGCAAAGGAGTGAAATTTCACCACGACAACGCGCGCCCGCACACAGCCAACGTTACCCTTGACCTGCTCAAGAAATTTGGCTGGGAAATCATCGATCACCCTCCCTATAGTCCCGACGTGGCCCCAAGTGACTACCACATGTTCCCCGCCCTGAAAAAACATCTCGGAGGGAAGAAGTTTGATAGTGACGCGGAGGTTCAGAAAGAGGTCAACACCTGGCTGCGCGAGGCGGACGGAGAGTGGTATTCTGCCGGCATAGACAAGTTCATCGTGCGGATGCGCAAGGTGTTGGAAAAAAATGGCGATTATGTAGAAAAGTAGCCAAGACCTTGGCCTTTCCAACGGTGTATCGCTTTTTGTAAATAAATGTCATTTTCTATGAAAAAAAAAATTGGAGACCTTACTTTATTGTCAGCCCTCGTATATTCAACAAGCATATAATAATAGTTTATTACTCATGAGAATAAAGTTTACGATAAGAGTAAAACAAAAGAACTGCTTAAATTATTTGATAAATAGTTAAATATAAATATCACTGCCTAATTTTAATTTAGTTTGATCTAAAATTCAACAAAAGAGAATAAAAAATCTATAAATTGTCGATTCGTTTAAAGATTACACTTCTCATTAAGTTTAAGAATTTAAATAAATATATTTTGCAATTCTCTTCGCATCTTGTAAGTTTTGTAGCGTTATAAAATATTCTGGTCAGTATTCAAGCACTTTTAAGTTAAAAGCGATCATAATTTTAAACAAAATTTTTGCTTTTATTATATATCAAATATAAACAATTTCTATAAATTGAATAATTATTATAATAAAAAAGGCTTAAAAATTACGTTCTGCATACATTTTAATTAAAAATACTCTAAAAGAGGCTATAAATACAAATCTCTCTCTTTTTCTCTCAAATAAATTTCATTTACTAGAAAAAATACAAAACAGAAGTGATGTGAAGAGAATTGCAACGTGTTTTATATAAAAAAATAACAATTTTAAAGTTTCATTCTTTCAGTAATAACATCAATATATCTTCAAATAAAAATATTTACTAGCGCGTAAAACAGACTTTATATGTAAACACACTTAACGTTATATGCATATGGTATATAATGACAAGCATTTTTGCAAGATTTAAAATTTATTTCATGCGTGGAATTTAGCGGTAGTTGCCTACGAGAAAACAATTTTTTTTTTCAATCATTAAGCATTTGAAAAAGGAATGGACTACAAACTACTTTAATACTAACATTTTATCTAACTTATCAACAAGACTTCGCTATCCAACTGTATATTTTCAATACGAATATACTTTTCGCTAATAATAGTGTAAATTTTATTTTTAATAATAAATCGTTTAAAACAATCCATAATATTGGTAACATTGCATGTATACATAACAAAACAAAGCATACATTTTTTACTCTAGATTGCGTGATTTCATACCAATACATAATAAATAAATGTGACCAAATTCAACATTAAATACAATTAAAAACACGAAGGAACTAAAGAAATAAAATGTTGGCACGCCTGCTTTTTGCAATTCTTTATCTCTATATGGCTACAAAATATACAGCACCAACCTATAGACTGTATAAACTTACACTATACTCAAATATCTATTTAAAATTCACATGCACATTTATTTCTGAATAAATGTATTTCAATTGTACGTTTATTTCAATTGTATGAACGTGTGAACAAAGTATAATAAATTACCCATACATACACACCAAGCAATTATTTATTGCAAAGTTATATTTTTCATAATTTTTTCTTCTGTGAACACATGTATTGTTTTATCTGATTTTATATAATTTTTTTCTTACATAAATATCTGTTTAAGGGCGTCTTTTACAAAAACAATGTCAAATATATTGTGGTACTTCAAAAAAAAAGTATTTGATTTGATTAAATTGAAGAAATTTTATATAAAAATTATTACAAAACTTTAGAGAAACAAAAGAATTGCTTGTCTGGATAGGAATGTTTGGAGAAAACTAATTTTGGCATAGTGGAAAGAGTTTGTGCCACATCTTTTTGGATATATGGTGAATACACTGTAAAAAAGTTGCCATACTACATAAAAACCATAGTAAAAATATTACATATTATTTCAGCAAAACTGATGGTTTACATAAATTCTCTGTAAAAATAATATAATTTTGTAATTTTAAGTAAAATAATTAATTTACAATATTATATATGATGTTTTTTTTACCGAAAAAATAAGTAAACTTACATAAATTATACATATTTTATATGTATATATATTTATATATAAATTTTCTTATGAAGTCTATAAATTTACATATTAAACTGGTGTAAATCAGTTGCTCAGTGTTTTTATGTAAAATTAACGATTTTTTTTTACAGTGAAGTTGAACGTAAGGTGACATATTTCTTGTATTTATAAATTAATTTTCGGTAAGTTATTTTTGTTTGTATTTTTTTAAATAAAACAAAAAAGTGTAGTACTTCACTTATTTTTTTTACAACCGAATATTCAATATTAAAATCAAATATTCGGCCGAATACCGAATAATAAAAATATGGTCGAATAGGCCGAATAATTATGCGACAATCTTTCATTAAAAAAAAAATGTTCAAGTACTTCATTCTAGTGACGTGACTGAAAAAAGTTACTGACATTATTTTGAAATTAAGAAAAAAAAAAACAAATATGATTAAAATGTTAAAATTTATTTTGGTTACACTATTTATTTAAATTTAATTGAATTTTTAGAAAAAGATAAGTACAAAACATTTGACAAAACATTTTATCTCGTGTATTATAAACACATACCTAGCTGGAAAATATAAATTTGTATATCTTGGGTGCCTTTATGAAAAACAATAGATACACCTCTTAACATATTCAGAATTTTTCAAAAATTAATTTAGATGTAAAACACATTCCACACGTATTTATGTATGTATATGTTTATTCAACTCGAAGTACAATTTGTGTTAGGTATGTCATTCAATTTCAATGTGAAATATAATTCAAGTACATTTTTAAAATTGTGTATAAAAGAAAACTTGAATAAAGAAGGTGAATAGCAGAATGGCGCTGTATGTATGTATGTATATATGTGAGAATGTAGATGTAAATAATTGGTTTTGTCTTTCATTTAGATTTAACAAACTGTGACCACGAAGTCATACAAACTGAAATATTTGCATAGATTTTTAAAATAATACTCCTATAAAATGTTATGCAATATCTTTAAAAAAATTCAGAAAAAATTGCTATTAATTAGTGGTAATATTCTGTATGATTCTATAAGGTCTATAATACTATAGAATATTTTGTCTTTTACTAATACATGTAATTTTCAATTTAATTTAATTTTCAAAAAGATAAAAGATCCTGTGATACTATATAGAGTAACACTGTCAAAAATTATGTAATTTTATTTGTTTTGTGAATGTAATTTTTCATAAAAAATATAATATTACGTAAAATATCACAGTAAAATTTCGAAATGTTGTTAATTTTACTGTTAAAACCTATGTAAAATTACATCAATTTAAGATATACTTTTTACAGCGTATATAATAATAATACACAATATTAGCATAGGTAGTTACAGTGTCTATTAGAAAATTTCAAATAGATATTTGTAGACTCGAACATTGATCCAATTACCAAACTGATGAGCTCCTAAAGAGCAAAACACGTGTCTATGGTTAACTGGCCGGTCATTGATGCATAGCTTAACAAGCCGATTCAACTTGAGGTCCGGGAAGTTAGCGAAGCCACTTTCACCAAACAAAAAATAAAATATTGATTAATTTGTCGTAAATTAGTCGTAAATTTGTCGTGAAATCAAAAAATTTGTCGCGCCCTATTTTAAAAAAATATTGATGGCTTCGCTAACTTCCCGAAAAAGTTAGCAAAGCCATCCTTCAAAATTAAAAAAATATTAATAAAATGAACCGCGGATGTAGCTTATAATTTATCGTAAATAAGTCGTAAACGAATAAGAGTAATTTTGTAACGAAATTATTATTACAGAAATAATAAACTTAACGAATGTGTATGCGTACAATGCATATATGGATAGAGCATGTACAACAAAATAAAATCGAACAACAATTTTAGTAACGATTAATTTACGAAAATTTAATATCTAATAATTAACGTGAAAAAATTATTTTTTATTTTCTAAATTAGGTGGCCAGCCAATTTACAACGAGAAATTGGCACGGCCACGCTTCGAATAGTTAGTCGAAGATCACAGTGCTTATAACGCTTATTTAAAGAACAAAATGTAACTTTTTGGTATATATTTTTTGAAAACAACAGCTTATAGAAAATTAATAATATAGTTATTAACATAAAAAAATAATAAACAAATTAGTGAGTATGATTTTTTTCAATGTGAAAGCAAATTTTTCTTATAGTTGCAAACTTTTCGGCTTTAAGAAATAGGTAGGTATAATATGCGACAGAATTTTAGAATAATGTCTAAAGAAGTTTTTTTATTTAAGTTTTTTTTTTATTTTGTACCATTTTTCTAGTTATAAACCTGTGAACTTAATTCATGAATTAGCGCCCGGCAAACTATGTGAATTCTTAACATATAGCCGCAACCTCCACTACACGTACGTAATTACGTATATAATCGTATTTATTATGTAATATACTTATAGACTAATTTTATGATTTTATATTTATGTTAACTAAAATAGAAACTTATTTGTATTTGACATTACTCGTATCCCGAGAAACGGCCAGACTACTCATGGTACATAAGTACATATTTTTAATGTATCTATTTTATTGTTGTTAAATTATTGTTTTGTATATTATTTATTTAAATATGCAAACGCATTTAACATAAAGTAAAGCTATAATACGAATAAATGTTTGAAAAGTTTGCAACTATAAAAAAAATTTGCTTTCACATTGAAAAAAATCATACTCACTAATTTGTTTATTATTTTTTTATGTTAATAACTATATTATTAATTTTCTATAAGCTGTTGTTTTCAAAAAATATATACCAAAAAGTTACATTTTGTTCTTTAAATAAGCGTTATAAGCACTGTGATCTTCGACTAACTATTCGAAGCGTGGCCGTGCCAATTTCTCGTTGTAAATTGGCTGGCCACCTAATTTAGAAAATAAAAAATAATTTTTTCACGTTAATTATTAGATATTAAATTTTCGTAAATTAATCGTTACTAAAATTGTTGTTCGATTTTATTTTGTTGTACATGCTCTATCCATATATGCATTGTACGCATACACATTCGTTAAGTTTATTATTTCTGTAATAATAATTTCGTTACAAAATTACTCTTATTCGTTTACGACTTATTTACGACAAATTATAAGCTACATCCGCGGTTCATTTTATTAATATTTTTTTAATTTTGAAGGATGGCTTCGCTAACTTTTTCGGGAAGTTAGCGAAGCCATCAATAATTTTTTAAAATAGGGCGCGACAAATTTTTTGATTTCACGACAAATTTACGACTAATTTACGACAAATTAATCAATATTTTATTTTTTGTTTGGTGAAAGTGGCTTCGCTAACTTCCCGGACCTAAAAAATCATACTCACTAATTTGTTTATTATTTTTTTATGTTAATAACTATATTATTAATTTTCTATAAGCTGTTGTTTTCAAAAAATATATACCAAAAAGTTACATTTTGTTCTTTAAATAAGCGTTATAAGCACTGTGATCTTCGACTAACTATTCGAAGCGTGGCCGTGCCAATTTCTCGTTGTAAATTGGCTGGCCACCTAATTTAGAAAATAAAAAATAATTTTTTCACGTTAATTATTAGATATTAAATTTTCGTAAATTAATCGTTACTAAAATTGTTGTTCGATTTTATTTTGTTGTACATGCTCTATCCATATATGCATTGTACGCATACACATTCGTTAAGTTTATTATTTCTGTAATAATAATTTCGTTACAAAATTACTCTTATTCGTTTACGACTTATTTACGATAAATTATAAGCTACATCCGCGGTTCATTTTATTAATATTTTTTTAATTTTGAAGGATGGCTTCGCTAACTTTTTCGGGAAGTTAGCGAAGCCATCAATATTTTTTTAAAATAGGGCGCGACAAATTTTTTGATTTCACGACAAATTTACGACTAATTTACTACAAATTAATCAATATTTTATTTTTTGTTTGGTGAAAGTGGCTTCGCTAACTTCCCGGACCTTTCAACTTGTGTAATTTTTGAGAAAAATCTAAGCATTAGAATATTATTATATTAATTTCACAGACACACTTAAGAAATTTTTTTCAATGTTATTATTCCGTAATTGATTAGATTAAATACTTGATTAAAATGACACATTTTCTGTATTTTCTGTACTGATTACATTAGCAAGTCGTTAATTCTATATGTTCTATCTATCAAATTTAACTTTGAATTTAAAATCTGCCTAATTTGAAAGCTGTATTAGTTATTCATGTGGTTAACCAGAACACCTAAATGTGCTTTTACTTCTAAAAGAAGTACAATAAATATTTAAAGAAACTATAATAACAATTATATAACAATCTATACTACGAATATCTACCAGCAAATATATCACAGCAACCATTTTTTTCTGTTAAAAATCTTTACATAATACAAGATGACTGGTGTGTTGCCTCGCATAACTTTATAACTACGATGAATAGCAAAAAATAACGTTACTGACTTTTTTTTTCTTCGATAATTATAAAAAAGAAAACAAAAAAAATTATAATCATTAACCTTGAGTCACTTCCTTATACACATTTTTATTTCCATGCATATGTTTGCTACTAAATTTATTTTTCTAAGAACAATCACATATTTTCAGAGCGATTCATTTATAAAATGTTCGAAATATTAAAATAAAACGGTTTTAGGTTATAGTTCTGTATTAATATGTATTAATAATCGGCGTACGTTAAGTTCGTCGAAACATCGATTAATTATAAGACATATAATCATTTAAATATAAGTCTACAAAATTTTGTATAATTTTTTGGTAAAGTGTAATTTCTGGATTCTAATATAAAATTTCCAGTATTTCGTGTTTGATACGTATACATTTCTTTAATATACTAGAAAAATATTGTAATTTTATTTTACAAGTAAATATGATGCTTTTCATTTCCGTAAATTTATCTATTTCAATCCATATCAATGTTGTGAGTATATGATTAGGAAATTGAAAAAATCATCTATTCTTTTTTTAGATAAAATAACTAAAATATTAGAAAAACATTCTAAAGATATGTTCTATAAAACTCATTACCTCCAATTTTTTTATTTTGGGAGAAAAACAATGATTTCCTTGTGAATAACTTTTTAAAAATATAGAGAATTTTGCTGCAAACAGAAAATACTACTTCTCATTAATAATTATTTATAAGTAACAATATTATTTATAAATAATGGTTGGTTTATCAATATGAGTAAATATCAACAATTTAGTGAGTGCCTTCTCCGACAAATATATATTATTTATTAAACAAATATTATTTATTATTTATAATATTAGCAATCGTAAAAACTAAATCAAATTCTTGTTTATAATCTATATTAATAATATACCGATAATGCAATATACAAGTTTTTTTTAAACTATTTTTTTTACTAATTGTTTTATTAGCATATTTGAAAATGTAAATAAACATTTTAAAATTAACCTTCACCGCGAGTCGATTCGTGAATTAAGCGATAAGCTGGCGATTTCGAAAGCAACAACATAGAATTGTAAATATTAATAGCTAACTAATTAATTTAACATATCAATTACATTTGTTAATTTTATGACTAATTAATATTACACATATAAATTTCTTTAGTTTTGACGTAACATTAATTTTATATGGATAGAAACAAATTTTTTAACTTTTAACTATGCTGTGATTATAAACAGTTCTGTAGCGTTACATAATATATTGTCTTTTTTTATCAAATGAGAAATAACATTTACTTAAAAAAAAAACATTCTGTAACACTACAGAATTGTACAGAATCGCAGCATAAAACTCATAAAAGGTGAAGTAATTACACTACTCGTATTTACTATATTATAGTAATTGAGACGCTGTCTGTAACGCTGTCTTTTAATTTAATTTTTATAAAAATCCTTCTAATAACGAATTTAATAAAATAATTTTTATACAATAAAAAAAGTATTAGTACAATAATTTAAACAAATACAAAATATGATGTTTTCTTATTAGAAATCATATTTCTCTAATTGGAAATTTTCTTTTAAAATTAATGAAAAATTTAAATGCTTTAAGGCTTGAATTAAAGGAGTTATTTTATACTAGTTCATCTATAATCATGCAATTAGATATTTTCTCAATGCACTCAATAAAATTTATGATTTTAAGGCAAAATATTGCAAAATTATATAAAAAATAATATCATTATATATTTTATTTATTTAAAATTTCTAAAAAAATCTGAAAAAATAGGGATTTTTGCGAAATATGAATAGTATTTCTACTTTTGATATATTTTTTTTATATCTAATATTACAAAATTCAAATAAAAGTATTTGCCCGAATATAACGCGATATTTTTTGATTAATTATTTCCCGTTAAAAAACTGTCTCGCGCTAAATTCGTGGTCTAGGTAACAACTCTTGAATTTTATTTTCTTTAAATTCTTTTCTGAAAAATGAATGAATCGCGATAAATTCGAATTATATTTTTCTAAATATCTTTATAAAATTTCGGCGTCGTGTTATATTCGGACAAATATGATAATTAAAATTGCTTAATAAGTAAATTCTAAGTAAACGTCAAAAGTACTTTTGACAAAAATCACTTTTCAAAATTGAGGGCCTATAATATTTGACAAATAACTAAATTGGACTTCAAGTAAGTGATTGGACATTCTGTCTACTATTTAAAAACAAAATAAAAAAATATCAGAGTCGCGTATTTGTCACAATTCCACTGAGGTAGCTCTCTGGCTAGTGTATTAATGTCAATGTGCCGGAGTGAGACGGATGCATTGTACTGAACAATTAATGAGTGATTCACTGAAAGCCCTATATATGCGCGCTCGGCTACGAAGTGTATCCGACCAGAATATAATAGAATTAATCGATTTTTTTTACCACTTTATTCTTTTATGCTATAGTTTGCTTTGTGAAAAAAAAAATATGTTAAACTTATAGAAATTATATGGAGAATAATATATACGGATCGGATCGTCTCAAAGTTTGCTAATAAAATAAATTTAGTAATATTAAAAACAGATAAGAAAAATAATTGATTGCTAAAAATAAAGACTGGTACTAAATTAGGTTGTATGTAGTTCTGTATTAATTTTTATTAATAAACGACGTTTCGATGTAGTTAACGTACAAGCCCGGCTTTTAGACAATCCGACCAATAATATCCGTATCTGTTTCAACATTTTTAAAATAGTAATGTCAAAAACAGCTGATTGGGGGTGTATTTGTCCTAGTGCAAGTACTTTAATTCTACATACATATTTCTTTTAATACAAATCTGGTTTATTTGTGTACGAACAAATGCATGTGTAAAGCCGGCTTTAGGATACCCGAGAGGAAAACCACTTGTGCAAGCAATCTGGTTTATAAATTAATGAAAATCTCTTAAAATCTTAGTAAATCCTTTAAAATCGTGACAAAATTAATTAAATATTTTTTAAAATCATGTAAAATCACGAGTTAAATTGTTACAATCATAAATATTAACCCTAAATATCAACGAAACATTACAATTTCAGCAATCATACTTAAAATTTGTAGAAATTGATACAAAATTAGATAAAATTGTTTCCCCACCGGTACATACAAAATATTATAGATTCAATTATCACATTGTTCATTGAAAATTTCAATAAAAAAATAAATATTCCTTGGTAATAAAACGTATTTTTTTCATTAGTTATTCTAGAAATAACATTAACAGAGTAAGGGCCAATTATTCCAATTTTATTTATTCTTAAAATAATTTGTGACTGGCTAAAAATGAAAACATTTCATTGATTGATTTTAAAATTATTTCAAAAATAAATTTGAAAATACTGTATCTAAGTTAATTTGAATTTATTCTCTAGTTAGTTAACCTCTATTTATTATTTACAAGAAATAATATTAAAATATACAATAAAAAAGATGAAAAAAAAAAGATTGGGCTGTAATAATGTACGATTTACTGGTACACATCCCGGTTATTGGTCGTTTCGGAGAGGGAAGACGACAAGAGAGAGGTATAACGACGAGACTAGGGGAAATTTTACTCAGCAGGGGAGGTGTGTATGATATCCTGACGAGAAATCCGAGGGGATAAGGAAACGGAAAAAAATGAATGGAGACAGAGAAATTTAAACCGACAACTCAAATCGCACACATATATTTATTTTTATTTTCCTCTCTTTTCTATTATCGGCTCTTATACTCAATTTATAAAACAAACTTCTTTTGAGGTTACTCTGAGACTACATATGCTGACTACATATTTCATATTTTTGCACGTTAGACAAAAATAAATTTATACAATTTATAAAATGAACTTTTAATTAAATATTAAGAAATCAAACACTAAACACTATTATTACATAATTATAATTATTGTTAAAACTGTTTATAAATATAGTAAAACACTTATAAATAAATTTAGAGAAATTATTAAAACATAATATGAAGATACCTATGAGATAATGTCGCCTCGTTCAATAACATAAAAAAAATAAACAAAAACCTATCGCAGAGTTCAGTGACTTTATTACAATAAATAATTAATAATGTGTTTCATAAAATAATCGAATATTGGAAGGAAATAAAATAGAAATGAAAAAATTGAAGCACTTCAAAAGCCATTCAATTTTTTTTGTTTGAATGCGACAGGCTGTAACATGTCTGCTAGTAAAATCGAATTCTAAACATTTACGAATAACAAACACCAATAAATATGGGAAAATTTGACAGTCAACTAATGGGAATTTGATAATAAAGCAATATTTTTTACACCTGTTACAAAACCGAGTCGGTAAACACGCAATGATATAATTATGATATTAAGATGATTGACACTGCTTCATATCTGTCAAATATAATTAAGAAGTCGCATGCATATTGTTTTAGAAGACAATTGGTGTGATTTGTTTAACCGACAATTGATGTACTAGTACGGGTTGAAATGCATAAAATCAAAACATATGTGTAATAATAATAAATAAGTAAAAAAAAAAAACTTGCTAGTGGTGCTGTGATTCATACCGCTATGTTCAGTGAAAATATTTGATCCAATTTGCCGTCCATCTTTCGGTACTCGCGGTTTATTTCTGACGGTTCGTACAGATAAAGATCCCGTAGAACTAACACGATCTTTGGTGTTTTGCGCTCCCATTGTTTATCGGACACATACCCCGGCGAATGCCAACTGAATTCTCTCATCTACTAAATCCCACACCAAATGGGTGGTTTCACTACACTCCCGATCACCTAAACACTACATTCTTCAAGTGTAATTGAAAAACACACTCGGAACATGCAATACACTATAGTTAAAACATAATCCAAGCGCAAGGATGCAGTATTTTCGTTCGAATTACCACTACAAACCACACATAACACCCCGTTAGTCCGCCATATTGCACGAATGACATGTTGTGATGTCGATTACCTAGGACTCAGTTCATTCACGCACCACTATATGGCAGCACCTGTTAGTTAGGTCTCGGAAATAACAGTAAAATAAAATAATAATTATATTATTAATAATAATATAAAATATTAAATTAAAAATTAAATAATAGTAATATTATTTTAAATTATTATCGCTAGATTTTGAATTAAAACTAATTTTTTATTAGTTTGTATTAATGGGAAGATAGTTGTAAATAATATTGCGGTTTTTCAAATCGAGATTTATTTATTTTTATTTTTTTGTAAACAGAAATCAATAATATGTTTGTAGATTTCAAGGTAGAAATAAAACGGTTGAATTAAATTTGTAATATACATTATATATTCAAAATTAAACAATATCTTTTGTAACAAAAATTCTAAATTTCTTTAAATATTAAAAAAATAGTGTAAAAGATATAACATGCTTAGAGAGCACCTACAAATGTCACATAGCAGCCACAAAATAAACAAAAATACCTTATAATAATAAACAATACAAATAAACAATAGCAAATAATATCATCTATTTTTTTATAACAACGATCAGTAACACTTATTAAAACATTTTCAGTACCACTGTGTGTGTGTTCAGGTATGGAGATGTGAAATATATTTTTAATGTACGATTTTCTTTTTTATTTTTATTTGCAATATCGATTTATCTTCTAATTTATTTATATAAAGAACCACTATTCTTTTTTTTCTCTCTAAATTCTTATTTTTATAAATACAACGCGAACATTGAACTAGCGTGAAGTGATTGGTGAATATGTCAAATGTCATGAGATTTGAAAATAAATTACGTTAGAAAAATGCGTTTACGAAAAATGACACAATACAACATTGAACCATGTTGTTAAGGCAGTGGAAAGATATTCTTTGCAAGAATTACATTCAAAAACGACAAATAATATTATAATCATCGATATATATGCAATAATATTTATATAATATCAAGTGTATAGGAATAGAGAGTTTTTTTAAACCTCTATCTTTTTATGTATATATGTACACGTATTGTTTAAGTACGAAAAAATTAGGTACATTTAAAATGTCTTTTGTTATGAAAAATCTCATAAAGATAAAAATATATATATATATAGCGATAATAAAAATCTTGCATTATGTACAAAATATGAAATGTGTGAATAGTTTCATTTAATTTATAATTAATATAATCACTAACCACTTTTTATTATTATTTCAAGTACAAAAACCATCCATCACAGCCGCCACTTTATGAAAAATCAAAGCAATTTTTTACATTACATTAATATCTACGTTTACACATATTTTTCCAAATATTTGTTAATTAAAAAACTTATTAATTGTTACTGGTAAATTCAAATATCTTTTACATAACCTACAATTTGTAATTTAAGATATGTATTACAAATTTATTAAAATATGATATGTTGTATTAATTTTATCACATTATATAATAAACATAAGTACATTTTAATTATGTATTTATGTAAACGTAGTTTTAATGTTGTTGTCAAACAAACTGTAAAAATAAATATATCTTTTTAATTTAAATATTAAAGTTTCATAAAATGGCAAATCCAAAAATCAATCTCGGAAAACAATAAATTTCCTCAAATATTATTAAATTCTAACACCACTAATTTCAAAAGATACCTTAGAGATTTATAACTTCTAAAAATATCGCGCAATGGCATTACTTAAAATCTACTCAGAAGATATATTACTATATTTATATAATATTTTTTTTATTAATTATTATCATTAAGATTCTCTTAGTACGTAATACTAACAAAGGTTTCACCCTATAGCCCATATATTCAAAAAATGCTTTGTACTCTAAGGATATATTTTTCTTTATACAGTAAAAACTAATTATATCAATTCATTTTCGGGTCGCACTACTAGATATACATTTAATACGAGATATGATTGTTTTCATTTTACCCTATTCGAAAGACTAATATTTCAATTTGAGTTTCGTTACGATATTTTTATCGACAAATTACCATTTAATTTTGTTGACATAACCGAAATTACTTCTCTCAATTATCCGCACAAATAATATTAATAAAACATGATGCCTAACAGAAAAGGCCTAAGACTAATTTGTCATAAAAATATTTTAATAAAACTCCGAAATAGCAAATATCAATATTAGAAATAGTAAAAAATATATATATAAAAACATTTTAAGCGTGGTTTTTCTAAAATACATCAAACGCTACATATAAACGTCTTTTTGTAAAAAAATCTGTCACATACAGCAAAAAGACAAAAAGAAAACAAAATATTACATATTTTTTTTAACAACCAACAACAATGGAATGGACAAAGATTTATTGTAACACGCACTGTGAATAAAATTAATTAATTAAAAAAAATAAATATAAAGCTTCTTTCGAAAAATCACATATTTAAAATATTCTAACTTCAAAATATGGCTGTTAGAATAGTCATGAAAAAATAATCAAATTAATCTTTTAAAGTTAATCATAATATATTTCAAGCAACAGTAATTTAGAAAATTATTACTTTTAAATACTTTCTATAGTACGTAATTTTTTTTTACAAATTAGTAAACAATTTCAACGTCAACGATTATTAAATAATGATATGTATAGATATATTTTTATTTACGATCAACAATTATTAAACAAATCTGTGCGCGATAGACAACAATGAGTAACAGTAGAACATAATTTTAAATCATTATTAAAATTATATTGCATTTTTATCACTAATACTTATAAATTTTAAATAAAATTTTGACAATTTAACAATAAATATTAATTTTAAAAAATCATTTAACAACTGCGTTGATTTTATGGACTGAAAAATTGACAGTAATAAAATTTTAGTTAAATAAAACTTTTTCTCTCAGAAGTGTAAGTAAATAATTTCTATTAAAAATAAATTTTTGAGTGCCAGAAATATGTATATATGAAAATAGTAAATAAAAGATTTTATAATATCATTGATTGTCGTTAATAAAATTTAAAATTTTGTTCTAATGCAGCGAGAAACGATACACATATTTTGGGTGCGTCGGCGTTTACTTTTCTATTTATACATTTTGAGCAAGAAAGGCAAGACAAGATGAGGAAATCACAATGATCCATTCTGTTTTAGACATTTTTCTAAAAAAAAAAAACAAAATACAAAAATGGATCTTAAATGCAGCGCGGGTAGAAAAAATTAACTGATTGAATAGTTTTCAAGATAAATAACGATAAAGCTGAACATGGGTGGTATGTGATTTTTTAATTTGTTTTTACTATTTAAATGTCTTTTGTTTTGCATGTCGAATAAAAGTGAGCTCTACATATGCGCGCGATTAAATGTCCGCAGCTTTGATTTGTGTTTTTGCTAAAACAAGGCGATTAGCGTCTTCTTAATAAACAAGATGGATTATGCATCTTTGTTTCTCGTTTATGTTATCACTTTTATGATGATTTATTTTAATTTAATATAATTATGTTATTAAATAAATATATTCGGTGGTTTCTTCTAGAATTTTTTTTTTTGTTCAAAAATATATTTTTATATAAAAATGAGTATTTTTATGAGATATGTCGAATGAATTATCATGACAATTAAATAACGAAAATTAAAAAATATTGTTGAAGAACAGATCGTCAGCTTAGAGCAGAACTAACCTATTTCCATTTTCGAGTTAAAGTTTTTGTTTTGTTAGAGTTATATGGAGAATATTTTCACATAAATTCTTTTACTATAAAATCGATTTGAATCAAATGTTTGTCATGATAAATCAAACAACTCTTCTAAAATAATAAATATTAAAAACATACCTAATAGAAATTAATATCAATAATAAAAATAATTCCGTAGCATTAATAAAAAAAAGTTACCCTAGAATGTTTTTCGCAATAAAACTCTTTCGATAAAAAAAACTCAACATTCTGTAATTATTCCTTTTTTCTTGTTCGTTATGGTGTGTGGCAATCTAAAGGCAGGTTACTGTAGATCGTCCTCGCTTTTCGGAATGTCGAATATTTCGGCGAATAACGGCGGCAAAGTTAGTTTCGCCCAGTTCATACGATACCAGTCGAGATGCGCTGAATGCTTTGCGCCCAATGTACGTAGTTCGGGAAGTTTTAATAACATATTGCTGAAGATTTGTGAATCGGTTGCGTGATTTCGACTAACCTAGGTTTCGAAATAACAATATTAGTTAGATTTGCCAAAAATGAAAAGTATACAGTGAAGCTGAAAAGAGTTTGTGCCACATCCTTTTGCGTACATGGCGTGATTGTGTGTCTATGTAGAAACATGACGTGATTATGTATGTATGTTAAATTTGTTCAATTAATTAAATTAATATTACCGGTGCATGCTAAATGGGCGCGATTTCAGGTAGCGTTAATCCGCAATACCAAATAGGCGCGAATAACCGCTATAATCCCCATCAGTGCTCAGGTATAGACATAGTCTGTAGGTCAGGTATAAAATAGGAATTGGAAAAATTTACAATTAAAAATGTGTACATTCGCAAAAATAAACGCAGTTATTTAATATTATGTAATTATATAATCAATTCTAGTCAGTAACAAAAAACAAAATAAACATTGTGTAGCAACATACAAATAATATTGTAATTAAAAAAATTAACATTGTCGAAATAAAAAAAATATATTGCACAAACTAAAATTAGATCATGGTAGAAAAAATAAATATCATATATTGTATGATAATATAATCAAATCTTGACTATAACAATTGCAAAAATAAAACATACAAATGATATAGAGATTATAAAGTAAAAATTATTGAAATAAAAAAAATATATAGGTAGCACAAACTAAAATAAGACCAGAAAAAATGCATCACAAACTAAATTAGAAATTATAATTCAATTATTTTGTAACCGGCCCGTATTTGTAACATATTAGTTGTACAAAACTTATCCTGCTTAATATATAACTATTTGAAAAGAGACATGCGATTGAGGATTAGAAGGGTACCGCGCCTAAAAGACACGGTTTTTGGTACCTGTCGCCCACCTTTCCTGTTGCAAGGGATTATAAGGGATCGCGCCTATTTGGTATGCAGCCAATATTACGATTTAAAAATATTTATATGTTTATACCTGTACTTTGAGTGCTTCTAAGAGTCTATCTTGATGATGTTCAATAGTTTTAACATCTGTTACGCCAGTCCGATCGGCTGTTAATAAAACGGCAGCCGAAAACAATCCTATTTCAGTATCATTCAGTGCTAGTGAATTTAACGATGATGCAAAATGTAGTAATGACGTTACGAAATCGGACTGTAAAATTACAAAAATAATAATAATAATAAATTTGCCAAATCTGTACAATAATACAATAACACTTACATCGTACATAATGTCCATTTGTTGTCGCGTTACCAGAGTTCCATCGTCGAATATCAGTTGAGCCGAGGTTGCTAGTTTCGCCGCGTGACATAGCCAAATTTCGAAGAAACCCACTTTAATGAGAATGAGCTGATCATCCTGACCCAGGTCACAGAAACCTGGCACTCGTTTGGCAAATTCTACAACACGTTGTACACTCGGTGTTAGACACGAGGCGAACTGTTGCCATAACCAAATCCGTTGACTTTCTAGAGATTCTGCTGTCGAACTTGCTACCTAAAGAAGTAAAGAGGAAATAGTTGTAGTATTTTGTTTCTGCTTAAATCGCCATTAATTTATTTTCATGAACTATAATTAAATTATTAGTTAATTTATTTTTTAAAAATGTTTTATCCCGAAATCAGCCTCCTCCAAACATTCCTATCCAAACCAGCAACTTTATCTTCATCCACATTCATAATTCCTTTCTATAGCATGCTCTTCTATTCCTACTACTTGGACACTTCCAATCACGCAAAACACTTTCAATCATACCACTCCAACTATTCATCGGATATCCACACAAAAGTATACCTTCAAAATCATTCATATAAATCTTTTTTGAACCAAACGTTCATTAGACATTCGCTCAAGATGTCCGAACTATCTTAACTAACTAACACGGCAAATTTTGCTACAACATTTTCTTCACAATTTCACACTCATCTACACTAATCTATTTCGTACCCAATCTCTCCTATTTGCATCACATACCCCACGTAAAATCTCATTTACGCAGCAGTCACTTTTATTTTATACAAGAAAATCTCTGTTGTTTTTTTGTTTTCAAAGTTCTACCAATTACTAACCTCATGTTCATCACCATTACTATCAACTCCAGCACTTCCATCTCTGCCATCAACAACAGCCGGCACAACAAGTGGCTTCCGCACCAGTCCTTTCGTATTCTCATCGGTATACGCACAATTCGCATGATGTGCTTGTGAAATACTTAGTATCACATCATAAACGGCTAGATGTTTTACTGTATCGCTATCGGATTGATCCGGATCGACTGTAGTTGTGACGCGTGCATTTGCTGCCATTCCCACCGTACTACCCGTGCTACCGGTAGGCGTTGTTGGAGTGGGCGTGGTTGGTGCTGGAGGCGTATTGCTTGTGATCAAAGGAGGCGGTGCACCGCCACCGCCGCCTGGACTTGCGTCGTCCGGTGGACGGTCACGGGAACGTTTTGGTACACGGCCGTATCTAACAGCTATAAAGGAATTACAGAAAAAAAAAATATTAAAAAAAAACACTAAACGTATTAAAGCAATCAAATTGTATAGTATAGTATTATCTTAAGCTCGATTTACATTATACTAGATTCGGCTAGAAACTTTGACTAGTTTACATACTAGACGCACTTGTCAAAACGTGGATAATGTAAATCAGAAAAAATCCAGCCAAGTTTTCAAACTAGAATCGTCTAGAAGTTGATTTTCAAACTAGGTTCGGACCAATTTTCCATCCAAGTTTCTATACTAGACCTGCGCACTAGCGGTAATTTCAGTGCTACCAACTCTGTGCAAAGTGTAGGTAAATGCGTAACTAAGTAACTCAGAAAGCTTCAAAATCTTAGAAATTTTAACTAGTTTTTCTTGATTACGTCTATGAAAATTCATTTTGTACTTAACCTCTTACTTTCACACAATAACAAACTGGTATATAAACACTACGTACATTTAGGATGTTGGCAAACCTAACTCACATCCAATACCGCGCCTGCGTACAACTAAAAAGTATGAACATGCGCCTTAATAAAAAGTTTTAACTACTTTAAAGACTATTCTAGTTTCAAATCTAGTATGTAAACTAGTCAAAGTTCCTAGCCGAATCTAGTATAATGTAAATCGAGCTTTAAAGTTTATTTTTAATAATTTCCACTGTAATAATAACTAGATAAAGATAAAGATAAATAAAATTACTTACAATCTCTAGACATGCCAACCGCCAGACATTTTTTAAACCGACAGTACTGACATCGGTTCCTATTTAATCGTATTACTAAACATTTTCCATCCCTAAGACATCGGTATTCGATCTGTTTCTGAATGCTTCGTCGAAAGAAACCCTAAAAAAGATTAAACTGTTATTAATATATGTTCAAACCAATAATAATAATAATACAAATGTAATAGTAAAATAATTTAACATTTATTAATAAATATATTTTTCGTTTCAAATACAGTTTATTAAAAGTTAACTAAAGTTGACTTTTCATTTATTATAAAACTGCAACCAACAATACAGAACTGTACGGCGTATTGTACTACATTCAGGGAGAAAAATTCTTCATATTCAGTGTGGGAAAACTGAGAACGATAAAAGGAGACTGAGAACTGGTCTAAGAATTTTAATAAAATGTGTTAAATCTATGGTTTTTAGGTGGGAGAAAATAATTTAGCGTCGATTTTGAAAAAAATATATACCACTAACTTTTTACTAAATTAACCTAATCTATCTTAAATTTTTATTGTAGTAATAACTTTTCTGTGTTCGAAATTAAATTGAAATTACAGAATTTTTAAATTGTATTTACTAGATAATAAATATTACTGTATATCAACTCTACGTTTGTTATTCTCATAAAACATCATAAACTAATCTAGATTTCTTTGTAAATAGAGGAATTAAAAAAAATGTACCTTGCATCCTTCACAGGATGTAACTCCATAGTGGTAACCCGATGCCTTATCCCCGCACACTTTGCACGGTACAAAACTTTTCGTACTTGACGCACCGCTATTCGAGTCTGCTGCAACATAATGCTGTTCTGAAATTCATAAAAAAAAATAACACAAAATTAATTAAACAATATTAGCTAATCATTATTTATACAAGAGTTGTTTGTCTCGATAGGAATGTTTGGAGAAAACTAATTTTGCGATAGTGGAAAAAGTTTGTGCCATACTCTTTTGGGTAAAGGTGTGAAAAGGCTGGTATTATAAGCTTGAGTTTTGGATTCATTTCATTCATTTGTTTAGTTCTGGTTTTATGACAGATGCATTGTCTTAAAACCTTAGATAAAACTGAGTTTTTAGTACCACGTATATTTTTGTGATTATATTGATGACTTTAAAAACTATAAACAATAAATATAACATGTTCAGTATATAAATGTGTTCAAATATGAATTACCATAAGATGTAAAGATACAATTGCATAAAATTAAGAATAAAAACCCGTTTTATCTTCGAGATAAAAATTCCGTGAGAATCTTTTTTTGACAAATCTTTCAAAACCGGATATCGTGGCGACTTCTTTTTATTATCATCTTATTAAAACCGAAATGAAAAAGCCAAATGATTCTTTACATTTTCAATTAATTTAAATTGCCGCATTTTGTACGTTTAATGTGCCCCCTAATTTAAATATCTGTGGCAACGCCTATGGCAGAATTAACATGCAATGCCTTATAATTTTCCTCAGTAATTTTCTACTTTGGAATTCTGTAGTGTAGGATTTGTTTTTTTTTTTTTTTTTTTTTTTCTAAATTTTATTAGTTTATTAGTTTTTATTAGTTTATCAAGGTTGCCTTACATTGTTTTAAGACCGTTCGGTTACAGAAGATGAGAGACAGATGTTAATGTTATTTGTCTTTTTATGATGGCAATATTAAATAAAATTATAAAGATATATTTTGGATGTTTTATCTTTAAAATTGTCTAGATGATTTTTTTCAATCTTCTAATCATATTAAATAAAACATCTAATGCAAGAGTAGACAATTTAGTTTGATATATTGATTGAATATAAATAGATATTTGTCTTTAATTTGTTTGTATATTTCTCTTTTTGTTCGTTGATTTATTTGAAATAACAATGCATGACTTTTTAAAGCTAAACATAAATTTATTTAAAAATAATTATAATACTGAACTTTAACCTAATCAGTTTTATTTTAAAAAATATATACAGTTACACAATAACACAAAAAACAAAATAATGTATTTTGATTAGAGAAATTGAAAAGTTGAACATCTTCTATTTTCAAAACTTGCCACATTATTTCATCTAATTACAGTTAATCATCCCCGGTATCATAAATTATAATAACAAGAACATTGAGAAGCTGAGAGAAAAAAAAATGATTCAAAATTTTTGATAAGAATCTCGCATTATAAAAATACCGACCGGTCAATACAGGTATTTATACGGATAAATATAAATTGTGTTGAAGAATTTTTTAAATCAGATACCTACGTTAAATAATTATCTATTTATAGCCAAAAAACGTAGCAAGAAGTCAACGAACTGAACTTGAATTTTACGAGAGATTGTGTGTGTGTGTGTGTGCGTGTATAGAGAGAGAGTTGTGGATTTGTTTGTTCTCTCCACTCCTCTCCCATTTGATTGGTCTCTTTCTCTCACGAGACTGGATAGGTCTTGAAGGCTGTTTTACATGGACGTGATTTCTTTAGTTAAATCTATAGGATACTCGGATAGTTATTATAATCTTAAAAATAGCCATAGGCCAGCGGACTCGGAACACAAAAGGTTCTTGGTTCGAGCCGACGTTTACACCAAAATTTAAATAAAAATATACATCGTGCCACATATCCAATAGGGTGTGGCACAAACTCTTTCCACTATGCCAAAATTATTTTCCGCCAAACATTTCTTTAAAGATAAGTAACTTTTGCTTTATCTACATTCATTATGATACCTCTCATACATGCTCTTCTATTTCTACTACATGGAAACATTCACTCACGTAAATCAATCGCAATCATACCACCCCATCTACCCATAGTACGTCCACATGCAGACGTATACCTTCAATATCACACACCTAAGTATGTATTTTTTTAACCAAACGTTCATTAGACATTCGTTCAAAATGACCGAACCATGTTAAATGACTAACACCAATTTTTGTTTGTTTAATTTCTTATGAGATCCAAGAATTTTCATTTTTGACAAACAGTTATTTTTGCCGAAAATGTTTATGCATAAGGGCATTAGTGCTTTAAACACAATTGATTAACATAGTAAAAAAATAATTCAGAACTCATTCTATTAAAATAAAACGGCTTTAGATTGTAGTTCTGCATAAATATTTATTAATAATCGACGTTTCGACGAACTCAATGTACAAATAACATTTATAGTATATAAACAGAACATGGAGACAAGTTACTAGATAACAAAATAAGTAATTATGTCATAAAATTTATAAAAATATTAATTAAAGGCACACTGAGAAAAATAGATATTTAACAAATTGGATAATAATAAGTAGATATTTATTTGAAATATACGAGTATGTTTACTGTATTCACAAATTTATACATTTTTAAAATCTACTCACATATATATTTTAATACTATATTAAGAATTAAGACTGTAATACTATATACAAATTGATGGTATTAAATTTTTGTTTTTATTATATTTATAGTTAATTTTTAAATATACTTATTTTGTTATTTTTAATATCTTGTGTTTGTGACACCTTTTTAAATATAAATAGCGTTACGGTAACTATCCATTTTTCTCAGTGCAGTCAAATTTTATTTAAATTAGTGCCTTCATACAAAACTACAACCTAAAGCCGTTCTATTCTTTTTCATATTTACATTCATAATAAATACATAAAAATAATTAATAAACTCTTACTTTCGAAATTAAAAAAAAAATAATATTTTTTTTTTTAAATCATATATTTAATTTTTTTTTAAATATTCACTAACAAGCCAATCCTATGGTTAAAACCGATGTTAAAACCGTACCCAGCTGGTATGTTGTGTCTACATATACAAATATTCTATTTGAAGAAAGCTCATAATCTTTCCATCGGAGCACGTTGAACCAAAATATTTACGAAATATTTACGTTAAATATACCTATATAGAATATAAATCAATTGGGTTTTTTTTCTACTCTTTTATACATCATCAAAAAAGACTTTAACGTCTCTGATTATTCACATGCCAACATGCGTTTTTAACTACACATACGTACACAATGTTAGTATGTAAATTAAGATTAACTATTTGTGAACAAGTCTTATAACAACTTGAACTGTCTTTCACTTAAGGTTACCCTACACTTTTATATTCTGTGTTGTTTTTCCGTCTTACAAGTAGTATTAGTAATTATTACAAAAGATAATGTCAGAAAGACTGGCACTGAGAAAATTTGTGTTTTAGATCCGAGGTTTTTACTTTTAACTCAAAAGTAAACGTGTTTTTCAACTGCAAACTTATGTTTTTCCAATAAAAATACAAATTTTAATAGAAAAAAATTAACAGTAAATAACAGTATAACTATTGTGAAAATTTTGTATGAAATTAGTTAATATTTAGTTTAAAAATAAAACTACTTTGAGCTTCAAATTATTAATAATTTTACAATTATATTTATTCCAGAAAAACACTATGGCCCGTATTCTCACCTCTTTTGTTTGTAAAAAAGTGCTTTTATTTTTTTTGCTGTAAAATAAATTTTTATTTCTCCCTTTTATCAAATATGAGTAGTATTTCTTTTTGTTTTGATATATTTTTATATCTAATATTATAAAATTGAAATAAATTAATTAAAAATGCGCAGAATAAGTAAACATCTAAAGTACTTTTGGCAAAAATCACTTTGAAAAGTGAGGTGAGAATACGGGCCAATGTTACTAAACTAAATAGTAAATAATTTTATACGAATCTTTTAAAATTGTTTACGGACTTGATAAATAAAAAAATTTGCTGTGGCCACCACAGTATTAAATAAATTTGTATAACAACTACTGTAGTCATGCTAACTAAAAACAAAACTGTCTTGACATAAATATATGCCACCTATTTACAGAGTTATACGAATATACATTGTGATTTATGACGTCGGGGAAAAACTACACCGGATGATTCCTATGAGTAATCTAAATGAAAAACTTCAAATAAACATATGTCCGAAAATGCTTTCTAACGGAACTGTAGCCATTAGAAGTTTATTACACGTAACATCAATCGCGTTAGCCTTATTTACTATATCAGGAAAAAAAAACAAGTCATAAACTTTTGAATAATTGTAAAATTACTGATTGATTTTCTAACATTTTGTTTAAACACTACTAAATCAATTTACTAATTATGACTTACTGGGTCCCGACGAAAATTGTCTTTGATTTTTAATAATTGTAAATTGTTTACTAAATATTTATTTATGAGGTATAAAAATTTATAAACTAGTAAATTAGTTTACTAGTGTTTACAAAATTTTAGAAAATCAATCAGTAATTTTACAATTATTCAGAAGTTTATGACTTGTTTTTTTTTTTCCTGATATAATAAATAAGGCTAACGCGATTGATGTTACGTGTAATAAACTTCTAACGGCTACAGTTCCGTTAGAAAGTATTTTCGGACATATGTTTATTTGAAGTTTTTTATTTTGATTACTCATAGGAATCATCCTGTGTAGTTTTTCCCCGACGTCATAAATCACCCTGTATATCATAAAAATATGAAAAAATATTTAGCTGTATCGAAAAAATGTTCCAAATAAAAGTTGTTAGTTACAACTATTATTAATTTTTTTTTTTTTGAAATATTTCTCTATTACGAAACATTCGTAAAACACCTAACATCAGTAAATTACCATTTCTGATCGACAAATCTTTACCAAAAAATTGATCAACTTGAGACATTCACCTCTGAAGCTTAAATTTGCAATTTTATAACAGATCCGTTGAGCCGAATTTGCTCTACACGTGTCCACAAACAGATCGACAGATAGACATCACTCTAAAAACAGTTAATTCGCGTTACTATAAGCCTAATTCGTGCTTAACTGTAAAAAAATCTCGATATGTCAAATTTCGTATGATTACAATACCTTCCTTATCATATGTAACATGAGGGTCGGTAATAATTGACAAAAACTAATAGTGTATTACTAATAAAATGATAAACATGTAAGGTTAGGCTGGGTTATTTCATACTTTATTTTGTACAACTACGTTATTCTACAGAATAACTAGTTATAGTACCAAATAACAAAACTATTCTATAATTTAACTACCGTAGATCGGTATTTTATGAAATAACTAGTAAATATATTCATTAAATCATTCATACTGTGTAAAGTTACAATTATTTACAAAATAAAATAATAACAAATTATATTTCTTCGACAGATACACATAAATAAACATACCAGTACATCAATATAATATATGAGTTTTTTCAGTAAGGTACGACGTACGAGTAATATTTACATTGATTTGTTTCTCAGTCATTCTTATTGCTTAGTCAATTCTTCATTCCAAATGCACATATACATATATAGAGTAAACATAAATACGGATAGTACAAACGTTTATTTCAATATTATTTCATGTAATGAGATAAGGAACATATTATATAATAATGTCCTATACGTGACACAGCGTCATTCTGTCTGCTTATTTATTTGTTCACTAATTTATTATTTGCATCAAAACTAGTTTACAAGTTTTCTTTTTTTTAAAATAGTTATTTATGTTTTTAGTATAATTTTACCACTTTGACTGCAAGAAAAAGTGGTATAACGTTTGGTAAGGTGTCTGTAACATTTTCAAAAAAACAAATTTGTATAGAAATCCTTCATATAGCCTCTAGATGACAAATCCGAACTTAGTTTGTGTGGTTGTATGGATGTGAGTCGTCAGCTCGCTCTCTCGGTCGTAAGTAAAAATTTTGTGACCGCAACACCTCCTAGACGGTTCAACCGATTTTAATGAAATTTTCAGGATAAATTTGTCTAGTATCCAAGATGGTTATGTGGTTTTATTTTTTTCCAGTGTTGCCAACTTTTCGAGAAAAAAATTACTAAAGTTTTTAAAAATTTATTATGGCAATATTTTACTCAAATTTTCACAAAGATTCTCCTAGTATTCATATAATTTACGTAATTTTAACAAAATACATTGTTGCCAACTTATCGAGAAAAAATCACAATTTCTTTTAAAAATTCATTGTGGCTACATTATTTATTCGATTTTGATCAAATTTTCAGGAAAGTTTCTCCTAGTGCCCACATAAATTATAATTTTATTATAGATGTTGTGTTGCCAACTTTCCGAGAAATGTCTATATATGGGTTTACCCATATACTTCTAATCTTGTTATATATGTTATTTAATGTTTCTACCGAGAGAAGATGAGATTATATTTTTTCATATCGATCTACAATATTGGAAATAGTACGGTTTGCTGCCATAAATTTACAAAAAAATTTACATAATTTAAGTTTTAAATTAAAAGTTATTTAATTTAATAATTCTAAAATTACTGATAAATTTAATAACAAATTTAAAGAAAATTTAAGAATAACATTAAAATAAAACGGCTTTAGGTTATACATATACAATCACGCCATGTACCCAAAAGGGTGTGTGGTACAAACTCTTTCCATTATCCCGAAACCAGTCTCCTTCAAACATTCCTATCCAAACAAGCAACTTTTGCTTCATCCACATTCATACTGACACTCTGTCATACATACATACACAATCACGCCATATACGAAAAAGGGTGTAGCACAAACTCTTTCCACTATCTCGAAATCAATTTGCTCCAAACATCTCTATCCAGACAAGCAACTTTAGCTTCATCCACATTCATACTACATGCTCTTCTATTCTTACTATTTAGAAACTTTCGCTCACGCAAAACACTACCAAAATCATACCACTCTAATTATTCATCGTACGTCCACGTAAACGTATAGCTTCAAAATCATTCATATAAATTTTTTTATAATGTAATATAGGACATTTGAACAAATGAATGTTCGTATTGTCTTGTGAAATTTAATATAAAAACACTCAAAAATATTGAGATTTTAAATTTATTATCCCTAAATATTTCACAATGATAATCAGTCATTGAATCGGCTGTTAGGCTATGCATCAATGACTGGCCAGTTTTAACCGTAGACACGTGTTTCGGTCTTTAGGACCTCATCAGTACGGTGCTCTGATCAATCGCTGAAAGGCGACTGATACCGGTGTTAGTTCTGGCTGCCTTATATGGCAAGTACTTTGAACAACTAACGGCGAGTAATAAATAAATACCACCAACGCCATCTACACAATAATGCGATAAGCAAGTATAATATAATGTAATATAGGACATTTGAACAAATGAATGTTCGTATTGTCTTGTGAAATTTAATATAAAAACACTCAAAAATATTGAGATTTTAGTTGTTCAAAGTACTTGCCATATAAGGCAGCCAGAACTAACACCGGTATCAGTCGCCTTTCAGCGATTGATCAGAGCACCGTACTGATGAGGTCCTAAAGACCGAAACACGTGTCTACGGTTAAAACTGGCCAGTCATTGATGCATAGCCTAACAGCCGATTCAATGACTGATTATCATTGTGAAATATTTAGGGATAATAAATTTAAAATCTCAATATTTTTGAGTGTTTTTAAATTTTTTTAACCAAACGTTTAGTTCTGTATTTATTAATAATTTCAATAATTTGGACTAATGCCCATCTTTACTATGATAGTTTTCTTTATTCCAAGGTATATTATAATGGATTTCCAGGGATCAATTTATGAAGTAATATTTCGAGAACATTTTGACTAGTACTGGTTTTGAATGTATATACTGAATTCTAGGCAGGTATCACTCCAAATGCGTCTGTAATAGTCAGACTTTTGACTTCCTTGTTCAGGACAACATATACACACGAACACGCACACACGCATAGAATTTCACTAATACATTTATGTAACACTATCACAACTGTAAGTTGCTTGACTACAACTATTTATATATGTATAGCCTCTATCTTTGTTCATTCTATACAGATTATTTTCACTTCCATCTCACTTAAACATACTTTGTAGCGTTTTTTTTTCTTTTCTTAATAAATTTAATAGCTGTGCTATACTATGTTTCATTTGCGTTATTCAGTTATTATTTTTGCCACTTCGACTAAACGGCGTTATTTTATTGTGTATTTTTTTATTCATTATAAATAATTTTGCTTTGAAATCTATATTAACGTAGTTATTTTAATGTATAGTTTTGATTAAAGAATTTTTGGTCTACATATGTATGACATTTAAATATACACTGTAAAAAAATAAATAGCGAAATTACAGAAAAATTGTATTTAAATTTTACTATAAAATATCTGTAATTTCATTTTACTATAGATATTATGGCCCGTATTCTCACCTCACTTTTTCGTGAAAAAGTGCTTTTATCATTAGCTTCAAAATTGTAAATAGTTTTTCTAATAATGATCATTTTTATTATATTTAGTATTATAAAATTTATATAACCTATTATAAATTGCTTAATAAATAATTTTAAGTAAACGACAAAAGTACTTTTGGAAAAAATCACTTTTATAAATTTCTACCTCAAAATTCTGTAGTTTTTACATAATTCATAATAATCACATAAAGTTAGTAAAAATGACCTAATAAGTATGTAGAATTGCTTACTTTCTGCAAATTGCATCACATACTTAATGTAGAATTACATATTGTTGATATAACTTCTTAAATTATGTAAAATTACAGCTTGCCTATTAATATCTGTAATAATTCATCAAAATAATGAGACTTAGTACATATTTTGTATAATAATACTAACTAATAAAATATTTCAAGTGTAATTCATTCATTGCAAAATACATCCATAATGTAAATTTAGAAATATATGTAATTATATCAATAATAATAACTAAACAAATTTTACCTATTTTCGGAAAATTCCTGACAACAAATTCACTGAAGTTCTGTAAAATTATTAAAAGAGAATCTACTAAAAAACTGTAATGTTAGATACATATGTACTTTTCCATCCCGTTGGTAATATCATGTAACATAATGTTTGTAATAGTTCTGATATGATGTATTTTTAAACAATTATGTTAAAATTACAGCAGTTGAGTAATTATACCTAGAAATACTGGGCATCATAATATCTCATGGTTTGTAGGTAAAATTACATAATTTTTTTTAGAGTGTATTTACGATACATATAAAACTAAATAATAATTATAATAATGTTTATTAATATTTTAATTACTCGTAACGGTTTATAAACATTATATATTTTTTTTTTGTTGTATTCTGGTAATAAATTATTTCGTATACAAGTTCTGTGTTCGAGTTTCAAAGTTATGGCAGTTTTTTTATTTTGCTAGCCTATCAATTGTATGTAATTGAATCGTTAATTTTAGAAATATTCGCGAGATAATTTGCGACGAATTAATGTAACCGTTTAAAATGCATGAAAACTAACGGGAATCCTGATCAGATTTAAATTAATGTTGAAGAAGAATTTATAAACATTATTTTTAATAAGTGGTTCTATAATTTTAATTAAGATCTATTTTGTAATAGCTTCAACGCGAATACTACATTATTTTTAAGCTAAACGCATATCGGTTAATTACAATTAAATAGAACACAGTTAAATGTTAATGTACATAGACAATCACGCTATATACCCAAAAGGGTGTGGCAGAAACTGTGTCTACTATTCCAAAATTAGGATGTCGTGTCACTTGCGTACGTGTCAGATGCGTACAAACATTATTTAGTATCACTTGCGTACAAATAAGGGTCGGCTCAAGACCAGGTAGTGAAGGTACTTAGACCGAGTGTCAGATGCGTACAGAGGTTTGGGAAATGTCGAGTTGTCATTTGCGTCAATAGTGGTATATCATTTGCGCCACGAAACCTTATCATCTGCGCAACTGTTGGCTTAGGGTAGGTTAGGTTAAGGTTTCGTTATGTTATTATTCAATATAGGCGCTTATCGCATCAGCGCAAATGACGACTGGCGCAAATGATTGGTTAGGTTAGGTTAGGTTACCTTTTAATCTTGGGAGTCCATGCGCGGAAGACAACTCGGTCAGGACCTTTTTTGTCTCAGGTATAATTTCAAATTTTGGGAGACAACTCGGCCCTGCCTATTAATCTACACAAATTAAATTTAAACCACTAAATATAAACTTGGTCAATATTAAAATTGAATACTAACTTGATTATTTGTAAAATCGCTGTACGCATCTGACACTCGGCCTAAGTACCTTCACTACCTGGGCTTGAGCCGTCCCTTATTTGTACGCAAGTGATACTAAATAATGTTTATACGCATCTGACACGTACGCAAGTTAGCCTATTTCGAAATTAGTTTCCTTCAAATATTCCAATCCAGACAGGCAAGTCTAGTTTCATCCACATTCATGATACTTAGAAATATCAGGCTTTTTATTCGAGATATGTGGAAAGAGTTTGTACCACACTCTTTTAGGTATGTATGTATGTGTGCATTATAAGGTCTACAAATTATTATATCAATTTGTACAAATCTGTCAAAAATCAAAGATTTTTAATATTGAACCAGCGGGCAAAGTTGATTAAAAACCAAATTAAATTCAAAACTCTTTTAAATTATGAACAAAAACTCTTAAATAAATAGTAAGAAATATTTCATTCAGTTGCATATCCTGAAAATTTTTCATTATTAAAAATCAGAAACCAGTTTTTCAAGAACTACACATCGCTTTCATTCAATCTTCAAGTATAAATTCATACTATATTACTTACATACACACACACGCACGCACACACACACACATAAGTAAATAAGCATTGATATTATTTATTATTCTTCCTATTCACACAGCAAAATCTATATAGATCGTTTTTTGTTTGCGAATTTTTTTCCTCTTTGCAAAAGAAGACCGTTAAAAAAGGAACAAGTTTTTTACGAATCCTTTTTCAATGTGTACAATATAAATAAATGTATGTATATTGCAAATTTCATTTACAAGGTTAACAGGATTTGGATTTAGTTAGATTTTTTAATACAGGGAACTGCTGAATAGATAATTTGAAATGGTATAACAATAGGTATATTAAGTTACGTTTAATTGGGGAGGTATGTGTTTGAAATTTGTCTAATTTAAAGTAACTAAAAATGTTAAAAGTAATAACTGACGATGTTATATAAATGTGTGTCCGTCTGCTAATAATTAAATTAAAATTTAAGTAATTGAATTAAAAACTATCGAATTTTACAGTTGCAAATTTAAAAAAAAAAAATTCAAAATATAACAAATTTTACAATACCGTTAGTTTCTTTTTACTAAAATATACATGATGCAAATACAAAATATTTATATAAAAATTCTGAGAAAGATTCGTGCTTAATAAGAAATGTAGAATATGCGAAACATATAATCATATTATATTATATTATTTTTTATTATATATTTTATAGAATAAAACGGCTTTAGGTTTAATATTTATTAATAATCGATGTTTCTATAAACTCAACGTCCGTCTTCATCAGGAAAACTCATATTTACTTTTTCGGTAAAAAAAAAAACATAGGTAATATGGTATATTAATTATTAATTTATCGTTTTGCTGAAATAATATGTAATCAACCACCACAAACTTTTAAAAATTAATATAGTAAAAAATTTTTCAGAACTCATTATATTAAAATAAAACTGGTTTAGATTAAAGTTCTGTATTTATATTTATTAATAATCAACATTTCGACGAAACTCAATGTCCGTCTTTATCAGGAAAACTGATACAAATGACATTAACATTAACTAAATAGGACATAGAAACAAGTTACTAGGTAAAAAATAATTAATCGTTTCATGTAAAAACTAAATGAATTATTATCTCGCTTATGGGACGACTTTTACTAAGGGGTTTTAAGGTTTATCGACTCTTTTTGAGGTGTACTATCGACCTTTAAAAGGATACAAAGAAGATCATAAACACCTTAATTAGTTAATTTAATAAATTTATCGGCCTTGCCGGAATTCGAACCCGGAACCACCTTCTTCCACAGAAAGTGTCCTACTAACTGAACTACAAGATTTCGACAAGGCCAATATATTTTTCCCATATTTATTAAATCAATTTATTAAATCAAGTGAATATTTAAATATATATGAAATCTAGTTCAATGTTTAAATTAGAAGAAATATTCTTCCTTGAAATTTTTTCACAACCACAAATTTTATGTTCTAAATAAGTAAAAGATAAATACGGGCGTGTTGAGGAAGCGCATATTCCTTTTTTTTCTGTACATTGCATAAGCGCATAAAAATATGTGGAATAAGCGCATCATGATTATATTAAATACTAACCTAACCTAACCTACCTTAAGCCAACCTAATATTTTAATGCGCTTATCCAACGTTAGTTTTCTGCGCTTATGCACGTTTCTGGTACCTAAAACGAGCTTCCTCAACTCTCTGATAAATACATATATAGTTAATATAAACAGATGAACGCGAAAAAAAACAAACAATAAAAGTCGAGAGAAAGAAAAAGATGAAAGCAAAAAAACAAACAAATGCAAGTCTACCATGCAACAGGCAAGAAAACGTCATCCCATTTGAGAAAAACATATATAACAGGTCAGCGTACTTGACATTGTGTACGTCTACGTAACGTAACGTAAAAAAAGGTAACACAACATTGCGTGTGTGTGCTCTTAGCTCACGTGAGATTACGCATCATATAGAAGGACACACATGTGATCAATGTATCGATTGACTATTGCCTACGGACACATATGTGATAGAGATATTTAATTATTTTTTTCCGGTAATATAGAATGAAACTTCAAAATATTGTCGTGTTACAGGAAGCAGTTTTATTACTATTTGTTATTGAATACAGCTTTGACAAAATTATATAATATAGGGTTGGTGCGTAATTCTTTGCCTGTGGAATCGACAATCTTCCAAGCAAATGGGAAGCAGTTATTAAAGTACATAGATGGTGACTACGCTCTGGAATAATCATTTAAAAATGTTATTGTTGAATTTTTATGTTTCTTTTTTACTACTTTGACTGCAAGGAAAAAGTAGTATAGCGTTTGGTACGGTGTCTGTAACATTTTCAAAAAATTTGTATAGAAATCCTTCATATAGCCTGTAGATGACGAATCTGAACTTAGTTTATGTGGGTGTATGGATGTGCGTCGTCAGCTCGCTCGCTCGCTCGGTCGTAAGTCAAAATTTTGTGGCCGCAACTCCTCCTAGACGGTTCAACCGATTTTAATGAAATTTTCAGGATAAATTTGTCTAGTGCCCAAGATGGTCACGTGATTTTGTTTTTTTCCAACTTTCCGAGAAAAAAATTACTAAACTTTTTAAAAATTCATATTGGCTACGTTATTTATCCGATTTTGATCAAATTTTCAGAAAAGATTTCCCTAATGCTACCATTAATAACATAATTTTATTAATATTCAGTGTTGCCAACTTTCCGAGAAAAAAATTACTAAAGTTTTAAAAATTTTATTATGGCGCCATGTTATTCAACCGATTTTACTCAAATTTTCACAAAAGATTCTCCTAGTATTCATATAATTTATGTAATTTTAACAAAATACAGTGTTGCCAACTTTCCGAGAAAAAAATTAGTAAAATTTTTAAAAATTTATTTTGACCATTTTATTTAACCGATTTTAATCAAATTTTCATAAAAGTTTTTCCTAGTGCCTAAATAAATTATGCAATTTTAACAAAATACAGTGTTGCCAACTTATCGAGAGAAAAAAATCACAAATTTTTTTAAAAATTCATTGTGGCTACATTATTTATTCGATTTTGATCAAATTTTCAGAAAAGTATCTCCTAGTTCCCACATAAATTATAATATTATTAAAATACAGTGTTGCCAACTTTCCGAGAAATGTCAAAGTAGTCTATATATGGGTTTACCCATATACTTCCAATCTTGTTCATAATAAATATTGTTTAAAAAACGCCCTAATAATTATAATTATTCATTACACAAATATGAAATTAGAAATGATCTAAAGAGAAATATTTTTGATACTACTAAAGGAGGGGGGCACCCTGACATTTTCAAAATGTTGATTTTCTGAAAGCTTATAGTTTGTAGAATAACGTGTTAATATGGTTTTGTGAAATTCGAACTTTTGGCGGAGTTACAGCCACCAATAAAGAGTTGTGTCAGAGCTGATAAAACGTACAGATCAGGTAGTAAATAACTAACTTCAAACTTTAAACGTGTTTTTCTTGAAATCATGTTTTTTCAATATTGTCACGCTGAGATCTCGAAAACTATTCACTTACACTTACACTTACACTTATATACTAGCAGAAAAGTAAGACATTTAGGTACAATCAAAAAATTATATATTATTTGTATCCCAGTAACGGAACTACATTTCTAGTTTTAAATAAATATTTGTTTGAACATAAGAAAATGTATAACATTTGCATTTAATTTCTGTTTCATTAATAAAACTCATCTTAATTCAATTGGATAATTTAATTAGAATCAAGTATCCCATGTAAACGAAAACATAACCTCATTCTCAAGCACATTACAATTTAAATTCGCTTACAATTTGTTTTACATCTTTTATATTTGCCTAATAAAATTTGTTTAAAATTTTTCCTTTTTTTTTGATGATTATAGTTATTATTAATGATGACTCTTTTTCTATCTAAAAGAAAGTTTATTTTTATGTTTGTTTATAATTTTATAGATTCGTTTAGTTTTATATTATTTAAAGAATACCTACTATATATCGACAACTCCAAAGAACAAGATTAGAAGTATATGGATAAACTCATATATAGACTACTTTGACATTTCTCGGAAAGTTGGCAACACTGTATTTTAATAATATTATAATTTATGTGGGCATTAGGAGATACTTTTCTGAAAATTTGATCAAAATCGAATAAATAATGTAGCCACAATGAATTTTTAAAAAATGTTGTGCTTTTTTCTCGATAAGTTGGCAACACTGTATTTTGTTAAAATAGCATAATTTATTTAAGCACTAAAAAAAACTTTAATGAAAATTTGATTAAAATCGGTTAAATAAAATGGTCATAATAAATTTTTAAAAATTTTACTAATTTTTTTCTCGGAAAGTTGGCAACACTGTATTTTGATAAAATTACATAAATTATATGAATACTAGGAAAATCTTTTGTGAAAATTTGAGTAAAATCGGTTGAATAACATGGCCATAATAAAAATTTTAAAACTTTAGTAATTTTTTTCTCGGAAAGTTGGCAACACTAAATATTAATAAAATTATGTAATTAATAGGAGCATTAGGAAAATCTTTTCTGAAAATTTGATCAAAATCGGATAAATAATGTAGCCACAATGAATTTTTAAAAACTTTAGTAATTTTTTTCTCGGAAAGTTGGCATCACTGGAAAAAACCAAAACCACATGACCATCTTGGGCACTAGGCAAATTTATCCTGAAAATTTCATTATAATCGGTTGAACCGTCTAGGACAGGGGTCGGCAGTCTTTTAAGTTAGAAGAACCAAGTTGTTAAGGAAACAGGATTACAAAGGTACCAGAGAGCCATAGGTATATATATATATATATATATATATATATATATATATATATATATATATATATAGAAAGAATTTATTTAAACGTGATAATTGATGTCTGAAGAGCCGCAAACGCCTGTGCAAAGAGCCGCATGTGGCTCGCGAGCCGCGGTCTGCCGACCGCTGGTCTAGGAGGAGTTGCGATCACAAAATTTGTCTGACGACCGAGCGAGTGAGCGAGCGAGCGAGCGAGCGAGCGATCGAGCGAGCTGACGACGCACATCCATACACCCACATAAACTAAGTTCAGATTCGTCATCTAGAGGCTATATGAAGGATTTCTATACAATTTTTTTTTTTTTTGAAAATGTTACAGACACCGTACCAAACGCTATACTACTTTTTCCTTGCAGTCAAAGTAGTAAAAAATAAATATAAATACAAAATTTGCAAGTTTTTGGATTTTAATCTTTTACCGAAATTTTGCATAGCGAAACTGCACGCCGGTTATTTTCAAAGAGATTAAGGTATTAAGATTTCAACCTAAAACCAAATAAGAATCGGAAACCAACACATGTCAATAATTTGTACGGTTACTAGAAATGAGAAATTAGATATTTGGTTTGACTACAGAAAATTATCCCTTTATCGAAATGCGATTTTACTTAAAATAAATGACATCCAGGTGACTATTTCAGAGAAAATTAAACTCAATATACAAATTTTGTAATTCTGGAATTTTCGAAAATCATATTACTTCCTTTAATTTTGTTACTAAATAAATAAGTATATATATATATATATATATATATATATATATATATATATATATATATATATATACCGGGTGTTCGTTCGTTAAGTTCGTATGGGCGTTTAACATGCAATTTCGATAATATGCGATATACTTCTTTCTCGAGTTAAATTCGGAGAAATACTTAGAATATTTTTCGATAGGGTATAAAAAGTTATATAATTTGGTTTTAGTTTTAATTTGCTAGCATGTGTCAATTGGGCGCTAGAATTTTTTTTAGATTTTTTGGTTTTTATTTTTTTTCTCAAAAACTACGAGGTCTAGGAAAATAAGCATGATATGGAAAAATGTGGAATAATAAGTACGATAATTGAGTGAAGAAACCATTATTCTACGATGCATCGTTTAGTAGAAAAAACTGAATTTTTGAAAATTTAACAAGAGATACCCTTGGAATTTTTTTCAAAATAAGACTATTCAAAATTTTTTTAAAAAAATCTGAAAAAATTCAGTAAAATATAGAAAAAAATTAGCTACAGACCCTTATAAGCCGATAATCCGCTGGGGATCGACTAGCGATTGACCGGTGCGGTGTGCAGTTTCGTTATTCAAATTTGGGATTTCTGACAGTGACGTGCACTTTATGTGCTCCGCTTCTACTATCAGGACAATATTTACGAAAAAATTTCGTTCCGTTCATGTTATTTATTACACATATTTGTGACCAAAACATCAACATATATTGGTATCCCATTAAATACCTATGTAGTATGTGTTTTTGGGGTCGTTGAACTTTATTGCCAGAGGCATCGATAATATACAACACGATGGACTATGATGGGTTATACATACATATATATATATATATATATATATATATATATATATATATATATATACATATATACATGAAGAAAAGACAAGAACAACACGCTTATAAACTCCCGTCTTCCCGTCTCGCTCGCGCGGACTACGACGATTTTCTCGTTTTCTTCTTCTTCTGATGGCTGAAAAACCTGTTTCACAGCTAACTTCAGACTTCTACCTCATCAACGTGTCATATATTTCCTCCGATATAGAGGAGTTTCTTTTTTCGGTGAATGTGTTCGAAAATTGTTTATTTATTTACACCGAGATATTTCATAATGGTTATGAATGGCCCGGCCCTATGGTATCTACTCCTTTGTAATAGGTTAGGCATGTTTTGAAAGTGCGTTCGCAGAATATAAACTCGTTCAATAGAACTTATGCGAAAATGTTTTTAAATATAATGAGTGGTAGCATGTACCTATTTAGTCGCGCGACTAACGAGTGTATTCTCTACCGTTTCCGTTAAAAATAACGGTCCGTTAAAATGAAAATTCTGAGATTCTGTAAGAAATCTTGTTTGCTATAATTTATTAATTATATGTAAAAAAATAATAGCGATATCACAGAAAAATAGTGGTAAAATTTTACCATAAAAAAAATCTGTAATTTTATTTTACCATAAATATTCTGTATTTCTACCTCGCAAAATTCTATAATTTTTACATAATTCATAATAATCACATAAAGTATGTAAAATTGCTTACTTTCTGCAAATTGCATCACATACTTATTGTTGGTATGTATAACTTTTTAAATTATGTAAAATTATAGCTTGCATATTAATAATGAGACTTTGTACATATTTTGTGTAATAATACTAATAAAATATTTTAAGTGTACATCCCTTATGTAAATTTAGAAATGTATGCAATTATACCAACAATAATATTTACAGAACTAAATTCTGTAAATTTACTAATAGATACTTTACTAAAAAACTGTAATATTACATATATATCCCGTTGTTAATATATCATATTACATAATGTTAGTAATAGTTCAAATATTATGTATTTTAAACAATTATTAATAAAATTAACAGCAGTACCTAGAAATACTGGGCATCCTAGTGTCTCATGGTTTGTAGGTAAAATTAAATAATTTTTTTTTGAGTATATAATATATAATTCTAATTAATTAAATTGAATAATTAACTTTAATTTAATATTTCTAATATTATTAATTAATATTGCATTGTCATCCAGTTCTGAGCTCTGTTTAAAGCTTCAAGTTTCTAGCTCATTAAGAAAATTGCAAAATTTGTATCGAACAAATAAATAACCAAACAGACTGACAGGAAAGTAAGCGAGTTAATAAAAACGTGTTAAAAAACAAAATATTTTTCAAAAATATAATACAGTTTATAAACAAACAGATCTTCGGTAACTTTATGCTAATTTTTCCAACTGAAATACGGTAACATGAAAAATAACAAATATATAGGATGTTTCACTTAACACTTTCAAACGCAAATAATTCTAAACTCTAATAGCGATAGAAAAATTTCGTGAAAAGCAGTGAATAGCTAAATCAGCTGACTATAGTTTGATTAAAGCTAGATACAGAATTTTAATATTTTGTTTCGATATCGAGTGATCGTTGTTTGGGAGTTTTGAAGTGAATCAGCCTGTATATAAATCGCTGTGCAAATTTAAATTATTTAGTTCTTTAAAATTCTGCGACGTTTTCGATTTTTTCTCTGTATTATTTTGACCTTTTATCAAGAGTACATTCACTTCTGACCGATTCTAAAATAACTACTACTATTTATTATTTGGAGAATATGAAAAATATAATGTTTATTTTAAAGTTTCTATAGTACACATTTCAGTTGATTAAATAACGCAAATTTTTTCATATCAAATATTTGATGAAATAATAAACAAATATTCTTAATATAAAAACTGTTTTAGGATAAAATTCTTATTTATATAAAAACGACGTTTCAACGAAACTGAACGTTCGATTTCATCAGGACCTAACTACTGTATAATAATATTTACATTATTGTATTAGTAATATAATGACCTTAACATAGTAAAAATTCTTTCAGAACTTATATTAAAATAAAACGGTTTTAGGTTATAGTTATGTGTTAATATTTATTAATAACCGACGTACGCAACGTACGTCTTCATCGGGAAAACAGATACAAATGACATTTATAGTAAATAAACAGAACATAGAAACAAGTTACTAGGTAACAAAATAAGTAATTAGATCATAAAATCAAAGTTTTAGTTGATTTTTATCTGAGTTTTTATCAAAGAAATTACAATATTTATGAGATTAATATATTACATACGCTCTAAAAGAAAATATGTAATTTTACCTACAAACCATGAGATACTATGATGCCCAGTGTTTCTAGGTATAATTACTCAACTGCTGTAATTTAATACATAATTGTTTAAAAATACATAATATCAGAACTATTACAAACATTATTGTAATATGATATTATCAACGGAATGGAAAAGTACATATGTATGAAATAGTACAGTTTTTTAGTAAAGTCTCTTTTAATAAATTAACAGAACTTCAATAAATTTATTGTCAGCAATTTTCCATAAATAGGTAAACTTTGTTTAGTTCTGTAATATTATTGTTAGTATAATTACATACATTTCTAAATTTACATAAAGGATGTATTTTGAAATGAATTAATTACACTGAAAATATTTTATTAAGATTATTAAATAAAATATGTATTAAAAATTAAAGCTTATTATTTTGATAAATTATTACAGATATTAATATGCAAGCTGTAATTTTACATAAATTCAGAAGTTATATCAACAATATGTAATTCTTCATTAAGTATGTGATGCAATTTGCAGAAAGTAAGCAATTTTACATACTTATTAGGTCATTTTTACTTACTTTATGTGATTATTATGAATTAGGTAAAAATTACAAAATTTTGAGGTAGAAATATAGAATATTTATAGTAATATGAAATTACAGATTTTTTATAGTAAAATTTTACTAATATTTTTCTGTAATTTCGCTATTTTTTGTTTTACAGTGAGAACAAATTTTTAATCTAGTTATTTTGTTACTAAGAAACTTGTTTCTATGTTTTGTTTGCTTATTATAATTTATGTCATTTGTATACTTTTTCATAATGATGATATACATAAAGTAAGTATATCGAAACGTCGAATTTTCATATGAAACAAAACGCAGCTTAATGTTTCTTTTCTTTTAAGATTAAATGATAATTTTTAGAATATTTCTGATAAATCCCACTGACATACTCTCGCTAAAGAGAAAATGTTAGGTATAAAACAATATTTATGAGAAAGTCGTGTTCTATATAAACAGTCATATTTTTTTCTTATTCTATAAATGTTTCTGATACATACAGTCTACAGTGAAAGAGCATTATAATTCCATAAACCTTATGCAATATCTTTATACACGTATATAGATATAGATATAGTATATATATATATATATATATATATATATATATATATATATATATATATATATATATATATATATATATTATTTTCACTTTTATCTCTCCTACATACATTTCATTTGGACAATGTACATATGTAAATATTTTACTTTTACTTTGAACATATTACAAGTAGGATATAGCTTTATAAGTGTATAATAATTTATTTGTATTAAAATATTGATATTACATATTGTCTATGTAGAAAGATGATCATTATAACATAGTAAAAAAACATTTCAGAACACATTATATTAAAAATAAGACTGCTTTAGGTTAAAGTTCTGTACTAATAATTATTATAGTCGACATACTTAACGAACTCAACGTTTGTCTTCATAATGCCCGTTTTACACGACGCAACTTTCTGTGGGATTTTCTTGCGCAACAAAATTGTACAAGAAAGTTCAGCAATAAAATTGCAAAAATATATGTATGTTTTACACGATGCAAGAAAATTGCATTGCGATTTTGATTATTTCATTCCAAGATGCCAACTAATTAAAAAAATAACTAAACGTCAAAGTATATCACAACTGTATAACCTTGAAAATAAACACACGAAATATATAAAATAAATAAATAATTTTTATTGTAATTTATTTTTTTAATGCATGACACACCTCATAGGAAAATGAAATATAAATAAAAAAAATACTGGTATTGTGCCTTTCATAATAAAAGTTGGTAAGATTGAAAGTTACTAAAAAGTAACTAGAAATTGCAAGGCCATGCAATTAAATTACAGTGTGTTCTAATCCGTGCAACTTATCGCGTGTGCAATTTCTGTATTACACGAGCAATTTTCTTGTGCAATTTTGTTGCGCAAGAAAATCCTACAGAAAGTTGCGTCGTGTGAAACGCGCATTAGGAAATCTGATACAAATGATATTACAGTAAATAACAGAACATAGAAACAAGTTACTAGATAACAAATAAGTTAGATCATAAAAAAATATTATAGTTTTTATTAATTAGTGAAAGCCAAATTTTATTTAACTCAATATCTTCTTAGAGATCAATACGTCTAAGTCTAAACCATCCAGATAAATCTGTTATTGCTCAACATGCGTTAGAATAACTTTATAATGTAAAATTCGAAGATATTGCAATAATTGCAAGACCCATCAATATTAACAGCAGATTGATAAGACAGACAATAGAAATTTTACAAAGAAAAAGATAACATCAATCACTGTAAATAAATTAAATAAAATTTGGCTTCCTTGAATAAAAAATCTATAATATTCTATGATCTACTTACTTATTTTGTTACCTAGTAACTTGTTTCTATGTTCTGTTTATTTACTACAAATGTCATTTGTATTTTTTTTATTTGATGAAGACGTACGTTAAGTTCGTCGAAACGTCGATTATTAATAAATATTAATACAGAACTACAATTTAAAACCGTTTTATTTTACATAATACTATTAAATTTGATTTGTTACATGGAAAATATTAGAAAGTTAATTTTATAAATTTAAAATGTGATGAATTGAAGTAATGCTTAACCAATAAATAATTATATATTTATTTTCTATAATTCGTGTAATATGAATTATTATATTTAATTGATATTACGAAATAGATATATTAATATATTTATAGAAATATTATTTATATATTATTATATAATATAATTTAATACATTGTATATAAAATTCTTTAAACACTTTGCATATATAATTCTTAAAGAACAGTTTTTTAAAACACACTGTACATAATTTTCTTAGACACATCGTGTATAATTACCTCGTACAATGCATCTCTGTGAATTAATACGTGAAAATACGTTACTTGTTACTTGCAAACTCATAAAAATATCGCATTAAAAATAAAATATTTAGATAACTTTGAAAAAAATAAAGGTTTTTTTTTTGCCAAAATATTGTATTTCGTCTTCTGAAAAATGTCAAAATGATATGAAAATGATGAAAATAAACTAAAATTTAATTGGAATATAAGATAATAAACTAATGATTTTTTATTTTTGACATATATTTAAAATTTATGTTTTTTAATCGATCAAATTTTATAAATAAACATTTATAAATGTAGATATAATTTCTCGTATATTTAGAAATAAAATTAATAATGCAAAAATAAATGATTTCATAAGAAACACGAGAATATATTTGCCGTTTTCTGTATTATATAATAATTTGCAAACAATTTTTTTTTATATTTAAATATTATTATTGCTAAATTAATTAGCACAAATTTTTATTTCCGGATTTATTACTAATAAATACAATAAATATTCTTACAGACATAATAAGAAACTTTTATTGTTTTGCATATACGAAAAACTTTCTCTCATAACAAAAGTGTCATTTGAAGAAATAAAAAAATTCAATATGATAATTTATAATTATCTTTTAAAATATAAATACCTACTTGATATTTTTATTAAATAAATATTTGTTTATATTTGTTTTTCTATATCTGTATATATATATATATGTAAGGTGAGTTTTTATTGCATTCTTTACCAATAAGTGATATATTGAATTTATAGAATTTTTTGAACTGGTATGTGGTGGTCTATCTATCCTCGTCGCAAACGTTTCGCCATACATCGTATAATATGAAATAATGAGGAAAGATCGACCACAGCATACCAGCCTAGAAAAGCTTGAAAATTACATTTAATAATAAATTATTTTTAGTAATATATTATTAGAAAAAAATTTTTAGTTGTACAATTATACAGAATGTCCTATATAAATGTTTCAACTTTATTTTCGAATAAACGTGAGTTGAGTACTCGCATATCCTTAGATCACAGATTAGAATTACAGCACGTTTTATAATTCGCTATTGATGATGAAAGCTTAGCTTCCAAAATACATGTTTAACGTTATTGTTGTTCAGTACATCTTGTGGTTTAGGGATTTTATTATATTATTTATAAATTTTGTCACAGCAGAATATTTTTCTTAAACATTTTTATCTTGTTCTAACTGGATAAACTAATTTTTTCAGCTAAGTCTTTTTTTCTCTTATTACTTAATAATAAAACAATTATTAATATAGTAAAATGTACAATGCAGAAAGTACCTAATATAATTTTCTCATAAAAAATGTCAATTAAAATTATTCATTTATATTCCTGAAAATGAAAGCTTAATTGTTTTTTTTTCAGACGATATTTAAAACCAAATATTTGTATCTGACAATTTTTAATTTATTATAAATATGAAAATGATTAAACAATAAGAATAAATGTTGGTAATAGTACATAATCATCATACTCACTCATCATACACTAATACATTTCGAATTCGATTCCTCCTGGTTGCACCACATACCCCACTCCAACCCTCATTTTCACACCAGTCATTTTCCGTTTTATGCTGTTGCAGCCAAAACCCAATATTTACTACTACACATCAAACGGGCATCTTTGGAAACATTTACATTCCTAGCAAAAGTACCCATTTAAAAAATAATATGTATATAAAACACGATTTTAGCCTTGAGTTCTTATTTCCTTCGTTACGCTCGCAAAATAATACAGCTCGGCTCTAAAAAGCCATCCTTGATAAACACGATATTAATCCCAAAAATCCAAAATCTAAAAACTTCTTCAATCACCGAAAGAAGCATCAAAATAAAAAAATCTACCTTGTTTAACAGAAACTCCCGAAGAACTAGTCGAACTTCCTGGTGAACCAAGCAGAAGGCCTGCAGGTGTCTGCACTTGTGGTACATGCAATGGCGATGTTAAACTATGCGGCGGAGGCGATCCTGCAGAAGCAGATCCTACAGATCCTGGATCGGAAAATCCTTGAGTACTACTATCCTCTGGTTGATCAAAAAAACTTAGATTGAACTCTGATCCTGCGTCAAAACTAACTTCAGGACTTATTTTATCCGCAGGAGGTGGACTTCCAATATTTCCTGCCAGTGGCTCCACTTTAAATACATCCATTTTTTCCGATTTTTTTTTGTTTGTGTCGAAGACAATATTAATTTATTGATACATTTTGGCACTGATTTCTTCGTTGTCTATCATAAATTAATTATTAAAGCCGTTAAATTTGTACTGTTGTATAATTTCAGTTTTGTGCAGCCAAGTGTAAATATATAATCTATATAAATATTTTTTAATTTCATTCACAAACTCTTCTAGTAGATGTAAAAGAATTCATGCAATGGTTGAGTGCCTAGTTCGAGGAGTAAAAACAAAACAGCTGGCTTTTTTACCGGGATTCTCTCTAATGATATTTTCTCAAGGTTACTCATCAAAAGAGTCGAGCATATTTCATTTTAAACGTCATTGTGGAACATCAGTCATTCGTTTTTTTTTTCTCTCCAATAAGCACCACACTTTATTTTTAAAATTCCACTCGAGATTTACAAAATATCGGTAGCTATTTTTAGGTTAGAAAGGTTAAAATAATACTGTTAAAATTGACCACTAATTTTAGCCAGATTTAGGTTTAAGTAATTGTCAAATTATTTTCCTAAATTCTTCAATTAAAATTTTATGTATTTTTGGCACTTCTACCTGTCTCTCAAAATATTTACAAGTATTTCATAATATTTTGAATAAAAATTTATCTAAATTATTTGGTAATGTTTTTAGAATTTAGTTTGCGGAACTATATCTTGAAATTATGTGATAAAATTTAACATTTGTTATAAAACGAGTTCCATAATATTTCAAATAAAATATTTTGAGTACCTGTAGTTCAATGCTACAAAATGTAAAATTTGTAGCAAAAGAATAATGACCAACATAATCTGATACATTTGAAGATTGCAAATCTCAATTATTCGTTGTCAAAACAATCGGGCATGTCCACTGACACTATTATTACGATGTGCACATGTCAAAATTTGTCATTTTTACACCACACACACACACACCATCACACAAACGCGCCGTTGAAAAATGGAATTGTTGTATAAAAAAAAGGTGTCTAACTATATACATTTATTTAAAAAATCTGTTTTGCAATTGACCAGTTCTGTAATAACTAAAGAGAACTACAGGTAAGCCGTTTGGTCAGAGTGTTTGAGAGTCCCGTGTACTTAGACATATGCGAGGTGGGGTGGGGTGAAGTGGTACGCAATGAATCTGTAAAAGTACGAAGTGGGGATATAACATAGTATGCTATGCCGGCAGCAAGCAAGAGGTTCATTGAACTCTTTGGAATATATATATACGTATGTTTCTATATGTATATGTATTTGAAATGTTCTAGTGTTTGTCTGTGTCTCTGTGTGTGTATGAGAGAGTATGGTTATAATATGGAAGACTGTACAGCCAGCAAGTTCTTTCTTTCTTTAAGATTTCTGCCTTGCAAAGACTTCTTCGGGTATACATGCGTTCCTCGAGGTTTAAAAGTTAGTGTAAATATCTCTGTATGGGGAGTTATATGTTTATTATATTTGGCCAGTTATGGTAACAGAGTTGATAGTCACTTTTTTTTGTGCGTTTCTGTTTTGTTTTATGTTTTACCTGACGTGTATATGATTGTTCAGTTCCTTATAGTTTCACGCAGATTGAAAAATATTATTAACTATACAATCTAAAGTAACAAAAAAAAAAACGAGATTTGAGAAGTGTTCGCAAAACGTATCAATTTTTTTTTAAATTTTAATTATTTAGTAGAACTTGTATAGGAGCTTAGTTTCGGAACATAAAGGAAAAATATTATGGAGAGAAATAAATCACTTGAAACTGCACCTACCATTAATACCAGATTGTAAGAAGAGAGAAAAAGTCGGTATTAGATACAACTGGCCGATATTGGAGTTTCAATATTGATATTTGATATTTAAAACTATCGATATATCAATATTCTGTTATTGTTTTGTTTATTTATTGTATATGTCATTTGTATAATCTTTCCTGATGATGATGTACGTAGAGTACATGAAAACGTCGATTTTCAATTAAAATTCATTAGTCCTTTAGTCTTTTTATTAAAAAAAAAATAATAATTAAAAAAATTATTATTGGATTTTAAAAATTGTTAGATAGTTATGTTTTATAAAAATTCTCAAATATTTAACAGAATTACAGAATTTTAATCATGCGTTTTATTTAATGAATACGAGGAACAAAATAAATTAATAAAAAAGTCATTTTTGAAAAACTGGGTAAACTGACTCACAACCTTTTTTGCCAAACTTGAAAAATTTGTAACACTATTGAATTTATATAATTTTCCGGGCTGGTATTGCCGTGGTCAGTCACCAAGCACTGAGAATGCCATCTACAATGTATAACAAAACGTCTGCAACGATGATAGATTGACAATAACATACCAGCCCCAGAAAATTCTATAAATTCAATGGATACCGGCCGTGAAAGCCCGAAGGTTACTATTTGTAATATTAGTTTCAAAATTCATTAAAATATTTTATTTTGTTTCATTGTTACTTATAGGTACTTAATAGGTAAACTGTAAAAAAATGTATTATATATTTATGTAATTTTAAATAACTATTAACAAGTAAAACAGTAGAATTTTTAATATTTACTGCGATTACTGACTTATAATATCACAGTTTTTCTGTAAAAATACATTTATAAAATAAGTAAATTTATATTAATTTTTTTAGAGTGTAATTTCGATGCCCTCACTTATTGGTACGGCCCTGTATATATATATATATATATATATATATATATATATATATATATATATATATAACACAGACACTAAAATAATAAAATACAATCCTGTACCAGTGAACAATAAATTTGTGGGTGTAAATCTCAAAGAGAAAAAGAAATGCAACACAAGATAATGTTCTAAATAAAGTAAATGTCAAAGCGAGATAGACGTAGAACGGTGGAATAGGAAGTAAAAGCATTATTAAACAGATACAGATAGAAAGTGCTCTTTATTTACTAACGTATTTATATTTATATACTTTAAAACATTGTAAATACTTGAGAGCTATGTACCCAATACTTACATTATTCACATGAAATATTTTTTAAAATTTTAATTTGCTTATTGAATTTCTATTCAACTAATACTATTATTAAAATTGCTAAGTATATATACTACACTGTAAAAAAAACACTATAAATTTACATTGATAATTATAGTAATTTTATTGTATTTTTAATTTTAATTTTTATAGATTCGTGTAACATAATAAAAAATTATATATTAAATATCAATTTTCCTGATAAAAATGAAAATAAAAATTTTAATACAGAACTTGAACATAAGGCAGTTTTATTTTAGATTCTTGTAAATTTACTAAAAAATATAAAATTACAATAAAAAATATAGCAAAATTATTATGATTATTATGTAAATTTACAGTGTAGGTATTTCATTTAAGCTGCTATGCATAGAAATCTTAAGAATATAGTACTTTCACATTAAATTCAAAATTTTTACTTTTAACTAAAAAATATACGAGTTTTTCAACTATAAACTTATATTTACTAATTGTAATAAAAAAATTAATTAGGACAAAATAATAGTAACTAACACTATAACTAATTTAAAAGTTTTATATAAAATTATTTGCTATTTCGCTCGTATTCCCACCTCTTTTGTTTATGAAAAAGTTGTTTTATTTTTGCTTTAAAATAATTCTTTTCTGCTATCTCTTATCAAATATGAATAGTATAAACATTTTTCATATATTCTTGCATAACTAATATTATAAAATTCAAATAAACTAATTAAAATTGCTTAATAAGTAATTTTAAGTAAATATCAAACGTATACTTTTGATAAAAATCACTTTTAAAAGTGAGGTGAGAATACGGGCCAGTGTTTTTCTGGAATAAATGTAATTGTCATTTAATAAATTTGCAGTTCAAATGTAGTTTAATTTTTAAACTAAACTATTAACTAATTTCATATAAAGTTTTGAAAATATTTAATAATTATTATTAATGACAATAATTAATATCTTTCATAATTTCTATAGGTATATTTTATTTAACATATATCAAACATTGTATGTGATTTATTTTATTTTTATTTTATTTTATTTTTAACACATGTTTTATGGAATGTAACAAATAACTCTGTTAATTATTTGAACTAGTTTTATAAATATTAACTTTTTCTATTATATTTGTACAATTGTTATACAAAGATTTTTGTTTTTTTCCATATGTTTTAGTTAGCTATGAAGAAGATTTAAAATAAATCGAAAGCTTGACATTAAACTTAAACTTAAATGAGTTTCGATTAAGAACCTTTCCACATTGACTGATATATCCATTAATTTGCTTAAATGTATATATATAACATATTTATCAAAATGTAAACATAATAATAAATTCCAAAATAGTTGATTTGATATACAAAAGTACCGTTTGAAAATTTCAACTATGAAGTGTACACATACAATACGCAAATAAAGCATACCAAATACAGAATCTAAGTTACCTAGATTTCATCGGAACATAACTCAGGTATAAAGTATTGAAAGGTTGAACAATATCTTATATTGATTGATTGATTAGTGAACGCATGAAAGAAATTAGAAATTTATAAAACGTTATATAAATATATAATTATTTATTACATAAAATGCATTTAGACAAAAATCATTACCTTTGTACAATAATTCCGCTTACGAAATTGTCAATATCTGATTAAAAATTTAAATAGAAAGAAAACAGATATACACTTTTTATTCTCTACTATTAAATAAACACAAATTATTATTTATTTGTGTGTTTATAAACTTTAACTTAAAAACGGCTTTTATGATTTTGATGAAATATGATAAATTTACGTTTTTGGGTGCGAGCGGGCGATTTAGCTAGGTGTTAAAATTTGAAAAACTTAACATAAACTAGTTACTTATTTATTACCTAGTAACTTGTTTCTATGTTCTGTTATTTACTGTAATGCCATTTTCAGATTTCATTGAAATATAAATTCGACCCGTATTCAGCCAAAATTATTACCACTTTGACTGCAAGGAAAAAGTGGTATAGCGTTTGGTACGGTGTCTGTAACGTTTTCAAAAAAAAACATTTTATAGAAATTCTTCATATAGCCTCTAGATGACGAATCTGAACTTAGTTTATGTGGGTGTATGGATGTGCGTCGTCAGCTCGCTCGGTCGTAAGTCAAAATTTTGTGATCGCAACTCCTCCTAGACGGTTCAACCGATTTTAATGAAATTTTCAGGATAAATTTGTCTAGTACCCAAGATGGTCATGTGATTTTATTTTTTTTTCCAGTGATGCCAACTTTCCGAGAAAAAAATTACTAAAGTTTTCAAAAATTCATATTGGTTACGTTATTTATCCGATTTTGATCAAATTTTCAGAAAAGATTTCCCTAATACTCCCATTAATTATATAATTTTACTAATATCCAGTGTTGCTAACTTTCCGAGAAAAAAATTACTAAAATTTTAAAAAATTTATTATTGCCATGTTATTTAACCGATTTTACTCAAATTTTCACAAAAGATTCTCCTAGTATTCATATAATTTATGTAATTTTAACAAAATACAGTGTTGCCAACTTTCCGAGAAAAAAATTACAAAAATTTTTAAAAATTCATTATGACCATTTTATTTAACAGATTTTAATTAAATTTCTCATAAAAGTTTCTCCTAGTGTTTAAATAAATTATGCAATTTTAACAAAATACAGTTTTGTCAACTTATCAAGAAAAAAATCACAATTTTTTTTAAAAATTTATTGTGGCTACATTATTTATTAAATTTTGGTCAAATTTTCAGAAAAGTTTCTCCTAGTGCCCACATAAATTATAAAATTATTAAAATACAGTGTTGCCAACTTTCAGAGAAATGTCAAAGTGGTCTATATATGGGTTTATCCATATACTTTTAATCTTGTTTTAATAAAAATTTCAGTTAGCTACGTTTTGAATATTGTCAGTTACATTAAATTTCGGTTGAACAAATTTCGATATAAAGAAAGAAGACAATCAACTAGGAAAAGAGACAGATGTATATGGTATATATATATATATATATATATATATATATATATATATAGTATAGAAATACATATATCTGGTTATGTACATATGTATATAGAATTGGTATTTGTGCATCTCTCTTTTCTTTCAATCTTCGATGGTCTCTGTGTATATGAGGCAGGAAGCGAATGAACTTCGCTCACAGAATCAGAGAAACCGGTTAAGATTCTCAGAAAATTCACCTCTATATGCCATGTATGTACACATATACACCAAAGAATATATATATATATATATATATATATATATATATATATATATATATATATATATATATATTATATATTATATTATATATAAACAAATACATTATATACAAGGTAGATATATATACCCCATTTTGTGACTGTATTGTCATATGACAGTGTCATGCCAAAATAGCCAACGTATGTCTGCTCACATTAATTTGGTAGCTTTCCTTGTTTGTCCTACCGAAGAATGAAATTTGTTACTCAAAATAAAGCCGGTATTTCCATTTTATTTATTCCTCAAATAAGTACAAAAATCATTTTGTCTTTGGCTAAAATTCTACCCTCAGAATAAATGATAACATTTTATTGGCTAACTTTAAAATTAGTAATTATTTAAATTAAAAAAAAATTAATATACAGTGGAACCTCGGTATACGACCTTAATCCGCTCCTTATACCGAATAGGACGTATACCAAACCAACCTTTCCCATAAGAAGTAATGTAAAAATGATTAATCCGTTCCCATGTAAAACTCCTCTTGATATGGTATATTAATGATGGTTGTAAAATAATTTAAAACCTGTTCGAGTTTTGCTTTACTTAAAAATTAAAATCAGAAGAAATTCAACAAAGTTATAGACCACTGTACCACGTTTTTAAAACGGACTAAAAGTATAAAATAATTTCTCCCAGCCCCATAGAGATTTATAACTCCCATACATTTTCCTGACCCCCTCCCTCATACAGATTGTCCTGAAAATTTGTGATTGTGAATTTTTAATAGCTATGACAATACTTAAGTAAGATTTAAAACGAAAAACGTGGGGCGCAACAACAGCTACTCCGTACACTCCTTACTACTATCTACTGCATGTATTACTCCTGATGAAGTATAGAGTATAGCGAAACGACAATATTTAAATAAAACATATACAGAACCGAGGGAAAATCACTTGTAAAATCTGGTATATAAATTTATTATACTCCCTTAAAATCCCAGTAAAATCATGGTAAAATCTATTAAATAAAAAATAAATAAAAATATTCTTAAAAATCTTGTAAAATCTCTTATAAAATAAAAAAATAAAAATATTCTTAAAAATCTTGTAAAAATCTCTGATAAAATCGTAAAAATCCTGGAAATTTCGTATAAAATCCGTAAAATCAAACGAAGAGTGATTACAATCTCAACAATCATACGTGAAATTTGTAAAATCTGGTGTAGCAAATTTGAAGAAGTGGTTTCTCCCTCGTACAGAACTTAATCCTAAAGCTTTTTATTTTAATATAATGTGTTCTGAGAACTGAAAGTATTTTCATTATGTTAATAATAAACGTTTGCTGAAGTGATATTGAAGGTAGACAACTGTGTGGACTTCTGAAGAATACATAAATTTGCATGACTCTAGAAATACTGTTGTAAATTCATAATTATGTATCAGTTTTCTTGATTAATAAAATTGTGTTTTTCAACCATTTTCATAGGTTCACAACTAGTATTTATATAATTACCTTTATCTTGTCTTTATCTAATTTCGCAATTGTTTTTTTGTCATAATCTCCTACGCATAAAATGATTAATTATATCTATGATTAATTACACTTTCATTTATTTTATTTTTTCATTTATCGTATTATATTATTATTAATATGAGAATTTTGTATACTTCATTCATATTATTTAAACAAACTTTTTTTCCTTAGTTATTTATTACACGTAATAGATCATTAACCAATGTGTTTCTATTCAATACACACAAATTCTAAGCTGGTACGTGTATCTGAAGCTAAAAAATATTAAAAAAATACTAATAAAAAATTCAATATACATAGTATGATAAAAAAAAGACTTCTTTGCATTGGTAATAATTTCTATTATTTTATTAAAAATAGAACGATGTCTTTGCAAAAGTATCGTTTCATATATTTTACAAATACTTCTCAAATCTCTTTTCTAAAACATTCAACTTTTTTTTTAAAATAATTTTCAAATCCAATTACCTAAAGAAAAAATAGCTCAGTTAAATTTATTTTTTACCAATGTAAAAAATCGTCTTGTTTTATTATATTTTTATGTATATGTAACCGGTTCTTATAGTAATTACATATTTTCCTATAATTATATCACCGTTACATGTAATCTGCAATTTTTTTCAGTGTCAAAACAGAAAAAAAAATTAATAGTTCTATAACAAATTATTACAATGATCAATTTATATCATGAAGATACGGAATTGTAAATTATATATTTTTAATTTCTAATTTTCTTAATTTATCCGGGAAGTAACAAAGTTTGTCGAAAAATATTATTTCTTTTTCAAAGTTACCGATACAAAAACAAAATTAAAAAATTATTTTAATAAGATTATTTATCCGATTTTAATCTAGTTTATGTTTTGCAGAATGTTGCCAACTTTATATTCATATACTTACTTTAAATTTTGTTTGGTTCACTATTTAACAAAAAATTACAATATAAAACTCAATACATCAAGTGATTCATTCTTAGTGAATGCTAAATTTATTTGAAAAACTAAAAATATTTCCAAATTACATAAAATTTATGCAAATAAAACGTTTCGAAACGGATTTCCTATAACACTAATTAAAGTAACTTTAATCTAGAAGAAATCAAAAATAAATAACAAAGGAAATGAATTATATGAATGTAAATCTAGTGAACCATGATATGTTATTAACATTTACTGTCAATATTATATATCAAACAATTTAAATTAAATGGAGATTGTTCAATTATGAAATAATTTAGTTCAAATCAAAAATTTATCATATACATATGTTGTACAGCATAATTCATTTTCCTTATATTAATTTATTTTCTTTTAAAATAGCACAATTAAAAATAAAATTGTTGTATTTTTGATTTCAGGGGGTCATATACCCCTTATATAGAAACTCGTTAATATTAAATGACAGAAAAAAGTATTAGTATTTCTTCATTTGTTTTACATGAGAAATTCTATAATATATTAAAAAAAAATTATTAATTTTAATTCTTTTCATAAATCTTCAGTTACTGATATAGATTTTGTCGGCTGGTTGATTCAAGTGAAGACTTCGAAATATCTCGGAAAATAAAAACCGGACGAAAAAATTTCTCCAATAAAAAGTTAATATTTCTGAGGGCGCCATTCACTCGTACTTAAATTGGAGCGCCACCAACCCTTTGGAGGGGGACAGGAGGTAACTTTGAAATCTTAAGAATACCCATTTTTTATTACAAATTCGGAATCTCCAGAAAAAATTATATTAATTTCACCTACGATTAACTCCTCTCTATGAGTGGGAGAGAGCTTTAAATTCTTAAATGAAAACAACCATTTTTTTATTGGAGATCAAGATTCTACGTCAAAAACTATAAAGTTTTTAATCGAAATAATTTTTTTAGAATCTTTAGATGGCAATAAAAAACGAAACGACAAATTTTCGCCGATTTTGGCAAGCTAAACAAAAAACCTCTGTTTTATCAAAGCAATATAATAGTTATTAATACTTAACTTATATTTTAATTTTTTATTATTAAAAACAATTTTTCGAATAACTCATCCTACAAAAATCAGATAAAACAGTAAAACGACAAAACTATTTTCATATACCAGCAAATAAAAGCGTCAAATAGTGTGAGCCGAAAAGTCGATTCCCAATAGGAAAAAAGAATCGAACAAACACAGCGAATAGTAATAGTAATATTGTCGATTCGATACATCGACTAGAGCTAGAGAATATCCAGGATGCTGTGGACGGTTGGAAGGGGGGTCATTGACCTCTTACAAACTAGCCAATCATAGGCGTATATGTCAATAACAAACATTTCTATTTTACACTAAATTATATACCTATACTATTTTATATATACATATACATACTTATACGATCTATTATCATTCTTTTGGCTGATGTGTTTTAACGAACGACACTGATTTACGTAAAGTTCTGCCTGATTATAGGTTTTATAAGAAAGATTATTTAAATAGTGTAATACTGTTTATTAACTTTTTTTTAAATAGAAGGAAAACGATATGTTTGATAACAGTAGTTGCATGTAAAATTGAGAATATATTATAATTCAAATGATTGACGTAGGCAAATGATAAAATTGAGAACGATATACTGAGATTTTATTGTGCCATTTTATTTAAATTTCGAACTGTACACTTTCTAGTTTTAATTTTTAAAACAAACATTGTCGTAAAAAATAATTTTCCCTAGATTATTAGCAAAAAAATTACTCAAATATAAGTATATTTTAGACTGGTATATACCAAGATAACTTAATACCAAGACAGGTAGGAAGGGAGGAGAGAAGAAATTCATTTGAAAATTATCTTTCCAGATAAAATTAAGAAATTCTAAGTGAGCCAAATACATTAGCTATTATCATTTTTTAGCATTTGATATTAGCTGTAATTTTATTCTAATTTACTATTAAAATCGAAGCAAGAAAACAATGTTTCTGTTAACTGTAGAACTAATTACAAATTGTACAGAGCATGCGCAGTATGCTAAATTACAAACTAATGTCACATTATGTATATCTCAGACAGTTTCGAATCACAAACTCGTTTAATGGTAAGTTGGAACAGATCTTAGATTATTTGTTAATAAAAATATTGGAATAATTTTTTTTTGTTCCGCCACTGACTTCCAAAATAAAACTACGAAAACTTCTAAATACTATTTATCACTCAAATAAAACAACAACAAAAAAAAAACGAATACACAGAGGAAACTATGTTTCATAATAAATAAAAATATAACATATGAAAAAATTCTAATACGAATTTTTTATATCATAAATACAGGTACCATTTAAGTCTTATAAAAATAAAACAAAACAAAAAATTGTTTAAAATTAGAGGATGTCTTAGTTCTAATAATAAGAAAAAATGCAATTTTTATTTTTTGCTAAAATTAAATGAATTTAATTTTTAATAATTAAATAAATCAATGTTTCTTATGTCAAAAATAATTGGATTCTGATAAATTTCAATATACTTCATTAACGATATTTTCAAAGTATAAAAATAGAGAAAAAGTTCATCTGTCTATGCAAATATTATGTCATATATTAATGCTGAACAATTCTATAATAACTTGTAAAAAGTATTTAATACTAAATTATATTTTTCAAAAAATTTGCTATGTCCATCACAGCAATCGATCGTCATCGTATTAAACAAATTTATACATACATACATACATACGCAATCACGCCATGTACCCAAAAGGGTGTGGCACAAACTCTTTTCATCATTCCGAAATCAGTCACCTCCAAACATTCCTATCCAAACAAGCAACTTTCGCTTCATCCACATTTATAATTCCTCTCATACATGCTCTTCTATTCCTACTACTTGGAAACTTTCGCTCACCACCTCTTTACGGAATTATACAAGTATAAATCATATAAATATGAAAAAATTATCAGAAAATTATTTAGCCATATCGAAAAATGTTCCAAATAAAAGTTATTAGTTACAACTTTTGTTAAAAGTTTTTTTCGAAATATATCTCTGTTGAAAAAAAAAAACACCTAAGTGACATCGGTAAATTATCACCAAAACTTTGATAAAATTGCACTATTCAACTTCAAAGCTTCAATATGAAATTTTATAACAATCCGTTCAGCCGAATTTTGCTCTACACGTGTTCACAGACCGACCGAAAAACGGACATTACGCTAAAAACAGTTGATTTGTGTTCATATAAGCCTAATTTGTGTTTATTGGCAAAAATCTCGATATGTCAAATTTGATGTAAATACAATATATCCCTTATCATATGTGATATGAGTCAGTAAAAATTTATATAATATCTCTATTTTGTATTTTTACTAAGATACAGCTTCGTTTGAGTTTCAAAATTCTTATAATTAATAAAAGCATTTATCAATATCTACACGACAATATATCAGTAATATTGTCACTTTCAATTACAATTTGTATTTGTAAGCAGAAGATAAATTTGAGCACCAATAATAGAACTAATAAAACAGGCCTGTATATATAAAACGTGTTCGTAATATAAATGGGGCAATTTGAATGCATTGACCTCATTTTACGCGTTTTTTGAAAAATTCGTTTAGAAACGTAACCGTGCAGAAATAAATCGAGCGAATTTTAAACTAATAATCAATAGAGAAACAATTTTTTTTCTCTATATATATATACAGAATAAAAATCTGCAAATTTAATAAAAATATTTTCATGTTCCATACCTCTGTTTTTAAGGACAACACTGCCAGGACTAGCTGCTTCCAAAGGACTAGATGGATTTGAACTGGGTTCCTGCTTTACACTGTAACAAAAACAAATGCTAAATATCAATTATTTTCAATGTTAATCTTTAGAAAGAAAAATTTTTTTTTTTTTTCAAGCGTATATACACTAGCCACAAAAAAAACGCGCTACTTGCAAAATCAAAAAAAAAATTACTGATTTTCAAATAGGTATAACTCGGCCAATTTTGAACGAAATTGAATAAAATTTTGCGTCCAAAAAAATTTGAAGTCTCGACTTTAAGGTAATGCTAGAAATGTACCATTTGATCCATTCCGCTCCCCACCACACCCCGCAGAAAAAAACATGTTTTGACTTAAAAAATTGTCAAACTTTGACAACATGTACAGTAAAAATTTGACAATTTTTAAAGTCAATCATATTTTTTTCCGCGGGGTGTGGTGGGGAGCGGAATAATGCAAATGGTACATATCATGAATCATCTTAGAGACGAGACTTCAAATTTTTTTGAACGCAAAATTTCATTCAATTTCATTCGAAATTGGCCGAGTTAAACCTATTTGAAAATCGGTAATTTTTCTGATATCTCAAGTGGCGCGTTTTCTTTTGCAGTATTTGTTTTCGCTTAAATTTAAATTTAATTATTGAAAATGCAAATTTACATTCATTTTTTACAGTGTATTATATAAAACTCCATAGAAAAGAAAATAATTAAGAACTATTGTTTATGAATAATAAAAAAATCCATTTATTGATTCTAATTTGCATTTAACTAATTTTATATATTTTGTTGTGCAATAAATAATCTTCAAATCGTAAAATTTAAAATATAATCTTTTAAAAAGCATAGCGCAAGTCATTAAAAACTGTGGAAGTAATATATTATTGATAATATTGATACAGTATGTTTCAATATTATGGAAACAAAATGGCAGCTTTATAATACAGTGAAAACTGAAACTCATAAATAAAATATCAAACTACGATAAATGACTAAAAGAAATTTAATATTCTAAAATATTTGTCACAATTTTCAGATTTTTTTTAAATATATATTAAAAACGAGAAAAATAGTATTATTTTTCTGAATTTAATGGGTCTATTCGGTTCATATCTGTAAGACCTGTAGTGTTACAGAATGTTTTGTCTTTTTCTAGTAAATGAAATTCTTCTAACATAATAATGTATATCTTGATGGTGCACGTTTAGTGCAGGTAGATGAATTTGTGTATTTGGGTAGTTTGTTGTCTAGAGATGGCCGTTTCGATCGTGAAATTGAAAGTAGAGTAAATGCTGGGTTGTAAGGTTTTGAGTGCTTTGGGAACTTGTACTAGAAATGTAAATGTTTCCAAAGAAGCCCGTTTGAGTATATATAATGCAGTTTTGCTGCCTACGTTGATGTATGGTAGTGAATCTTAGGTTTGGTTGCAAAAGCATAAACGAAAAATGACTGCTGTGGAAATGAGATTTTTACGTGGGGTATGTGGTGTAAATAGGAGAGATCGGGTACGAAATAGATTAGTGTATGATGAGTGTGAAATTGAAAAAAAATGTTGTAGCAAAAGTTGGTGTTAGTCAGTTAAGATGGTTCGGACATGTTGAGCGAATGTCTAATGAACGTTTGGTTAAAAAAATTTATTTGAATGATTTTGATGGTATACGTTTGCGTGGACGTCCGATAAATAGTTGGAGTGGTATGATTGAGAGTGTTTTGCGTGAGCGAAAGTTTCCAAGTAGTAGGAATAAAAGAGCATGTATGAGAGGAATTATGAATGTGGATGAAGCGAAAGTTGCTTGTTTGGATAGGAATGTTTGGAGCCGACTGATTTCGGGATGATGAAAAGAGTTTGTGCCACACTCTTTTGGGTACATGGCGTGATTGTGTATGTATGTATAATAAAAAAATCATTCAGAATTCATTATATTAAAATAAAACTGCTTTAAATAAAAGTTCTGTATTAATATTTATTTAAATTCGACGTTTCGACGAAACTCAACTTCCGTTTTCATCAGAATAAATGATGCAAATGACATTACAGTAAATAACAGAACATAGAAACAAGTTACTAGGTACCAAATAAGTAATTAAATCATAAAATTTATAGAATTTTAATTAATGAAAGCCAAATTTTATTTAAATCAGTGCCACTTCACACTGATTGATATTATCCTTTTCTTTATAAATTCTTATTGCTTCTTTTATCAATCTGTTGCTAATATTGATTGGTCTAGCAATTATTACAATATCTTAAAATTTTACATCATAAAGATATTCTAACGCATGTTCAGCAAATTCTTCTATTTATAGAAAAAGACGAAACACTCTGCAACGCTATAGATCTTACAGATATAAACTGAATAGATCCATTAATTACAAAATAAACAAATCAAATGAATGATCAATTAAGATTATTAATGTCTTTTAACAATTTTTCAATCAATAACAATACGGCTAAAACATAAAATTAAATTCAAGATAAGCAGAAAAGTGTAAACAATTTTTGAAAATATATTTCGAGAATAACTAAATACAACCAACAATACTTAACTGTTATAATATTGCCTAACTTAAATTTTACAGGCGTATTTTCTATAATACATATTTAAAATTTATTCAGCTACAAACAGAATTAGTCTTGTCAATTTTGAAAACTAAATTAGCTAAAAATAAAATCGAAACGAAAATATGATATGTCAACAGCAAAATTGATACCGCCACAAAACTAATAAATAATTTTCAAAATACTTAAAATAAACATTGAAATTGTTAGCGAATTTCCACATTGACAAATGGAGATAAATGCAGTTTCCATGTTACCTGACAAAATCATGTGAGATTTTTAACTACTAATTATTTCAGAAGTTATCCGGCAGATAGACAGTTACCAGACAGATTTTATTCTACTGCGCTATAAATAAACTTTACCTATTATTCATATAGATGTAATCAATAACAGTCGGAAAAGAGAACAAATTTATTTTAGTATACTAACTTCAAAACGCAGTGATGAATCTGTCATCAGCGGAAATTAATAAATTATGTTTTAAAGTTAAATTAAATTAAATAATTGCAAAGCTTTATTTGACAAATTAAAAATGTATTTAAATTATATATTAATGTAATATAAAAATGTTTTTCTACAAATATTAAAAAATCTGTATTTTATTTGTGCGTTACATATTTATTTATGATACTGATATTTTTTAAACATAGCAATAATTACACGTAAAAATTATTGTAAATTTACAATTTACGATTTTTGAGCAAAATTATAAATAAAAGCAAATTTTACATCATATAACATATCATTTTCAATACTCTGATTTCAAATATTATAATTAAAATTATTATGAGAGCTTTATATTTATAAAAACTTTCATATTAGCTAATATAACTGTCAAATTAATGTAAATTTACAAATACGAGTATCAATATCTCACAAACTGTTATAGATAAGCAATTTTTTACGTTATTGTATTCAGTGTATGTTCGCATTAACAAAAATTTAATTTAATGTTTTATCAAAAATCTTAATTTATTGTTATAGACAACCCTCTTACTAATAAGTACGAAGAGTTGCCTATGTATTAAATAAAACATTTCTTTATACATTTTTTTTTAAATATTAGTATATTATTGTCAATACATTTTTAGTTACCTTGTATAATTGTTGTTAAAAACATTATAACACAAGACAATCGAAATATCTCCGAATCACAACAAAACACTAATAAACATTACAGATTATCATAATTTTGATCATAACACATACATAACTAAACACGTAAAATCTAATAATTGTATTTGTAAAGTAAAAAAAAATCCTTAAAAATGTTAATCACTTCAAATCACAGTTATTGAAATGACAGCTAAAAATAATTGAATAACTAATTCGAATCGTGACAGATAGATGGTAGACCTAGTACGAAAAAATCAGTTCTCAAAATATATAACAATCATTTATTCGTTGCAAACAGACAGGATTAATAATAAAATATTAATTCGATTAGTTTGTCGAGTAAATTTACCTGGCAAACGTAGAATCTATTTCAGCCGGCGGACTTGGCGTAGAACTTGATGGTTCCATATCTCCCAAGACACAAACCAGCACGTTATAATACGATACATATTATAAAAAACAATCACAGATAGATGAGAACGTTGTTAGTTCGGGGAACACTACACGGGCGCACATGCATCGTTAAATAACACTAGATAATGCGAAATAAACAAATTGAAACTAATAAACGCCATTTCCATTTAGAGAGATCGGATCTGTCAACTGTATTAGAAACCCCTCCGCTGTTGTAGCCACCTAGCGAGCAAGCTTTTAAGCTCGGTAGGGGGATAGGGGTTGGTAAAGCCAGCATGCGTTTGAGCTGCTGGAATGGTAGAAAAATGTGTGTTATAACGCATGCGCTGTGGAAATCGTACAATTTGATCGGGGTGCATTTTAAAACTGGGTGACATTACGAATTTAGATTCGCATAAATTTGTTATTGTTGCGTTTTTTTTTCTTCTTTTTTTTTAAGGTCTCGCGTTTAACCTGTTACGTTTTATAACATACCTGTAGCATGTAATATTGTTTAATTGTTGTTATTTTAAAATTGAGCATTTTAGAATAATTATTTGTTATGTTTTTGAAAACTGGAAATATATAAATAAAAATATAATTAAAAGAATATTACCGTGAATTTACAAACAAAAATAATAATTGAAAGCACTGTGCAAAATTAAAAATATGAACACAAAACATAAAATTTTAAAAATGTATTTTTTTTAATGTTTAATAATACAAAAAAAATAAATTATCTGATAAATTTGATCAACAATCGAGTAAATATCTTGAAAATTTGATTGAAATTAGTCGAATATTTTATAAGCAAAATAAAACTTAAAAATTATAATCAGAATTTTGGTAATACAGCACAATCGTGAGACAACATGATACAAATCTCGCATCCCAAGTATAGAAATGAGAAAAAGTGCTGGGATCGCCCATCTGTTTATTGTTATTATTATTATTATAAAATTAATTCTAATTTATATATATATTTTTTTTAATTTTTAGGTTTATTTCTTTTCCTTTTAATTTAACTTCTAATTTATAGAACTATAATCTATAGAAAAAAGTGTTTTATAATCTGATAAAAAAATTAATCATTCCATAAATGTACAACTATCTATAGGCTTCTAAGTATTTTTTTATAAAATTTATTTATCTTATCAATAGATAAATAAGAAATACGAGACAGTTAAATCATGTTAATCATATTGTGGCCACACCTAATATCATCGTAGATTATAATAGTACTACTACCATTATTGTACAATTAAATATTTCATAAATATTTGGTTTTTCATTAAAAAGTAAGTTAAAAGCAACATCTTGAAAGATAATTTTACGTTTGTAAACAGAAATTTATCGTATTTTATTCACAAATATTTCTTATGTTTCTTAATCTCAGTTTTATTAAATAATAAACATAAAAATTAATAGTTTTGCAGGTTAGAAATGGCAGTGCCAATAAATCTGGAAGAACTTATTAATGCAGCTCAAGATTTTTATTCAGAAAATCCCTTGGCTATTTATGCAACAATTGGTTTATTATTTATCACTGTATTTTCAATTTTGTCTGCTTTTTGTAAGGTAAGTAATTTAACATATGTTAGTGTTATACAAACTGTAGCAAATAACATGCATAGGGCTTTTAAAAATCATAAGTTAAAATTAAATATAATCGAAATAAAACTGTTTCAGGTAAAAGTTCTGTATTAATATTTACTTATAGTCGACGTTTCGATGAACTCATTGTTCATCTTCATCAGGAAAAATAATGACGACGGAAGCTGAGTTCGTCGAAACGTCAATTATTAATAAATATTAATACATAACTTTAATCTAAAACAGTGTTATTTTAATATAATTAGTGCTAAAAGATATTTTTCACTATGTTAAATATAATTTATTATAAATAAAAATAAAATTATCAAGTTTTATATTTCTAGCGATATTTATAAAATGTATTTTCATAAAAAAACAAAAAAATCATTAAATTGATATTAAGTAAGTAACTTTAGTTTAATTATATAAAGCCCAATTTTAGTTTTGATGATTTGTCTAAGTTCATTTGTCTTATCTAAAAAATCTTCTAATCACACTAGATTAAACACCTAATGCGAACTTAGATAATTACATTTAATATATTGATTTAATTATTTCTATATTCTTGTGCATTGGCTTATTCTGCAGTTTTCAACTATTTATCGTAACTTTATTTAAAATAACAATTTTTCCATTCAACTAATTTGTATATCGATAAAAGAATAAATATCATATCTAATAAAATAGACAAGTCATCTAAATATTACCATCTAATTTGAATAAAATTAAATAAAATAAAAAACTTTTGTAACTTTGAAAATTTCACTTTAATACACAAATATTGTGACTGCAGTTTGTGTATTAAAGTGAAATTTTTAAAATTACAATTTTTGTAAATTTTATTTCATAATAAAATTTTACAAAGTAACGGCCAAAAGTGTTAATTTTTTAAATAAAATACTTCTATAAGTATATATAAAGGCAGCTGTAGGCCAGAGGTAGCATGTTGGACCCGGACCCCAGAGGTCCCTGGTTTGCGCCGTGCTTATTTCTGTAGTTCGGAACCCACTATAAGCTGTAATTTCCTTGCTTGGCTGTGAACTAACGACCCTCATCATTAACAATGCAAGTAAAAATTGTTAAGAAACTATGGCCCGTATATCAGTTTATTTGAATTTTATAATATTAGAAATAAAAAAAAATATCAAAAATAGAAATACTATTCCTATTTGATAAGAAGTAGAAGTAAAAATTTAATTTAAAGTAAAAAATAAAAGCACTTTTTCATAAACAAATGAGGTGGACATACGGGCCTATATGTTCAGCTTCTCAAGCATATAGCCCCTATGTTCCACTTAGAAATTACGTTGAATATATATATATATATATATATATATATATATATATATATATATTTGATAGTTTATTATAATTTTGTTTCAGAGCCAAAAAAATACAAGTACAATCAATGGTAAAAGTAACAAAAATATTGTAAATCAAGTAAGTATTTATCTACAGTGTACATTTTCCACCTAATAATTTTAAAAACAAGAAAAAAACATATAAATAAATCGAAATACGTCAATTTAATTAGATTTCCAACTATAAAATCTAAATAGCACAACTCCTTCTATTTTAATATAATAAGTTAAATCTGATTTAAATAAAACTTGGCTTACTTTAATTAAAAATTTATAAATTTCATGACCAAGTTACTTATTTTGTTATCTATAGTTTTTGTTACTTTTGTTTTTTATATAGTTACATATCATTATACTTACTCAAAGCGCTGTATCTTCTAAAATATTACAAATTTCTTAAAACCGCTTTTATTAACATATTCTATACACACGTATATCATTCCAAATATATGAAAAATAATTGATTTTTTTACTCGATACATGTATATGCCCCCTTCAAATGAATCATCATCAGGAAGAAAATATATTATTATATTCATGTTTTTAAAATTTTCAGGGCGGTAATCAAATTACTGGCAATAGAGGCCGAAATGTGGGAATGAATGTAAGTATCCAATAAATTTTCAATAGAGTAATAAAATGGTTGCCCACTACATTAGTAGGTGATTACACATTTTCGAATAATTAAAAAATGAAAAAAATGAATAAAATTAAAATTTACAGGCTAATAATTTGTTTCATAATTTTAATGTACAGTATTTTACACTCATTTCATGTACAGGGTATTTGATAAATCGATAGCAACATATGAAAACCACGTAAACGACTATATTCTAACAACTATATAATATTACACTGTAAAAAATTTATGTAGTTTTGCAAAACAATTATGTAATCTTACATGTTTTGTAAATGTAATTTTTCATAAAAAAAACGTAATATTACATAAATTATCACAGTAAAATTACAAAATATTGTTATTTTTACTGTTAAAATTAATGTAAAATTACATAAATTCAAGATATTTTTTCTTGCAGTCGCGAAATTTGGTATATATAGAAGTATTTCGATATGCTCAGTTCAAGTAAAATATTGACAATAGTTTTTTATTTAAATGAAATTTTTCATTTTTTTTATTTTATCATTAAATTTCGAAGTAATTTTTACATATATGGATACATTAAAATTATTTTACTTCAGTTTAACTCTTTTCGAAGTGAATAAATTTGTTTGATTTTTTTGTTTAAAATTAGCAATATCTTTCAGGGATATTCTTGTATTTTTTTCCTGATGAGATGAACGCTAAGTTCGTCGAAATGTCGATTAGTAATAAATATTAATACAGAACTATAAACTAAAGCTCTTTCATATAATAAATAATTAGTTCGTTGCGATTAAATATTTGTGAAATTTTTAGTTTTATCGCAAAAAACACGGCTTCAATTTTGTATTAAGTTATTAAAAAAAGTATGTGTTTTCATTAAAAATAAAATACTCTGTACATAACAAAAGAATTCTTTTGTTATTGCTTTTTTCAAATGAAATTTAAAATATTTTTAGTTGTGATATTAACAGCATTGCAAATATAAATGCAAAAAAATATGGATACAATTTTTTTAATTAAGTTATATAATATTCTTGTTTCAGATTAACGACCAATCTAAAAATAAAAAAGTTAATGTTACATCAAAGAAGGATGATAAACCAAAGAAAAAGAAGAAGCAGCAGCATTATTAAAAAAAATGTTTTTGAAAATTAGGAAATTCAAAATAAACTAATTTTAATAATATTATTTGTAGTTCTCATTAAATAAATCTCCTGTATTTTTTTTTCTATT